>CM030007.1:137341734-137941734 GCA_017639485.1 Pluvialis apricaria | reverse complement strand
AACGCACAAGCTGTCTTGAGTACATGTTGTTTGTCCATTTCCTGGCTTACTGTGTTTAGTAGTTTTTCCTCTTTCCTTAGTACTCAACTACTGTCTGACACAGAGACCTGCTTCACGAAAGCTGAAGATGCCTGTGCCTTGTCTGTAGAGTTTGGGCATGGGATGAGTGAGGAAGCTGGATTTGGTGTCAGTGGCTGAGATGAAGCTAGGGCAAACCTTTCCTATGGAAGTCCCTTTGCCAGTTCAGGAGGATGTTTGTTCAAGGCCAGATTCTGACTGTATCATGCAAATTAAATTCAGAAAAATATCAATGACACCATTACCCTTATAGAAAAAAATCTGCAAAAGCCACTTGTGATACCTAATTAAATAAAGGATCTTGAGAAACCAAGATGATGTTTTCAATGCAACCTCACTGTGTGAGAATAGCATCCATTTCCCTTGGATATGGGAGGCAGGTTCGGAGCATGAATAGAGCTGTTTGTTGTTCAATTTATTTTTATAAGTTTGAAATTATTAATTACAGGAAAACTAGGTATAATTAACGCAATTTAGTGATGTTTGATATGAGACACAAGAAATGTGTAGGCATCTGTGATCCCCTCTGGCAGCTGGTCTTAAACCTGGTGGTAAATTCCATAATTTTGTGGCATCTGATCATCTCCTTTCCTTTGTTGACTCTAAAGCACCCAGTCTTCTTCAGAGGGCCAGTAAAGCACAGATGCAGCCTTGATGAAGGGACAGCACCTTCCACTTGTTGTCAGATGAAATTTATTCTGCCACAGAGCTTCTGGATGATCACTGACTGCTATGGACAAGGGAACCAGCTAATGCACCCCAAATACCATCTCTGAGAGACATTGCCTGTTCTTTATATCTACACGAAATACAGACTGCTAGACTCACCTCAATAACACTGGCAGTTTTCAAGTAAATTTTGAAGGAAAAGGTAATACAAATCACAGAGGTCAATGGGAGAAAAAAATGCAACGTGAATATGTTCATAAGGACAGCTCATCCTGGTCAGCTTACTCTGAGGAGATGACTGACTCGTCTGTCCATCTTAACTTTAAGATGAAAATTTGATTTAGGGTAAGATATGTCAGGATCACATTGAAAAAGTGTCTTCTAGACACAAAGCATTGTAGCATTGTCTTCTAGATGTGTAAGGTATCAAGAGAAATTAGAGGTGCACTGGCTAAGAAAGCAATGGGCATGTTGATAGGTAAATTAATAGATGGCTAACATTGGCATAATAATTTGATAATAGATCCTCTTCTAGCATATGAATGGAAGATACTGTGATGTGCTACTGTCTCACAGCTTTCTGAGATAAACTGAGTATCATTGAGGGGCATGGAGGGTGAGTAAGGAAAAAACCTCATTAGAATAAGCTTGTGATTTGGAAATAATTCTGGCAAATGACCAGAGGAAATAAGAAACATCTCACAGAAGTCAGTTACTCAGAAATAACTCACTGTGCTTCTGCATATTTTGGAAAAGGCTGTGGACCTTGAGAAGCATGTGTGTGTGTGAAAAGGATGGCAAAGTTGCAAGTCTCAGGAGGATTTAACATCCATTATACAACATAGACCATGACTAGTAAAAGCAATATCATTCATTTTCAATTACATTCTCAAAAACAGCCTGCACACAAGAAAAAATAAGGATGAAGATTCTGATTTCCATTTTTTTCTCTTTCTTATTTCAAATTGAACATCTGAAAGCAACAATTTCAGCTGTGCTTGAATTCAACTAGATGCTGTGAATGAACTGTTTCGTGCTGTCCCACCCTCTTAGATTACAAAAGTATACTCAACTTCCATATTGGACAGGAGTCTGGGATAGGAGACAATGCCAGACCTGAAAATTAGTCACAGGGACAGGTACCTATAGACAAGCACATTCCTACAGATTAATAAGAACATGGATAGCATCACTGCTTAATAGTTTAGCAAGTTCCTTGGAAATGGATCTGACTTTGGCAGATGAAACTGCACTGATTTTGCAGTGAAATGTAGAGATTCCAAATTTCTATAGTTATCTATCACAGACAATGAAGGTTTGTGTAATTAAGCTCAATACAATGCATGACTGCTTCTCTAACTGTTTCTTCCTGTCTCAGTGTATTCTAGATAAAGCTCTTAGGAAATTCATCCTGAAACAAACCACTTTGTATGGGGATGTAGGTTGAGGTACTATTGATGGAGAGCATCAGAAATGAGAAAATGTAGATGAAGCTTCAAGAGCAGGAACGGAAGCTGTATCCAAGGTTATTTTAAAAATCTGCTCTAAAACTGTCCTCAGATGTATCCATCACCACTCCACCTATTTTCAGTGGCAGAGTAGAGATTTTTGATAAGCCAAATAGCTTTACCATAAAGATATCACACTCAGGATTCTCACTGCATTTCAACCTGAGAGAGAGAGATCTCTTACAGCATTTCATTACTTTAGCTGGTTCATAATAGTTCAGGATTCCTGCTTGAAATTTACAACTTGCTTTTGACCATAACATAAAGGTAATATCATATAAGATTAATGTACCATTTTTCTTTTAGATAATTTGATTTTACTGTATCTTTCATTGTATCTCAGTGCATTAATTTTAATTCCTTTTACTTACACCACAAACACCTATAACATACCTTGAATTCCTCATTTTCACTTCCTTCTGTTGCATTGCAAAATTCAAGTTTTGCAACTGAGAGGTAAACACAGTGTCTGTGAGACAATGGACAATTCTACATAAATTATGTTAACAAGAAAGAAATCAGCATCAAGAAATGTATATTGAAAGGACAACGAGTGGGAATCTGGAGTATTTAAAAAACATTTTTAAACAGCATCAAGAAATGCAGTGTCTGTCTCTTATCCATTGGACTTGATGATGTAACAGTATATTTTCCATTGCTGCCCTCTGAAAATACTAAAGTGAGATGATATCACTGAAAAAAATACCAACTTCACAGTATCGTCAGGGTTGGAAGGGACCTCTGGAGATCATCTAAGTCCAACCCCCCTGCCACAGCAGGGACACCTACAGCAGGTTGCACAGGACGGCATCCAGGCGGGTTTTGAATGTCTCCAGTGTGGGAGAATCCACAACCTCTCTGGGCAGCCTGTTCCAGTGCTCTGCCACACTCAAAGTAAAGAAGTTCCTCCTCATGTTAAGATGGAACTTCCTGTGCTCAAGTTTGTGCCCGTTACCTCTAGTCCTATCACTGGGCACCACTGAAAAAAGACTGTTCCCATCTACCTGGCACCCTCCCCTTAAGTATGTATAAGTATTGATAAGATCCCCCCTGAGTAAAAGACCCAAGTCCCTGAGCCTTTCCTCATAAGAGAGATGCTCCAGTCCCCTAATCATCTTTTAGCCCTTTGCTGGACCCTCTCCAGCAGTTCCCTGTCCTTCTTGAACTAGGGAGCACAGAATTGGACACAATACTCCAGATGTGGCCTCACCAGGGCAGAGTAGAGGGGGAGGATGACCTCCCTCGACCTCCTGGCCACACTCTTCTTGATACACCCCAGGATGCCATTGGCCTTCTTGGCCACCAGGGCACATTGCTGGCTCATGGTCATCCTGTTGACCACCAGGACTCCCAGGTCCCTTTCCACAGAGCTGCTCTCCAGGAGGTCAGGCCCCAACCTGTACTGATGCGTGGGGTTATTCCTCCCCAGATGCAGTACCCTACACTTGCCTTTGTTGAATTTCATCAGGTTCCTCTCTGCCCAACTCTCCAGCCTGTCCAGGTCACGTTGTATGGCAGCACAGCCTTCTGGCGTGTCAGCCACTCCTCCCAGTTTTGTATCATCCACAAACTTGCTGATGGTACACTCTATCCCTTCATCCAGGTCATTGATGAATATATTGAACAGGACTGGACCCAGTACTGACCCCTGAGGAACACCACTAGTTACTGGCTTCCAACTGGATTCTGCACCACTAACCACAACCCTCTGAGCTCTATCTGTCAGCCACTGTTCAATCCACCCCACTGTCCATTCATCCGACCCACACTTCCGAAGCTTGCCTGTGAGGACAATGTGGGAGACAGTGTCGAAGGCCTTGCTGAAGTCAAGGTAGATAACATCCACTGCCCTCCCTTCATCCACCCATCCAGTCACACCATCATAGAAGGCTATCAGATTAGTCAGACATGACTTCCCCTTGGTGAATCCATGTTGACTACTTCTGATAACCTTCTTTTCCTCCAGATGCTTGGAGATAACCCCCAGAATGAGCTGTTCCATCATCTTTCCAGGGATGGAGGAGAGGCTGACTGGCCTGTAGTTCCCCGGGTCATCCTTCTTGCCCTTTTTGAAGACTGGAGTGACATTGGCTTTCCTCCAGTCCTCAGGCACCTCACCTGTTCTCCAGGACCTTTCAAAGGTGATGGAGAGTGGCCCAGCAATGACTTCTGCTAGCTCCCTCAGCACTCGTGGGTGCATCCCATCAGGCCCCATGGACTTGTGGGTATCCAGTTTACTTAATTGTTCTTTAACTTGTTCCTCTTCAACCAAGGGAAAGTTTTGCTTCCTCCAGACTTTCTCTGTTACTTGCAAAGTCTGGGACTCCCGAGAGCTGGCCCGAACAGTGAAGACAGAAGCAAAGAAGGCATTCAGCAACTCTGCCTTCTCTGCATCATCCGTCACCACAGCACCCATCTCGTTCAAGAGCGGGCCCACATTTTCCCTGGTTCTCCTTTTCTCTCCTATATACTTAAAGAAATCCTTCCTATTGGTCTTGACATCCCTCGCCAGGTTCAATTCCAAGGCTGCCTTGGGTTTTCTCGTTTCTTCCCTGCATACCCTGACAGCATTCTTATACTCATCCCAAATCATCAGCCCCCTTTTCAACATCTTGTAAACTCCCTTCTTCCACCTGAGCTTTTTCTGAAGATCCCTGCTCAGCCATGCAGGTCTCCTTCCCTTGCCCGATTTCTTGGTCTTCGGGATGCACCTAACCTGAGCTTGGAGGAGCTCGTGCTTGAATATCAGCCAGCTCTCTTGAGCCCCCTTACCCTCTAGAGCCCTCTCCCATGGGAATTCTCCCAGCAATTTCTTTAAGAGATCAAAGTTAGCCCTCCTGAAGTCTAACATTTCAACCCTACTTGTCATTTTGTTCATACTGCACTTAATGCTGAACTCTATCTTCTCATGATCACTGCAGCCAAGTCTGCCCCCGACCTTAACATCCTCCACCAGTCCCTCTTTGTTTGTCAATACTAGGCCCAGTAGTACACCTCTTCTTGTGGGCTCTTCCACCACCTGAGTCAAGAAGTTATCATCAATGCACTGGAGGAACCTCCTGGACTGTGCATTCCTAGCTGTGTAGCCTTCCCAACAGATATCAGGGAAGTTGAAGTCCCCCATGAGAACCAATGCCTGCAATTGTGAGGCAGTTCTCACCTGTTTGTAGAAGACCTCATCAACTTCCCCATCCTGATCAGGTGGCCTGTAATAAACCCCCACAACAGTGCCTCTCATGTTAGCCTGCCCCTTAATCCTTACCCACAAGCTCTCAACTTGCTCATTATCAGCCCCCAGGGACAGCTCGATACATTCCAATCACCTATTACAATGACTCATCTTTTGGTTTTTGCTGAGGCAGTTTTAAGTTGGGGGGTGGTCCAACAAGGCCTCAATGGCGCCTCCATACTGGGAGGATTATCATCCTCACTGTTGCTCGGTTCCTCTTGCAGAGCACTATATTTGTTCTGCAATGGGACCTCAGAAGGTGTAGTAGTTGGCAGGCTGCGGCGCCTGCGGCGTCTGTTGCATTGGGCAGGAATACCTTGCCATTGTCCCCTTTCCTCTAAGCTACCCTGTTCAGCCGGTTGGGGAGAGGAGTAGGGTTTCTCTACAGCAGTGGCTCTATCTGCCTGTTGGGTTTCTGTAATGGTTGACAGGGTACGACTCCACGCATCAATCTCCCTCTCACATTCCCTGATGTCCCTCAACCTACTTACCTCCTCCTTGAGTTCCATCACTAAGCGTAGGAGCTCCTCAACCTGGGCACACCTGCCACAGGCATGCTTACCATTACCTTCTGACGCTGGTGTGAGAGTAGGGCACACCCTGCAGCCCGATGCCTGGGTGACAACATGCTCACACGACAGCTCTGTCTGCGAAGCAGCATCAGAGCTGGTGCGTGAACAGATCTTTGGGGCCACGGTCTTCTGCTGGGTCGTTACCATGATTCCCTGACCACGTTGGTAGGGCAGCAGCACCTTTCCATGGAACCTGTTGTGCCCTGTTAGCCTGGTTACTATGCCCACTCAGGGGGGTCCGCCCTCGTGTGGTGCTCCCGGCTGCCGCCCCGGGTGCCGCCCACCGGCTGCCCACTCACTCGTTGCCCAGGGACTCTCACTGCGCTCCTTCATAGCTCTTTTTGAACTGCCATGCGTGCTGCAGGCTCCGCCCCTGACGCCTCAGCAGCCCTCCCTCAAGCTGCCGGTTCCAGCAGGAGTACGAGGATGAGCTGGTCGCTTTCTCTGGCTTCGAAAGCCCCCAAAGAGAGCCCCTTGCCGTCCCTTTTTGCCTCCGATCCCTTTTTTTCCACCTCCGATCCCTTTCCCCAGTGCGGACCTACCTGCACTGGAGCTGGTCTCCTCAGCGAGTGCAACTTCAATAGCAGACAGCTCCTACAGGACATTCCCAGTGAAATTCCAGAGCAGCAAGAATGGGGAGAGAATAAGAAAAGCAGAAGTGAGAAAATTCATGGCTTGAGGTGAAACCAGTTTTATGAGTGAAGGTAAGAGGAAAAAAGCAAGTGATGCAGAAGAGTCAGTCACCACCTCCCACAAGCAAACTGATGCCCAGTCTGAGTAACAGCCACCTTGAAAGCCAACCCCCACACACCTCCTCCTTTTATTGCTGTTATATGTTATATGGTATGTTAGATGTTATATGGTACGAAAAAACCTGCGGTCAATTTGGGTCAGCTGTGCTGGCTGTGTCTCCTCCCACCTTCTTACCTGCTCTAGGTAGATGGAGGCAGGGGGCGGAGTAGGAAAAAGAGCAAGCCTTGATGGTGCGCAAGTACTGTTCGGCAACAGATAAATATTAGTGTGTTACCAAAACTTATTTAGCCACAAATCCAAAACACTGCACCATACAGGCTGCTATGTAGAAAATTAACTCCACCCCAGCCATGCCCAGTACAATCTCCACCCCTTATTCCATATCATTTGCATAATGCTCATATACCTGCATCAACACCCACCCCATCCTTTGACATATACACAGATGTCATTCCCTTAAGTCTACAGGCCATCTCCATCAAATGTTAATTCCAATATTCATTCAAATACCCATTAAAGTCTGTTCAGTTAATTTAGTCCGTGACTTGGGCTCCATCTGTTACAGTGGTCACTCAGGACCGGACAGGTGGCATGTTGTCATGGGTTGTTGAGTTCTAAAACCAGTCTGGGCAGGGTTGTCACTGCACTTGCTCAGTTTCTTGTGAGGCTCTTATCCTCCGTTGGTTCAGGTGGCTCCTGCTATAGTACTTCCTATAATAATCAACTCAAATCATGACTTATTTTCCCACAAGGTTAAGTCTCCTTGACGTACATGCCAGTTTTCCTCATCCTCCCACATTACCCCCCCCGTGTGCCCATGTCCTTGAGTGAAAGCAATCCTACAAACGGATTTACCTGTTCACAAGGGAGGAGCAACCCGCACTGTCTTTTCCAGGCAGTTCACTTACATGTACTATGGTAACCTTACCTCCTCCTACAGTGTGTAGGGCCTTTGTCTGGGAAGGGCCAGGTCAGTTAGCAGAACCTCTGGTGTTAACCAGCCAAGTGGCTTCCGCTGAATTTACATCCCAGTGTTTCCATGTCCCAGCACTCATCACAGTCACCATAGTCTTTAGCAGTTCATTGTATTGCTGAGTCTTTCCAGAGGCTGGTGGGTGGCAGGGCATGTGGTACACCCTATGAATACTATGTTCCTTGGCCCTGCTGACTATGGGATTGTTTTGGAAATGGGTCCCGTTGCCTGACTCAGTTCTTTCTGGGGTACCATGCTGCTAAACATCTTGCTTTTCAAGGCCCAGGATGCTGTTTTGGGCAGAAGCATGGGTTACAGGGTATGTTGCCAACCACCTGAAAGTCACCTCCACCATGGTAAGCACATAATGCTCACCTTATCAGGTTCATGGCAGCAATTCCAATTGAGAACATGCTTGTTAGCGCAGACAGGCTGCTTCAGCAGCCAGCTATTACTGAGGAAGCAAAGGACAACAGAATTTCATACCAAGCACCTGAACCTCTCCAGTTCCTCATAGCCTGTCCTGTTCTTCTCACCTGTTAAAGGTCCCTGGGAAGTGTGTATCTTTGGAACTGAACACAAGACTGGTCACTGATACCTAGAAGAGTGTTAACATCTATAAAAACATTCAGATATTAGCAGATGTTTGCACGGCATTTACCCTTCCTATCCAAGGGACAACAGTGACTGCTGACAGTGTCATGGTGAGCTTGGGAAGAGCTATTGCTCTGCCGTAGGCAGGTGATGCACAGTACTCATCATTTTCCCCCTGGGACCGTCCCAAGCACATGCAACTAGGGTGTCATCAGGCCACCTCAGGTGTGCACACACTGGAAGACCCTTCCAATGCATTTTATGAACTCCAGCTGCTGACACAAGCACACACCCTTGGCCTGATTTGTGCACAGCGCCTGTGCACCCACAGCCACTGCTTCCCTGCAGCGTGGGCTTCTGTGTGTGACCCCACCTCAACTCAGGGGTTAGAGAAGAGGTACCTCTGGGCTGCTCACAGCTGTGTGTTAATCATTGCCTCCTAGCTCCTGTGGAGGGACAGTCCCATGCAAATGGACTCAGCCATCACAGATATTCTCTTTGCTTCAAAAGACACTTTCTAGCCTAGCATATAAATTGCAACCGTTTCTTGGTTTTCATCCTGCCACAGAAATAAGCAGGCAGTCTTCTTCCACATCCCTCTGCTCCCACACGGTCTCAACTAACAGGCAAAGAGGAAGACCCAGCCGTGCAACTGCATCATGCAAGATAGAATGAAAATCTCCCCAGCCAAAATTAACATCCCTTTGCAACAAATACTTCCCTCTGCTATTGCATTGTCTCCTCTTCTGGTGGCATTTCTTTGGCAACACACCTCCCTACCGACTAAATGTCCACACTTGCCCTGTGCAAAGTTCAGTGGAGGGTAACCAAGGTCATGCGGTAAATGGGACATACCTTGACAGTATGGCTGGCTTTTTGAAACTCTTCCTCACTGAAAAGGGGCTGTCACTTCAAGGTGACAAACAAACAAGAAGATTATCATGTCAGCATAAGATCCGTAATAGGAAAAGAACAGAACTTTAACATGGAAACTGGATGTAAAGTTACACTTTTGATCATGATTGCAGAATGTAAGTGCCAAATAATTCAATCTATTTGTTTGCATTGGAGATATTTAAGAAGATTGGGAGGGTAAGGAGTCACACTGTTGTTACTTTTAAATGAGGTGTCCTTTAAAATAATTTCAATAAAAAGGATGGATGTCAGTATATAATAATGAATTGATTACTTCATACATTCCCATAACCCCGTAAATGAATGGTATAGTGGCTCAGTAATGTAGATGTTTACAGACAAGAAGAACGTGTGTATTTGTGTGTATATACATATACACACACACTGGCATTTGGTACTACGGCAGTGCTCAGCTCATCTCCTCTGCAGTACAACAGAGACGTAGATATGGAAGACATTTTACCCCATTCATTGGACACGTTTTCTAAACCCAGTTTTGTGCCTAGTCAGGACTGTGCAGGGTGCTTTGAGTCCTCCATTTTACACTTGTATACGCAGTATCAGGTATTACAGGACCTAAACAATAAATAACTACTAAAAAACCATATAGGTATGTCAGTAAGTAGATAAGAAAAAAGGAGTCTTTCACCAGGTCTGTGAGCATAATAATTAGTCAAGGAAACACCATATACCCGTTCAAATTGCTTTTGCTTGCTGATCTAGGATATTTCAAATATCTTATAAGCAATCTACAAATAAGCTCTTCACACGGCACATCTGCATGCTACTGAACGGTGCCAGCATTTCAGCAAATCTCTCAGCAGCTGCTATAGCACATTCCAGTCACATTCAACCATTTGTGGCCACCAACTCTGTGTGCCTTGCTTGAAAATAAACAGTTTCTCACCAGTCTTTTTTAAGCTGGTCTTTAGAAGACAGACACATCAAAGTTAAGACTTCTAAAATTAATGGTCACTTTTATTCACTATCATTCACTACAAAAAATCACTAAAATCCAGAGGAATTCCGGACTTAAGGAAAAAATAAAATCATATTGAGTAGAAACATAGGTAAAAATCAAGCACACTTATCCAAAGATTTTCTGTGCGGATAGATCATAAATTCCTGCTCTTCTCCAATAGGTCTCAGCAGAGGACAGCCTAAGAAAATTACCCGTGAGTTTTATTAGACATTTGTGATTCTTCAGCTACTTTGGAGGTTCTGCTTTTGTTCTCTTCAACAACACAGTTTCTTCTATTTTTCCCTCTTTCAACAGAAAATTTCTGAAGCTGGGCAGTGCCTTCTTCGTCTTTCTCCTAGAGCTTGCACTGAAATGGGAGTTCTTCAAAGTTCATAGGCTCAAGTATGTAGTATCTTTTCCTCAGGGGTTTCATGCCATGAGACCCTGCAGAACTCAAGAGGCTGCACAGTAACTCATATATTCCAGTTGTTTATCTTAAAGCACACTGAAGCAGCTGTATAAAAACAGAAGCAACAAGAGTATGCTAAGGGCATTAACCCTCTCTTCCCTTCCTTTTTCAGTTCTTCTTTCTGATTTACTCCAGCCCTTTCCACCATGCTCTATGGAAATCTTCCTAAGTAAAAGCAATTGACTCTTAAAAGCTTTTATCATGAAGTTGTTAATGAAGGATGATTCACAGGTTAAAAAAAAAAAAAAGGAAGAGGGAAACAGAGAAGAAAGTCTGCCCTTGGGTTTTTTTTAAGTACTTATGAAATTGGATAGGTTTTCATTTTATATAAACACTCTGTGCAAATACATAAAGGTGTTTTACTTTTTCATCAGAAACTCAGGCATTCTCCTCCCAGTCTTCTTGGAAGTCTATGTGATATCGGAAGATGCATGTAAACAAACCCACAGTAACTGAAATTGAAAGTGATTTTAATTCTGACTGTTCAAATTGTTTGGTCTTTGCCATTTTTATCCACATGTATTTAACAGAAAAAATGGAGAGGAAGTCTGTTCAGTTCTGAACCTTGCCAACCCAGTGACACAACAGGCCCCCTACTCTTCAATGCCATGACCAACATGGGGAACTTTGGTGGGATCTCATTAGACCAGATTCAACTTTTCCAGCATTTCTAGTTCAAAAAACAAACAAACAAATAAAAAAATTCCCCCTCCCCCCAAAAATCAAAACAAGAGTAGCAGCACAAATCATTTGGGTTTTTTCATCAGAAAGTCTAGGGAGAATCAAACATTATTTATTCCCACAATCTAAAATAGCTGACTAGGGGAGGTAAAGAGCTGCTAAGTGAGTATGCATAGGCAATACCAGAGCAAGCATCCCACAGCATCACTGACCACATATCCTAACATGGAAACTCCAGGCTGGCTTCAAAAGGCAGAGAGACTGCCATCTGTGCAGGGACTTTTGTTGTGCAAACATCCACCTCTAAAGCTTTGGAATAGACCAGTCTGTACTTTTCCCTTATTAAATGCATCCCAAAGGGCTTTTTGAGTCACTAAAACTAACCTTTACTAGTGCAAATGTACGACAATAGCCCCAGACTGAGACAAAAGACAAATACAAGGGAATTATGACCAAGCCATTCCCACCCATAACACCTTCCTTTCCTCCAGTCTGTTGTCAGTCCAGCAAGTCTTGCCATACTCTTCTGGGTTCCAACAACAACTTCTGAATGGCTAGTAAAAAAAAGAAAATTGTCATGATGAAGCTGTGCAGCTCTTCCCCTTGGATTCACCAAGGGGAAGTCATGTTTGACTAATCTGATAGCCTTCTATGATGGCGTGACTGGATGGGTGGATGAGGGGAGGGCAGTGGATGTTGTCTACCTTGACTTCAGCAAGGCTTTCGACACTGTCTCCCACATACAGCGTGACCTGGACAGGCTGGAGAGTTGGGCGGAGAGGAACCTTATGAAATTCAACAAAGGCAAGTGTACGGTACTGCATCTGGGGAGGAATAACCCCACGCATCAGTACAGGTTGGGGGCTGACCTCCTGGAGAGCAGCTCTGTGGAAAGGGACCTGGGAGTCCTGGTGGACAACAGGATGACCATGAGCCAGCAATGTGCCCTGGTGGCCAAGAAGGCCAATGGCATCCTGGGGTGTATCAAGAAGAGTGTGGCCAGCAGGTCAAGGGACATTATCCTCCCCCTCCACTCTGCCCTGGTGAGGCCGCATCTGGAGTATTGTGTCCAGTTCTGGGCTCCCTGGTTCAAGAAGGACAGGGAACTGCTGGAGAGGGTCCAGCAAAGGGCTACAAAGATGATTAGGGGACTGGAGCATCTTTCTTATGAGGAAAGCATGAGGGACTTGGGTCTTTTCAGTCTAGAGTAAATAAGACTGAGGGGGGATCTTATCATCGCTTATAAATACTTAAAGGGAGGGTGCCAGGTGGATGGGAACAGTCTTTTTTCAGTGGTGCCCAGTGATAGAACAAGAGGTAACAGACACAAACTTGAACATAGGAAGTTCCATCTTAACATGAGGAGGAACTTCTTTACTTTGAGGGTGGCAGAGCATTGGAACAGGCTGCCCAGAGAGGTTGTGGAGTCTCCCACACTGGAGACATTCAAAACCTGCCTGGACGCCATCCTGTGCAACCTGCTGTAGGTGACCTTGCTCTGGCAGCAGCTTGGACTAGATGATCTCCAGAGGTCCCTTCCAGCCCAGACCATTCTGTGATTCTGTGATTCTCTGCCCCCACTTTCTGGTTGCTGGATATCCTGCAGAATGCCTGCCTCACATGTCAGGAGTACGTCCTTTGCCTCTGCCCAGCTGAGCATGCTTGGACACTCTCAGAGAATGCATAGCCTTTCCTTCCCTCGGAACAGACAAACAGACAAAACCAGCTGTGAATAGAGAAACCAAAGAGCTACCCAGCCTGTCATGCCCTCCACAGCTTCTCTGTTAAAATTGCTAACAAGCACATATTGCTGTCAGGTACATTTGTGGTCCCTGCAATATTGCTGGGACCAAACAGTGTGAGCTTGCAAGGGGCTGAGCGACACATTTTTTGTTAAAACAATACTAATTTATTTTTACTTCAGTTACTCTGATTCTCAATGTTAAATTATGTGGAGGTTGCTTTCTCATCCCTTTTCTCCAAGCACAGGAGCTCTGGGTTTCCTTTTAAAAAAAAAAAAAGATGGATTCTTATACACGCAGGTGTTTCCAGGAGCTGGAAACCTAAGGGAAATGGCAATCATCATGAAAGTGATGATAAATTTACCAGAACTACAACAATTTGCAGTGGAGCAATATCTGGAGTTCATATTAGATCCCATAAGCTGTCATCAGATTGCAGGAATATTTTAACCGTGTTGGCTTTGGTTGTACTCGGGCTGTTGCTCCAGTGCTGAGCACTCAACTGCTGGTCTTCTTCATTTTACTTTTTCAGCTCTTTCTCAGTCTTCAGTGTTGCTCAATTGCCTGAGATGGTTAGAGACTTCACTACAGTGCAACAGTCTTGTGCTCTGGTGGGAAAGAACTGTGATGATTTAGCAGAGTTCTTGCAGTGTCCCAGGACCAGTGCAGGCTGGAAAGACAGGTCTTACCCACAACTTGTTACTCCAAAGAACCCCCAAAGGGCACAGAGGAGCAAAGCACAAGAAACAATTTTAACGCTTGGGAAAGAGCTATATGGATAGGTATGGCTTAGAGTGTGTTACCTACGTATCCATATAACAACTAAAAGTTAGATCCAGCTCACAGTGGACAGCATGTAAGACCAAGAGGATACCCGCATTGCCTGAGTTAGTTCAATCATGAGGGCTATCAAATTCTAAGGTCTGAATGTTTTTGGCAGCCAATTCTGACTAGACCTTGAGAGTACAGTGATAACCATACAGCGACAGTGTCTTCCCAAAGATGGATGAGCTAATGAAACCAGAAGTCTTCTTGCTACTGCAGATTATTTTAGTCTTGAAATTATTTAAGGGTCAAGTGAAAATAGAAGAGAATCCCTTTTTCTTCCTGCTACCCAAAGATCTTTTTGTCAAGAGAAAAAGGATTGGTGAGACTAAGAAATGTCCACTACATATCTACCTTGCCAACTGCTCACATTATAAACTCTCCAGCATCTCAACTCCTCCAAGTTCTCTTTTAGCTGGATGATAATCACTCTTCCAGTGCCAGGACCCTTCCTCCATGCAGTGGGACACAAATTGGCAAAAACAGGGCCCTTTATCCCAGTGCCCTGGTGTGGTCCCCGAGTAGGAAAACTGGAAGTGCCTCTTGGCCACACGGCAGGCATAATCAGAGGAGAAATAGTGCAAGGCTTGCTGGAACATCTCTTCTGCAGAGGGTTCTCCCTCTCCAAAAGTCTCTGAGAAGTGCCTTCTGCACACAGCAAGGGAGATGTAAACTAACTGGAGCTTCACTCGGGAATCACAGCCAACTAGCAGAAAATCCTTTATCAGCAATGAGTTGGCCTCACCAGCAACTTGGGACATCTCCAGAAGTTTCTCATCAGCTGATTTGATTTGGTAGTTGTAGGCACAATTAACAAAAGCAGAAAAGGTACACAAAGTTACAAATACACCCAAAGAAAGTTTTACAGGAGTCACCAGAGTCCTGGCTTAATGAATCGAATAAGAAGATGGCAACCATCAAATGTAAGCATCCTAACAGGCAAGCTGATATCCCAAAGATAATACTGACTAATGAACAAGGCTGTACTCTAGATGATACCTCATTAATCACCCGTATGGCCTTTCTGTAGACCTCAATATCTTCACAGACTATCTTCAGCTGGTCTGGCAGTGCCTCACTGAATGTGCCTCCTCTCCATCTTGGAATGACCTGGTCATCCACTGCAGGTAGGGCCAGGAGGGATTTCCCATTATAAAGGGATGGAGGGCTATAAGGAACCATGGTGGTATTCTGCATTCTCGTGGTTGGGAGTGCAAATGACCTTGACAAATTTATCCAAAAAGTGGATGTCACTGGTGTCAATATAAGTCAAACGGGTGAGGTGCAACGGCACAAGACAGGATACTGACATGATGGGGGTCACTGGCTTCCTTTCTAAACAGTCTTGGAAGACAGCCAGATTGGCTTCCAGAAGGCACCACCTGCTCTGGACAAAGTCAGGGCTGAGGACTAAGACAATTTTCTGGCTTCCTTGAATGGCCTCAACCATGTTTTCAATTATTATTTTACCTGGTATAAAGTCCCTCTCATGACAACAGGCCTTCAGATTAGGAATCGTGGCTGCTAGGCTCTAGATAAGGTTCCTCACCCAATCTGAATTGATGTTACTATATCTGACAAAGATGTGGTGAGTCTCATGGGCTGCCAGGACAGGTAGCTCAGGAAGCACCTGTGGTCCTTGAAGATCTGTCATTCCTGCTCTGGTAGATAATCTAGAACTGGTCTCACTAATACGAGTATCATAAATGGGTTTAATTTCCTCTTCAAAATCCAACATTCTTTGCTGCAAAAGAAAACCATGAAAGCACAAATTATGAAATCATGCTCCATTAAAAAAAAGAGATAAATAAAATGCATACTTTTGCAAACTGTTCTGCCTACCAAAAGCATACCATTTTGCCTGTCCATGCTTCTCTTCTCAGGCTACACTATACAGTTGTGGTTTTGCATTCACAGACACACTGATAATGGTGACAGACTCTGAGTTCGGAAGTTGGGATTTCAAGCATCTGGCTTAGTCCCTGGCTTCAACTCAACTTCGTGCTGCAAACTTCAGTCACATTGGTAAGCACTGATTCATACTTTTAATTTAACCTAGTGAAATTATTTCTGGGAGCAAATGTTTTTTATCTAGCTAGAATTTTAATTAAATTACAATAGTAATTACAAGTAACTATATATTCCATTCAAGAATTTGTAACAGCAAAGCTCCTTAGTGATAAATATCAATATTATCTACTTAGGATTTCATATTAGGAATGCACAGAATATTGTTCACTTCTTTTGATATGAACACAGAGAAGCAAGAAGTGGAGCTAGTACAATAAGTGCAGATGCCCTCTTCAGACAGCTCTCCACAGACCACCAGAAAGTGTCCTGAACCTCCTCAGACGGTCTGTCCCTCGCTTCAGCCTAGCTAAGTAAGACAAGAAGGAAGCAAAAAGATTGCCTTGGAGCCCTTTTTAAGAGCTAGGTGTAATTTCTGTGGAGGTTTTTGTTCTTGGTGTGAAAAACCTCTCTGAAGTGATCCATCCACCCACACTGGAGAGGCTGAGGGGAGAATAAAATGACAACGAGGTGTAGTAAGGCTCAGGTACTGCCGCTCTATATTGCTCCCTGTATCATACAAGGACTCATTACTCTTAGAAAATACTATTTTTTGCAAAGATCTGGCACGCAAAATTTCAAGCAACTTTGCTTTATGATAGCAAAAAGAAATAAGGGGTGCCAAACTGTGTCCCTCTACTGCCAAATATTCTTATCTCACCCAGCACCTGAACAAGCCACATGTTAGCTTGCTGAGAACTGTATGAGTGGCGCTTATTGTTCTCCGACTTCTTCAGCCTCCTCATTTCCCTTTTTTCCAGCTGATTGCACGAGAGGCCCTCCTCTACTTCCTGCCCTTCTCCTCCTCCACCTCAAAAAGGAATTCCCCTCTGCTGAGTTCACATAAGGACCTGAAACCAAAACTAGTCAGAGCTGCCAGCCCCAGCAGAGAGACCAGGAGCCCAAGCAACAGCCAGCCTTCCTTTTCCCTACATCTCCTACCACAGCCCTGGGGTGCTGGGAGTGGGGCATGGCCTCGGGACTGGGGCGTCATCGCCACTGTGTGAAGGAGAGCAAGAAGGAGGGAAGCGTTTACTCACCTGGGAAGAGGCGAGAGGTGAGCTCCAGCAACTGCTGGTTTCAGCGTCTCAGACTTCCCTGCCAGGAAGGAGGAGTCTTAGCTTCGGAAAAGGGAGTGACAGAAGGGGAAGGCACTTGGCAAGAAGACAGATATGGTGGAGCCCCACTCCCTTAGCTTCTCGTGGAAGCATCTCTGCACACCTGGAGACCGCTGAACTCCGTTCTTGAAGTTCCTTTCTTGTAGTACAAATGCATTTGGTTCTGTTGCCTGAATTTGTTTTAAAACAATAGATGTTTCCTGCAAATTCTCCTTTGTTGAATGAGGTCCTGTTGCTGTTCATGTCTCTCAAATGTCATTTCCTGGTTTTTTGTTCACCTACACTGCATGTAAAGGTAAATGCAAGCTGTAACAGTGAGACAAAAGACCCCATGGTAAGAGGGAAAAAAAATATTTCATTTTGCACTCAACTAGACACAAATCACAGGTCTCGTTTTCCCTTTCGTACTTTTCCTGTAAATGCTTTGAGTCATCTGACTCTCTTCTGTGACAGTCGCAGAGGCTGGGTAGGTAGAGGTTCAAGTCAGTAACTCAGTTTGGAATCAAGCTGCACCATACACCTGGATGATCAAAACATAGTTCTTGCAGTAGTCCACAATTGCTCGTGACAAAATAAATACTGTAGTATGAGTATATATGAAGCAGAGAGTCCTGGGCTTTGCTTGATCCTTTGAAGGAAAAGAGAGGAATACCTTATCTGGAGCACATGAGCAGTTCAGATGTGTCAGAAGAGAGACCTGTACTCAGAGAGCTTCCAGCACAAAGAGACAAAAGTATGTGTTTCCCCACACATCCCCCTCTTTTTTCCCCATCTTGTTTTTGGGTAGGTTTGATTTTTTCTTTCTGTTTTGTGTACAGTTCTGGTTTGGCTGCTATTCATCCAATTTCTGCTGTACTTGCTTTTTGTTAGCAGACTACTGCCTTGTTGCTTATTTAATTCTATACAACAGCTTCTGGGCTTTTTAATTATTTCTTTTTTTAAGAACCTTGCCTTCATTCACTGATTCCTCCTAAAAATTAAAATCCCTTGGTTGTGATTCTTGCCAAGATACTCACAGCATTTTTTCCACCACGTGTATGCTGACTGATACAGTCATGTCCAGCCTATCAATCACATACAATATCTGACCCTGACTTCCTGTTTCTTGCTGCATTTATTTAGCACTTACCACAAAACTCAGTATAATCTGTCTGGTGAAGCCTCATCCCTACTTCCATGCCCCATTCTCTCTGTACTTCCCTACCGCTTCTTTTCAATACCGCAGATGTTATGGCCAGGACACTTTTCAGAACAGATGTACAGACACCAGGATCTGTGCTAACTCACTGACAACAAAAACAATGCACAGGGGCTGCTCAAAGCTTCTGCAAGCAAGCCATCCATCACATTAGCAAGCAAGGTGCAAATAACAAAGCTGGACTTAAAAGCTGAATCCAGAATCCCACTGTATAATGTACTGCCAAAGCCTCAGCTGGCTTCACAAGCCATATGCCTGCAGCTGCAGCTATACTGCCCAGTAGAGAGAAAGGGTGAACTCAAATACAGCCCCATGCTGCCATGGTTAAATTGCTTTCATGCTGGATGCAACGTATCCTCATAGTGCATCCTATAAATGTTCATGTGTCGACAGTCTAGCTTGTGCAGGTCTGGACTGTACTTCCTTGCACATTGCTGAAATACAAGGTCCTGAAGTATCTGAGCATGAGGTCCTTGGCTTCCAGTTTAATCCAGAGCACCTCAGCTCCCTACACAGCATGTGAAAAGAATTGGGTGCATTAGAATGGGATGTGAAATACTTTTTGCTAATCACCAGGAACTGTAAAGCACAAGACTGTGTCTGGACACCAACTCTTCTCTACAAATTAGATACCTGAGTCAATAGCATGAAAGAAATAAAAACATCCACTCAAGAGCTAAAGCCTGGGTATGACTGTCTGTGTATGAGTTTGTTTGGAAAAAGTCATGTCTGCTAACTGGTATACATGCACCTCGAAGTTTGGACACACCAAGTAGGCTTGCAAAGCAACTGAATATTCCATAAAAGGTGAGAAAAAATGCTGAAGTCATTACCATGATTGTCGAATTTTAAAGTGGTTTTCTTTTCTGGCTTACTATTAAAATCTTTGAATAAATGGCTGTACAGCCAAGAGCTCTGACATACTGAGCCTTATCTACTGTAATTATCTTATAGGATCATAGAATGGTTTAGGTTGGAAGGGACCTTAAAGATCATCTAGTTCCGATCCCCCTGACATGGGCAGGGGCATCTTCCACTAGACCAGGTTGCTCAAAGCCCCATTCAGCCTGGCCTTGATCACTTCCAGGGATGTGGAATCCACACTTCCCTGGGCAACCTGTTCCAGTGACTCACCACCCTCAGAGGGAAAAATGTCTTCCTAATATCTATTCTAAATCTACCCTCTTCCAGTTTGAAGCCATAAAGATGCCATCAAACAAAGAAACAGTCCTCCTGCCAAAATCTGACACTGATTTGCTCGTACTGAAAACAACTTACACGGATAAAAACATTTCAAGTTCCTCCAAACAATGAACTTTCAAGCATCCTCATCACTGGACCAGCCCCACTGAAATCACCCCCCTCAACAAACTAGCGTTCAGGCTGTTCAAAACAGTAGCAACACGCTTGCTGATGCAGCTGAAGAGACATCTGAAAGTCACACGAGAACAGCAATGATGGGTGCATTGCTGTATGCCACTGCCTTGAATAGGTTCACTGGGGGAGAGAAAAAAAAAAAGTGGTGGGCCTTATTTGGAGCTGCAAGAGAAAAATTAAATTGGTCAGTAACTGCACCAGGCTATGCTGACAGCTGTTACATTCTGAAGTCAACATGCTCCTATATACTGGAGTTGGCATGTTTTACGAGTGGTATCGCCTTCTGCTAAGGAAATCTGTATTGTACCCTGCAGAGCTGGCTCTCTAGAGCAACGGACACTGCACCCACCAGTGAGTGAACTATGGAGAACCCTGAGAGCCATGGAAAGCCTACAAGGTTGAGTCCTCTTATGCTGAAGAAACAGAGTAGTACATGTTACAGCTGCTCTGAAACTAAGACAGAAACTTCTCCAAGAGCAGACAACCAAGAGCGACAAGCCACTGGGACTGTACTAAACTACTTAAAAACATCTCTCACTGACAGGTAGGAGCTGTGGAGGTGGCGCCACATTCCCTAAAATCACTACCCATTTCTAAGCTATCCTAAAGCACTACAGTTGAGACATACTCTGATACATGTCTAATACTCGTACATACCAAAATATATGCCTACTACATGCTGAGACTTTTTCTTTTATTTTCTCCAATCAAAATGCAAACACAAGCAAAAAAATAAGAATACAAAACACACTCTGCATATATATTTTTTTCATAATTCAAAAAAACATGCAAGTAGTGCTAGTTTTAAAACACTAACAAACAGGGGTCTGCCCTTTGGTGGGCCAATTCAGAAAAAGAATTTCAGAACCTGGAACAAATCCTTTGCTACAACCATACAAAATGAAAACAGTGGATGGAGTCTCACTTCTCCAGGTACTTGCTCTTCTGCCTCACTTCAGATTAACTTTCTGGTGACACAGGCACAATCTGTAGAGGAGAGAGGGGTTCCCCTCCTATTTCATCCTTCAGTTCCTCGAGACCCTGTGCTGCACAGAAGAAATTGCACCAATCTGTGGCAGCAGGATAGTTTCTTCTTCCCTCTTTTGCCCAGGGGAAAAACTGCAGAGAGCAGCCAGGCAGTCTGCAGGCTCTGCAAACAGCTATTCAATAAGCCAAGGAGAGGACTCGCAGCAACTCAGAGCCTTCTGCACTTTTACTTACTTCACTTTTCCCCAAAATTGCAAAGTTCCTCCAAAGTCGCCACCAAGTGAGTGATAACTTTGCTTGCACCCTTCCCCTCTTTGATCTGCTTAGACTGTAACCACAAGGCCAGATTTTGCTGTCATCTCTCCAACGTCGGGCCAAATTCTTGGCTGACCCTTAGACACCACAGTACCTGCATTTCTGAATGTTCATGCTTCATGCTTCACTTCCTGTGGCTTCTCTGAGAGCTCCTAAAAGCCTTGATCTAGGGTATTGGGGTTTTTTTGGTTTTACACGGTTCTCTCTCTTCCACTCACAGTGTCTGGCTGTAGTCTTCCACTTGTAGTTTCTGCCCTCACAACTCTGCCTACTTCTCAGAGATAATACTATTTTTTTGTCTATCAAATGAGATCCTTCCTTATTCCCCATTCATCCACTGCTTGCTTTGTCATCCTGTGTCAAAATACCTCCTCTTGTCCCAGGGAAGGAGACACTTTTGAACATTTGTCAGGCTTGGGAAGGAAAGTCTGCCTTCCCAACATTTTCATATGGTAACAGAAAACATTTCTGGAAATCAAAGCAAGATGGGAACAGGTTTATGGTACACCACCTACTGTTTCCCATTTTCCTCTGCATTACTGGAAGGACAAACTCAAGGATTTCTATTTTCTCTAGGATTTTCTGAGTTTAATACAACATCTGTGTTTTAATTTAAGAACTGTGGCCATAATCCTTCATCTGGTACCACCGACTCCTGTCTTAATGCCTGCAGAGCTGCGTATGCACAAGCCAGGAGTCATTTCAGATATACTGTACATGCACAAACACACCAGTGGTTAGCATTGGCCCTCCATGGCACCCAGAGCAAGCACAGGAGTGGATCAGAAGCATGAAGCAAATGCAATAAACTTTTTGCCCAAAACAGAACAAACAGTGCAGACATTGATGATACACACTTTAAACGTATGGGTCAGTTACAGAGCTACTCTGTATAAAGGAGTAAGCCTGCAAAGCCTCAACCTAAAGATCTGTAAAAATGATCCAGATTAGTTACTCGAGTAAAAGAAGCACAGATAATCAAATGAATCATCATCTCTTTACCTAGATCGTCACACTTAGTTCATTCTTTTTCTTCTGTTGTTCTTTTTTCCTGTTTTACCTGAGTGTGATGACTGTTTTCTGAGCTAGTCTCCTTTCTTTCAGATGCCTGCAACTCAAAGAACAACAAAAAACATCCAGTGTCTGCCACATTAAGGAACAAAACCTTTTGCCAGGCAACAGCACAGAAGTGTTTCAGGGATGTAAATGCACTAGTTTACAGAAAAATATTGACATGGTGGGTGATATTCATACTGCCCAGGTTTAGACAACAAACTTGGGTACCTAATTCCAGTTGTTTTCTGTCCTTTCCTCCTCTCCATCAGTGCTACAGTAAACCTACTGAAACCAGTTTCTTCACTTCAGTCTCCCCCAGGATTTCAGCTGAATCACGTTTGTAAGTCTGCAAGTTCATATGACCAGAACATAAGTATGGGCTGAAAGAATTGGATCTCCTATATTTAAAATTGCTCCTCATCTAAATACCTATCATATCAAGACATACCACCTATTAGGGAAAAGGTGAACCAAGTTCAGCAACTGCATGAGAACAAGTCTTACCGCTGTTTCACCTATGTAGTTTGTTCCACCATCTTCCACTCAGTCACTGCCTGATCCCAGACTTGCCAGTATTACAAAGGAGGGATGAAGTACCGACCACTATGGCCACTATAGTCTTGCTAATGGAGCTCAGTATGTGGTTGGCAATTTTTGCTACACGGGCTGTCTGGTGACTTGGTTCCAGTAGTCTTGAGTTCCTCAGAAGCCAATGCCCCTACAGCACATACAGCACAGATACACACCTGTCTGTTTCAGGTTGAGTCCTCTGGAGACCTTAGCGATCCAATGTGTATTGTCAAAGGAGCTAAGAGCAGAGAGGGCAAAGGGATTTTCAGTCAGGACAGTCAGACCACAGCCACCAAACATCTGCGATTATCAAATATTAAATTACCATTATAACGTTAATTTCTTCAACAAAATATTGGGAAAGCTTCTGTTATTGTTTCCTCCTTTACCCAAGGGTAAACCACCCATCTCTGCTCATCCTTGCATGTCTAAGACAATGATTAACTGCTTCAATAAATGTAGACTATAAGAATGTTAAAAAAAAACCTCTGTAAAAATATTTTGCAAATCAAAACCCCCCTGGCCATACCATGCGTTTATTCAATACACATTACACGATAACTTTCTCCCAAAACATTTTGTGTCAGCCAGCTGTAACTGTATAGTAGAGCACAAAGTGTTCCTGCAGCCTTAACATCCCCTGGTCTCAGCCAGACCCAGCAAACTGAGTACTGTGCAGGGAGACATTACTGGGAACTGTGAAGTGATCCTGTGGGTCGCACCAGCTCCATCCATGCTGCAGCGTACGAATCTTCAGACACCCGAAGCCATACAGGAACAAGGCCCTGAACCATAGTATGCATCTCTGCAACACCTTACTATAAACTACTTGGCTCTGTTCAGTGTGGTTTTGCACAGTTTTGGTTCGATGGGGTTTGGTGGTTTCCGCAACAACAAAGTCAAGGTACACCAAAGTCAACCCTGATGCCTCCACCCCCTGCCTCTCCCCTGCCCGAGGACTACTGCAGCAGCTCCTCCCTTGCATGCAGGCAGCTGCAACTCTGCATGTGCTGCCTGCTGCTCCAGGCTCTCTGCTGCACGGCCAGCCAGTCCCACTTCCCAAACACTTCCCATCCTACACGGCAGGGGCTGTGGGATCTGGGGCTGCCAAACAGCAGAGGCGGGGACAAGTCTCCCTCCTCCTATAAAACAGGCTGAAAGAAGAATTGCTAGAAGCAGGAGCAAACCCCACGAGCGTGCACAGGAGTACCACCTGTTTGGATGGGGAGAGCAAACACGGCACGTAGTGTCCCTGGTAAAGCAGGCAAAGCACTGCTTCCCCAACTAAAATCAGCCCCTCTGCAGAGGAGTCAGACCTCCAGGCAGATGATACCCTTGGTTGGGTCAGATCACAGTCATTATAACATCATATTTATCGTGCAGATTTTGAGATACCACAGACTTTTCTTTATAGTTTCAGTAACTTCTGACACACCTGTGAGCTGACACTTTGTCCCAACCCAAAGGATTACCTAGCCTTGAGGTGTGTGGAGATCGCAACCATGAGTTCACAAGAGTCTGTAATGCACAAGGACATAGAGGCTTTTATCCTCTAAATTTCTCTGCTTTATTACAGATTACCACAAACACCACACAAATGGCCACTAGCAAGTAAACTGTCACAAAAAACGCCTCTAGCAAGTATACCTGTGGTTAAGAAAGCTAATATATATCTCTCAAGCTATTAAAAATTACTGTCAGCATTCAATAGTATAATATCAATCAATAGTATAGCAACAATAAATTGTATAGCAACAATCAATATTATAGCAACAAACAATAACAGCGACAACTGTACTCCAAGAAGGATGCAGTGCATACTGCTAGAACAGTGTGTAGCTCTCTTCATGGCCCAGCTCTGAATATCAGCTCCTCAAAATCTCTTTGAAGCTGTGTCTTCACAGTGGCAGAAAAGAACATTTTTCCTCATGCATGAGCGCTAGTGTAATTGGAAAGTGACCTTCACAGTGGCAATTCCACAGCTGTTTGGTAATGGAAATATATTGTAGGTTCACTCCTCATTAAGAAATACTGTGTCAGAATGCCTCAGAATACAGAAATTACCTCAAAAATTGCAGCAGCATAGTTCAGGATTTGACAAGGTTAAACGCACAAGCACTGCATTTCAAAATGTTTTATAAACTGGGGGGTATTGGTATTTACTGTTAACAGTTACAGACTTTTCTTTGCATCTTTATGCATGGAGGCTTCTGCTCTACTTTTAAACCTGGGTTATGCTTATTTGGGGTGGGAAGTGTCAGCAACCTCCTCCATGCTGGGGATTGCTGGCACTCAAATGCCTCATGTAGCAGGTAGGGGAGCAAGTCCCACATCTCTTCATTGCAGATCAGCCTTTCCACGACCACTGTCCAGAATATAGCACCTTCTGGCAGAGCCTTCTGCTGCTTCAGGGAGGCTTTTCAAAGCTGATAGCTTCTAGTTCGATGCAGAGTGCTGCGCTGAAATGGCAAGGTGTTAGAAAAGAGGAAAATTCTCAAAGCCATGTAGGTCTTCAAAGAAGCAGCCAGCACAGAGTGCTGTTTGGAGCAAATATAGTTGAGAACATCAACACTTAAGAGATTATGCTGAGCTGCTCTGCAGGTGATGATGGGTCACTTGTGCTAGCAGCTGGCTTGTCCCTTCTGATCCCTGGCAGAAAATGGCATCATTCATTACAATTGGCACTTGGAAATCTGTGCAGAAATGAATAGGGCTCTAAGCTCCTCCTGTCCTGGACAATCTGGCCTTCTATCGCGATGAAGGCTGTTGTGGGATCCTGACAAAAGTGAGGCCTGTTTCTATTCTCTCACCCTATTATGTTTCTGGCGGGGCATCAATGGATAACATCTGCTGGCTCTTAGGCTGCTTTCAAGGACCAAAAGGTGCAGTGAGGGGTGCTCTGCTTGGTTTTCTCCTCTAGCTCCTTATTTTTAACCCTCTGGTCCTTGCCCTCACTTTGTTTTTATTCTTTTTCTTCTGCAATCTATTGTTTTCACTCCAGGTTGTCTTTTTTTCTTGCTCATACCCCATTTTTGAGGCAGGAGGCAGCATTTATTTTTGTTATGGATGGAAAAACCACCCCTATGGATGGAAATAAACAGTAGAGAGAGTGGCCAGGAAATGGAGAACGACTGGACCCCCACACTTTCTGCAATTCAGTAGGTGACAATTCAGCTGAGTGCTATAGTATGCTACAGCATGCAGTCCTGCTCCTGGAGAGCTCATTTCCTAGTACCTGCCATCCTCCCTGCATAAGCAGAAGCAGAAGCAGAAGCAGGAGAGCTACCATCACCACCACAACCTCACTACAACCACAGGAACTGCCAGCTAGTGCCGCAACCCGTGCCTCCATCCTCATCTGCACCTTCACGGTGATCTCCCTGCCGCCCCACACAGTGAGAGTCATGGGCCACAACTACAGCTTACCGCCTTGGCCCACATGTCACCGACAGAGTAGGGAGCTGCTGCCCCTTGCCATCATACCCCATGGCACGCCCCACAAACACTGACACTGAAAGAACAAAGGACAAAGTGGAGTCCCCTCCAAGCACATGCTCCACACTGCCCTGCGCCTTGCCCTTCTTGATCCCTTCCTGCTCCATATTTTTTTTTTATTTTTTTTTAGTTAAGAAAACAGGAAACGAAAAAAAAATATTACTTTGTCCTTACAATGAGATACTATTTTCCACTAGCCAGTTGACTGGCAAACATTTCTCGTTCCTGTCATAGACCTTACAGGGTAGTATGTGTCTCAGCAGGTTTTCTTCTGCAGACCATAAAGATGCATGCGATGGAGTTGGCACCACTGGCTGCAGAAGAGATAGAGAAAGGGCTGGCGTTAACTCCAGGCTTGCTGAAAACCATCCTTCAGGCTGCACTGCACTGATGTTCCTATGCATCTGCAGAGTGCCACATTTAAAGAAGTCATCCATGTTCCAGTACAGTTTGCTTTCCACCTCACGCTCTGTGGGTCTAAGTTGGTAGGTGAGAAAGAGATGGAAGAGGTGGTTTGTTGTCATTTAGTTACATTTCTTACTTGCTGTCTAACGTAGTCTCCTGTATTGTTTTAGAATACTCAAAAAAATTAAGGAATTTAAATAAGGACAGGAAACGAAAATTAGGGAATTGTTTGTTTAACATCCCAAGACAAGCACTTTGAATATCATTAAACTGCATTTTTATATTAAGAGAGGAGAAAGTATTCAAATGACTTGCAAACCGTGATATTGCAGTCCTTCAATAACAAATCCATTTTGAGCAACTTGTTCTACAGTTTCCTCTTCATTCAGACATCTGTTTATTGAAATTTATCTCATGACAGGAAGGATGACACGCAAGACTTGGTCTTCTTTCTTTCTGCTGCCTATAGACTTCCTATGTAGCCATGAGGACTGTAGCCCTCTGCACATTGATTCTCACCTGCAAAATGTGGATAACAATAATTTCTCTGTTTGGCCTCATACAGACCTTTTCTATTTAGACTGCAAGCTCTTCCTAGCAAAGATACCTGTTCCTCTAAGCATTTACATTACAGAATCTTGCCTAGGACCTCAGTATGAAAGAAACAGATATTCTGGTTTTATTAGCTATGGCTGGTTTCCAAACCACCAGCAGCATTTTTCCCTACCTCATCAGCCACTGTCATTGAACACAAGTATTTTAAACATAAATAGGTCAAGTAGTACTCATATATGCCATGCACACCAATTATTTTTCCCCATCTCACTCTGATTTTGAATATTTATGTGATAAGGATTACTTTCAGTTCCATAATATGCTTACTCCACCACCAGACCTAGTTTGGTTATGTTGCTAAAGTATTTAATATTAATACTAATTTAATATTATCTGGGGTGGAAGAAGAGAGTACTGACACCATAAAATTTCCAGGCTATCCTGGATTATTTAGGTGATCAAGGACTTCAACAGATAGTGAAGAAATGCAGATGCCTACACAAGACATTTGAATTGACCTCACAATGACAAGTGTTATTTTATGGCAAAAAAAAGGAAGTTTATCCACTATTGTGCATGGAAAAAAACTGTATATGTTTCTAAATGACAAATGTATCAATACAAGAAAAGCACCTTGCTGCCGGATGGACAGTTCAGTGATGATGTACTGACAATGTAGATCTGCTGTCAAAACAGCAAGCAGATTAGGACACATAAAGAATATGGTGAAGGATAGTGTGAACAGTATTACAATACTTACATAAATGAATGGCATATTGGTTTGCTTTTTAGCACATATTCAACATACCATGAGATGGTCTGATCTCTCTGCAGACCCATTACCCCATGTAGGTCTCTTACTGCACTCCTCATACAACATCCTTCCTTGCTTTGGTCCACCAGGGAGGACAGTACTTCTTGCTACAGTACCTTCAGCACTACAGCAGGCAATGCTGGGAAGAAAAGCTATTTAACTAGCACAGATCAGGCAAAGAAAGCTTTTTGAGCAGTCCAAATGTTATTCATGCCTTTGATGGAAGGTGCTCGGCTCCAACAGCTGCAGCCCTGAGACAACTGCACAGGATGCCAAACAGGAAACTGAGTCGAGTAGCTCTGTCAAGCCCATGTCAAGATGATTCACCACTTCAAAAGTCACAGGTGATCGCTGCATGCAATCCTTTCTTCTCCTCTTTGGTCGAGAATGGACCTATCAGGAGAAGCAGTGGAGGGCTCTGGCTGATGATGTAGCTACATGGTCTCGTTTCATTTCTGGCCTTTTAAGAGCTTCCTCGTGCAGATGCATAGCCTGCAGACATTTTGGGGAGAAACTTCTGGTGCCTGCTACCTGTACAGGGGACACAATGACACCACACTCAACTGGCAAAATCTACAACTGGACTTTTTTGGACCCTTTCTTGGTTTGTGGTTGCAAAGGCTTCAAATGGTGAGTGACTTTTCAAGATGTTAAATGTGATGTTTGCTTTATGGTGAATAACATATTATCTATAAAGAAATTTTGCAATTTCCTGGAAGATAGCATTTACAGGAAGTACAGCTACGAATTGTTACTGATGGCCAGACCATCAGGTTCTGTAGATAAAGCCAAATAAGCTTTTTTATATCATCTGAGGTTTTCACCCTCATCTCCCTGTCATGCTTATTTTTATATTTTTGTCTGTTTTATTCAGCTTACTAGTGTTAATTGTTTCATGCCATTATAATGCTGTGGTGCTTTCTCTTCCATACTCCAACCCTCCCTACAGATTTCTATCCTCCCCCAGTTCATTTTCAGCGTTAAGGCTGTCAGTTCTTGAAGATGAGGGCTATATCTTCTACCACATAATAACAATGCATAAGTGGTATCAACAAGTAAGTAACAATCCTAGTGAATATTAGCCTCATCAAAAATACAAACACAGCTGATAACGTAGCTGGATTCCTTTCTCTTGTGTGTCCTATTCCAAAACATCCCAAAATAAAGTTTTGCAAGACTTCTACAGCTGAATGACTGACCTATTATGGTATAAAAGACCTAGTTGTCTGACGTATGCAACAGTATCAACCCACCTCTTCATAAAATGCTTAGTACTTCTCAAATATTAACTTAACTTATGCAGTAAATATAATCTACTAATACCTCTGTAAAATACTTTCTAAAGGAGACTAAATTTTTTAATGTTCAAAACTACTAAGTACACATGATGTCCCATAAGCCACTCAATGTTATTTCTTCTACATTCCTCCTTCATCTTTTTCTTTCACTTTATTGTCTACAACATAGATATTTCCCATCTTATTTTATTTTTACTCCTCTGATTAGTTTCATGTTACACAACAGAAATGTTTGCAACCTGAAGAGAAACAAATCCATTGGTCTTTCCAGTCTAACGATTTCTCTTTGGGAATTGCAGGAACGTCGCAATATCATCCAGAAAAATCTATCACCTTCAAAAAGTAACAGGCACTAGAGCAGTAAAGTTGTGTAACTCTTAAGAAAGAAACGTATTTTTGTTCAGCTGAATACAGGACTAATGAAAAATAAACTTCAGGAATAGTAAGCAAAAACCAAATCTTTCAGTACCTTCCTCCTCCCTATTTACTGGCAGGATTCCTATGGTACTGAGGCATACTAATATCAGGAGGCTTTGGTGGAGCACAATCAAAACACTACAAATAAGCTGTGCTTTTTGCTGCATGAGAGGTACTTATCAATGGATCAGTGGAGGGTTACTAGCTTTAAAAAATGCAAAAAGAAATACAACATTAATTCAGTTGCTTTTCTAATAAATGGATTGGCCCAGCTCAGTGGGGCCTTCAGAAGCTAACACTTGTCTGATATATGTAGACCTTACAAGAGTTTCCAAAGCACCCCAAAATATCAGAAGTCAATGTCTTGTTTGGGGTACAAATGCCTCAAGGTCTGACTAAAGATTTTGAACTCACTACCATTGATTGACTGGGGAGGGAGACAGAGATGAACTGACAAAGTCAACCATGAACAGGGTAAATTAGTTCACCCCAGCCGGTGCAATCACAGTGAGATTGCTACTAGCGAGGGAGCTGGTTAGTGGCAGTCGGACATCTCTGCAATTCACTGCTGTGACCACAGCGTAGATGTTTCCTACCTGTATACTCTGCCTCTAAATTTCTGACATGCAGTGATTTCTCCTTGCATAACCTGAATGCAATTCTTCAGAAAAGTTACAGGTAGCGTGTTAGTGGGCAATAAAAGCTAATCAAAGATTATTTGTGGTAGCAGTGAGCAGGAGGTGGCATCACAGAATCCAACTGTAACAGTTTGAGTCAGTCCCATGAGACTCCTAGTATTGCAGGGGCTGAAATTTTTCCAGAGAAAACATTTTCTTTTGTAAAATGCCATACTTTTTACTTAGAATGTTTGCATTTTCTCCCTACATCATGCCATTATTTTAAGGTCATTTTCCAGTGATTCAGTTTGGAGGCTATTTTTGTCTTTCGCCTGTTTCCCTTAAGAAATTCCTCTTCTTTTTCAATCTTCAGTTTATAAAATGTGGGAGCATTCCATGAAACCAAATACGCATGTAAACAAAATAGATAGATGGCCCTTGCAGTGCCTTATGGAAGACATTTTTTTTCCTGCAAAAATAAACATTTGTCCTCCTCCAAGATCAGCCTGAACACTCAGTGCAGTTGCTCAACTAGTCTATTGGTAGTTCAGCAGCAACCCTCCCTCATTGAAGCATTAAGCTGAGGTGCTGGGAGCCTGCCAAATCACACATCCTCGATAATGGCAGAAGGCTGTTTACTTCTCAGCCTGGAGGTGTCAGCCAAACTGATCACGGAAAGCAAAGGTTGAGTGTCTCAGTTATAAGCATCTGGGGTTAATAATTATAGTAGTTTTGGAGCATAGGACAATTCACAACTGATTAAGTTACAGGTTCTCAGATATTTTTTTTTCAGCCTGGAGAATGGCCTGCAACTGTCAAAAGTATCTTCTGTGTTAGTGGGTGAGTAAGCGTGAAAAGAATACCCGTGAATACTCTGTGGTTTTAAGCCACAGTAAGTTATTTTTGACCTCAGTGACAGGCAGGACTTCAGAATGAATAAATGCTGAATAACCTGTTCTTAGATTAATAGCTGTGCAAACATTCGTATTCCACTATCTCCTTGTATGCAAAATCTGCACAGGTATTGAACCTCCCTGCTGCCCTAATCCCACAGCCCACTGTCATTCTCTACCCCTGCAGACTCAGGTCTTGCAAAACCTCCTGAAGTGTCTACAGCTTGTGCTCTCTGGACCCATCACCTCTTCCCTCTCCCATTCTCCCTCTCCTAGGAATCTTCAGTTCCCTAACTTCCCTGAAGCCACCGTGCTTTAAACCTTGTTCACATGTATCTTTTGAATTCTTCTTCACCCTTTTGCTTTTCTGTTTCTTCTCAAGCGTTGTCCCAGGCATGCTGGCCTGTCCACCTCTCCCAGTCCATTGCTTAAATGAGCATCTGCTGCAGACAAAGGCTAAAATCCACTGCAAGTCAATTTATATTTATGAAAGTATAAAATTTATATGGCTCTTTATTACCTGTAAATATAAACACCCAGAGATAATTTTCAGCAACTGACTACTGCTCAAAATCCTTGAAAATCAAAGTAATTGGTGACCGCAATGAAAGCATAAAGTGTAACCCTCCATTCTCATGGGTTTCTGTATAAGGTTTTCTCCTCAGGTCCAGATGAATACCTGTTTTGGACAAACCATCACTGAATTCCTCGTCAGCCTTGCACAGAGCCTGCATGTTGACTTGAAGAGAGCCATGTTCCTCTGGCTATTTGAACATGCAACACAGCCAAGATCTGTTGTAAGTAAACCAGTTATTGTGCCTAACACACCAGATGAAATGTCTGTGCTGTGTTCCAGCCCTCCTGATATGCATGGCCCTGTCTTACAAGCAATGCTACAACTTCACAAATATAGGCTCGGCAGAGAATGGATCGAGAGCAGCCCTGAGGAGAAGGACCTGTGGGTGCTGATTGACGAGAAGCTCAACATGAGCCAGCAATGCGTGATTGCAGCCCAGAAGGCCAACCGTATCCTGGGCTGCATCAGAAGAAATGTGGCCAGCAGGTCAAAGGAGGCGATTCTTTCCCTCTACTCTGCTCTGGTGAGACCCCACCTGGAGTACTGCATTCAGCTCTGGAGTCCCCAACATAGGAAAGACACGGACCTGTTGGAGCAGGTCCAGAGGAGGGCCACAAAGATGATCAGAGGGCTGGAAGCACCTCTCCTGTGAGGAGAGGCTGAGAGAGTTGGGATTGTTCAGCCTGGAGAAGAGAAGGCTCTGGGGAGACCTTATAGTGGCCTTCCAGTACCTAAAGGGGGCCTACAGGAGAGCTGAGGAAGGATGTTTTACAAGGACGTGTAGTGATAGGATGAGAGGGAACGGCTTCAAGCTGGAAGAAGGTAGATTTAGAATAGATATTAAGAAGAAATTTTTCACTGTGAGGGTGGTGAAGCACTGGAACAGGTTGCCCAGAGAAGTCATGGAAGCTCCATCCCTGGAGGTGTTTAAGGCCAGGCTGGATGGGGCTTTGAGCAACCTGGTCTAGTGGGAGGTGTCCCTGCCCATGGCAGGGGGGTTAGAACCAGGTGATCTTTAAGTCCCTTCCAACCTAAATACTTCTATGATTCTATGATTCTGCTACACCTTCATCCCCACAGCTGGCAAGTCAGTATCACTAGGCTTTACGCTTTCCCTGGTGAGGCAAATCACTGGCCAGGTTTTCCAAAGAGATCAAGTTTTAAGTAGTCAACAGTTAAATACAAAGGCAGCAATAGCCTTCTGCCGTTATGCTTGGTCCCTCCCAAGTCCTGAAATTTGCTGATGCTAGCGAACCACAGCGAGATCTGGTGGGAGCCAAGTTCTTCTTCCCATTTTCTTTTTCTATTACGAAGCAGTGCCCTTGGCACCGAGCCCACGCACCCTGACGGCGGGCCCGAGGGCACCAGCCCCTCCCCGCGCCCCCCTACCTCCCCCCGCCGCCACGGCCGGGACCGGGAGAAGAGGATCCCGGCCGCCGGCCCCCGCCTGCCCCCACCCCTGGGGCCGGGCGCTCCGGCAGTTCCGGACCCGTGATCTTCCCACCCGGCGGGGCAGCCGCTCCCGCACCCATGGGACGCCGAGGGGGCGGCGGGGACCGCAGCGGCTCCCCGGAGCGGGGGACGGGGACCCGCAAAGGTGAAGTGGCAAAGGGAGAGGGGCCGGGGGGAAGACGCGGCGGGGGCTCCCGTGGCCGCAGCTGGGCGGGGAGCCGGGAGACCCCGCCGGAGAGGGGGGGCCGAGAGCGGGGGTGCCGTCGGGGGCGAGGGTGGGGGTGGCACCGTGCAGCCCCCGCCCCGGGGCAGGGACGCCGCCCAGGCCCGGGAGCGCGGCGGCGGGGCTGGGCCCGGCGGCGGCTGCTGCCCTGCGGCGCCCCGGCAGACCCCGGGCCGCTGGAAAACCCCCTGGCCCGGGGTACGGGTGGAGGGCTCGATCCGGTGGAGGTCCTGCCGTCGAGGGGCGCCGGCCACCTGGGGCAGCCCTGGGCTGGGGGGGGGGGGGGGGGGGGGGAGGACGGCGCTGGGCTCCGAGGCCCACCCGAGAAACACCCGGAGGTGCTGCCGGGCGCCGTGTGGACTGCGGCGTGCGTGGGGCCGGCTGGGAGTCGGCCCCGTGGCAGCGTCCCGTGGGGCTCACCTTGTGCGTGGAGGCGAGACTACCCCACCTGTGTGCTGTAACTCTTCGCAGAGGTAGGAGGCTGCCCGGGCAGACCCCCGTGGTGGCAGCAGAGGGACCGCCAGTGAGAGGGGACCCTCCCTCTGTGGCCTTTCGGGGGCACCGCGTCCCCTGCTCTACTGCCTGCGAAGCTGGACAGGAGACGCGGCAGTGGCAAGTTGGTGGGTCCTTCCCACCTCTAAGCGCGGCTCACTGCTTGGCTCCTGGAACAGAGATGGGAAGAAAAGGAGACTCTGAAAAGCTGTCACTGTGGGATAAAGTTGGATGTTCCTCAGGAGAAGCCTTGGGCTCTGGAGCTCATGACTTGTCTTGCTTCTCTTATCCATGCCATTTTTAAGCATTAGGTCAAACCTCAGACTTACTGTCTTCATCCTCATTTGTTCCATGCTCATTTCTTTCTTTTTCGATTACTTTGGAGTGTCGGGAACTGTTAGGTTCACTGTTAGGTGAAGTTCTGGATGATGTAATTAAAATTCAGAGTAATTCACAGTTCTTGTTAACTAGGTAGCTTTGTGACAACAAGCTAAATGTCACAGCCTGCCTAGTCTTCAAATCTGCTCCCAGCTTGCTCTCCACAGAGAGTGACTTTTTTTGGAACAGCTTCATGGGTCCTAGGCTCTACTCCCCTGTCAGCTGGTTGTGTTTTTTTTGTTTTTTAAATTCCTGACATTTCTTTTTTCAGGTCTGTTGTCAAATATCTGGTTATGGCGAGGTGTTGCTGGAGTCCTTGCTGCTGCTGTCATTTTGATTTTGTGTATTCAGTTTGGTAAGTGTGTAAATCATTTAAAAAGAAAGCCTTAGAAATTACCTGAGTTTTAGGTTGTCAGAAGTCCCTCAAAAGCTCAAAAAATGTATTCAGAATTTACCTTATCTCAAAGTTAAATAGATGTCTCACAACATATTGCTTAAAATTGTGGTCAAGTGCTGGAGAAATGACACCACTAGTTGCAGTGGCATTAGGGAGTGCTCAGTTTAGTCTTAGTGCACTTCTGGCATTCAAGTTTATAACCTCGCTATTGGTCATAATCCAAGTTCAAGAAAACAAATAACAAATGGAAGATTGTTCTTTGCAACCAATCTGTAGTCCTTCAAGGAATTACACTATAATAAACAAAGCTATCAATTCAGCTGCAAGGAATCAGTAGTTGCAAAAACTATATTTAAGTTGTAGAAGAGCTCTTGGAGGGAACATTATTATCACCTTCTCAGCTACTTCTACCAACCCACCCCTGATCATCACTTTAAAGGTATGTCAGCAACAATAAGAGTGCAGGAGCCAGAGTATGTAATTAGTTTACAATAATTACTTCTGCTGGGCATAAGTAATAATGCTATGGTTAGACTTAGATGATTTCAGACGGTGCAGTCAGAAAGCAAGCTAAAAAGCTCCAGAAACCTTTTCCAGTTGGAAGAAATGGGTAGATTGTTTTTTGTCTTTTTGCAGTAAACTGTTCTTCAGCCAAACATTTTCCCGTTTGTCCTTCCCTGGAACTCTGTCCCTCCGGTTGGCTGTATTTCCAGAGGAAATGCTACTACCTCTCAGAGAGTGAAGCCAACTGGAACTACAGTCAGAGCCTCTGCTCTTTGCACAATGCTTCCCTCCTGGTGATCGAAAATCATGAGGAACTGGTAAGGGAACAAGAGGGGGATCCTGGTTTCACCCCATCTCACTTCTGGGGATCTGCACAGTGAACCAGTGTGTTCTTCCAGCCTCTTAAGCTGAACGGTTTGAAAGCTGATGCAAAGGCCGTAACAAGTCACAGCTTGCAGAAAGCTGCGTGCCTTCTTTCTCTGCAAACAGCAGACATCCGTTTTGGCGGTTGATGTTTTAGAAAATGCCTGAGGCTTATCTGAGTTTAATTTGGTGCTGCTCACAGCTATAAATACTCCCATTGAAAGCAACTATCAGGATAAACACTGTTGCATCTCATTTGTCTTTAATTAGACAACTGTTGTCTTTTAGGAGGATAGGTTAATGGCAACCAAGTTGGTAGATATGTTGGTCTTGACCTTTGGAGTTTGGAGATAGTTATCCTAACCACAACTTGGAGCATCTTTTTCTGTATTACACTACAATATCAGGAAAGAGTCCACCTAGCACGAAGACCTGGGAGAATGCATTCTTCTGTATCTGTCACAGACCTTGATAGCAGGCCTTGATATTTTAAAACAGCTTCTCTCTAGGTCAGTCAACCCCATCACAGACACCAGTATAATGGGCGTATTGGGTGCAGATGTCAATTCTGTTGCACACAGTGGGGCAAGGATCTTCCTTAACTAATCTCTAAAATGTCTTCCACAAATCCTTGCTAACTGGTAATAAAAACTCAGTATGGTGAAGACATATCAGCGATGGAGAAATGCATTAGCTGCAAAGGTGTTCATCATTCTTTGAAGACTTTGTTGTCAAGAGTCAGTAAAATGATACATCTGCAGTTCCACAGCAGTTCTTAATATTCAGTAGTATACTTGCGTTCTCACAGCTGGCATTTCTGTCACTACAGTATTTGAGTGCTACAGGGATCCTGTCTCAAAATTAATCCATTTGATTTCTGATGGAGTTGTAAATTCTCTTTCAGTTAGGTGCATCGCACAAGATGCAGACGCTGCAGTACTCTGTAGATTTAATTTTTAATATTGTTTCTTCGGGGAGAAAGGCAATATCATTGTTTTGCTTTCTAGCCCTGGATCAAAGACTTCGTATTTTGATAAATGGACTGAACATGCGTAACTTCCTATATGGGTTTATTCCTACAGAGTTTTATGGTGAAGATAACAAAGCAAGACCCATGGATTGGACTCTATAAAAGAAATGAAGAGTTCTTTTGGGTAAATGGGAAAGCATTAGACAATAAACTGTAAGTTGATGTTGAGGGTTTTTGCTGTTGATACTAGATTATAGGGGAGTAAGAGAGGATAACTAATACAGATATAGACAGTGACTTGAAAGAAATATCTGTAATGGTGTTGAAGGGGTGTCTATGGAGAGAGCATGCAATACAATAAAGATTTCACATAGCATTGTCAAAACTGTGACAGGTGAAAGTTAGGAGATAAATTTGTAATGTCAGTTTCAGAAGCAACGTGAAACGAGAGCTCGTGATAACAGACAGTATAGCAAAGTGAAAGTTAAACCAAGAGACCACCGGGATACCAAAGCAACAGGGGGAGGAATGGAAGATTACAATAACACAAATTCCTCATTATAGAATATATTTTGCAAAAGTGCAAACCTGCATGCAACCTGCATGAGGTTTACAGAAAAGATATTTGGGAGGGTTCGAAGAGATGTTTTCGTACATCTTATAGAATGTGCCTACAAAAAAGGCAGCTGGAGGGAAAGGTGGATCTGTGATTTTATATTACATGAGCTGCTCTGTGGTCACGGCCTTGTGTTCTGTCCCACCACTGTCAGGTGTGGGGCAGTCTGTTCTTCCCACCGACAGCTGTCCCACCTTCTCAGGGACTGCTGCTTCTCATCCTGGGGCAGCTGCTGGTGTGAGTTGGTAGAATTACCAGTGACAGTAATAAGCACTGAGATTTCTCAAGTCTGAAATTAACTTAAGAAGTGGAAAATTGAAATATTCTTGAATTTGTGACATTACTAGTGGTGCATGACTATATTCAGTTCATCCCCAAGACTTGAGGGCTTGATCTGATGAAGACCTTACACATTTATTGTGAGATGTGTACAGCACACTGGCATTTCAAGTTGAAAATTGCAGTCCTTCCCACTCTTTCTTATCCCCTGCCTGCGATACAAATACCCACTGATGCTTTCATTTTCAGCGATGAATTTCGTTCTTAGACTTCTGCCTCTGTGCTTGCCTCAAACTGCCCCTCCTGTCTTTAGAAGGGTGAATACTTTGATTTCTAAGCTCAGTTGCTATTAGAGTTATGTTAACACTGGTGGGGATTTGTCCCTTGGCTTTTCCAGAGGCTGTACTAGTTTGGGTGGCCTATTCACAGGTCACTGTAACACTTGTTTGAAAACGGAGTTGGTGAAGGAGACCTTTACCTCTTACATAGGGACACCTACAGCATGGAAACTGAGGTTTACTTCCTGTTTTCCACACACACCCCCTTAACCATAGTGCTGTGTTTGGTTCTGAGGAAGAGGGAAATGAGAGGCATTTGTTTCACAGCTTCTGCTGGAACGTTTTAGCTGTATAGAAGGATGTGGAAGTCAAAGGTGGAGCCAGACTTGATAGCGCAGCGTCCTTGAGAAGGACAAACCTGAATTCCAGTCTCCGCTCTAAGGGCATATTTCATGTTAAGTGACCGCTAGACAAGATACAGGAGTACTGCAAGTGCTAGATTTTGTATTCTGGGGGCCAGGTCCCATTAAAAAAGACAATCTTTGTGGTGTTCTCTTCAAAGCACAAGCTATCATGCTCCTGCAATGCCTTGTCCATGGTAAATCAGGCTTTGTACAAATAGAACCTGTGATCCCCGTAGTTCCCTTTCCTCTACGGCATTATTTGATTGTGAGTGTCAAAGTAATCGTATCTTTCATTCTCCCTTACAGGATTGAAGTAAAAGGCTCTGGAAACTGTGCCTATCTTGAGTCAAAAGGAGTCTCAGCCTCTGGATGTTATTTAACCAGGAAGTGGGTCTGTAGCTTTAGTATTAGCTTAGCACAATGAAGGTGGACAAAGCCACCACCCTTGACACTTATCCCTCTGATATGATGTCTACACAGGCTATGTGTGTACCCTGGGTCCTGGGAACACATCATCTCAGCTCCTGCCTGGAGTTGAATGACTTTTCTGGTAGCCAGAATTCTCCACCCATGGAGGAAGCTTCTGTTTTTTAAAGATACCATTTAAAAGGCTTGGTTCAGCATCTGGCTAAGTCATACCCTTGCCCCATTTTTCTAGCTACTGCTCAGCCTGTAGTTTCTTTTTGTTGTGTCATCAGTATTTCTTCCACTAACTCTTCTCTTGTAGGATCCTAAGCACCTGTTCTTTCTTTTCCTTTTTGGTGTGCAATTGGAGGTATTTTTTCAGCTTTTCCCTGGCCAAGTTCTGTGTCCAGGGATGGTTTGTGAAGCAGGTCTGCCTGAAGGTCTGCCAGTGCCTCTTAGATACAAGGTGATGCAGAAATGAGCACTGTTGTTTTAGACAGAATCATTGCAGATTTCGCTCTCCCCATTTGATGGGGTGCATCTTGTGTGACTGCACTGTGTTCAATGTTTTGCTGATGTTACTTTACATTAATATTATTAAATTGGCTTGACAGTATTATCATTGGGATTTAAGTAGCTGCACTGCACCTGAGGTGGTTTTTCCCACAGCACTTACATTAGCACAAAAAGTCAGAATAGATAGAATACCTATTTACCTGAGCATCTGCACTGCTAGGAAAAAAAGAGTTTGAACTGAAAAAGTAATAGTGAAGCTGCAGGCATTAATGTTGTAAAGTTAGAAATAGTCCTCAGTGTGAATAGGCAAAATCATGAGTAGAGAATAAGAGAATTAACAGCAAAGGATGTTTTTCCGTGATTTCCTCATGTCCTGTGCCTGTCAGAGCGTGAGGCTTCTGAGCAAGTGGTACCTTTCTGGATGGACAATCAGTGCTTTCTTCTGTGCGCATATCATTTTCAGCAGCAACGCCAAGTGCTGTTGAATTGCTATGAGCCTGACCAGATTCAGCGCAGTCCTGCGAAACTGTGTCCACTCATGTCTAGCAGGTAACCTGAAGATTAATAGTACCGTTTGACCCAGAGGAAGCAAAGCAGCTTATTTTCCTAGAAGGACTATTCCTATTGCATTTCTAGAGAAGAAGGAATGGGAAATTCCTATGTGTAGCAGGGCAAAATACTTCCCTGATCAGAATAAAATCTGGAAAACTGGTTTTCTTGTGATCTGGCTCTATGGAGAGGACTATGGACTCCGCGGGACTTCTTGAAGGAGCAAGTGGGGCCTGTTTTGGAGTAGCCACTAGAGTGCACTGTAGTTTCAGGCAAGGGAGGATAATTGTGTCTCCTTGTTTTTTAAGACACCGTGTTTAACAGGTTATTTGGAGTGTTGTTGGTTCCTTGAGGTTTTTTGTCCTATTTGTAATTATTTTTGCCTTCGGTGTGTTTTTGTGCAAATTTAATTGCTCTCTAGTTTTGTTCAGCGTGTTGTTTATGCCTTCATTATTTTCTGTCACAGTAGGACTTTACTGTAACAGGACCATGCAGTATGGATATTGTTAACAACTTTTGACTTTAAGATGTTTATTTATAGATGGTCACTAATTTTGCTGAACTATACTTTTTTAATTGCTTGTATTCTTTATAGGCACAGTAACAGGACTCTACAGTATGAATAGCCTAATAATCTATGTATTAATTTATATGAAACTAGTTGGGGGGGGTATTCTGTAATGTTTTTAAATTAAGTAGCTGTGAAGGATACGGTATGTGCAATAGTCCTGAAAAGATACTCAATAAATATCTTTACAAAGTGTCTGAATTACAGTGGTTTGTGTGTTAATATAGTGCCATCAGAAGTATTTTTCAGCTCAGGCATCATTTGGGGGGAAAAAAAATCACCAGACTGAAGCAAACTAAAATTTTCAGGTTTTGAATATGAAAAGATCGTTAATCAAAATATTAGGGTTAGCATGAGACAAGACAGTTGACCCCAAAAAGAATGCATTTCACTTTCTAACACTTCTAACACATTTTCAGACTTCAAAATATACCAGACTTTTAACAAAATCATTTAACTGAAATGCTGAAGTACTTCTGTGGAAATGCTGAAATGCGCATAGTGAAACACACACTGTGGAGAGAAGCACGGAATTTTCTGCAGTTCACTCTTGCAAAGTTTTCCAAGTATTTGCATTAGGGGCATACTAGAGGTATATTTCACAGATTTTGTATTAATTATAAGGGATAAGGAGTATTGACGTATCACATTATGTCTTAGCCTTTCTTAATGAGCTGATTTACCTGAATGTTTCCTTTAACTCCAAAATAACGTTGCTCTTGTGTTTTTTTTCTATCAGTGTCATCTATGGGTAGAGTCCAAAAATGGGAGATTTTGGTTCTTAAAGGCGGTTTTGGAGAAACTGTGAGCACAGTAGGTTATAATGAAAGCTGTTTTGTAATCTGTCTCCTAGGGGGTGCAGTTAGCATTTTCTTTAGTATTCAAAGTCTGTCACGCTAAGAAATGAAGGGTCAAGCTGCAAACTCATTTTACTCAGAGTGGAGTTTGAGGAAGTACTTCAATGGCTTTTTTTTTTTTTCTTAAATCAGTGGAATCACTCAAGATTTAGTGACAGTGTAAAATGTAGGTAACAGCTTCAGTAAGGCCCTGCAAAAACATGTTTAATTACATTAGTACTAGTGAGAATACTCAAATACTGGCTGTTTCATGAATATTATTAAAACCTAAACACCACAACCAATTTGAGAAAAGCCAGCTCAGGTTTTTAAGTTTTTCTTGTTAAATTCAGCATGGCTTAAGAAATATCTGCTGTAAAAACAACAATTCAGCGGTCGTCTCCAACACATGGAGAAGGGTATGCTTTTAAGCACACTGAAGGTACCTTTTCTCAATGGGGAATATATCTATATATCTGTATCTCTATATCAAATATATATTATAGATAGATATATTATAGATAGAGATAGATAGATGTACTTCGTTTGAGACTCTCTCCTTGCCTTTGCTTCTCTGTCTAGGATAAACAGAACAGTCCCCACACATGTGCTGCACTGAGTTTGGGGGATTTTTTGTTGTTGTTTTTTTAACGTGAGAATAACAGCAGTTTTTCAAATGAGTCTTTAGCTGCTGATGTTGCATTCTGAGGGTAAATCGGTGTTGGTTTTTTGTTTGAAAGTAAGTCAGCCACACGGAAGGTATGGTTCACTTTTTAATCTGTAGCCCTGTACTGTGTAATCTCTACTTCTGAAGCGCCTTCATGCTGTACTTGTGGAATGAAGCGGACTGTGTCACACGCTTGGTGTCTTTCCACTGAAGATCTCTACGCCTTTTCAACCGTCACTTACATGCACCCTACCACCTTCCCTGGCATCTCTGTCTGTCCATAATTAAGTGAGGTGTTACCCATCAGTGGTCCATAGATGGAGGGGGTGTCAGTCTGTTGGTGTTACCAACATGAGTGTGTTGTGTTCCACAGCCTGCAGTCGTGTGTGCTAAAGCCATGGAACTTTTACACCAAGAGCTCACATGCAAGCATATCTGTTGGTTACTCATCACAAGCTGCTAGACATTCACCACAGCCATAGGGGCACTAGACATCTAGTGCAGCTATGAGACAACATACCTGGGAAACTGCAGCTGCCTTTAATTCGTGTATTATAGCAAAGATGAGCTAAAGCTCTACATTTCAAAAGCCATGTTGGGACTTGTTTCTGTCTCTCATTGCTAATAAGGATTTTAATTCCAGTCTGTGCATTTTTTGTTAGAGTAGCACCTTGGATTTTAATGTTAGGGTTTTGTTTTGGTTTTTTTTCCTCCAAACACAGTTAAAGCCCAGATGGACTAGCATAAAAGTACATACAATTACAGTAAAACTCTGGGAACATAGAATCTCCCCCTGACTCCTGACTAGCCACCAAAAGAGTCTTGATGTCCCTTCCTGCTATAAATTATTGCATAGTTCTGTGGAATGAGGTAAGAATTCTGCTTCTTATTGTGGAATGCACAACATTCAGGAACAATTGGAAGAGATCATGCCCTGAAATTGAATTGTGGCAGGTAAAATGAAAGTTTACTTAAGCAACCCTGTGTGTAAGCATGGAGAAGTAGATTTTACACCTTTGCAAAATAGCGTATGTAAGTATGAGAGTGCCTCAGCTGCTTTGCCCTGCAGCGTGAGAATATGAGACTAAAGATCCACAGTTTAGAAAGGGGACCTAACTTTTGAGCTTTCTGAATATTATCTTTCATATTTTCTTAAAAATCAATTCATAACATTTGTTCCTTTTTATCAAATATATGATCTAATAAAGGCACACTAGTCAGAGTGCCCTTAGCGTTTTTTGTAGTCTAAGTTCCAGAAATAGCCTGTATCCATGACACTTGAATGCCCAAGTAATGTATTTACAGACTGCCCCCACAAGACACCTAATTTCACCAGCCTTTAGCTTTAGTACCTCATCATCATCAGTGGCCTTAGGGGGCCTATAAGAATGATGGGGACAAAACTTTCTAGCAGGGCCCTGTTGTGACAGGACAAGGGATAATGGTAATGAAACTAAAAGAGGGTAGACTTAGACTAGATTTTTACAATGAGGTGTGTGAAACACTCGAACAGGTTGCCCAGAGAGGTGGTAGATGCCCCCATCCCCTGGAAAACATTCAAGGCCAGGGTTGGACAGGGCTGTGAGCAACCTGTTCTAGTTGAAGATGTTCCTGCTCATTGCATGGGGTTTGGACTAGATGACCTTTAAAGGTCCCTTCCAACTCAAAACCATTCTATGATTCCATGATTCTGTGACCATTACCTTACAAGCAGTAACTGTGGTTCCACACGTTAAAGAATTTGCAATGTAAAGGGTCAAAATACAGGTGGAGAAAGGCAGGCTATCATCTTCATTTCCTTGCACTGCAATGTTGTCTTACAGTCCAAGCCCACTAACTAGTTATGAGCTTTCTTTCAGATCTCAAGGTTCAGCATCAGAAGAAAATGGGAGCCATCAGCTTATTAACCACAAGTGTTATGAGTCACTTCATGCTCAGTCTAGGTACTTGTATAACCAGTAGCTGGGCAGGTCAGCTCTGAATAAGTATAAAACAGTGTCTTAGTAATGCATTTTTTCCCAGCCCCAAGTGGCTTCTGTAAGTCACAATTAGATGCTAAGGAAAAAAACCCACAAACTTCAGAAAACACTAAAATATTGAAACTCAAATAAGAAGTGCCTCAGTTCAGCAGCAGCTGCCTGAAGGTTATGTACAACAGCAGTGGTCTCCAACACACTCTTCAGCCCCAGCAGACAGCATCTTTCTGCCACATATGCAGTTCATGTGCACAGTGCTCATCCTCACATGAGTATGTCTTCTCACCCTGCTCTTTCCTAGAGACAGCTGCTGCCAATGTCTATCCATGGGAAGGCTCAGCACTGCCAAATCCACATGTGCTGGCTTGCAGTCCTGTGGCGTGACCTTCACACTGACACCTGGCAACTTCTGAGTTCCCTGTTTGCATCAGACAAAGTCTTAGGGAGCACAGAACAGCAAAAATGCAAATTTCTGGGCAAGTCTCATAAAATTATTTACATCATGTGCTGATTTATCAGCAAAATGGGTCTTCTGACAAAAGCCTCTGCCTGCTTTCTGGTAATTCAGCTCAACACCAGTAAAGTTGCATTCTTCTTACAAATCCACTTATTTAAAGTCTGGCAGTTATCTTCCTGGATCACGTTTTTTTCTTCTGTAAACAGCACAGGTCTTGTCAGTCTCAGTTCTTTTTACAGCTATCCTGGTGAGAGAACAAAAGGAATGGAATGAGTTGTCAGCTTTAAATTTAGTACTGGGTAAAAATATTGATAATATCTTGAGTGAGGGGTTCGGGTGATGCCTGGTTGGTAACCCACTGAAGCACTGTTCCTCAACAGCCATGCATAGGTGGGATGGGAACCCACAGCAGAGACTGCTGGCTGCTTGAGGGGTACGTGCTCAGGAACATTAGTGTAAGAAGGATGAGAAAACTTCCACATGCAGGCATGATGCTGAACTGTAAGAGAAGGACCCCTCAGCTGCACAGATCTCAGCACCCACGCTATGTGACAGGCCCAGTCACGTTCAACGGTGATGGTCAACACATAGTCTGTAAAGTGAGAGAGTTTGTTGACAGTGATTCCAGTGGGAGAAATGTGCATTAATCTCCCTCTGCGTTAATACATACATGAACTGTGACTGTGGCTGGTCTTGCAGGCCAGAAAACAAATCTGTTTCCAAACGGTGCCCAGCAGGAACCAGTTAACCCTGGAACTGGCCATGACATAGACCCTGAATAGTTGCCTGAGGGCTGCAGGACTAGATCCGTGCTTTGGGAAATTAGCTTGGATTCAGAGTTGTATTTCCATGCAGAGTACCATACCCTTTGCTATTGCTGAAGACACCCTCTCCCCACAAGTCATCACCTGTTTTCTTTTACTCCAGGATCTTCAGCTGAACTCCATTGTTTTGTCAACCCAATCCAGATATATTTGGTATCTTTCTCTTTATTGTCTATAAACTCCTGTGGAACAAGTAGAAGCATGTTACCTGAGAGCAAAGCTTTTCTGCTGTGCTCAGGTCACTGGCCTGTCTCATGCACAGCTTTTCATGTAGCCCCTCACAGGGAGAGCAAGGGCAGGGATCCAGCTGTGCAAAGCAGCCCACTGCAATGGCCCATACGCATGTGACCAGCCACAGAGTTTCGATTCAGGCTGGTGCTTGGGCTGACTATCTTCCTGTCAGTTGTCAAAAAAAATCTCAGTGATGCCACTCATGCTAATGTGCCGGGTTGCAAAGTCTGAGCTTTAAGGTAAAAGACCTGTTCCTCAGGGGATGATGAGTTTCTCAGAAAAGAGAATTTGGTGACACCTTGCTATTCGATTCCCAAAGGGAAATAAGAAGGAGGTTTGGCTGTTTGAATTTCCATTTTGTGGTCCCCAGCATTTCCTCCTCCCAGTCAAAACTACACTGGCTTCCACACTTGCATCTCTTGTGCTTCTCCTCTTCAGCCCTACTCTGTTGATGCTGTCAAAACAAGCTCCTGTCCATGGCGAGTCAGATGCTCTGCGCTTGATGGGTCTCTTGCTGGACTGCATGTACACCTGACATCTGGGCTGTGTTCACTTGGTGAAATATTTGGCTAAGGCAGATGCCTATAGCAGTTTTAGGGCTGCTGCAAGACTCACCATCTCAATTTCATCTTCGATAACGAGAAGCTGGGATTTCCTGGCCAGACAGTTTCTCTGGCTGTCACCCCAGCTTGCACCCTCCTCAGAGAAGTAGTAGCATCTCCTCCTGTGTAGTTGCCACCCTGGAGGACACAGCTCGCATGTTTTTCCTGTGGGTGGAGAGAGGGAACTGTTAGCTTGGACTGTGACTTGTTCCAGTTGCCTGGAACTATTAGTTAGTTACTGGTAGCACCAACGCTACCAGTGCATGGTGCTGTGCACTACTGCACTCCCACTGCACGTCATCAGGCTCTCCACCTCCCTGTGCACCTGCCTGGTGGAGAGCACTGAGAGGACCTAGAGAGCTGCAAAGGACACTTTTTCATCCTCCCCGATGCAACCCTTGTGAGGAGACACCGTACCAGGTGACATGATGTAGAGTGTGTGGATTTGACACATGATGTGACCAGAAAGCACAGGCACTTAGATGAAGTCCAAACTATGTCCATGGAGCTGGAGAAGGAACTGCGTTAAATAAGGGGAATGTTGCTATTCCCAGCTCTACTTCCCATTTCACGCAGAGCATCAAGGAGGAACGTTCCCCACATTTTCTGTCTTGGCTTCCTCTAATGTTTCGAAGTAACGTCATCACAGTCAGTTCTTAGAAAAACATTAGTATTTGCCAACAAATAATAGATCCACAATAAAAAGACCAAGGACAAGTCTTATGAGGAACAACTGAGGGAACTGGGGTTGTTTAGCCTGGAGAAGAGGAGGCTAAGGGGAGACCTTATCACTCTCTACAACTACCTGAAAGGAGGTTGTAGAGAGGTGGGGGCTGACCTCTTCTCCCTGGTGACAACTGATAGAACGAGAGGAAATGGGTTCAAGTTATGCCAGGCAAGATTTAGATTGGATATTAGGAAAAAAATTTTCACTGAAAGGGTTATCAAACATTGGAATAGGCTGCCAAGGGAGGTGGTGGATTCACCATCCCTGGAGGTGTTTAAAAAAAGGGTAGACGTGGTACTTGGGGACATGGTTTAGAAGTGGTTTTGTCAGGTTAGGTTAACGGTTGGACTTGATTATCTTAAAGGTCCCTTCCAACCTCAACAATTCTATGATTCTGTGATCCAATGATTCTACCAGGAAGGTCCTCCCCTGCCTGATCCTTGCAAAAGGATAGGAAAGCTAAATTCCCTCCCACTCTTAGTGAACAATTGTTGTCTGGAAAGTGTTCTCCAGGTCAAGGGGAGGATCTACGATATATGGCATTTCTGACAGCAGCTCCTGGCAGAAAGAAATGTAAAGGAAGTACCAGAAACTATTTACACCAAAAGAGGAGCAAAACTATTGTCATTAAAATGTTAGTTTAGATCCTGTCATCACTTCTATGCAGGAACACCATGCTCCCTGGATAGTATCACTGAGTTTCCATAAACTGCAGGGTGTCATAGAAAAGGGAACAGAGACAACAGAAGTGTGCACGCAACACGCCCTCTGCACTCTAGAAGGACTAAACTTTCCTTACCCCGTCCATGTTCACACAGTTCCTCCATGAGCCATTTCAGGAGCTTTGCTGAGGTAGTATTCTCTGAAGAAACGTGATTGCCAGTGCTGTTCAGGCCATACTGGGACAGACTTTCTGATTTTCCTGCTCTGCCCTTCAGAACTTGAACACACACACACACACACACACACACAGAGAAAGAGATTATGGTTAACAACAGGGTCTTTGTATCCAGTGTTACACTGCAAATGTGAGGAGATGTGTATGTGTGTGTATTGTGTGTGCACATTGTGAGGGTAGATACACTCAGTTATGAGCATACTCAGTGAATATAACTGTCTGGCAAAGGGTGTAGTTGCTGAATAATATGGACAGTATAGGAAAGGAAAATAAGTTTGTCATTTTTAATAGCTGGATATATAAAGAATACAAAATATTTTGGGAAGATTTTAGGAACTGTTGAGAGATACATGTCTCTTCTGAACTTTTCAAGACTGTTTTCTCTGAGGAAATTAATATCTTCTCTGGAACAGTTCTTGTATAACTGGAGCATGCTGTGAATTATGATATTACTAGTACCAGGGAAGTCCGATTTTTATTTCATTTGTTCAAACCTACAAAGTAATTAAGTGAAATGGTCTCGAAGTAACATTATGGATGCAACTTTTAACTTGTAAGTCAGGAAGGCCAAATGTTTTGATGGTCATAATGACTTGAAATCTGCTGCTACAGCCTTTGAGCATCACTGATGACAAGGTAGACAGCAGCAGCTCCCCTTCATCTGTGCTATATATGTTAAATGACAGGTAGCAAATGTTCCCTTTGGAAAGCTACATTTATTTTCATAGAATCATAGAATCATAGAATGGTTTAGGTTGGAAGGGACCTTGAAGATCATCGAGTTCCAACCCCCCTGCCACAGGCAGGGACACCTCCCACTAGACCAGGTTGCCCAAGGCCACGTCCAGCCTGGCCTTGAACACCTACAGGGACGGAGCTTCAACAACCTCTCTGGGCCACCTGTTCCAGTGCCTTACTACCCTTAAAGTGAAAAACTTCTTCCTAATGTTTAATCTAAACCTGCCCTCTTCCAGCTTAAAGCCGTTCCCCCTCATCCTATCACTACATGCCCTAGTAAAAAGTCCTTCCCCAGCTCTCCTGTAGGCCCCCTTTAGGTACTGGAAGGCCACAATAAGATCTCCCCGGAGCCTTCTCTTCTCCAGGCTGAACAGCCCCAACTCTCTCAGCCTCTCCTCATAGGAGAGGTGCTCCATCCCTCTGATCATCCTCGTGGCTCTCCTCTGGACGCGCTCCAGCAGGTCCATGTCCTTCTTATGTTGGGGACTCCAGAGCTGGATGCAGTACTCCAGGTGGGGTCTCACGAGAGCGGAGTAGAGGGGCAGAATCACCTCCCTTGACCTGCTGGCCACAATTCTTTTGATGCAGCCCAGGATACGGTTGGCCTTCTGGGCTGTGATCGCACATTGCTTGCTCATGTCGAGCTTCTCATCAATCATCACCCCCAGGTCCTTCTCCACAGGGCTGTTCTCCAGCCATTCCCCGCCGAGCCTGTATTTGTGCTTGGGATTGCCCCGACCCAGATGTAGGACCTTGCACTTGGCCTTGTTGAACTGCATGAGGTTGGCTTGGGCCCACCTCTCCAGCCTGTCCAGGTCCCTCTGGATGGCATCCCTCCCCTCTAGCATGTCTGCTTCGCCAAACAGCTTGGTATCATCAGCAAACTTGCTGAGGGTGCACTCGACCCCACTGTCCATGTCGCTGACAAAGATGTTGAATAGTACAGGTCCCAGTACCGACCCCTGAGGAACACCACTCGTCACTGCTCTCCACTTGGACACCAAGCCGTTGACCGCAACCTTTTGAGTGCGACCATCCAACCAGTTCTTTATCCACCAAGTGGTCCATTTATCGAATCCATGTCTCTTCAATTTAGAGACCACCGCTAATGCAGCAGTAAGGGAATTTTCCTTTTCGCATCACTCTGCTTGTGAGGTTTAACCATGTCTGCAATGAGGAGATGGAGAGAGGATGGTAGGATCTACTCACATTGCTTGGCTAGTACAGCCGTGACACCTAGCAGGATGAGCACAAGGACTCCCAGGACCAGCGCCACGTAGAACCAGGCTGAGCCCCCATGTCGGCAGCCTGGAGGGAGGCAGGAGGAAGAGCGGCTTAAGGTCTTTGCACTGTTAAAATTAACACTGCCTTTATGTATGTCAGTTTCTTACGTGGAAACAATAGATAAATCATCTGCCTAAAATCAGTCTGCTGTTTGAAGTATGCGGGCACATTTTACTTATTAAAAATTTGCATCCATTTTGCATAAATGAAAGTGAAATTGAAAGATCATTTTGTCAGATAGTGCAAGTGATTTTCAATCAATCATTCCATTAAGAATTCTCACTTTCTCCTTTGAGTTAATGTTTTCAAGTGTTGCCTCCTCCCACCTACCCACCCACACCCTGCAAGACCCTGCAGAGCAATTCAGGGAAAAGTATCAGGGTGGTCTGTGGTTCCTCCTCTCTGGTCACCCTCTCCTGTGTTAACGTGCCTGTCACGTGGCTGAAAGCTAACTTACCTGAATGCACAGAAAAGGCAAAAAATCCCATACTGACACCATAGCACAATGAAGAATATTTGACCAAGCATCTCTCCAGCCATTTGGCATTCGTCAGCTCATGAGAGCGAAACACTCAGGAAGAAGCAGACCCGAGGAAATTTGGGGTCAAGGTGCCATTTCCACAAGCCACAGAGTTGCACTTTCATAACTGCTGTTTTCCTGACCTTGCCTGCGCGAGATGAGCAACTGCCCCATTCTCCGTCTCCCTGAGATGAATTTTGTAATGTTCCTTTTCAGGTCACAGAGTTCTATGGGTCTGACTTTGTCTCGCACATGTGCTTCAGTACAGAGAATGTGGCGATCATCAGCGCACTAACTGCACATAGAGAGCTGAGTATCACGCTGCTTCCAAAGCCAAATATGTCCCTGTGACTGTTCCTACAGAAACACTTACAGGAAAGTTCCTAAAAAAATGTGGAGTTTTACTTTCCTTTGCTAAATTATCAATGTAGGGCACAAAGGTATTTTTAAAAAGTATTTTTAGAATCTCTTTCAATATTATTTTTACAAGGAAAGTACATAATCTGAGACCCCAACGGAAAAAATGTATGAAATGATAAATCAGTTCTTTATTGAGAGATTGTACGTTAAGACTGTTGATAACAGGTTTTACTGTTGGGTAATAGGAAAGACTAATCTATAATTAGTAACCAACAACCAAACAAAATAGCACACTACCAGAAGCGGAAGTCTCTGATCTGCTGCTCCCTTTAGGTTTCGGCTTCACGCGCAGCTCAGCATATGTGATCATGTTTCCTGTAATGGGTAGGGAAATGCTGACATTTGTGGTTGTGCAAGCCATTAAGTGGAGAAACAATAAAGAATTACACAGAAGAGTGAGTCTGTATAGAAAGGGGCATGTGTTTCCAGAGCTGCTAGTTCAGCTTTTTTTTTTCTTTAAGGAACAACAGGCAAGATGAAGACTTATCATTTCCTGCCGCTGTCAGGAAGTAACTAAAAGCCTCCTCCGTAATCTTTGCCTGAACTACTTGGGTCCTGCGTGGCTGGACCAGGAGGCAGACAGACAGACAGACAGACTGAAGGATGGGTAAGACCCGGGTACTACCCATAGCAAACGTCCCATTTGTTGCTAAGCCATCTCAGGAGGTATCATAGGGGCTTAAGGGGCATCGGAGCCATGATGGCTTCATGGAGCAGGGAGACCCCAGAGGGAAAACTGCCACTCAGAGAAATGCTTCTGCAGCAAGGTGATTCTTAGGGGCATTCCTGCGAACGTTTATGCCAGGATATTACGTGATGCCTGTAATAGCAGAAGAAGGGACCTGATGGTTGAAGACATCCCTTTCCAGACGTACGTTGCCAAAACAAAACAAAAAAAGTCATTAAAATAGCGTGGTGTGAGTTAGATGCACATGGATTCTTTCTGAACACATCTTCAGTTTTGTTTTAGCTGTGTATTTTGTAGAGCTACTGGCTAGTTTTATGGAAGATATTTGGACCTTTGGTAGTTTGATCTTCTTTCCATAAATGGAGAGACTTTATCAATCTGAATCAAGAATAAGCTTCTGTGCTTATTCTTAGTTTGTGATCACTGGAGCTTTTAAAAAGAAGTAAGCAATTTGTGCTGTATATAACCTCACTGATCAGGGAAAACTTGGCAGAAGAAGTCTCATGAGGCTAAAATGAAGTAGCATTTGATATGAGAATTGCTGAAGTGTGGAGAGCTTTTACAGTAAGAAAAATACTGAGGACATGATGGCATTGACAAATAAGGTTTATTCATACAGGTAAGATGTTCTATGCTTTAGAGAACCTGAGCTAACACACTTTGTTTGCTTTATTGCAATTTATTAGTTCAATGAACTACAGAATATTTGTAAACTACATTTAACGTATAGATAAGTAACTGTTCTCAAAAAGAAATGCTCATAAAAATTTTTTGTCTTAGAATGTAAATATTTTTCAAAGAAGAACAGTCAGGACTTTTAAACTTTTAAATACGCTAGCCTTATAAATGGAGACACTACTTCTAAAATACATACTTTAGAAAATCTGATACTGTTATAAATATTTTCTCTGTCAAATAAAGATCCATTCCTTTAAAGAATATCTCTCAGAATGTGTGAAAAAAAATTATCTCACAAATCGAATATTTAGATTACTTCTATTACAATGTGTGTGGGCACGTGATCATCTAAATATGAAGTCCTCAGAAGTCAGCAAGTAGTTTTAAAATACCACGTAACCTGAATTTTGCCAGATGCTTACACACCCTTACCTAGTTTAGCAATAAGAAGCCCTGGTACTAGGTGGAGATCTCTATCACTTTCTAAAACTGAAATTTCACTTCATTTCTATATGCAAATTGTCAAGTGCAGAAAGACATCTCTCTTTACTGGAAGCTTCTACTTCGTGAATGTGCAGATAGGGAGTGCTTCTGACAGGTCATTCACTTCAAAGAGTCAAGCTTTACAGCCTCCGGGCTCTTGTGGTCAACTGGACACGAGGTTGAGTGTGAGCCCACAGTGGACTGTCATCACCACAGCTCGTGCAAGCTGCCAGTGGGGCTGTGTTAGGAGAGCCCTGACCTGCAGAGCAGGGGAAGTTAGGGTGCTGTTCCACTTGCTGCTGCTGCTGTGGCAACACCTGGAATGTTGTGTCCAGATGTGCGTGACCCGATTCAGGGGATTGGGAGAAGCGGGAGAGGGTCCAACAGAGGGCGGACCTCATCAGGATCTGGAGGGGCCAAAGAGTCTAAGGAGGGGAACAAGAAGCTAAGGGAAGAACTAATAGCAGCTTACAACTACTTGTAGGCTAGTTTCATGATGGAGTTGAAATCTTCTTGGTTTGTTTTTCTGCTAGAGGAAAGGTCTTGTATATAATCATTTATGAACCATAATCAGGTGACTCTCAAATTATTCTTGAGTAAACTAGGAAGCAAAAACTGTCTGAGTCTTTCATTGGAAAATGGATTTCCAGGCTTTATTTATCCTTGTTTGTATTTTTGGAATGCTTTTCTACTTTTGAAAATCTGTTTTGAAGCACATGCACTCTAATAGCACCTGCTAGCCCAACAAAGCATGTGCACAGTTAGTAACACCTACTAATTCCTCCTCAACATGCTGAAGTCCAACTGATTGTGTAACAACATGGAGTTGTCTTTCCAGTTGGAACAGGATCACAACAAATCCATTTCAATCACTTTTCTGGGTGCAGTCCCCCAAACTTATAGCTCCAGACCCTTTTTATTGCTATGTTGTGTTAAACATTATTTAAAACAGTTTGTCCAGTCCAAGTTTATCCCAATAGTTTTCAATGAGTGAGCTTTCCTTACCATTAGACTGCAAACTTATACATGCTTTGCAACTGTGCCACCAGTGATTTTTATATCTTTTTCTTTATCCTCATAAAATACATTGAATAGACTTTGAGATACAAACAGTATTTGGGAGAACTCCAAGAAACTCCTCATAATTTGACCAAACCAAATCCCTTTCTCACAAATAAGGAAAAGCTAAAAAAAAGAGGTGGGCACTGGATCTGTAAAGGGACTTTCATTCTCAAATCCAAATTTTACATATTTAAAACACCCACTCAATTACTAGAGAACCTTGGCAGAAGTTCAGCTCCCCACGTTTCATGTTTTTCATGTGCACCAGATCTTGACAGCAGCTGTGCTTTAGCAGGGCAAATTAGCTATGCCCCCAACTTGTGTTTTTATATATCTACTCTAGTTAGTTGCATCAAATGGTCTGAAACTTGCACAAAACGCAGCCAGGAGGAGGTGGGTATGTTCCACTTGCCCATAGCCTAGTGATTTGGAGTCTTGCCTGAAGTGTGGGAATCTGCCACTCAGAGAATTCATCTGCCGAATTTGCAGTGGTGATTAAACCCCGCTCTCCCTCCTCTGTTGTGAGAGTTTTAATCATGCAGTGCTTTCCCTCATGGCCATCTTGAAACTGCTTCTTTTTCTACAAGACAGTCGGACATTCCTGGCCAAGAGCAAGACCAGCATAAAATCTGGCACAGGGTGGTGGGATGTGGATGCTAGCCATCCTCCAGCTGACATTTCATTGTGTCACAGAGTTGGATAGTACCAAAGGGAGAGCTTCTGAAAGAATGGGAGAGACTCCCATCCCCTTGGAGCTGAGACCCTCATCACTTTGAGAATCAGCTTTGAATTCCTGTTCCAAACTGGAGGAGACATAGAAACCTCTTGATGTAGAGTGGGACATGTTGTAAGTGAATTTGGTATGTGGAACCTGTCCCGTCCAAAGCAGCCTTAAGCCCAGTCCACGTAGGAGAGAGCTCCTTCTATCTTGCAGGGAAGGATCTAACTCCCAGAAATGGCTGACTAAGCAGCACGTTGTGCCATTGCTCTATCCTATTTGCTGCTTTGGGCAGTTCCCAGCTCACCATGCTAGGATCCCAGACTCTCCTTCATTAGCTGTAAAGAAATGCAGGGCATCTCAGCAAGGCTCCACTATGCAGTGGAGAACTTTAACAGCAATCATTGCTGTATTTACACTGAGCTTGTCTGTTTTGTGAACATTGCTAAACATGCCTGTCATATTTCAGGATTTTTTCCTGAATTTCCTACCAAGTTTTTAAAAATTACAGAATTAATTCTGTGGAAAAATTGCATTTTCTCCCATTCTTCCTATCGTAAAAGTGACACCTTTTTGAAGAATATTTTGTAATAAAAGGACGCTCACCATCTGGATGAGTATGTGTGAATTTTGGTCAGAGTGTTAAGGCTTCAAAGAAGGAACAAGCAACTGAAATTTTTCATTTGACTTTTTAAAGCATGATAATATGGCTCATGTTCTTGTCTATTTTAATAGCAGTAAAACCCATGTTAGTATATGTTAATGATGAAGGCAGAGAAATAACTGTCATCAGGGAAGTATTTCTAGCGTGTTCTATACCGATATGAGGTCCAGTATTGCTTAATGCTATTAGGTGCTTTGTCTCTTTGTGTCAAAGTAAGTAGAAAAATAATTGCTAATAAAATCTGAAAATAACAGCAAGGTTAACAAAACAATAAATAAAGACAGCCATAATGGCAGCTCTGTAAGTTCAAGCCTAGTCAAACAAAAAATGTTTGAGTATAACCAGATATAAGGGTGGGGGAAGGTGACACTGGGAGCTATAAGCAGTGAAGGAAAGATTATTTAAGAGATTTTGGTCTCTGTGTAACTGAGACCACATAACTGAGACGTAGTAATACTGGGTGCATCTCTGGTGCCCACATTTTTTAAAGGAGATGGAAACACTGGAGAGCGAACAGAAAAATATCCACAAAAATAATTAGAGTTCTTTGGAAAGTTAGAGTGAAAGATGTAAAGGCAAAAGGACATTGAGAAATTACTTGATTATTGTGGCCAGTACCTTCATGTGAGAAAACAGAGTGCTAAAATCTATTCAACAAATGTTTAACAAGAAACATCTAGATGTTAATGAGAATGTTCATTGGAAATTAAAGCCTGGCCTATTCAAATTCAAGCTTTTCCTTTAGACAGCATGATCAAGGGACATTTTTGGGTGTCTTCAAAACAAGAGTTGATGTCTGTGTCCTTTTGCAAATAAATTATATCAGCTTAGAAACTGGGTAAAATGCTAGGCAAACTCTCTGTGCTATGTGTTGTACAGGTTACAGTAGTACAAACAACATCCAGGGATGTATGAACATACAGTCTAAGGTAGTATTTTCTGTTAAATACATAATAAAGTTAACTCATTTTTACTTTTTAGACACAGGTCTTGTAAAAATATAAAAAAAATATTTTTTCCATCATTTAACTATATGTAGTCAGGACACCATCATCACTATTACTCTACATTGTAAGTGGAACATCTTCTAAAAATGCTCATTACTCAATGTTGTTTCCTTAAGTAATTAAATGCATTAATTGCTAATGAACCTTGAGAGCATGAAAATATCTTCTTACTCTGATCACAAGCATTTCGTATTTGTTCATAGTGAGAAGTTGTCATTCATATTAGATATGATCCAGAATTTTGACAAAAAGCTTTCATGAATGAATTACGTTTTTTTCAAGTAGTGGAAATTTTATTTCTTAAAAAAAAAAATTGGTTTAAATCATCTCCTTACTCTGAATATTGACTTAATCCTTTATCTTTTGTTACAAATATATGAAGCGATCACAGATTGATCATGTGGCTCTGGGAAAATCACTACTGGAAAACTAAAAAGGAAGAGCAGGAGGGTTTTAGGAGTCATTCAGTACTTCCTTCAGTGACAGTGACCACACTTTCGACTGCCACTAGTTTTCTGATTTACTAGCTAATTTACTACTCCTTTTCCATGAAGACATCGTAAAATGCATTGATCTGATTTTTGGACTAGGTAGCAATTTGGTGGAGCATATTCTAACAGGGTTTTGATCATCTTGTTCATATAAAAAAAAGATTACCCTCATTATTCAAAAATGAACAGGTTTTGTTTCTCATTCTGTTACTTAAAACAAGGGGCAGAACTGAGACACTACTCCGTCATGGTACTGACTTAAGAGTAGCTTTCCTGATTTGTACCTCGTGAGCATCTCTTCCACGATTTGCAACTTTTCACCCTTCCCATGACTTCTGCATGCAGCATTTTAGAGCATTCTTCTAGTATTTTCCACTGACAATTTTTAAAATGAAAGACAGAGAGAGAGAACACATGAAAGAAAACAGTGTACACCCAAGAGCTGATTAGATATTTTACCTGGAACTGACGTCCGAGAAGGAACATGTGGTCTTTCCCTCGGTAGCATTGCCACGTCTGCATATGTGATATCACCTGCCATTGATGTGCAAGTCCGTCTGAGTTATGGAAAGAGCTGGTTTAATACAGTGGGTTGCATCCTGTATTAGCTTTGCCTGCCTCCAGAAGTATACATACGCTGTGCTATGGCTCTGAGGAAGGCTGAGAAACAGATAAAAGGAAGGAAGTTACTTCTTTCAATACAGCTTCAAAGCCTATTTTCAGCCATCATTCTTTCTCTTCTTGTGTGATCTCTTGCCCTTCAGAATACAAAAGAAAATGAAGTTTTAAAAACATTCTTTTTATTAATATAAAAAAATTCTTTTTCACCAAAGCAGAGCAAAGTTTCTAAGGAATACCCAAAATTGGACTTACCAGGTACAAAAGCTTTCTCACAAGAATAGCTAAGGCAGTATGATCTGTGTTGTGGATGTATTATGCTCATGTGCATGATCTTACATAGTCTATTCACCTAAAAGGAAGAAAAACAAGATATATATCAGTATAAGATGTTTTGGGGCTAATGTAACTTCAACCACAATTAGAGCTATAAAAATGTAGCTGAAATTCTGACCTGCTCCATCTAACAAGCACTATAATGGTTTAACAACTGAATTTAGATTATATTAATGATGCATTATATTTAACTCAAAATAAAATTAAAAGTAATACGATCAATTCATTTTAAAGGAATGTTTCAATACTTTTCTGTAACAGTAGTCACAAGGACCACAGCTGCTGTTCCTAAGTTGCTTGAGCTATCCCCTGCTTCACCTAGCAGCTCCACAGGCAGAAAGCCTAAGTTGCCTTTAACTCCTTGTTCACACAGATAGGGTCTACAAACCTGCATGGGTCAATGGAAAATTATGGTTCTATTCTGTGATATAGCCTATTCACTATTTCTGTTACATTCAATGGGACTTACAACACTAGATTAAAATGAAAAAAAGTTTGGTTTTGTGATCTTATATTACTGATCTTTTCCCTTCCTACTTTCAACGTTGGTAACAGTGTTAAGTGCAGAAATAAAAAGGTTTAGAGAAAAAAAAATGAACCTTTGATAGTCATGGTACATATTACTCAGAAGTGCCTCTCAGGTACAATTTATATGCAACATATCTAAATCATTGTTGCTCTATCATCAGCCACAAAGTGATCAGTATGCAAATGTGGATACTGTTAACTGGATACTGATATGGTTTGTTTAATGGCAACCTACATACCAGCCATATGACTGGTCCTAAGGTGAAACAAAACTTTTGTCCTCTGATTCAATCAGTTTCCATTGCTTCTTCCTGTATTTCTCACCATCCTTTACAGCAGGATATTTAGGCTCTGAAATGGAAAAAAAAAAAAAACAAACCAAAACCAAACAAAAAAAACCAAAACAAACAAAACCCAAAAACCAACCCCAGACCAAAACCCACTTTCCTTATTTGGTTTTTTTTTTAAACTTTAGTCCATAAAGGAGTGCTAGAAGGCCAAATGGGTTGCTTGAACTCTCAGTCTCTCTTTCCATCACTGCATATACACCTAAGCAGTCTTTTCTCACATCACTCGTTCCTAAATGATTCAAAACCATCAAGATGTAATCATGTATAGTCAGTGTAAGCATGGGTCTTTTTGAGCTAGTGGAAAAAAACAGTGTTTCTATTTTAAAGAAACATGTCTCTCCTCTCCTCTCTTCTGAAAAACACATTTTCAGACACAAGAGCAATCTCAGTAAGTGTGCAGTGCAGACCAGGCAATTACATCCTTTGTGATCTAGCAGATTTTCACTTGCCTGAAGAAAATTATGAATGCACACAGTTATTTTCCAGAGCAAACTTACAGAATAGCCATAAGCAGTTCTCATTTTGTATTTGAACTCTACGTGCTGTGCTCATGGTTAGGACTGACAATGAAAAGGAAGGTGAATTTTAATCTCTAGAAGGAATAGGTGAGTAGAAGCCTTTGAAAGATATTTTTCTTGAACTCCTACTGGAAAACTATAATTTTTTCTTACACTTAAAATCGATATTGCACTGTTACAGAATTTGCATTTGATAAGTTTTTTCTTTAGTGTTAATACTTTTACCTCTAAGTATTTTCATTATTTTCTTTGCTTTCATTTTAAATTCTAGCTTTATTTATGAATACCCATATGTGGGTCACGAAGTCTGACTCACTGATCTCTCAGTGCCAATAGCACTTTCAGAAGAAAAAATCCAGGCTGTTGTAGGAAAATGCTGTCATAGAACCAAGATATATTTGTTAGCAAAATGACCCACAGTGCATAAAGAGGATGGAAAGCCCCCTCTTTCCTGCCTATGTGTCTGCGGATGGCAGTTCCACTCAGATCAAGGAGTCAGGTCTCCAGGGCTAAGCAGCGCTGCCAGCCTGCACATCACAGGATCATGGAGTCATCTGAGGAGGAAGAGACTTGTGGAGGCCTCTAGCCCAACCCCTACTCAAAGCAGGGCTGATTCCACCACTAGATCAGGTTACTAAGGGCTTTGTTCAGGCAGGTTTTAGAAATCTCTGTGGACAGAGATCCCATGTCCTCCCTGGCCAACTGTTGCAGTGCTACACCACTCTCATGAAGGAAGATATTGTTTCCGTCTGCTTGGTCACAATCTCTGGGCTGCAACTTGTACCCATTGCTTCTTGGCCTTGTACTGTGCCCCTTTGAGAAGTCACTGCCTCTGGCTTCTCCATAACCCTCTTTTTGTATGTTATCTAGCAGAATACTGCAGCCAACCTAACAAGCTAATATTAAATTTTATGAATCAAACCTCTTTCACTATGTGCCATGTGTCTTAAAATAAATTGTTGGTATTTCTTGTAAATTCCGCTAAACGGAGTTCTTCTGATTTGTTTAGACAGTGTCACAGCTGCACTTTTATCATATTAATATTTCCAGAAGCTGAACATACATTTGCTTGTGACAATATGCTGCTGTCTACTGGTGTATTTTGCAGAATAAATGTTTAAGAAGCAGAGCCTGGTTCAGCCTTGTCATTCCCCCATTGTCATCTTTTCACATTCAGATGTCATAGTCTTTTTGGTTTGTCACTTCTGGAGAAGAGAGTCACCTAAATATCAAAATGCTTCTTCACAAACTGTAGCCTGTGTTGAGCGTCCATGGGGCTTAACTTCTCCCAGGATCCACCATCACCTCGTGCCTTTTGGATTCACCAGGTACAGCCTTGCCTCACCCTTTTCTTTCCTCCCAGCCACCTGATTAATATGCTTAGCTTACAGTATATGAACGCTGGTGAGGCCAGTGAAACAGCAGGGCTTGCTGTGCATCAGTCAGCCACGTGTCAGGGAGGGCAGGAGTGATTTTTTAGCCTTGAGTTTTCAGACTGCCAGAGCATGGAGGTATCTGGCGGTTCAGACTTTCTTGAAGCATCTGCAAGGAAAGATGGTGGGACTGTTGTCTAGGATTCCTCTGCACATCATTTAGAGTTTGGCAGTCTGGAGCTTCAGTGGCTTTGTTGAGGTAGGCAAAGGAATGCAAGCTCACATTTTTCCCCATCTTTACACGTGCTCCTGATTGCACATAGACTCTCCACTTCTAACTGTCATGCCTGAGTAGCACCACTTAGTAATTTTCTGCTGTTAGCACAGTTACCAGTTCCAGTCACGCCCAGGGTAAATGTGACAACAACTGCAGATGACACCCCTTCTGTGGGTGTGACAGTGTGTCCTTCATTGCATGTGAAGGCAAAAGTAGACTGAAAACAGCAACGTGGGCTGCAAAGCAGAATTCAGCACCTTCTGCCACAGAAGAGGTGCTCAGCGCAGGGCACCAGGTGCCTCGTGGTGCACATTTTGAAGAACTTGAACTGCTGCTCTGACAACAAAATGGACCTTTCTACTTCCTGAAGGCTGAGCTGCAACACAGAGACTTCTGAGCTAAATTGAGTGAATCCCATGAGTAAATCTCCAGTTTGGGTTTTGACTCGAAACCCTGTGTCACAGCAGAGTCTGTATGTGTACATATAGGTATGTATGTACATTCATGAGGTGCAAGAGTGGCACCCCGAAGACATGATCAGAGCCAGGGCTACAACCAAAGACACTTCCTGCCATGAATGAAAGTCTGTGCATTGTTATCCCACACTGCAGCAAAAAAAAGATATCATCTAAACAGAGCAAACCCATGAATATACCAAGAAAAAAAAAAAAAAAAGAGCTCAATGAACCAGCAGTGCCTGCAGATTGCAAGCTGAATATTTCCATGCCAGCAGCTTCCCATTCAGCAGGTGAGACTTGGAGTAGGTAGGAAGCAAACAGGGTTAGAAGCCTGTGGGATGTGTTTGTTCCCTATGCAGAGTTTTGGGGTTTTGGGGGGCACATCAACTCAGTTTTAAACTTCAGGTTAATTCCAAAAGATGTTGCTGTGCAGATTATTTATTGAGTGCCAGGTATTCCCCTGGATGTATTTTTCAATGCTAAGCAGTTGTAGGGTAAATATGTGGGCAGGAGAATGTGCTCAGTGTCCTGAACAGTTTGGTGATGGCATGTCAGGAAGAAGTTAGTGAACACCTCTTTCAGCACACTGCCATATTGCCTTCTCTCCTTTCCTGCACCCTCACATACTGGGTTAGTTTTCCTTCAAAGGACTGAAGCAGTGAGCCTGCTGGGACCAATTCCATAGGTAGATGTTCTTGGTGATGTTATAAGGTATGTTCTGGTTTTCTGGAACCCTGTATCTGTGACTTGGAGAATCACTGGTGGGGAAAACGTGGTGTATCTCTCTGCAGACCATACATCTATGCAACATCATCTAGTACTTTGGGCAACAGAGGATGTCTCTGCAAGGTGAGACACAGCAGAGGTGCTGGTACAGTTGCAGATCACCTCAGCATGACCACAGTGCTGTGGTTGGGTGAACACATCCTGGTTTGATGCAAATGCACAGTAACACACTGTGCTGGATACCTCCCTACGGCACAGTGCAGCACTGCACCCACCATGTGGACTTACAGGTTGAAGTCTATTTGTTTAGGCCTTCCATGATGTGCTCTATTCTGCCATACAGACATAGCCTGCATTCTTTCAAGTCTAGCAGGGATCCGGTGTCCTACCCTCACGTGTGATAAAGTGTTATCTTTTGGGTAGCATTTTAACCCTTGGGTCTGAGAGCACTTAGCAAAGGGCATGTCACTATTCCCAGGACCCGGTTGGAAGGGCAAAAGTAAAAGGACTTGCCCAAGATCACTCAGCAGGCTAGAGGCTGGAAGACTGCTCAGCACTCCTGTCCCTCAGCACAGCACTCTTTCCAGTAGGCCAGGCCGATTATTGATGTACCATATATTTTGCTTCACAAACTGTAAGGCCTGAATTCAGATACATCACTTTCCTTCTTCCCATGTATTCCAGAGATCTTTCTGTAAATGCACTCATATGTAGAGTTAGACATTCCTTAGCCATTAATGTATTTGTTTACTGTCACAGTGCTTTTTGGCAATAATTTTCTTTCTGCTTATGAAATTGGCAGCAAAGCCATTGTAAAACCCAGATCATCATATAAATTGTGTGGATTGAATGGACAAAAGATGGCTAGATCACAGACAGCTTACAATTCTTCCAGAAGATATTGGGATAATATCCACTGGGCAGCTTTACAAACATTATAGATTTGCCACTGAGCTACATTTAGGTTAATATTCCTAATATCTGCAAATAATAGGGACAAATGTATCTATAAGCAGTAACAGCATTGTTGAATCACAATATACATACTGTGTCAGTGGTTTATATGCTAACCTTCCCCAGACTGCAGCAATGAGCAAGACAGTATGGGACCATCTCACCCAACTCTAGTGATCTGAGTTAAGCCTCAGTTAGAGTAACTGTGTTAATGCCTCCTGCAGTCAAGTGAAAGCAGCTCAGCAGTCCAGAAGGAGATTTACCACATTCTAACTTTGGGTCTGAGATAAGGAGCCCCCTAGAAGTGCCACTTTCTCCATCAGCTAGAAAGGCAGAATCAGCTTACAATATAAATTCAAAGATAGGACAGATGAGTATTTCTCCCCTCTGCAAGTATCTCTGGATGCACTGCAATTGTTAGGGCAGAGCTCTGGAACTGTGATGAGATCTGACTGAGATCTCATCATAATAGGACAGTTCTGCACCAGAAAACTAGGAAATGGGCTATTTGTGTTTAAAAATCTCTTAGAAAGATTATAAAAGTATGTATGCATATATAACACACACATATATATAAACCACATAAGAGTATTAAGCCTAGAACAACTACCAGAACACAGAAAAAGCCTGTGACTAGATATCTGAACACAGAAAACAAGCACCATATTCCATGCAGTAAAACATCCTGAGCAATGAATAAGCAGTGTGCCCCTATGGGAAGGAAAGCTAAGTGCATGAGGAAGGACTGCACTGGCAAAAAGAGCATAGCTATCAAGTGTTTATTTCACTTAGTTCAACATAGTCATGAAGCCACAGCTGGAGTGCTGTGTTTCCTTTTCAGCATCCTATTTCAAGAGAGACATTGACAATCTGGTGCAAATCTGGTGGAGAGCCACTAAGTTGGTGAGTGGGTGCCAGAATCAGCCCAGAGAAGGGAATATTAAGGGGACGAGGGTCTAATTTGCCACCATCCACCACTTAATGGGGAGGGGGATACACAGAAGTTGGAGTCAGACTATTCTCAGATGTGCAAAATAGGCAATGGGCACAAGCTGCAGTGCTGCAGAAGGAAAAATTTCTTCCTTCATGAGAGTGGCGCAGCACTGGAATATGTGCCCAGAGAGGCTGTGTGATCACTGTCCTTGGCTAAAACCCACAGGGACAAGAGAGCTGCCCTCAGTGACATCGTCTGGTTTTGACGTTAGCGCTGCTATAAGCAGGAGGTTGGGCCAGAGACTTCCAGAGGTCCCTTCTTCCCCAATTTACTTGATGGTTTTATGATTGTGGTTTTGGTTTGTTGTTTTTTTTTCCCTCTGGTAGTTGAAAGGAGCACAGAGGCATATGGCCAACATCAGACTGGGAGGTCCCTTTTGGGGCTCTCCAGCCCTTACTTACTATGTGTTTTTCAGCCCAGTTTAGGGAACAAGTGAGAGTACAACGAGCACTTCCTACCACAAAACTTCCAGTGCTCTCTAGCGTTATTTCTTCACAACTACAAGCATGAAACACCTGTACATTTTTCCCTAGGAGGCAGAAACACAACCATGAATGATTTTTTCTTGAACATATAATTTCAAGATTCAAAAGCTAATTCTTTCAGTTATAGCTTTGTAGAGCACCAGTGCTTGTTCATCCTGGGACCAATTTACACGAAGTTAAAGGATTAGTTCTCAGCTTTCACTTGGGTGATTCTGTGGGAAGTGGACACTGTGCTTCAGTCTTTAAAGAATTTTTTTTTAAAGACTAGCTAGGAATCCATTAAGAAGACCATGCCTTTTATGTATAAAGTTTAAGTAAATATATTTTTGTCTAGCATAAGGAAACAGAATATAAATAGTGATCAAAATGCCTTGAAGAGAAGGAATATAATACATGACCCTACCACATCCAGTATGAGGTAGTGGCCCAGTTCTCAGTCGCAGGGAGTCAAAGTCAGCAGAACTACAGTGTACCACTTGGGGTGGCACAGCACAGGGATGAGAGGCTGAACTCAGCCCCTGGAGAAGTTTCAGCAGTAAAGCCTGGATCTTGACTGGTTTTCTACGCCAGGTTACCTCCCATGTAAAACACCATGTAAAACTTTGCAGGGGAACAAACCTAGCAAGCTAACAAACTAATAGTTTTCTATGAACTAGAAGGCTGACTGCATGGCTTCTAGAGCTAGAAATTGATGATGGGGGAGAAAGCATATGGTGTTTCCCAGGGAAGTGCAGCTCACATTGATAAAGTCCTAAAGAATCAGGACTCCTTAGCCTGCCTTTATTGTTTCAGCACAAAAATCTAGTGGTCAGAGGGATCTCAATTACCCCACAGGTATGGGAAAGCTGTTTCGTATTCTTCTGGTTTAGTAGGCACAGTCAAACTGGTTGCATTTCTGTTTGAAATGCTGTGTACATAATGTGATCAAAAGTCTATAACAGGAACAAACCATATCCTGAGTTGATAATCTTTCATATCTCTGTTATTTGTTTATTTCGCACCTTTAACAGTGATACTTGGTTAGCTACATGAACTTTTCTGTTGACAGGCAACATAATATTTCCTTCTGGATACAGCACATTTATTCAGCACGTTTCATTGTACATCTGTGTGCCTGCTGGCAAAATTAGCATGACAGTGAAAGCAAAGAAGCTGCTGAGCTCTTCAGGCTTGGCTGGATATCCTGATATAGCTATTTTTTCACTTTGCAAGTATACCAGTCAGTTGACACTACACTTACTTACAAATACTGATGAATTTGTATTTCATAGAAAAACTCGAATGGCATTCAAGAGGTTAAGGCACATGATGTAGAAATAGCAAGAGCGAGCATTCAGATCACAATTCTCCATGTCTCTGAATGAACCACTTTCTGTTGATATCCATGCAATATTCAGATTACATCCATAGGAAAGACCTAGTCACTCTTCTGCAGAAAGGCTGTGAGAAAACATGGAAAAGAAGCAGAAGGCAGCCTTGTAGCCTAGTAAATATGATTTTCACATTAGTAGGAAAAGTGACAGGCTTTGATCCGTCCATTTGTCTGTACTTGTCCTGGCCTGAGCCGATTTCAGCTTGTTTTAGCTGTGACAGCAGTCTCTGGCAGCCAGGGAACAACAGCACAACTTGGTTTTAGTTAGCTGTGTGAATACCACATACAGGAAAGGTGTAGCTGACCTATGCTGTTATTTAGTAACAAATATTAACTCCATAGGCTGAGGCGACAGAGGCCATTGTGTATCTTTAACTAAGACAGTCAAACAAAGAGAGCCAAACTTTAGTTGGGACCCAGTGAAAAAAGAGCAACTAAGCAACCAAAGAAAACATAACCCAGCTCAACCCACAAATGAGGAGGAAAAACCTTATCTTCATCAACAACATACCCCTCCTGCAAAACCACTTGGTGGACACCAGTCGATGACTCCACACACCCCCTCTCCCTACTCTTTTCGTGGAAGACGGGTACCATAGACATAGGACTCGAGGGGCATTGCAATGACGAACAAAACTCTACAAGGAAGTATATGTCAGCAATTTTAATGTATTATTAATGAGGCTTTTTCTGATAATTTGGACTGTGCAGCATTATTGTAACTGGACTAATAATTTGCTTGTTATATTCTGATTAGACTGTTACAACTTTAGCTAGCCAAACAATGACTTCTTGACTTTGTATATTAGGTGTGCATTTCCTTTTGGACCATAAGAAGACTCGAGTGAAAGACTGCAAGCAGCTCTTCTGTGAAAGGCTTTCTGTGGACGGTAGTTTCCACTGATCACAGAAGACCCCAAATGCAGCTAACGTGTTCCTGTGGTCCTGGCAAGCATCTTGCTTATACTCCATCCCCATTTTATAAGAATTATGATGGAATTGGAGAACTGGGTTGCTCAAGCACTCAGAGACCAATTTTCATACTGACCAAGAGTTTGCAAACTTTAAAGTGTTAATGCCAAAAGTTTCCTGTAATGAGATCAAGTGAGACAGCATATGGGCAATGTGGTCAGTGACACATAGGCTAGATCAGGAAATTCAGACTTCAAAGACAAAGGTGAGAAATTAAAAGCTGAAATAGGAGCCTGCTGAGTTAAAACACCAAGAAAGTAAAACTCTAGAAGGGATTGAAGCTGTAGAGCAACATTATGTGCAAAGCAAGGCATGGACACAGCTCTTACCAAAACACCCTCTTGTGATGGTGCTGACTTAGGGGATAGCGAATAATGGTTTGATTGAGATAGGGGCCTTCCACAGGGAAGTATAAAGCTAAAAGCCCACGTGCTTCTGATGCTGAGGTGCTGCCAGTGTTCAAAGTGAATCCTGTATCATCCATCACTACCTGGGTTACTGTAAAAATAGAAGATGGACAAACAAAAGGGAAAGAAGAAATACACAACCAGAATCAGACTGAGTTGCTAGGGAAGAAATAATGATTACTGTTCATCAGATCCCAGAATAACTAAGAGTCTTGACCCCAAAAGCAGATCCTTTAAACAAAAAAAGTCTGTATTAAATGCCTTCTTAAGTTAGATGCTAATACTAGTTTAACCATGACTGATTCCTCTCGAGCATCTGCTACAGCTTCTGGGTGGACTGATGGAATAACTGATATAGATACAATCTTTGAAGCAGGAAATTATCATTATAAGTGGATACATCACATTGTATTATATATATTAGCACAAGTCAAATGTAACAATAGAAACGTATTTGGCGTGGAAAAAGTTGTCAGTCTCTGCCCATAGTTTTCTAAACAATAGAGGCAGGCAAGCGCCAAATTATGAACAGGTTGCATTTGAAATGTTGTTGTGTATAGCCTAGCCCCAGGACATTAAATACATATATAAAGCAGGAAAAGGATCTTAAAGGGAACTTAGACAACACTGGGATCCACCCAAGACAAGGAATTATAACAGTTATGCTAGGAAGAATCCGGAGGAGTATGGTTATCCACTACCCTCTGCCTCATTGCAAAAAGAGCCCCACAATAGAGAACCAGCTGGAAAATTGAGAAAACCATTAGTTTTTGAAGCCATTGTAAAAACACAAGTGGCCAGAGATATGGTCAAGAACAGAACAGAGCAAATCACTATCACATTAGACTTAGAACAGATTAGTATAATTATGCAGATGATAAGACCACTAAATGATAATATTTGCACTGAAGGGGTGGTTAAACTAAAGAAGAGCCACATGCTTGATGTATAAAAATCTAAGAATCTAGCTTGAGCAACAAACAGTGAATCAGAGTGAGCAGTGAGATCCACTATTGCTTGGATAGAATTAGCAAAAGGGATCCAGCAAGCCAGGAGGATTATGAGAAATAAGAAAAAGGGATAATAACACACTGTAATTAGTCTAGCCTGTAGCATTTGCTAACAGCAGACTGCAGCAGTGGAACTGGAGAAGGAGGGTAAGTGTGGAGCAGGGTGTTAGTAGGAGTGCCTAATGTTGTATGGACCTTGCATATGGAAAAGCAAGGAAGGATAAAAGAGTAGTACACAAGAACAAGTAATCCATTTCAACCCTGAGGGTATCACTGCTTATAGGTTGCATTGATTTAGTTTAGCTGGAGTTGCTTTCTTTTTATTGTTGTGTATGTATATACAAAATGGAAAAGATATAATACTGGGGTTTTTTAGTCAATTCCCATGGCTGGAGTTAAAATCAAGACTATCACATTCATCTATGAATAATGGGGGAAAATGGGTCCAATGGTAAGATGTTGCCATCTCCAACCAATGTAAACCCCATTCCTGTCAATGAGGATATACGTGCTTCTCATTAATAACAGTGATCATGATCACAAATGTATGATGATTGTACATGCAACATAAACATACCTGGATGGGATGCTGTGTATTTACAAAACATAGTAGTTTAAGTGCTACAAAAAGCAAAGCTTAATCAGTTAAATATATAAATAATTACACTGGTAAATTTTATTTGAGAAGGTTGTATGCTATTATGTGCACACTTCAACACTGGCACTGGGAAGACTGCATGTTTGTGTAGTGTTATATATGATGCCAAAGTTATAAAACAGCTGTGTAAAAGTGGATGCTTCTGAACTAGGTAGAAAATAGATCATGGTGGAAACCAGAATTTCCTCAATTACAGAGATATAAAAAACTACATACAAGTGTGACATGCAACTATGTACCGATTTTATGAAAAAGACTTTTTGTTCTCAAGGAGCTAGGCAAATAATGGCAAATAACACTATTGCAATTATGTGTTCATCAAGTGCCCACAAATTATTGTAAATTACCTCATTTTGTATCATTTATCTGATAACAGATGTGTAAGTAAAGTAACATCTGCTGAAGGATGTGGTTTTAATTACTTCATAGCTATAGAAGCAACACTCAGCTCACAGGAATCATTGCAACTGCATGCTATGTTAGGCTCAATGCCTTTAGGAATTGCCAAGCAACTTCCAACAATTTTCAAACAATTGCCAGAAATGCTAGTGCATCCCACTCTTATCCCTGAAGTCTGACATGTGGTATAGAAGCCACAAAGGGAGAAGTGACTGTACACCGAACAAATCACCAAGTAAACCACATTACTACCACAGTCCAAAATGCAGTGCAAGTGCCTCTCAGAGTGATCTTCCTCAACCAGAAGAGTTTGGAACATGGCTTTACATGCTAGAGTCATAATTTTAATCATTATACTGACTTTTCTTAGCTATAAAATTCAAATGTTAAGTGTGTTATGGTTATACATAACAATGAAGAACTTCAAATTAGTCTCAGAGCTGTACAAGTTATCTCAAAGTAAGATCATACAGAAAAGAGCAAACGTCTCTGAGATCTGCTGCCTCATACTGATCAGTAGCCTCAAGAAGTAGAAGGGTTGCAACATCCATTTTTGACTTGTAACAGTGTCTGTGAAGTAGACTAACAAAAGGAAGTATTATAGACCTATAGCCCCATAAATCTGATCTTGCCTTTTCTAGCATGCTAATAGAAAAAAGACATCATATCAGGCAACTAAATCTCACACCCAAATTGAAGAGGTATTTATGTTTTTTTTAAGTGCCAGATTCTGTAACACTGAATGAAGTACATGAAATGAAACTTTTTTTTAAAAATACTAAATCTTGACTTTCTCTTGTGTAGAGCTATGCTGTCTTCCAGTATTGGACCTCCAGTGGTGAGATTTGCAGGCTTGTTTAAGTGCATAGCACTGATTATCATCTCTTCACCCGAAGTAAGTAGCAACAGCAGCTTTTTGCCTCCTGTATAATCTGGTTGCCAGGCTGGTAAATAAAAACCCGTTTTACCTGTGTTTTACACAACTCTTAGACTCTAAGTTACCTAAAATTAGTAAGCTGCTTATTTTAATAGCTCTAAGGGGCAGTGCATCAGCATGCAAAGACACATAGATTTTATACCTTCATCCTGAAAAGAAGATAGACACAAGCCTGAAATCTTCCTGGACTTAATCACAAATAGAATCACAATGCACTGATTCATCACAATTCAGGTCAACAATTTCCCCTTCGTTTTACATCAGATATCCTACCCACGGTAAAGCAGTGTAAACCTTCTAAGACCCTTCAAAAACCTTATTCACTTTCGCTTTACAATATCTTAGATACCCAGAAGGACTGCACACTTCTTGCAAATCCACTTGTAGAGGGAGTGGCAGTTATCAGCATGCATTTCTGTCAACTTATAGACAGCACATTTTTCTTCTTTATTCCTTTCTTTTATTGTAAAACTGCAAGAGACAAACAACACACAGATATGAAGATCATTGAAAACATTTGTTTGCATATACAAAGAGTGAAACCACAAAGACTGGATTTTTTTGTCTTTATGCTGTCATATTTTTTATTCTCTGACATACAGACAGGTTTTCTTTATTTAGTAAGTTTCACCCTTTCTGTTTCCCTACGTGTTATGCAGCTGGAAGTAAAAAGCTTACACAGCATAGGCACCTCCTAATAAAATCAGTTCCTCTTCCGAGAGGTGTCAAGGAATTTCACTTTTCAACTGTATGTTTTGATCAGAATTCTGTACTGAGAAAAATCAGAATAGGCTGAGCTGCCTAACTGGAGTATGGGCCCTGATATATCTTACTGCTAATTTCTCACAGTCTAATGGCTGAACAGCTCAGACTCTGCAAGGGGAAAACATGCCACGGAAGCCTACACAGATTCACTCCAGAATGAACCTACCTGTGCCCTGGATGGTTGGGATCATTGAGCCATAGCCATCTTCCTTCCTCCTCATCAAAGTTTAATCCAGTCCAAACAAAGCCAAAGTCTTTTTCCTTCAATTTGTTTAAGAAATCCTAGAGAGAGGCATGTCTTTGAACTCTCATAATAATGACACCTCATAAAACTCCAGCACCAGTAATGTATAGTGGTAATTAATATTTTAAAAGCAGTAAGGCTTTCATACCCAAAGATTCCAGAGAATGTTTCCAAGAAATTGAGAAGAAAAACCAAAACCAAACCATATGGAAATTAGTTCAGATTCTCAACTACACCCAGGACCGTGGCTAATGATGTGGAGCAACCAAGGAGCTAACTTATGGCTCCTTGCTGGCCCCCGACCTATTCCACAAGCACATTTTAGATGAGGATCAGGCTGATCTGAATTACAGGAGCTGAAGCTATCTCCTCTTTTTTCCCCCTACAAGGAAGGGAGGTGATCATTTTGCCAGCTCACCCTCCTGAGTGCTCTAGAAGTGACCACCTGAACCTGATCACCTTTAAGCAAAATGAGGAGCACAGAAAAGACACACTGCAGGTTAAGATTTGGTCCACAGAACTGTTTTTTCTATTGCCACAGACCTGGTACTGACATTTAAAAATGTACAAAGTACAGAGAAACAGCTCCATCCCCCAAAGAAAGGCAACAGCCTTTATGACAGCTTAATTCTGAAGAGGTTTGATTTGGAATAAAGCATGCAATAATCCTTCAAATACCAGCTGCTTCTTGCTGGAGATAATCTCCAGGCATATCATTGCATCTATTTAAATGAAATGTAGGCTATTGGTCTTCTGTTTGACACAAAGGTTTCTTAACATGCAGAAGCCAACCATCAGAGCACTTTCCACTGGCAATGCCTTTTATGAGTGCATCTGGATTAGAAATGGCTTCTAAAAGTACATAGAAAGCTATACTTTGATATGTGGATTCAAAAGGTATAAGTAAAAAGAATATTTAAACCACAGAGTACCTTACAAGCTTACCATTTCACTCTCATCCTCTATAACCAGGAGCTCAGATTTTTCTCCTGAGCAGTAGTTTCTACTATTGTCCCAGGTGTCACGAGTTTCCGAGTAGAAATAACATCTCCCGTAATGCAGCTTCCAGCCAATGGGGCAGAGTTCACATCTGGAGTCTGTGAAGAGTTTGGAGTGAAGGGACTTTTGTCACTTCTTTTTTTTTTTTTTTTTAACAACTGGTATCATTTTTATTGGCTCCTGCTTTTTCTGCTGCTTCTGAATAAGCGAGTAAAGAAGCTTTAAACAAGGGGCAGGGAAGAAATTGTGATGGTATTGCTTATTTTGAGAAAGCACATTGTCCCTGCTTAAGGATAGACATTCTTTGATTAGGGATCACTCGGTGCCTTTAAATATTTCAGAACTCTAGATATTTGTACTATTTTACATAATAATTGGGGTAAAAACCATGGATAAAATCCCAGCTCTGCTAAAATCACTGGAAGTAGTACAATTCAATGGCATCTTTGGAGAAATAACAGACTTTCAGTAACACTGCTCCACTTTTTTTTTTTGCTCAAACTAAAATTTTCAAGGATGGAATTCTAAAATAGATCACTTTATACATCTTTATCAATATATGCATGATTATTCTGGTATCTAAAGGTAAATTCCTTTGTGCAGGTGTTTATTTTTATATTAATCTTTTCAAGAGCTTCAAACGACTTATACTGCTATGGGCAAGACTTTATTTCCTTACCATTTGTATGCATGCATAAGCTTTCCTTTAATGTAGTCAGTAAGCTGTTTTCATGAAGATCTTCCTCAAAGATACTGTCACTTCCAGAGAGATTTACTCTGGGCTTCCACACATCACTTGATAGCAATTCACCTGGACAAGAATCTCCAACAATTTAATGTAAAGCTCACAAGTGAACTGTATAGAAACCCCATAGTATTTTTCCATGGTTAGTAATAGGAGCTTTAGGTGGAAACTCAGATTGCTCATTTGTCTTTCCAGCTCTCCTGTAAACAGTGGGTTGAGTAGTTGAGCATCCAAATTACATACATTAAACAAATACACGAGGTGACTTACTTCACAAAGACAGTGCAGAGTCCATTATCATCATGCTTTTGACAACATGGTATGAAACAGTTGTCTTTCAAATAACACGGTTGTGCCTTTGATTTTCCAGTTCCTGAAATTTGTATTGAGCTTATATCAGAAAATAATGGATTGATTTGAGAAGGCAGGACTTGCATCTGGAGAAAGGGACAACAGCTGAGTCTCTGGGATACTTATGCCCAGAAGTGCTTCTAAATTCTCATTTTCTCCTGTGTTCTCAAGCAATTTTGTTGTGCAAAGTGTCTAGAATGTCTAGAAGCAGGCTGGACATTGGGACTATCAGGTCAAGATTTTCTAAAGGAGGAAACTAAAATTAGACTCCTTGATCAATATTCAGATGCTTGTTGATAGCAACCTAAAAACTTCTTCAACTTGCTTGACCAGGGCAGCTGCAACCATTTCTCTCTGATCTCTAAGTTTAGGTGCTCAAGGATAACAGCAGATGTATGTGCTGGACAGGTAAGCTCTGTATGCATGTGATCAATGCTGGCAGTGACCCAGTGCTTATGCACAAATTCTGTGGGCAATGCAAAGGCCACTTTTCTAAACCTAGAGGCATAGATTTTTATTTCTGTTTAAGGAGGTCTTTTCCAACTATGTGTACTGTCTTCCAGCCTCTTATCTCACCCATCCCTGAAGTTCAGCTCACATTCCCATTGTACACACCAGGGAGGACTGGCTGAGACTTAAGGTAAGCAAAGCAGGACATCAGGAGGTGAAGACTGACTGTGAGGATGAGAGGAGAAGGAGATAGAAGGGGTTTCAGTTGACCCATATACCTGGAGTGAGTTCTGTTTCATTACTAAAAGATTTTTTCCAAACTGTTGGATGGATGGATGGATTCTTTGGCTAGAAAGCTTGGTGGTTTGTTCAGTTTCCTTCAGGAAAGGAACAGAAGGGACTCTCAGACTTGGGGACTGGAAAGTGAGAAAGACTCCAGCCCTCTGCATACACCCCAAACATGCAACGGTCCTCTGAAAGCCACTGACCTTCTGCAGATCCACAGCCCCAAAATGCTGGTGACTCCCACCCATCTTCATCAGAAACACAACAGTAGAAAGCATGAGTGGTCTTGTCACCTTATCAAAACTGTTTGCAAAACTTGTTTAAGTGAAGGATCAATACCTGTCAATTTCACAGGAATTAAAGCAAAACATTTCACTTGGTCACTCACATTGCTGAATTAATGTGATCACAGCTCCCAGAAATACAACATTCAGAAATCCTGAGACAGCAGCAAGATACCGCAAGCCTGAAGAATTACAGGAAAGTTCTGCAAGAAATAAGAGGGTTTTACAAACACAGCATGAATTGCTACCCAGGACATAAATCTGGGTTTCTCTAGACATCTTTCAGAGAGATCGTCCATGACTGTCACTTTGCCATGTGCTTTGTCACAGTTGTTTTTTCCCTTCTGGTTGCCTCCTGCATATCAAGTGGTTCTTGCTTCTAATAAACTTTCATTTATGAAAACTTTTGGGGTCTTGAATTTTTTTCATGCTGTCTTCACTGTTTGCCACTTAATTCGAGGTTTTGAGTGGGTACTGAACAATTTCTGCTTCTTCATAGCAGGGGGATGTCACTTGCAGATATCATGAAGACTGTTAGATGTCACAGCAAGCACTTAACAAACATTGAGAAAGAAAACCTCACAAACTTAGTGAAAAACGAAGAACAGAAATTCCTAACAGTTGCAGAGAAAGAGATGTATATAACATGTAAGAACAAAAATGAAGTTCCAGGGCTATGAATACCAACACTATCAAGCAAGAAAGGACCAGTAGATTCTCTGAAAATTAAACTCTGTAACTCCAGGACCCACTAATTAGATTTATTACCTGTACACTGGACGCCAAGTCAAAGACCTTTAGAAAAGTCCACATTATAATTCGGAGATTTTATTTTTAATCGAGTCCTTGATGTTCATTACATTTCAAATGCAGGTGGTCCAGATCAGATGTGAATCAGATGTTTGAAAAATTTTTGCTTTTACACTATTTCAAAAATTTAATGCACAGAGCTGTATTCCAAATCATGAAACAACTTGAACTTTGTGCTACATGATAAACTCATCTCCACTAACCCTTTCTCTTCATGTTTCATTCCTAGCTATCATTGTTTTGCACAGAGGTCAAACATCTTTTTTCTTCAATTGTCTATTCAATCACACTTACATGGGAAACGCCGTAGCTGCGACAAGTCATCTTTAAATAGTCAAACAGCTAATCCGCACTGGTTATATAGTGCCACCCTATTTAGATGGCAAATATATGTAAACAGAATGCAGCACTTTTCGCTAGCTATGCAACATATTATGGTTAAGCTTCTGTGTGCATTTTCCTTCTTCCCTTGGGTGCTATGCAGTGATTTTGACATTAAAAAAAAACGCAGTTAGGATACTGGGGTCTAATCTGAACTCTGCCCTGATTTGCACAATGGCTAGACTGCAGGCACAACAGTAACAGTGGTTTGTGTAAATACTCAGATTAGCGCTCAGCTACCCAGGGCGAGCTCTGGTAGCAGCAATACCACAGCCTTGATGACACAGCATGGGCTCACAGCTCAGCTTTTGCCCAGCCTCTCAAGTCAGCTCTGCAGCTTGCACCACTGGCAAGACTGGACGGGACTGCAAGGGGGAAGGGGAGCTCTGCATTGTGGTCTTCCTTCTCTACTGTATGAACTGGCACGGATAATGTACTAGATTTTGCCGATGAGGCATTGCGACTATTTCGACCACTCCAGTGAATAAACTTCTGTATTCTGTATGTATATCATGCTGGATTACTCTGGGTCTGGTCTAAAGCTAGCTCACACACCTTTCCCTACAAGCAGAGACTCAGCTTGCAGTGCATTGTTTAACAAGGTAAATGAAAGCACTGTTCTCTTTAGTTGCTTACTTGGAGCCTTTCTGCTGCCCCGTTTTTTCATGCTACCCAATCATGCAGGTAGACAATGAAGATAGAACACTTTAAACCCGGCTTTGTCACTCTCTGCTCTGCGTGTTTGTGGTCACATACTACTCTGTGTATGTGCCACATACATTTTGTCTGACTTTCTGTGTCCAGTTCTGGGCTCCCTGGTTCAAGAAGGACAGGGAACTGCTGGAGAGGGTCCAGCAAAAGGCTACAAAGATGATTAGGGGACAGGAGCATCTCTCTTATGAGGAAAGCATGAGGGACTTGGGTCTTCTTAGTCTGGAGAAAAGAAGACTGAGGGGGGATCTTATTAATGCTTATAAATACTTTAAGGGACGGTGCCAGGTGGATGGGAACAGTCATTTTTAAGTGGTGCCCAGTGATAGAACAAGAGGTAACAGGCACAAACTTAAGCATAGGAAGTTCCATCTTAACATGAGGAGGAACTTCTTTCCTTTGAGGGTGGCAGAGCACTGGAACAGGCTGCCCAGAGAGGTTGTGGAGTCTCCCACACTGGAGACATTCCAAACCTGCCTGGACACTATCCTGTGCAACCTGCTGTAGGTGACCCTGTTCTGGCAGGGGTGTTGGACTAGATGATCTCCAGAGGTCCCTTCCAACCCTGACAATTCTGTGATTCTGATTCTTTTAAATGGAAATATTCAATCTACTCTGTTACAGCAATATTTTTGTGCACTTTGACAAATATTTTAAAGACCATTGAAAATTCTTAGTTATATAAATATCAGCTTTTATGATCAGTTTTCTGATTTATTTTTTTTCCAGTTTTTCTGGTTCTGTGCTTTTACTGCCGTTGGGAACAGGCTCTCAGCTGAGTTATTGTAATAATAGACAAACTGGAACAATTTATGTCCATAAAATTGCACACAATTTATCCTTCCATACTGAGTAACCAAAGTTGGGTCTTGCTTTTTTGTATTAAAAATTGTTCCTACAGAAATGTGCAGCCAGGATTTCTTTGGAAACGGTCATCATAGCTAATTAACTGTTTGGAAACTGGATGTCTAATTGCTCTGAGGACTTGGTATTTATGGTCTAAGAAGCTCTTCCCTGGGACACTTAAAAGAAATAACGGTTAGCAAGGTTGAGCTTGAAAACCTTCCAGCTTATATCTTTGTACTTTCTTCCTTGCTGACACTTTTGACAGAATCGCCACAAGTTGTTCAAAAAGCTTACTGGACAGTAAGTTGCTGTCTTACCATTTTCATTTAAATTATTCTTAAGTTCTTCTTAGCTGTGACTCATGAAAACAAAACAAAGCAAAACAAACAAGCAAACAAAACAACAAAAAACCCTGTAGAAAACTTAAATAGCTAATGAGCCATTAAGCACTGCTAAACTTGCTGACAACTACTGCCTCATGTTTTCCTCATATGCCTCTATCTCCTACTCTCCATTTTGTACTAGGACTGTCAGCACCGGTACTCCAAGCCTGCTGGTACCATTACTACTGCATTTTATCTAGTATCCATCATATTTCTTTGCATACTGCCATATATCATTGGCAACTTTAGTAACACCGACTAAAATTTTGACAGATTTGGGTTTTTTATAATTCAAATATAGCTGGAGAGGTTTCTTATTTACAGAACAAGCCTGAAGGCATAGCATAAATGCTTATATGCTCACCTGCATTGGAGCTTTTCTTCCTTGCTTTGAAGTGAAGTACTGTGTAACCCTCTTCATTCTCCATCTCAAGGTCTTTTTATCACTTCTTCCTATTGAAGACTGACTGTTAGTGTCAAACTAGGTTATGGGAAGTACTTCAAATGAGTGTGATAAACAGGAAGTGGACAGTGGATGGCCATTTGTGCTTTTAGCTGAAGCCATGCAGTAGCAGGACTACGAAAAGGAACTTAAGAGTATAAACTACACACACAAGTGAACTCTTTTTCTCTTCTTTTTCACTTCCTCCGTCTTTCTCTGGCAAACTCCAGACCCTTCCAACAGGTACTTCTAACACTGCATTTTCTCCAATCACAGTCCTCAAATGCTGTCTGTCAATGCGCACGCACTCCTGCACATGAGAGAATAGATTTGAGCCCCTCAAGCCCATTTCACTGGATTACAAAATCACAGAACCTCCTAGATTGGAAAAGACCTGTAAGATCATCCAGTCCAATCACTAACCTAACACTGACAAGCCCACCACTAAACCATGTCCCTAAGCACTATACCTACATGATCCTTAAATACCTCCAGGGATGGGGACTCCACCACTGCCCTGGGCAACGCGTTCCAATGCCTGATGACCCTTTCAGTAAAGAAATTCTTCCTAATATCCAATCTAAACTTCTCCTGGTGCAACTTAAAGCCATTTCCTCTTGTTCTATCACCTGTTACTTGACAGAACAGGTCAACATCTCTGCAACCTCCTTTCAAATAGTTGTAGAGAGCGATAAGGTCTCCCCTCAGCCTCCTTTTCTCCAGGCTAAACAACCCCAGTTCCCTCAGCTGCTCCTCATAAGACACGTGCTCCAGACCCCTCACCAATTTCGTTGCCCTTCTTTGGACACGCTCGAGCGCCTCAATGTCCTTCTTGTGGTGAGGGGCCCAAAAGTGAACACAGTACTCAAGATGCAGCCTCACCAGTGCTGAGTACAGGGGTAAAATCACCTCCCTGGTCCTACTGGCTACACTATTCCTGATAGAGGCCCGGATTGATGGACTTTTCTCGTTTACCTTACATGAAAACGAGCTGTGTCAACTTCTGTGTTTTTCTTAAATGCTGGGAATTGCTTCTTGATTTACCAAAAGAAGATTGTGTGCATAAGTCTCATTAAACAGCTGGAAAGGGCATTTAAATACATATATCCTTGGTTCTGCTTTGTGCCTGTCCACTTGAGCAACTGTTCATAGATTTGAGCTACTTAACACATTTCGTTAGATGGAGACTTGTGGGGTATGGAACTACTAAAGCAGAGCTGTTCAAACCCTACAGTGTGCAATGTTTCTGTTGCACTTCAAAAGGACAAGCCTGGGCTTTTTGTGTCAGCAAAGAGTTGTTTACTGAAATTACTGTGCAAGGTCTTTAAAAAAAAATTAAGTTGGAGATTCTAGCAAGTTCTTGGTGATCTTTTAAGTGCTAGTCTGGAATATTTCTTTCTGGAAAGTGAGGATTCAGTAGAAAGTTGCAAGTTTTTTTCCTCTGAAATGGTTATAATGATTTCTGGCAGCTGTCAAATTCACCAGGTTTCACCAAGGTTTTGTTTGGGTCAGGACTACGCCCTGGCTTCACCTTTAATGTGTCCATATAGTGTCTAGTGTTGACACATCATGGGACACATAGACCATCATGTCATTATCTTTAGTATACAATTAAATGCTTAGTGACCTAAACACTTAGTTTGGAGGAGTATAAATGCATCCAGAGCATAAGGCAGAAATTATTCACTGATACCTTAAACAAAGGCTCTCTGATTATTAGGAATGGTCATTTAAGCTTGGAAACCAAAATAACTTTACCTGGGCTTTTATATTGTAGTTACTACCTGAAAGCCAGGGTCAAGCTGTATGCGGTACAATCACATACTGTAAAAAAAAAAAGTGATCTCCAGAGAAGTCTTTCAAACACAAACATACTGGGTAAAAAACTGGTTGGATGGCCGTACCCAGAGAGTGGTGATAAATGGAGTTAAATCCAGTTGGTGTCCAGTGACAAGTGGTGTCCCCCAGGGATCGGTGCTGGGACCGGTTCTCTTTAATATCTTTATTAATGATCTGGATGAGGGGATCGAGTGCACACTCAGTAAGTTCGCAGACGACACTAAACTGGGGGGGCGTGTTGATCTGCTTGAGGGTAGATTGGCTCTGCAGAGAGATCTGGACAGGCTGGACAGATGGGCTGAGGCCAATGGTATGAGGTTCAACAAGGCCAAGTGTCGGGTCCTGCACTTGGGTCACAACAACCCCATGCAGTGCTACAGACTGGGGGCGGAGTGGCTCGAAAGCTGCCTGGCAGAGAAGGATCTGGGGGTGTTGGTGGACAGCCGGCTGAGTATGAGCCAGCAGTGTGCCCAGGCAGCCAAGAGGGCCAACAACATCCTGGCCTGCATCAGGAATAGTGTAGTGAGCCGGAGTAGGGAAGTAATCATCCCCCTGTACTCGGCACTGGTGAGGCCTCACCTCGAGTACTGTGTTCAGTTTTGGGCCCCTCACTACAAGAAGGACATTGAGGTGCTGGAGCGTGTCCAGAGAAGGGCTACCAGGCTGGTGAGGGGTCTGGAGGACAAGCCTTATGAGGAACGACTGAGGGAGCTGGGGTTGTTTAGCCTGGAGAAGAGGAGACTGAGGGGTGACCTTATCACCCTCTACAACTACCTGAAGGGAGGTTTTAGAGAGATGGGGGCTGACCTCTTCTCCTACGTGGCAAGTGATAGGACAAGAGGAAACGGGTTCAAGTTATGTCAGGGCAGGTTTAGATTGGATATTAGGAAGCATTTTTTCACTCAAAGGGTTATTAAACATTGGAATGGGCTGTCCAGAGAGGTAGTGGATTCACCATCCCTGGAGGTGTTTAAGAAAAGGGTAGATGAGGTGCTTAGGGACATGGTTTAGAAGTGGGTGTTTTTAAATCAGGGTAGGTTAACGGTTGGACTTGATGATCTTAATGGTCCCTTCCAACCTCACTTATTCTATACTACTTGAAGCTGATAGATCAATATGAAACAAAAGGTGCTGGGTGACCAACAAATATATTCTGTTTCTACAAGATGGTAGTACTTAGCATCACAATGCTAAATAACTCTCCTGTACCCAGTGCAGACAAACCCTTGCAGTGTTACCAGCTTTCTGAATGGTTTTCTCAGAAGATGATTGGAAGGCAAACTTTGAATATGGAGTTTTTAACTGTTTCTAGAACAGCTCTGGAATGATTTACATGCCCTGAGCTATAGCTTTTATGTTCACCAAATGCAATATCTGGTCAAATAAAAGACATGACAATTCCAAACAAGCCTTGCTTCACTTAACACACTTAGATTGGTCTGTGCCTACCCCCACAGCAGATATGTGGGACATACAGGACCCACGCTGGAGCAGGTTTATCCTGAAGGACTGCAGCCCATGGACGACCAATGCTGCAGCAGGGGAACAGCGTGAAGAGGAAGGAGCAGCAGAGAGAAGCTGTTATAGACTGACCCAATAACCCCCATCCCTCTGTGCTGCTCAGGGTGGTGGGTGATGAGGGTAGTGAAGTCAGGAACAAAGCAGTGAAATTGAGCCTGGGAAGAGGGAGCAGGAGGAAGGTGTTGCTTTAATGTTTTTGCCTTCATCTCTCACTATCCAAAACTATTTAATTTGCAATAAATAATTGACTTTCCCCAAGTTGAGTCTGTTTTGCCCATGATGGTAACTGGTACGTGATCTCTCTGCCTTTATCATGACCCCCAAGTTTTTTCATCTTATTTTCTCCCCTGTCCTGTTGAGGAACGGGAATGAGACAGTGGCTGGGTGGGTATCTGGCAGCCAGTCAAGGTCACCCCACCACAATCATCCTACCAGTTTATATTATTTTTCTTTTTTCTTTTTTTCTTTTATACTTGCAAAGCTATGTAAAGGTCTGGTAAATCAAAGGCAGTGGATCCTGTGGTTGTCTCAGGAAGCTCTTAAAAATATTTGCAAGAGACCACCCATGGGACTAATGACAGAAATTGATTCCTAGGTGGATTATACTCAGGGACTGAGTACACTGCATAGGAACAAACCATTTTTAAAAAGTCATGTATCCAGTAAATAAACTGTTCAAATTTTATAGTCTTTTGTTTCACTTGTACTAAAACCCCTTTACACTCCCAAATTATTTTTTAAAAGTTTGGAGTAGAAGTGAAAATGTATTCATATATCTACACATAAAGATTGCAGAAAACCCACCCAAGGAAAGGAAAAACATACTTTCAGGCTATAAAGAATAACACCCCACCCGACCCCCCAAATTAACCAAGCAATTGATGCATATATGCAGTACACATCCAATAACTGATACAGCTAATTAATATGCATACTAAATTCTATGCAGCATCAAAACATTAATGTTCGAGCAGCCCTTCTAGTTACAGTATTTTCAAGGATCTGAGTTTTTGACCCAAATGGCATTACTATTATTTTTGTGTACTGCAGCAACGCTGTCCTGGAAGAGTGAGTAACAATACAAATGTATGACAAGATGGTGATTTTACCATGTCGAAGCTTATTTAGCTACTTCTACAAAAAGATATGCCAAAGAGATGGATACAGAAGGAAAATGCAGGAGCATGGAGGACACAAGAAAGGTAAACCAATTACTCACCACAATGATGGGTGGTGATCTTATAGCAACATCTGCTAAGCTTTTATTGAGGTTTTAGTTCCACACTAGCGGAGGGCAGCTGTGGGAAAGTACCAGAAGAAAGTCAAGGAGTAAGATATTTACAGGCAGTGTCTTCCAGCTGTGGCAGAGGCTGGAAACACAGAGCTGTTTATTAAATAAGTTAGTAAGTTAAGTTAAGCTCAAGGTTCTTTGCAGATTGGCAGTAGACCTGATACCAATGTTGCAGGGATGAAGGTATGAGACAGTCACAAGCCTTGAAAATGTAGATCACTGTCTCAACAGAAGGATGAAGCATGCAACTTGGCCCAAACACCAAGCCAGGGGAGCAATCCAGGAAAATGTAGGCGTGTTTATATTTTAACATGAGTGTCCACATGGAATTTTTTGAGTGTGTGTGTACTTACAGTTGATGTGCATTGTATTTTACAAGATCACAAACCTAGTTCCTCTTATTTTTGCACGGTCAGAGAACTGGCTTCATCTTTCTTTCATCCTGCTTCTTGTTTCTCAAACAGACTTCACACTTCACATTTTATTTCAGCAGTAAGAAAACTTCAAAGCCACTTACAGGCTATATCATTTCCTTTTCTTTTGTGAAGTCCAATATATGCTTCTAACCGAAAACAAGACCTTTTAAATTGAATTCTGGGAAAGGCAAACAAGCATCCTTTCTTGGCAACATGGTGTTGTGAATCCAAGTCAAAAACACTTGGGCTTTTTCTTTATTTTGGAAGGATATTTATATTCCTTTTACTGAAATGATAGATCCAGATGATGCTGGCAGAGCTAAAAAAACAGGTGAGAAAGGCTATGAACAGCAAGAAGCCAATCTACAGAAAAGTAGGTGTTGAAATGAAGCAAAAGGAGAGGACCATAAATTCTATAAAGTTGAATATGAAAACACAATAAAGCAAAACAAGGAAGAGACCAAGGAGCAATTTGCAAGAAACATAAAAGTAAGGAAACCCCGCTTCTTCAGGAGCAGGGAACCTGTCAAAAGGTCTGTAAGGCAATAGATGAACAGCTTATAGATAAGGGCACACAGCAGCAGGGGAAAAAAAATCAGTACTTTTTTGCACGTGTGTTTGCTGTGTCGGAACTTGGGGAGAGCATACTAGAATCTTCTTCATGGGTGACACACAAGACGCTGTGTCTCAATTCAGAAGGTCAGTGCAACGGGTTATGAAGCAACCTGGCAAAATTAATAGGCCCAAATGGCTAAGACACTATTCATCCAAGACTTCTAAAGGAACTCAGCAGACAGACAGCCAAGCTGCTAAGAGTGGTATGAAATGGTAAGAAATTCTTAGGAATTTCTTGGTGTTAGAAGGCGAGTCTACTTTTTAAAGGGCTCAGAGGAGATCTGGAGTACTTCCAATCAGTAAATCTGGTCTTTATATCAGAAAAAAACCCACCCAAAACCCAAAACTCAAATAAAGAAAAGAATTTGTCATCATGTAGCTAAATATGTTCACTAATGAAAGATATTTAAGGGAAATCATGTCTCACATCCAAGGGAATTTCTTGAAGAATAACTCTGAACACCAAAAATTCAATTATTTCCTCTCTGCAAAGGAAAATCTCCATAGCAAGAGATTTTAGTGGTCATCAGTTTTGACTTGAAAAGACGTGACTTCTTCCAATAATCTAAAATAGCTTCACTATAAAAATGGACATTGTATCACATTTCAGTTCTCTGTCTCATTTTCTCTATTTGCAAAAGGGTTTAAAGCCCTTTTTAGGTCTAAAATGAAAAGGTATAGGCCTGCCCTAATAGTATTCTGGTATCCACCAGGAAAACAATTAACAATCTCCCTATCTCTTTGGAGTTATAATAATTCTTTTTGACTTTTTTTTTTTGGTCACTTTTTATTGTGCATGCACTCCAAGGTACTGACTTTCTGTGAGGTGTTCTTCAGTCCACAACTCTTAATACAGGATTTTTTTTTTCCATAATGAAAGCACATGGTTTTTAAACATTATCCATTATGGGCTTTCCTTAATTCACTATACTTGCAAAAGAAGAATGATTCTAAAATCCCCTCTCTTTTCCAGGAAAATTACATATGAAAACAGAATTGAATACTGTCTGTCAGGGTTGGGTATTAATTTAAGTTTTCTTTCTAAATAAAAAGTTGATGAAATCAGTTTGCATGACACTACAGCCTTATAATACATATTATATTAATTTAATTGTATTAATTACATTAATTCGGATCTCCTATTAGCAAATATTGTAGCAGTCTTCTGAGTCTTCATGGCTTCTTGTCTGCCTTCTCAGCCCTTTCTTGTTCCATTTTTCACATGGTTATATTTTTTAATAAAGAAAAAATTATATGTAAAACATGTAGCCCGTTGCTGGAGCTATCTGATTTTTTTTTTGCTCAAATTGTCCGCGGTCATAGGACTTCCAGAAAAAGCAATGGCAGGCTGCAACCAGGGGGATCACTCTGAAACTGAAGAGACAAACATTGGCCAAGGGAGAACAGGAACATGAGTTGTCTAGACCGTAGCTCCCAGAGAGTGTCCAGGGAGATCAAGCAGATCCTCATAGAATCGTAGAGTCATAAAATAGTTTGAGTTGGAAAGGACCTTAACAGGCCATCTAGTCCAACCTCCCCTGCAATGAGCAGGGACGTCGTCAACTACATCAGGTTGCTCAGAGCCCCATCCAACCTGAACTTGAATGTTTCCAGGGTAGATGGGACATCTACCACCTCTCTGGGCAACCTGTTCCAGTGTTTCACCACCCTCGTTGTAAAAAATTTCTTCCTTATATCTAGTCTAAATCTACCTACCCTCTTTAAGTTTAAAACTGTTACCCCTCATCCTACCACTACACTCCCTGATAGAGCCCCTCCCCATGTTTCCTGTAGGCCCCTTTCAGATACTGGAAAGCTGCTATAAGGTCTCCCTGGAGCCTTCTCTTCTCCAGACTAAACAACACCAATGCTCTTAGCCTGTCCTCACAGGAGATTAATCTCTAATCATCTTCATGGCCTTCCTCTGGACTCACTCCAACAGATCCATGTCCTTCTTATGTTGGGGGCTCCAGAGCTGGACGCAGCACTCCAGGTGGGGTCTCACCAAAGCAGAGTAGAGGGGGAGAATCACCTCCCTTGGCCTGCTGGCCACACTTCTTTTGATGCAGTTTGGATACAGTTGGTTTCCTGGGCTGCGAGCACACATTGCCAGCTCACATTGAGCTTTTCATCCACCAAGCTTCACACAGGAATTCACAAATCCACTGCTGAGATTTACAATCATTTTCTATTATAAATGTAATTTGTACGTTTGTTCATGGGCTTATGATGTCTGTATCTAGTCTTTGAAATTCATCAGTTATGTTAAGAAATACCTGAGGGTGGATAATAAGTGCTTCTCGCTCTGACCAATTTGACTTAAGGAAAATAAAAAGGACATTCAAAATAAGAATTTCCTTTTTGGCTTCACAGCACCACTGGCAGCATGAGTAAGTTGTCAGTTCTCCAAGAATATATTGCCTATATTGAATTTATGCCTCATTTAATTGCTCTTGATGGAATCGAATTTGTGTCAGTCCTTCTGTAAGACAAAGCCAGTCTCAGTATTATTGTTTTGAGGCTATCATCCTACACTGCAGATTTCTTTGAAGAGTAAAGTGTTTCTCCTGTTTTTGGTAACAGTTAACACAATGTGTAGATGCACTGTTCCCGTGTTTACATAGAGATCTGAAGCAACAGATCAGTGATGGGACGTGCATTCTGGTAAGCTATGTGCTTCCCTCTCCTAAACACTGACTGCAGACTGATAAATCCGTATTTCTTCCCAGCTGAGGAGGGACATTCCTGATGTGATACTGGCAATTGAGGCCACAGTCAGATGTGCCTCTGCTCTTGATGTTTTTGAAAAGAGGGAGCCTTGCACATCACATGTGATGTTTTTTACAGTTGAGCAGCCTACAGAGAGAAGGAGCCTCAGCACTTGAGCAAAGCTTCTTCAGGTCTAGCTTTGGACAAAGTGCAAACAAGATAGATCTTTCTTACATTTTCCTCATCAGATTACACACTTTCTTTGTGACTGTGTTGGGAACTAAGAACAGACCTCCTATGGTAGCTGGACCGGCAGGCTGAATAGCCTGAAGCCCAATGCAGGCTCGGTATGTCCGCACTGTGCGTGTAGGTTCAGGCTGCCTGCATTTCCCAATTCTGCTCTGTGGCAGATTACCATAGGGTCTTTCAGGGAAGTATGTTTGAGATGACATTGTCATGTGATAGGAAAGACAGGGAAGACACAAAGGTGCAGCTATGAACTGGGCACTCATCTGAGCCCTGAAGTAAAAGGCACAGCTGAGGTTTTCTCTTCTGTAGTAACCGGCGTGCTCCACAATGTCTTTGTCTTGAGTAAGGAAACAGCATAGAGAGTCAGTAAATTTAAAACACAGTGTAGAGAAACTGAGGAAAGCTCTCCCACAGTGGGTGTCTGCAGCTGTCTCTCATGATCAGTAAGAACTCTAGATGTTTGACAATGATGGGAAAAGCTGGAAACTGGTGACCACAAGCTCTGTTGTTACTTTGAGTAAATCCTTTTGACGTTCTTTTTTGTTCTCCTAGCTATGAAGCCAGACTCCAATTTCTAGATGTTATAATATTCCGTTATGTCAATGATATCTCCTATAAACTATAAAAATGCTATGAAAATCCTTAACCACAAGAACTCAAGAGTTTCTGGTTACACAATTGGTGAGACTTTTTGCAATGTTTGGGCTTTATGTCCGAGAAATCTCTTTACATGCCTAAAAGCAACTATGCTTTTAGCAGATCTGCGTGCTTTGCTGTCACTTGGATGCATTGGGAAAATAAACTAATTTAAGTCTGAAATGTAATAACATTTATTTTTGTAAACATTTTAATGGTGTTGTGAACATTGCTAAGTGCAGCATGTAATAAAACCACATGCCTCAAAATTCCCCTTCAAAACATGTTTTATGTAAATGAAGATCAAAATTCCTGTAAGTGGCACTGACACCATGTAAAGAAGCAGGAAACTACCTAGAGATTTTATGATACAGATCAAAGAACAGTAAAGATGCTTTAATAGAATGTAGATGCTCTCATACAGTCAGAAGGAAAACAACAGCAAACAAATTTTGCAAATCTTTCAAATTACTACTTCCTGGAGCAATTCTTCTTGGTTTACAGATGCTTTTGTGGCCTTGTGTTCACAAGTTCAAAACCATTCTTGTTTGCTAGCACTTGATGATGAGCAGATCTGTCATGTCAGAAGAAGACAGAGGCTCTTTTTCCATAAAGACCCTCACTCTGCCTTTGGATTTCTTCTGCAATTTCCGTCTTAATTTTGCCTTCTGCAAAGCAGCCTGGAGTAATGTGTTATGTTTCCTAAGCAACTCCTTGTAAATCTGTTTCTTCCTGGGAAATAGGTCCACATTTAGTGGCATTGATCTTACTGGTAGATGATTTTAAGAAAAACAGTGCAAATAGTGTCTGAGGAAGCCTTTAGATGACCTGATTTGAGCTACCAGCAAATACCACTGTGGTTTCAGCAACCTTTAAGTCTCTGAGTAACTTGAAAATGGTCGTTGCAGGAAGTGGAGGTAGTGTCTACATATGGGCAGTTTCCGTTCTCTCCTTGCCAGGGCTGAGATGAACACTGGCTGCCACATCCACTGCCTGCCAGCTAAATCAGGGCTGGCTGGCAGATGCATTGGTACAAAGTTGGAGGTGAAGCCTTGGGAGCTGGGGTTAGAAATGTCTATGGTCTTGATAAATCACCCATTTCTTCTCTATGCTCAGACTTACCATTTGCAGCACCTACCGTGTCACAGTCAGAGCAAGTTCTTTAACCTGCAATTTATTTCCAGTTGGTGCTCTCTTTGTTACAGCAGGAATCCCTACAAAGGGGATAAGAAGTTGGAGAATCAGACCCCAGGCATACTTCTCACATGTATGTTTGTTCCTGCACTAAATGTTACACCCCCTCAGGGGACTGTCAGGGGTCCCTCCAGGGCCCCCCCCAGGGTATTGGGGTCAACAAGGGAAGAAAGGTCTCCGTGTGTGTAAATAGCCCTCAGCCCTGACACAGGGGGAAAAACTCCTGCAGCTGCTTTTGTCAGAGCCCTGTCCCAGCAGCCACCACATGGTTGTGTAGCGCAAGGAGACAGCCTAGCTGCCTGGCTGCTGTGGTGCCGCACGTGAGACAGTTTCTACTTCACTTCTTTTTCCCCTCTCTCAACAACAGGGGCTGAGTCCTGGAGATCTGCCTTGTCATGAGGGCTGTAGTGTTCACCCTGGTGGGTCCCTATAACCATGCTTTCTTGAGACTTTTCAGTTAGTGCTAGCAGAAACAGGATTATTGCATGTGACATAAGCAGTTGCCAGATAAACTTGTAGTGGTTGCTATCAGGATTTCAGTGAGACAGGAGAGCTTCTCAGAAACTGAAAATTTATCAGACAACAAGCTTCTCAGAAAGTGGGAATTCATCAGACAACAGGGTTACATTTATCTCAGTTAACATTAGAAGTGCCAGTAAAAATAGGCATGTAGCCTGATTTTTATGTCTAGGCTTCCTCTATAAGCAGTAGTTGGAAGCCAGACCCTGTAAGGATGAAGTACCCCATACTAAAAAACCTGGGATGAATTTTCTCTCAGAGTTTCTCAAATTTTAGGTGGCTAGGCAGGACAACTGCTCACCCTCTGTCAGTGCAAAATCCATTGCTATATGCCATAGTATGTCCCACTCTGTTCCCATTTCATTGTTCCTCCTAACTCTGCCTCCTGCTGACTCCTTTGTCTCATTTCCCTGGTCAAGGTGTCCCTGCTACTCCTCACACATCAGAGCCCACTGAACCTCAGGACAGCACCGATCTCCATTTCATGGAGATGTCTGTGTACATCACTTCAATCTCACTGATTAAGACAATCTCTTTTCAGGACAGCTTCAGCTCCATACGCACATGGATTGTACAGGACATTCGTCTTCATGGCTTCAGCCTCCTTGGCCCTCATGGGATTTGCCCCAGGGGAGCGGATTATGCGAAAATGACTGATATTTCGTTTTTCCTTTTATTAATCCAAGAAAAACCAAGCCCACCTGATGCCACAAGAAAATCAGGACAACTGTATTTTATCAGCTTCCCAGCCACTTTTGAGTTCAGATAAAATTAAACATCACCCTTCATTACTTTTTTTCCTCACATCTGCTGTTTTCCCTACTAATTTTAGTTTATAACTGCAGTGAGTCAGCAAGGGTATTCCACTTGCAAGTCCTTTGAACCAGCCTAAGTCTGAATGTCAAGGTTGTAACCATATGGCCTCTATCTCCGTTCCCACCCCTTCTTTTATCTGGTCATGGAAGGAAATATCTAACAGTTGTTCTTTGTCGTCTCCAAGGAGAAAGTAGCTGCTCCTATAGTCTGCTTCCGACCTGTTGGTTGGTTGGACCATACTGCATAAACCAATGCTTTTCCTTCCCTCTTCCCACCACTCATGTTGCTAACGTCTTCTCTCATCCCCAAAATACAAAACATCACTTCCTGCTTTCCAGAAGCAGTCAACTTTTTTGCCTTTACACTTGCCGGTTCTGAGGTTCTGATGAGGCAGACTACAGAAAGCTCAGGGACAGAAATTTAGAATACAAATACGGTACAAATTATAAGACGGGATATAGGATATACAAGGTTCAGAATACAGGAATAAAATACAACTTAAGATCCTTGGATGCTTAAGTGTCATGTCTCTGTGTTTTCTTCCCCAGTCCAAGTAGTAATACTTTTCTGGAAGTGGCTTTACTTTCATTTGACACTGAGAATTTATAATTCACATGGGGAAGAGGCCCTGTTCTGGAGACAGAGGCATTTCTTTCCTGTTTCCGCAGCTCATCCGCTTTGATTCTGATTGAAAGAAACTCAATTCAGTGAGCCTCTGTAACCTGCAAAATCGGTGGTTTTGGGAAGTGCCAGTGACTTTGTAGTGGATCGTGCTCTCTGTTCATCTGCCTATAACTGGTGGAGGTAGAATTTCTTTCCACTGGACTCTCATACTCCCACTGCAGTACCACTCTTTCCAATGACAGTACAGTACTGTACCTGCTCCTTAAAGATACTGCAGAGTGCATGCATGTTGGAGAGACTCCCCTTTCCTCAAATAGAAAAGGATACGTAATTTTGGAGAGGCAGAATTCAAATGTGGGCAAAAATTTAGGATCTTGATGTCCCATGACCTCTGAATAGAAATGATTTGGAGACTAAAGACTTAATTTGAATGACTGCTAGCTTTCAGACTGATACCACTCTGAAGCATCCTCTATTTTTTTAGGTTTACCATGCATGGCTGGAAAATAGCTGAAAATTGGATATTTGCAAGAAGGAAAGGATCTGTTTAACATGTTCTTATGCAACTTACAAATGAACCTATGAGAAAAATGACAATTCTCCTGAATTTCAAGGAACCACACATGACTACACATTTAGGCCTTCCTATCTCTGTTTAGAAATGTTTGGTTATTGCAATGCTTCTTTAACACAGGCTTTTGTGAGTGCATCACTGTTGCTGTATCAGCTACTCTTGGACAATTCCCTTCCTTTGCAGTTTTCTGTGCATGTGTATTATATGTCCTCAGCACCTGATCCTGAACACTAATTTCAGAAGAACAAGCTGAAGGAGAGAGTGTGTAAATATCACTGACTGGCATACCAGTTGCTTGTGCTGCCTGAAAGCTGATGATCTCAAATCACACCTTTCTTTTAACAATAAAAACGATCCCTGAAAACTGCCACCACAGGGAAGACCTGTGGTAACAGCTAATAGTTTAGTTCAGCCTAGATAAACACAAAACAAAATCTGTAGTTGTACTCAAGTGCAATTTATTCAAGACAGTTGTTGGTTACCTTTTTGTCTCAGAATCCCAAAGGGAACGTCCGAGTTACAGCAGCTAAGAGCCCCAAACTGTCTTATACCTTCTCCTCCTCCTCTCTCAAACAGCCCCTTCCCGGGAACTTGGTCAGGGAGCTTTCCACATTGCAAGTCTTTCAAACTCCTCTTAGTTCAAATTCCTCTTAGTATTCTATCAAAAGAAATTATTTACATAGGTCATAGCACAGCTTTTGAAATGCACAGTATGAGTCCTGACTTCATTTGCATCACTGTAAAGCAGAAAGAACCTTAGTGCAGTTGGCTGTGGAAGCACCTGGACGTGAAGTTTTGGCATCAGTGGGACCTGATTCAGGTCTAGCGTCCCTACCCACAGAATCTCAAAAAGTAATTCAGTGACACAGCCTGTCACCTTTAGTACCACGTATATGTTGGTCATTTTACAGGAATTGCTTGCCAGGCTGCTACACCATTTATGGTTGGACTTGACGATCTTACGGGTCTTTTCCAACCTACATGATTCTATGATTTCCTGATTCTATCATCATTAGCAGGTAAGATGCAAATGGTAGAGAAATGCACAACCTTCTGCTGATGTCCTTTCAGTAAACAGTCAACTGAAGGCTCCAACAGAAATTCCAGCACATCTCGCCAAGGCAAGTTACTGCCCCCAGCTATCTGCTCCACCCATGTGCTGGAGATTTCTGCAGCACAGCACAACTGTGAGAAGCTAATGTAGACCCCTCACACCCACCCCAGGAATGGAGCAGCTAAGGAGCTGTGCTGACAATGCCTGGGAAGCTTCAGCGGAGGCGCACCAGCAAATGGTAGAAATCGTCATGTCTCAGTCTGCCACAGCTGTCTGCTCAGAACACTTTTGTCCTGCAATTTGTGATGAGTAAACTCCACACGCTCTTTCCAGTGGCAGATTTTTTTGCACAGACAAACCACTGCTTCCAGTGGGTGCAAAAAAAAGCTGAAAATGCCCTTTTCCTCAGATTACTGTGAACTGGATGTGCAGATAATGCAACTGGCCACAAAAAATCCTATTGTGTTGGGATGGGGGATGCCTATTGCTTTTTTGAACAAGCTCAAATCTTAGCATGAACAAACTTGGTAAAGATTAATATGAAAGCCCACACAAAAACAAGGCAGAGTAGGAAAGACTTTGTGAGTGAGCAGAAGCCCATTCCTTTGATAACTACTGAACTTTCCGTCACTCCAGCCACAAGATGACAGTGATGGCCAGACTGTCAGGGTACAAACTGAGTATATTTGTTTCCTTAAAAGAACAAAAGTTTAACGGAAAAACATAAGATTAATAGGTCAGGGCAGAAATAAAAGGAGGTAAGAGGGACAAATGGGGGCTGAAGGCGAGCCATAAGACTGGCAGATACGGAAATGTCCTACTGAAACAGTCAGTACAAAGTGCAGCAAAGAGCACAAGGCATTTTTGGAGAAAACACAGAGCCCTGATTTAACTGTTTTTGTAGGTGTGCTGGCTGGCTGGTGCCCCTGGCTGCTGCGTATCCCCAAGGCCAGGTGCTGAGAGGAAGGCAAACACAAAAGAAATCCTTATTTATCATAAGACTGGCAGGAATCTCAATCAACCTTCAGCTTCCTCAGCTAGCACTAGTAGAATCAATCCATTGAAGGTGATCTGTAAACTGGATTAAGTACATTCCTCTTCTGTCCTAGGACAGAAGACCTAGAAGCACATTATGGAAGCCAAGACAAAAACTCCTCTCTCTGATTTAGGCGTCCAGAGGGTCCGAGACAGCATGGCCGTAGCAGGCCTGCCATCTATCTAAAGTGACTGTACGATGGATGTTTTAACTGTCAATATAAAATGAAGACCTAAGTCATCTCTTTAAGGAAGATGGATACAGATCCAGCGCCTGGGCAAAGAGCATGCTGATGTAGAAATAGTGAAGGCATCCAAGTAGGCACACTCAGAGTGATTCCGTATCTGGAACCTGAAAAATACAGCAAGAAAACAGCGATTACTAAATGATTTCTACTACTGAGCTAAATATTTTAGCCTGCTGTAAAACAAAACCTCTGCTGAAGTAGTTTCCAGTTGACTTTGGTCCCTTGTGATATGGTAGTTTCAGCTGCTAAAAGCAAGGTCAGTGATAAATCACGTAAGAAAAGCCTGTTTAGCAATGCAGCATGGCTTGTATTAGAAACAGTGTGGCCTGCAGGACTAAGGAAGTGTTCGTGCCCCTGTACTCACCACTGGTGAGGCTGTACCTCGAATATTGTGTTCAGTTTTGGGCCACTCACTACAAGAAAGACACTGAGGTAATGGAGAGTGTCCAAAGAAGAGCAACGAAGCTGGTGAAGGGTCTAGAGCAACAAGTCTTAGGAGGAGCAGCTGAGGGAACTGGGGTTGTTTAGTCTGGAGAAAAGGGGGCTGAGGGGAGACGTTATTGCTCTCTACAGCTACCTGAAAGGAGGTTGTAGAGAGGTGGGGGCTGGTTTCCCAAGTAATAGGTGACAGGACAAGAGAAAATGGCCTCAAGTTCCGCCAGGGCAATTTTAGATTAGATATTAGGAAAAATTTCTTCACCAAAAGGGTTGTCAAGCATTGGAACAGGCTGCCCAGGGAAGTGGTTGAGTGACCATCCCCGGAAGTATTTAAGACAGGTAGATGTAGTGCTGAGGGACATGGTTTAGTGGTAACTTGGCAGTGCTAGGTTAACGGTTGGATTTGATGATCTTAAAGGTCTCTTCCAACCAAAACAATTTTATGATTTTATGAATCTCTGTTTCTGTGAATGGTCCATACCAGGTATCATACAATAACAGAAGGAGAGACAAAAGGCCACTTATGATATATCCTGCCAAGAATTACTGAGGTCATAAATGGTCCGGAGAGTAAGACAAGGGGAACTGCTGTTTGATGGGCCTGATGTAGAGCTGCTGTAGCCCACATATTTTCTAATATAAATAGGGGGAAAATCTGGGTTGTCTGCAGGTTGTGACAAACTCACTAAAACAGATACAATTTTTCTTATGAAGCTGCTTAATCCATCTGAAGAAGATTATTCCCTCATACCTGTCACTTCATTCTCTTTCACCCCTAAAAATTGTACGTGTATTTGCTAGATACTGGGTATTTCAGGAAGACAAGCACATAGGATCACATTGGAAAACTAACTGAAAAGAGACCGAAATGTCTATACTATGCAGTGAAAAATATGTATAAATTAAGGTAAACAGGGATGATCAATAACATTATCTTCATATGCTGAGCTAGCAAAAAACCCTTCTTGAATCAGGTACTTCTCTACATTGATGCTATTGGAGTTAGATCAGTAATAACTGCAAAGACTTCATTTTCAAAGTCATAGTTATAAATCACAGGGAAAAAAAAGAATCCTGACAGAAATAACATTGTGCTGTAAACCCTAATTGTACATTTTCTTAGGTACATGCTAGACAATCACAAGGAACTTACGAGTCCTCCTTGAAGGGAATGCCATTCTCCCAGTAGAAGCTTTCACCTTTCTTGCGCAATCCAATCCAGGAGTCATCTATTTTCAAACGCTTAGCTAAAGAATGCTAAAAAAAAAAAAAGAAAGCATTTTTGCCAACATGAGCTCTCAAAATGAGAAGCAAATTCCTCCTGTGAGTTTTGAGGAGGACCAGCTCATCATTCTGTCATCTAGAACACCTTCATAAGCATTTCATTGAAAGAGAAAGACGCTAATTCTGCTTATAGTATCATAAACTTCAGTGAAGTTATTCAATTCTATACCCTTGAAAATTGTTACTGTTCACTACACACAAAAACACCCAATTGGTTGTGTCTATCAATATACGTTTATCAATCTCTACATATGCAGCTTGGTCTAAATAGGCTGGTACACACAGATGTTTCCTGCATTTCAGATTGGCATATGGAAACTCCTCCCCTTCCCAGTGATTACTTAAGTAATTTAAATTTTTTATCTGTAGATGTACAGAAAAAAGAGTAAAAGACAGTTCACTGCTTCTCACATTTGCAACAACCTGTATCAAACACAGCAAAGAATGATGGAAGATAACAGAAAGAGCATGTGCAATGGGTTAATATTACAGAACTCCCTGCAACAAGCTATCATTAGACTCAGTGAACTTAAAAATGATGTAAATATTAGCTTTCAGCAGGAACGCCAATGGACATGGAAAGAGCGAACCCTTAAACTCCTCCACTCTCCCTAAGCAACTTCAATTCAACACAGTTCAGAAGAAACTGTCTCTGTATGGTCTCAATGCCATTTCTAGTTTTTGGTCTACCTTCTTCTGGTGTGGCTCACACTATCCAGTGCTGGAGCATACCACAGAGCACCAATCTGACCTGGTAGGCCAATGTCAGTGTTCCTGTGCTTTTCTTTCATAAGTTGTGTTTACAGTTTGTAGGTATAAAGTTTTTAAGCAGCAGTTTAAATGGCACCAATTTCTGGATAGCCAATTACCAGCTGAGTATCACAGGGACCGAATTAGAAGTGAAGGTTTTAGACAAGTAAGGGAGGGATCTACAAATTTGGTAAGAGGTGATCGCTCACAGGGCAGCGATGCAGAGGGGGCTTGTGGAGAGGAGACAAGGTGGTAAATATGGTTGGTATTACTGGCAAAAAAAGGGGTCTGATGACGGGATAAAATGAGAGACCACATTCACTAAGGGACTCATATATCAAGTAAGAACTAGGCCCTGCATCTTACTCATTGTTGAAATTCTTGTCACTGTAAAAATATTTATTAGCTCAAGACAAATTCAGATGTGACTTAATCTGTGTAATTTCACTGAGATTTCCTCCACTTCATTATCTGCTACACCCTAATATGTACCAGCCAACTGGGAAAGTAGCCTTTTGACCTCTATTCAACAATCACAGTAACAAGAAAGCTCAAATGTCAATCTATCTAAAAACTAACTTTTTGACGAAACTAGCTTCTCATTGACAATACTCAAAAGACAGCAGACCTGTAAAAGCACATTACAGTTTTAGCAGCATACAGCAGTAAGATGTCACTAGCATTCACCAACTCAATAAAAGTGAACTACAATACTGGCAAATCAAAGTATTTTAAGACGACTTAGCACAAGAAAATGTCCAAACCAGCTTCAGCGGGGGTATATTCCCACCACTAGTATAAGCATGCATCTCTAAGAAGCATTAAGGCATATACCTGATTATACCTGAAGATGAAGGTCCATAGGACAGAAAAGTAAAACTAGGCAAACTGATTCATAACAAAGAGCTTTTCATAGTCATTCAAGCCAAATCCAAGCACCAAAGCAGCGTGAGGCAGCTGGTACTGCTGGTGCACCTGCTGCAGCCAACCAGCTACTTAAAGGGACAAAGCAGGTACTTCCCACGACCTAAATTCACACAACTTACTTATTTTACAAAGATTTAAAGTATTGCATACACAAAAAATATTTAAAAATTAAAGCATTGTCAAGGAAAGAGAGAGATACAGAAGTTGTGTTCTGTTTTGTTGTGGTTTTTTCCCATTACCATTTCTTCCTGGTTTTCAAAGATGGCTAGCAAGGATTCATTCTTAGCGCAGAAGGTCCGACTAGATGTCCAGTTTTTTTGCTCCTCTGAGATGAAATAACATCTCCTTTTGTAACCTATCCACTCACTGGGGCACTGTTCAGGAGGAAATTTTCCGTGGTGAGATGTCTGAGTTTTTACAGCTACAAAAGAAAAGACAGAACAAAATTTCTACCTGGTAAAATCTTAGCATTCATCAGTGTAAGTCAACCTAAAATGTAGATTTTTTGAAAGCCAGTGCCACACTGGATGCCAAAAGAGATGCCAAAGGAAGGGCAAGGATCCTGACCTTTCCTGCCTTTCGGGCACTGTCTTCAGCTCAGAAATGTGAGAGTTGGGGGCTGCAGCCCAATTATTCGTAGAAACTAAGTAGGGTTTGGAAAACACTTCCAAATTTTAGAGAATTAGAGGCATTGACAATTGGTGATTTATACTCGGCACATTTTAAATCCAGTAAAAGGGTAATAAACCTCATAGTGTTAATTTATCGGTCGAATTCATTTTAACTAATGAAGTTGCTCGAATATCTACAACTGGTGACGTATTCCATGAAGACAAGTTACTTTGATTTTGTATCAGACCTTTAAGTGTTTGATAAATCTGTGTGAAATTAAGTAAATTGGGTGTTGACATGATGCGAATGAAATTTGTCTGTTAATGAAGAGGTAAAAAATATTATTTGGAAATAATGGTTTGGAGAATGGTTAATTGGAGTTGTTACCCAGCATGTTTTGATGCCCTCTCTTCATCTTCTTTCTGTCACGGTAGCTCTGTGAGGGTGACAGGACTCACTGGCATGCTTTGTTTTAATGCTGAGTTTAGTTTCATACAATGAAGAGAATTAATTTGCATTTACTTTTGTTTCTCTTTTCCAAACAAAAATAATCTGCCCCAATTGTTACTGGATGGTTACAATGACCTCTTCTGTGCAGCATGGTGTCTTTTGTAACACACCCAGGCTCACCCAGTGCATAGTGTATTTCCTGGGTCATCCTGCTGGGATTGAACCCCGACCTTCTGCACCCAAAGTGTATTTTTCCACTGCTTAAGCTTGGAGATGGCTAATACTGAAATGAAAGTAACTGGCCATTATGAGAGTAGAGGGGCTTGCAGGAAGTGGATTGATCTCCCGGACTCCGCAGCCTGCTGTTGCCACAATTGCTCTCTTTTTCTTTCTAATCAGCTACTCTCTTTGCTATATATAACTGGAGACCCCCTAGCAAGTCACCTGTGAGCGCTGCCCTCACGCCCTCCAAGAAAATGTGACTGATTCCATTTAAATAAAAGCCTAACAAAGCAAAGGAAAATCAACAGGGACAGATGTCACTATCGTCCTCCATTCGTTTCCATGTATGTGCAGAGGACCTCACTACTATACCTCATTGCAGGGGGCAGACCAAAGATTATTTAATGCAGAGATTCAACAGCACCCTGTGCAGACGGCACTATGGAGGCTCCATTGAGATACATATGCACCCAGCGACTTGGAAACCTCAGCTAATACTGCAGGCAGCACAGCCTTTGCTCCTATAAAGGAGTTCTGCGTGGAACAGGAAGAGCACATCTGGCCTCCACTGTGCCAGTGGGAGGTAGGCCTGACTTCTCCAAAATACGCACATGGATTTTTAAAAACAAAAAGGCAGAACGACCCCCCAAAGACTATTTGTGAAAAGATAAGCTAGCTGTATTATGTAGTTGCCTTATACATGTGACAATAAAGAAGCCCTCAAGACTAGATACAGCAGCAGCCCACGCAATAAGCCTGGAGTCTATGCCTGGAGATGCGATGCTGACTTAGTGCAGTAGCTGGTATAATCAGGTAAGTTACTGGTAATAAGCACAGACAAGACATGCATACACCACATGCATGGCCAGGCAAGAAACTACACTCTTAACAGTAGTAAGGATGCAGCAAAAAGAAAAAAGTTTACAGGAGAATCACAGAATCATAGAATCATCATTATATCTGTAGGGAGAATTCTGAATCATCATTTTATCTGTAGGGAGAATTCTCTCTCCTTTTAAATTCTGCCTGGAGGTTATTCAACCTTAGACTGACATCAAAACAACTGAAATAGTGATGGAAGTCCCAGGTTTTGTGCCTCTGCAGTACTAATGTTGGTGCAGTTGACTGCTGTGATCCTGGAGCCCAGTAGTCACAGGAAACATATCTCAAATGGAAAATGTTCCAAAAACTTACCAAATACAATGACCATCGCCACCAGCACAAATCCAAAAAGCAGGGATAGCCAACAGACTGTGAAAAAGAAGATCATTAATGATTCTGTATATATGAGCACTTGGACTCAGACTATATTTCAGTATTAAGTGAGACAGCAGCAGGATAGCCTTTCATTTAAGCTCCAAGTATGTAAATACAAAGCACTACTGAAGTCAAATAAGGCACTGTGAATTGACATTTATGTAACTGGACAGCTTGATAAATTGACCAACTATCACCGAAATGGCTCTTTTTTTGATCTGTATACACCCTAAAGTTTTCCACCAATGCACAGATCCCTGTACACCAAATTTAAGCCTTCCAGTCCCAAGCTTATGATCTCCTCTATGTTTTGCAGGCCTCTTAGCAATAATCTTCTGAGGCTGAGAACTCGCGGGTCATCACTGACTCCAAGTAAGCTTCATCCATGTTTCGAAAACAGGAAAATGTTCTCACACAATTCAAACATTAAAAGCTGAGGTTGAGAGTACGGCTGCAGTCTTGAATCAAATGTATTTTCTCTTTGCCACAGGCTCTCCTCTCACACGAACTTCAATGCAGAAGTGCAAGCTCATCTGCTGCAAAGGCACAAACTATTTTCTCGAATGAGGTTTGGCTTTACTTTCTACATCTTAACCAAGAGTATTTCATACAGGTAAACTACCACATGGAAAAATGCCCATTTTCACACAAAAGGATCAAACATAAACACTTCACACTTGGATCAAACATAACAAGCATCTTAATTTTTGTGACTACAGCTTTGCCTAGAAGGAAACTCCCAGGTTTTGTCTTGTCCAAGACAGGGGACCTGGAACTAGATTTGGTGCTAGACTTCGGCTTCCTGCAGGAACATGTCTTACTTAACACCAAAGAAAAAAGTCTTACCTTTTGACTGCAAGAACCACTTTTTACAGTGCCTACCTGTCCTCCGCACCCATGAACTAGCTGCCGCCTTCCTAAGAGGTGCTTGTGCCATCCAGGTGATCTCAGCCTTCTGTTCATCTTCAGACTCCATCTACAGCTGGGAAACAAAGAAAGAAGTTATGTTTAACAAGTGCTTCCCCTACTGTCTATAAATGAGTGGAAATAGTAGAAATCCCAAAGCTGCCTTAGTTATTGGCTGTACCTGAGGGGATGAGGGCAGGGGGGACAGAGAAATGAGGATACAAATAGAAAATAAGGAGCTTGTGTCCTTACACATATCTGAGGCCCACTGAAAGGAGAAGGTGGCCCTCAGATACATTGAATATATCCTTCTTCCCAAGGAGGGGGGCTATTGGGAATGAGGACTATAACGGAGGGAAGGACAGAGCAGATGGGAACAATGTGATAGGGAAGGGGGTGGGGCATATCCAGGCAGTAGGGAAAGTCCACAAAAAACAGAGCTTTCTGCTTCACCTCTAGGTAGATTAAAGTAGTTTTGTCTGCACGCAAAAAGTTCAGGCAATTTCCCAAGTGAGGCTGAACCTGGTCTGCAAAGAGAAGTTCACTGTACCCTTTTGTGTTCACTCCAATAAGTGGTTTTCCTGGCACATTTTTATTAAATTCTACTTTCAATGACATAAATTTAACTGAAAAAGTCACCCAGAGAAGAATATGCAGCTATAAACATTATTGTGTCAGTGCAGAAACGTCAGTTCATCTTCATCAATTAGGTTATAATAGGGAAAAAAAAAAACAGTACTCTTTAAGAAAAGCTTCAACATCTTTACTTTCATTACTGTTATTATTATGTTAAATGGCACATGCCTAAAAGGCCTCCTCAATTCCACAAATTCAGAACAGTAATTAGGTGCCTAAATGCCTAAATATCTCTAAGAATCAGACTCCGCTTGTGCTTGGTCCACGCTACTGCAGCGGAAAGAAACTAAGGCTTGGAATTACATTCTCCAATAAGGTGCTCTTTCCCCAAAAACTCTTCTGATTGCCCCGAACACATCCAAAATACACTCTGTCCATTTTAGTGCCTGGATTTTCGTTGTTTGGTACATGAATGTATGCTTGCTCGTGTGCTGGGTCTCTTGCCTCCAGTGAGCATGCTACACTTTCTTACTCTATGGGAAAAGCAATGGTTTTGACTCCAGCCACAGAATAGCTTCTCCTGAACCTTCTCGTCTACACTAGGGAAAAAGCGTATTTCCCACCCTTGGCTTTTGAGTTGTAACAGTGAGCAACACAGCCAACTGGGGTACAGGTGAGCTCTGTAACACAAGGCACTTCTTGAAGTCAGGTGCTGGCAAAAGTGTTTCAAAGGTTTGGAAGATTGAAGAAAAACATGCAGACTAAAGGTCAGCAATTTTTCACTGAGCCACAAAAAATATTCCCATTTCTGAGAGCTTATTCAGCTAAAGAAATTTGCTCTCACTTTTTGCAACGGACTTTTTCTTTTGGAGGAAGCACCAGCAGGAGCTCTGTTGGTTCTAGGCCTAGGCCACAGGACAACTGCAAGTGAGCCGTGGAGATCCAGGTCACCCTTGCTTTAAACAAGAACATTTTCCTCCTCGTTAGTCGTAGAATCAGAATGGTTTGGGTTGGAAGGGACCTTGAAGATCATCTAGTTCCAACCCCCCCTGCCATAGGCAAGGACACCTCCCACTAGACCAGGCTGCTCAAACCCCCATCCAGCCTGGCCTTGAACACCTCCAGGGATGGGGCATGCACAGCTCTTCTGGGGCAACCTGTTCCAGTGCCTCACCACCCTCACATTGAAAAATTTCTTCCCGATATCTAATCTAAACCTACTCTCTTTCAGTTTGAAGCCATTACTCCTTGTCCTGTCACTACATGCCCTTGTAAAAAGTCCCTCCCCATCTTTCCTGTAGGCCCCCTTCAGGTACTGGAAGGCTGCAATAAGGTTTCCCTGGAGCCTTCTCTTCTCCAGGCTGAACAACCCCAACTCTCTCAGCCTCTCCTCACAGCAGAGGTGCTCCAGCCCTCGGATCATCCTCGTGGCCCTCCTCTGAACCCGCTCCAACAGGTCCATATCTTTCCTATGTTGGGGGCTCCAGAGCTGGACGCAGTACTCCAGGTGGGGTCTCACCAGAGTGGACTAGAGGGGCAAAATCATCTCCCTCGACCTGCTGGCCACGCTGCTGGCGATACAGCCCAGGATGCAGTTGGCCTTCTGGGCTGCGAGCGCCCCCATTTCCCTCCTCTTTAGCCCCAACGTCCCTTCGGCTCCGGCTTTGGCGGGGGGGGCGCACACGGGCACCGGCCTGAACCATGGCAGGACCAGCACCCCACCTTCTCCCGCCGCTGCGGACGGGGGGGTTTCGGGTGCCGGCCGCCGCCGCCGCCTGCCTGCGGGGAAGGGGCGGCCCCCCGCCCGTCGCCGCCAGCCCGCCCCGGGCCTTCCCACCCGCTTGGCCCTTCCCTACCCCGCTCCCCGCCGGCTCCGACGGGCGCCGCCCGGGCCCCCACCCGCCCCTTACCGGCGCCTTCCCGGGGCCGCCGTTGCGGCCCGGGCCCCGCTCCACGCCGCTCCCTGCTCCGCCGTCGCGGCCCGGGCCCCGCTCCACGCCGCTCCCTGCTCCGCCGCAGGCACCTCCCGGGGGTGGAACGGAAAGGGAGCGGAGGGGCTTCCGCCCCGCGGCGGCGATGGAGAAGGCAGGCGGCGACGACGACGCCGGGTTGTCCCCGTTCTGGCGGCGGGATGCGCTGCGGCGGCTACGGCGGTTACGGCGGCGGATCTCCACCGACCCGCTGCTGGCCTGGCTGCCGCCCGGGGACGCGTCCCCCACGGCCCGCCGGTCGGTGGTGCTGCAGGGGCCGATGCCGAAGGGGGAGCCGAAGGCGGACCGGAGACGCAAAGCGCGGCCGGGTGAGGCGGGCGGGAGGGAACAGGAGGGGAGCCGCGGCGAGGCCGCGGCCGGGCCGGGAGGAGGGGGGCGGGCCGGAGGCCCCCGGACTGACTGGAGCCGGGACCGCCCGTCCCCCCCCAGGGCGGTACTGTGGTCCTGAAGCGCTCGGGGGACCGTGTTCTGCCAGTATTTCTGTGGGATTTGGCAATTTAACACCTTTGAAAACCCGGTCGAGTTGTAGAAGTACTGAAGCTCTGCAGTACTCAGTCGTTTCAGGTGGTGGTTGGAAGCGTTTGGGACATCTTAATTAAGTTAATGTATCTGCGTGGGTTTTTTGACCTGAGTCTTCAGTTCCTTACACGTGCTTTATTCCTTGACGTGCATTAATATTTCTTTCTCTCCTCAGATATATTTTCACACTTCTCTTTCTGGAAGAGAATTGCGGGAATTGTCATCGCTGTTGGTGTGATTTTACTCTTAACATGGATTACTCTAAGTGAGTGCATTTATTTTAAAAAAAACTAGCTCTGGAAAGAGAAATTCAGTACTTCTCCCTTCAGTTATGCTGTCTCGTCATTGCTGAGGGGAAACAGGTATTTCCACTGGCTTTCAGCTCTCCCACACACACTGTTATGGCTGCTGTTACAGAGAGATAAGAATCCAGAAAAGGAAAGTGAAAATAAATTGTGTTATTGCTTGTCCTTGGATGGTTGTTCTGGTAACATTAAACTGACCTTTTTTTTTTTTTTTTTAACTTTCTGCAGGATTTCCTTGTATTGCAGCATTGCAAAATGCTGAGGAATGGCAAAGCCATAAGCAGAGTTAGGGAGGCAGTACTGACTTCTTGATTTGGTTCTTTTTACAACTGAGTACATTGAACCGGAACCTGTTTAGGGTCGAATTTTAGCCGCTTCACAGTAAATAACTACTGTCTATGTCCACGCTCTTTGTCAAAGACAGCCTTCTGCCCTGATGTCACCTGTGGTGTCTCTGGTGTAGAGTTTTGCACTTGCACATGCAGGGGTCTGTTTGCTGGCACATGCCCAGCATGTGAGCATGTAATCAGGGATTACTGGACACATCATAGCCAGTATAACTGGAAACACTAAGACTGAGAACAATCTTTCAGTTGTATTGGGTTCAGCAATCACCTGCTTAATTCAGTGCAAGTCGCAGATATTTTTAAGATAGAGGAAGAAGGTCCAGAACATGTAAATGTGTATACAATTGTACTTTAATTAAGCAATGATGAGTAAGTAACATTCTCTTTGTTTCCTCATTTGAACAAAAGATCCACCTAAATTACCACAGCTGGAGCCATGCCCGGATGATTGGCTGTACTACAAGAAGAAGTGTTACTATCATTCAGAGGGCAAATCCATGGCAGATTGGAATTCCAGTCAGGAGTCCTGCTCTGACTATGGAGCTTCCCTTGCAGTGATTGACAGCCATCAAGAGTTGGTAAGATGTCCAGTGTTATGTCTGCTGCTCTAACAGTTTCTCTAACTCCATCACTTGTTCCCTTGTATAACTTGAAACCCAGCATACGGTGTGGCAGGCTTCTTTGCTGCAAGTCAGTACAGCCTACAGAGTTCTTCAGTGCAACATGGTCTGTTCACTAACATCTGCTGTAGAAATTCTATTATTACCTTAGAGGGTATTGCAGAAATTTAAAAGGCAAACTATGTATAAATTAAAAGTCTGAAAGAATATAACAATGGAGTTGTGACTCCCAATTATTAATCAAGAAGGTGTGATTGTTTTTGGTTTTTTTTAACTGGCAATTTATGTGTGGATTTTAAATTAGGCAATTTATCCTGTCATCCCCCCCTCACACCCTCTTGATGTTCATTCCCTCTCCAGGGTACCCAAAATACAGTCAACAGCAATTCCCACAGTAAATGTAACTCTAAACTAATTTTGAGTTTACAGACCACTGGTACACATCTATGTGTTTTATCTTTTTGATGCTCTTTAAGGACACAGTTCTTTTAAAGGGTGTTTTCTTTCCAAATGGTTTAGTGGCCAACTGAGGAACAGAAATATGTTGTTAGTTCTGTGCAAAATAGTCAATTACTCTGTTTCCACAAAAGACAAAGACAAGCTGTGGTTACATGATGTCGGGACTCATGGTGTTGAAAATACCTGGTTTGTGCAGTAGGTTTTATCTGTGTTTTTTTGTTGTTTTCAAACCATTTCCTTTTGGTTTGCTCTTTCAATCTCCTGTAGTGTCCTACCAATTCAGAGTGTTCTGTGTGGCTGAGAGAAACAAAAGAAAATATCACTATAGCAAATGTGTTTTCAGAGATGATTACAGGATCATAAGGAAAGAATTGAGAACGTCTTTATTTTACTCATACTGCAGATGGTAAACTACGTGTGTGCCCTTGAATGTCCTGGAGTTTCAGTTTAGGTAGTCCCAACTGACTTTACAGTCAAGAATATAAGGAACAGGAAAACAGAATAGACTCACACACTTATGATACTATTACTGTCAAGAGTAAAAGTGTGAAAATTGGGAAGCTGGGGCATTTTAAATATGTGACTTGAATTTGATAGAGACACAACGTAACTGACATCCAAGGAATTACTGTGATATAATCAAGGTCAAGGCAACCTGTGCTGACTCAGGCACTGTGTCCCCGCTAAATACATGTCCTTGTACTGAAATGTCATTTTCCTGGTGATACAGTGAATCCATTGTACTAGTGTGTAATGTGATATGGTATGTCTAATGACATACGTGGATGTTTTTAATGACAGGGTGGGACAGGGTATAGGTGGACGGTCAGTAAAACTCTGCATGATCACCAACTAAACAGCTGGGACCTCATTGACTGTTAGTAATGGATCTAGGGCTTCCTTTAGTATTTCATCTAATTAAATTTAGCAGTAAAACATCAATGACCTGTGGGAAAAAAAATGTCCACCATTGTATATTCTGTGACACAATTTATATCTGTGCAGTTTTTGTACAAAAAGCTATATAATCATAATCATAAAAAAATCTAATAGCTGTATGTCATTTTATTCCGTGTTTTTTCTAGAACTTTATAATGTATCGAATACGCATAACAGATTTCTGGATTGGGCTGCGCAGGAAAGGAAACAAATTCTTCTGGGTGAATGGAGAGTCATTTAACACAAACTTGTGAGTTTTCTTTCAAATACACTATGTGAGAGGAGAGTCAGTAGCTTTTTTGTACAAGCAGAAAAGTTATTGTGTTACCTATTCCACTGTAGATAAACTGGCCTATCTTACCAAACGAGGGCTGTCATATGGCTGTAAAAATGCTAATACTAAGCTAATAAAACTAGTTATGTCCCCAGAGAAGTAAGGAAGGGGCATCATTGCCTGCTTTTTAATGTGGTTGCATAGCGGCTGTTAGGTTATGCCTAAAGTAGGTTGTTTTTGTACAATCCCACTATATGAGATGGATAACATTTGTCTTATTAGGAAGAGCTACTGATGTTAGACATTATAAATTGTTTGAATTAGCTTGCCCTGTTGGTCTTGCAGGCTCCAACACTCAGCCAGTATAGACAGGGCCTCCTAAGACCAACTGAGGTGCTCAGGACTACGTTGAAAGGTCTCTGCGCTGGGGGATTGTGCCTCAGAAGGCATCGCTTTTGTCCACATCCCAGAGACTGGCTTTTCTTTGCAGCCACATCCTGTGTATTCTGCAGAGGCTCAGCGAAATCGGTGGGAAGAGGCGGCAGGGCTTCATTCTGTACTGGAGGAATACTGCTGCCATGGGTCCCACTGGGACCCTCTCTCTCCTGCTCTAGTGTATTGTGCCTTTTACGCTCACAACACATTGTAGACTGTGAAGTACAAGTACATATGGTACATCTCTGTGAGGATCAAAGCAGCTTGTTATAATAGAAGGTGTATCAGAGCATCACCATGCATTTCACATGCGTGTGAATTCTGATCCTCCCAATGAGAAGCATGGCTCATTTTAAATTGTTCTCTCATTTGTTCTCCGCAGTCTTTAAGGCCCAGTTTTACAAAGAATAAGAAATAGGTGTTCTAATATTTAGACCGAAGTTCTGCTCTAATTTTTATTTTTCTCTCGGCTTTTTAGATTTCATGTCAATACAACAAATGACGGAGACTGTGTCCATATAGATTCAGCCTTCATCTCTACCAGAAAGTGCTCCTCACTCAGGAACTGGCTTTGCACCATTGGTCAGTTTAATCCCAAAACAAGCTCTTAATGGGGAACAGCTGGCTGTGCAGATACAGAGACTTTCTCCACAAGAAATTGGAATTCAGAATACTGAAAGTCCTTGCTGTAGGAGGGCCACAGGGGCAAGAGGTGCTGTGGCAAGGATCATATCCAAACTTCTCCAGGAGAAGCAATACAGGGAGTAATAGTGACTCGATGAGAAAGAAGTAATTGATTAAGAAGTGGCAATACCAAGAGGAAACGAAGATACAACGGCTGTTGCAAAGAACAGAAGTTGCTTCTTGGTAATACAGTTTCATTGTTGAAACTGCTGAAGGACATGGCAATGGAAACTTTTCTTGAGAACTCTTCACAATTGCAAAATACAATTTTTTTAGGGCAGCTAAAAACATTGTTATGTGGACCTGAAGGTCTTAATGAAAATGCAATTCATAGTAAACCCAATTACATGGTTTTTCCTGTTTTCTGTGGAAGTCAGTAATTCTTTATCTGAGAATTTTCAGTTTGTCTTTGTGGTAAGTGGGTGAGATTTCATAAGGTGTTTTGACTTCCGGCCTCTTCTTTGTCCAAGGATATAAATAGGTGCTTTGTAAACCAGGAGGGCAGATAATTATTAGGTCTTCTAGCAAATGGCACTGCTGTTACAGGGCATATAGATCAGGACAGATTACAAGTATTCTCCTCTGTCCCTCTGGACTGATACGGAAATATGACTTCTGCTACCCAAAACTTCCCTGAATATGTGGCAGCAATAGGAGAGCTCCCAGACTGAATCACACACAACTGTTGTTTTGGGAGGGCTGACGAAGTCAACTGGATTTAGAAGGGGAGAGGTGTGTGTCTAGCACGGAGGGGGTTCTAGGAGAGCTTAAAGTGAGGTGCTGTGGTCTTTATCTGTTTGCCTGTGCAGGGTTAAAAAAGGCTTTCATTGTCTCCAGCATGGCTATTTTATCAAGTGACTTGTGTGGGCAAGGACAGTTTAACAGTCCATGGGATAGATGCACTAGAGCTAAATAGCACAGCACCCTGGATTAAGCTGTTTAAATTCCTGGTATGATACCCAGAAAATGGGCAGCGGGGGCATGGGAGGCTCACCTGGAAGATCTGTGGTTTGTTCCTGTCTGGTCACTCTCGGGTTCAGCAGATACCTGTACAATGACTGCTTCCCAAGATACATGATTTACAAAGGGCGGTTATTGTCTTTAAAAATGTGTACCAGAAGACAGGCCATTTAAGCTAGGAAAATGTTCTAGTCCAGAAACAGAATATCGTGTTAAGCTCAGAGAAGCTCACAGGGAAGATGAAGAGTCTGGCATACTGATCTTCAAAGAAATGGGAAGAAAAAATTTCAAATTGCTATTTGCTATAAATGCACTTGGTATTTATCCAGAAGATGTACTCCTTTAGAGGGAAAGAAATAGGTGAGACAGGAAACTGGAACAGAGTGTATCTTTGTTCCCTGTGATTGTTCACACAACATTTTTCGACAGTGAAATTCACAAACTGTGTAGGACCATGCCAAACTCTGTGAATTCATCATGAGCATGACTGACTTGAAGGGTGACCCCTCAGGTGACCCCTCCTCCCATGTCCCACCCCAGGGGCTCAGGACCCCATTTCGGCTCAACAAAGCTGTTGATTTCCCAGCTTGACCGCGGACCTGCCCTGATGGACGCTTGGCTGAACCAGGCTACTGACTTCTACTAGCATCTTCCCTGCTTGCATTAGAAGTCTCACATGACAGCTAAATTACAGCTAATTGCTAATAGATAATTGAAATAGCTTTAAGAAAACGAAAACCCATGTGAATTTCCCCTCATTTTAAGCTTTTTTTGTCAAGGAAAACTTGCACAATATTCGCCAGTGTTGTGAGCTTCCCAAGCAAAGTTAGGCGAGGAAGATAGCAACAGAGTTATACAAGAAGTTATTTTGTAATGCAGTTCTAACAGGTGAATTGCTGAATGCAATTTCCTCTTGAGTTTTCAGTCAGAGTAGTAACCCACAAAAACACAAGTTGAAAATAATATTTGGATAAATATAATTGCTGTGTACATTTCCTGGACTATTTAACCACTGTGGTTAAAATTGAAATGGGATGGATGGGTACTTTATTTCTTGCTCTTCTAGGTTATAAAATTCTTGTGTAGTGAGCTTTTTGGCAGGCAGATCAGTTTTCACTGCATGATATGCACAGAATCCAACATACTCGTCTGTGATCAATTAATACAATAGTAATTAGATTTGTTATAACAATTAAATTACATGTGTTTTCAAAAGTAGTTTCCCAACTCAACAAATGTTTTTTCCATTTCCCACAGTATGAAATTCCCCTGTGATTCCCCAGTGCTTCCCTACCACACTCGGAGATGCTGTGAACATTGTCAATTCCCAATGGATTCATGCTATCCCTAGTTCTTTAACTGATGGAAAAGTGATGGTTTTCATTCAAAAGAATTGACTGGTACAGGCAAATAAACCCAGTTGGTGAGAAATAATCACCAGTTGGAAGTTTTGCACAACGCTGACCTCCAGGGAAAGAGCAGAAATCTGTGGGAACTTAATCTCCTGCCCTGCAAATCTGTGTCTTCTTCCAACAGCAAATCTAAAATAAAGTCAGTCGCCATTTCAGCAAGTTTCGTAAATGTGAAGGTCTGTCATCATTGTCCCCCCAGGATTTATCTTTTGCTCCTGCAAAAACCATTACACCATGATTTCACATCATGTTAAGGCCACGTCTGCACTGGCATAGAGAACTGTTGTGTTTCACCATGGCTGGGATAACTTTGTTTTGGGCCAGGCATGAGTACCCACATTTACACCTCTCAAGTTGCAAACCACTTGCACAAGTGTTCACACTGGCTTCATGCTTGCTGTGGGAAATGTAACAAAGGCGAGAGGTACTGTGGCATGGACATGCACAGCCTGATTGGGTGTTCACACCCAATTTGGTGTCTGCCAAAACACCACCCAGAAAAATGCATCTCTCTCTCTTGCTGCTGCTTCTCCTTAGCCTTTACCAGGGAGAAGGAAGCGGGGAGAGAGCAGGGTGCACAAGACAGATGTGCAATATGGAGCTTTACCCTGCAAAATCACTCCTGGCTTCAACCACGTCTGTGCCACCTGCAGAGCTGCTGGGTTGGATGCCTGTTGGTCCAGGACAGCTCTTGAACCCTTGGATGCTCTACAGTATCTCCACAAGACAGGAGATACCAGTGATGCAGCTGCCTCTAGGCAGGGGGGATTCATACTCCTCGTGGTCATTCCCTGAGTCAGGCTGGTTGGAGTCCACTTCTCCTCTCCATTGTCCCAGACAGGTTGATCCCTGCTTCTGCACAGCTGTTTCTACACTAACCACTTTAGCAACCACTTCCAATCACTTCTGCTTCCTTTTTCAGAAGGGAAAAGAGGCTTAAGTACCAGTGATGATGAGGAGGTCAGAGGAAATGAACAGGTCTTCAGAGTCCAACGGGGAAGGATTACAGGAAGGGTACTGTGAAATACTCAATGAAGGACCTGCTGCTTCCAGTTGAGAGTGATGGAGAAAGGTTTGTACTTCAGACATGTTGGATGTGCCAGGTAACCTTTGAGAAGTCTGGGCTGAACTTGCTACATAGCTGCCAAGGTAGCATCCTATGTATGCTCACCATTTACCGTGGTGAAAAGGGAAGTAACAATTATATTTGAAAATCAGTGACCCTTAGTGGTCCTCCCAGCTGCCTATGGCCACTCAGCGCAGTGGACAGGGGCTGTGGATTGGTGGATACTCTGTCCACAGTGGATACCCTGGGTGAGCTGAAACCTCCTAAGTATTCAGCAACTAGTCCATGGGGTAAACTTGGAGAAGCTCTGCCGCTCCAGCTGGTCTCAGGCAGATTGGTATGGAGAGCGTGTTCCCTCTCCTGTGTCCGTACTGTGCTGCCCTGTCCATGAAGCAATATATGCGGATCCTGACAGTGCCTTCGTACGGTTCAGGTGCCCCTGTGCAGTTGAACAAGGTTGCACACAGTGCATTTGCCTGGCTGAAATCTGGATGCTGATCACCAGCTATGGTTCACGCAGCACACGCTGTGCCCCTTGCTGTGTCCTTGCCTCCCTCCCCAGGAGACGAGATGATGTACTAATGCAGAAAGGCTAATTTGCTGTGTCTTTCTTGAAAAACCGAAGCAGAATAAATGTGTAATTTAGTCAGATTAAGTTTACCCCCTCTATGACTTGGACTCCTCAAAGGACTCCTTCAGACCAAGGATGTCACATCCAGGGCAGGCCTTAGAGCGGAGGACAGAGGGAGGAAAGAGGTTGCTCAATCGGTTCATTGTCTTTAACTGTTTTGTGCATGTTTTTTTGGATACCACAGGAAAATATCTGTCTAGGCCAGCATTAGTAAAGGAAGGAAATTACAGGGAAAGGTAGGGGTACCTGTCTTTCTCAGCAGGTTCACTTTTGGTGTTTCCTGGCATTTATGGAATGCCTACCATCCTTACCCAAGTGCTTTCTTCTAAGCTATTGGAGCCATTCAGGCTTTAATTGATTGAAACAGAAGGACAGCAACCCCTGAAACAATAGGGGACTTTATTCATTGTAGAATTAGAAATTTTATCTTTTTTAATTCCTTAATGTGCAAATAATACTCATTCAAAATTATACAATCAAAAATAAGTTATCCAAGATTGCAAATGATAGTTTAGGTGAGCTGAGCAAGGGACAGATCAGAATCCAACAGTTCGCCTTTTTAAGCTCATATCCAAACTAAGAGAGGATGGAATAAGAATAAGAATAAAAGAATAAGAATAAACTGCTATGATGTTTCCTGCAAGAATAACACAGCAGTATTAAAGCTTTCAGTTTGTCTATTTAAATTTCATTAATATTTTTTCCTAGGAATTTTTTCTTATGTACCACTGCTTCTAGTGGGATTTCACAACTGTTCTGAGCTTTTTTAATGCATCATAAAACCTTTAAAATCAAGGCATTTTTAAACATTGTGCATAAAATACTGAATTACTTTTTGGCAGAAGGCAGCTGATTATTATCTTCAGCTCAGTGTCACATCCTTGTTATTAGTGATGTTTATGATATACAGTGTGCAATACATGCAGACTGCTCTACTCAGATTTAGGAAGATCTCCAAATGTTTGAAATAAGGTTGTCACAGGAAATCTTGCCTGAAGCTTTCTCCTGATAACTACAGAAGGAAACAACATTGTGTCTCTAGTCTCCCAAGCAGACCAGGAATCCTCTGAAAATATACTCTCCACACTCAGGCTGTTGTTGCCATTACTCAACACGAGCTGGTAAGGCACCAAAAAGAAAAAGGTGCATGCACTAGCACTTATCTTGTTTCTGATTACGATGAAAATAATTACTTTTACCTGAATGTGTTGTAATACAGCATTAAACTTGGTCTTAGTCTTTTCACTAAGTACGTGTGTGAGACAAAAGTCAAGTTGTGGACAGTCTAAAAAACTTTCCAGTACTTTAGAATGCATTCTTAAGAGATATATTGGTCAGAAGCAATAATAAAAGTATTTTCCTATTCCCCTTCTAGGAAAACATATAATTCTTAAGGCAAATGTTGGCTAATTATGAGATGGCAGGGGCTCCACCCTCCTGAAAATACAGGATTTATTTCCCAGGCATACTAAATTTGCATCTGCCACCTCACACAAGGTTACTTAAAAGCAAAAAAGGAAAAAAAAAAAACACTATTTTAAGTTTTTCTCCATGGCTGCTATTTTGCTTGTTCAGCTCTAGTCAGCTCTTCAGCTTATGCTCTAAAATTGAAAAACTTAAAGTGATACAGTGGCTTATATCCATGGAGATTTATATACACAAGTTATGTACTTGTTTTGGATATAAAAGATACGATAGATGTAGATTTAGATTAGATGTTAGGAAGAAATTCTTTACTGTGAGAGTTGTGAGACACTGGCACAGGTTGCCCAGGGAAGCTGTGGATGCCTCATCCCTGGAGGTGTTCATGGCCGCGTTTGATGGGGCTTTGAGTAACCTGGTCTAGTGGGAGGTGTCCCTGCCTGTGGCAGGGGGATTGGAACTAGATGAGCTTTCAGGTCCCTTCCAACCTAAACTATTCTATGATTCTAATACTGGCTTCCCATTTCCCCCACACTCCTGTCCCCCGATCAGGATTGGTTTAAACCGCTTAAGTTTATGCTCCATCTACAGGGGTGCAGTTATATCCCAGTATCTCTACAATACTGCGTTGGCGTCAGTTAGGAGAAGCTTACTGCTAAGTCTTCTATGCTTTGTGAACTTGTAGCCAATACCCATCTCATCCACTCCTTTTTTATCTTCCAGGCGTCTTTCTCCTTCACACTTTCTGACATGTTATTTTATGTAACTCATACTTTAATAATAAGGCTATACAAGCATATAAAATTTTCTTTAGTTTAAATGGAATACAATTTCTGATATATTTTATGGTGCAATAGAGACATCTAGTGGCTATTTTGTGTTATTAAAATGCAAAGGACTAATCTAAGAGGGCAAAAGACCTCTTCCAAACCCTTTAAATATCCTTTAGTGACAGGTACATCTTTACATGCTCTCCCCAAATCCACTGACAAAATAATTTTGTCAGTGCTGTGCAACTAGTAATACACAGGATGGAAAACAGTGATCAAACACCACCATCTTCTGTGCCTCCAGAGCCTCCTTTCTCCTTTCCCCAGATGTCTTCAAAAGCCTTGGATGCTGCAATAAATAAATTTAGTCTAGCTTTGCATCACTGGCACAGAGGGCACAGTGCTAATATAAATCCCTTCCTCATGTTTTTTTTCTGAAGTAAAGAATCTGCCTCAGAACATCTTGGCGGCAAAGTCAGGCAGCAAATGTCTTTTTCAACTGAATCACCTGCCTGCTAAGGGAAGGGATGTTGGAAGGCAAAGGATGTTGGAACTGGAAGGGGGCTGGAACTACATGATCTTTAAGGTCCCTTCCAACCCAAACCAGTCTATGATTCTATAGTTCTATGTTCCTTTGGACAGAAATGCTTTAATCCTGAGATCTTCTGCCCATTTAGATGCCTAAGGGCGTGTGTCTTTACTTTTACTTTCCAATTAGTAGAGAGAAACAGGTACCTCCACAGTCCTAGCATCTTCTCCTGAAAGGTCATAGGAACGGTCCCTGAATGTCTCCTGACAGGACAGACTAGGTGAAGGAGGCGCCACCGGGGGGAGGTATGTCCTCTGTTCCTGCAGTGTCCCAAGCTGCTGCTGAAGGGCAGGACCTGGCTCCAAGGTAGGTGCTTTGAGTGTGACCACTCCACCACTTGTTTTCACAGGTATGTAAAATAATGCAGGTCAACCTGATGGTGCTTGTCTCCCTTGTCAGAAACCTCCTCCCTACAGAGAAAGACTGTCCTGAATTGTGAGCGTGAATCAGGCTGCTCATGATGGACCAGAGCTACTAAAAATGCCCTTAGCAAGCAAATTATTCCATTCCCTACAGACTGCTCAAGGATGGCATGACATCAAATGCGAACTCACCTGAAATCATCCTATTGCATGAACCAAATGTCGCAACAGTCCTAGGCAATGATGTGCTATCACACAGCTTGAGCAACAGCAGAGGTCAGGTATTTGCTTGTGCAGTGCATAGCACCCAGATAAGGAGCACGGTGGCATGGCAGTGTTTGTGCATGGCATGGGTGACTTCTTAGTGTGGTACATGCTGGAGAGGCCTGTGGGATGCAGTTATACCAACTAATATACAGTATGCATACATCCAGGTGCCTCCAGAGTGGTTGTCCTTGAATGGTGTGGCGTGCCTACAGTGCCAGCAGGCAGCTGGAGGCCTGGCCTGGAGGTGAGGACTCATTCTCTGACACTGTTAATAAAGACATTGAAAACTTATTCTGTGTTACCATATCGTTAAATAGGAATATGTGTACAATTTACACATATATTAAATATATATACACCTATTGAGGCACATGTGCAAGTTTCCTAAAGATCCTTCAAACAAGAACTAGTTGCATTATGTCCCAGTGCTGCTGTTATGCTGGCCCCACAGCATATATACATCTCATCTAAGGATGTTCAGTTTCTTCTTTTTGTCTCTGAAATGGCTGGGTTTCTGCCTTTTTTTTTATTATTATTTCTTTCAGGGAAATCATCTCTATGGTTAGCATTGTTTTTCCAGTTTGAACCTGACAGTTTTCAGCAAGTCTTCCAGTATGGCTGGGTAGTTTATATTTACTCCAAATCATTGCAGCAGAATAAAAAAACCAATATGCTTTGCCTTAACCTTTCCTCTTTGTCTGTTCAAAGTATATGGTTTGGCAGGCTGCATAAAGAGCTTGGTCTTAGCAGCTAAGACAGACAGCAGCAAATCATTTCACCTCAAATCTTTCCCTGGAAGAAATGGGTATCATTATATACAGCCTTTTAGTTACCGGGATTGTGCCAGTCCATTCTCAAACGAGTTTAATGATTTAAGCTGAAAAAGCCAAAATGTTTTTCATCTTACTTCCGTGGCTGGTCCCAAGAGCGCAACACATTGCCCTTCTTGACTTACCACCATGATAACTACATTGACTTCATCTTGAACTAACACCTCTACTAGAGCAAAAAAAAAAAAGAAGCATGTTGTCTGCCTTTAATGATAACATTTGATGACCAGCACACAAAGCAGTCACAGGTCAGACTCAGACCTGGTTTAATGCTAAGCTTAATTATGCCCCTGGGATGTGAGGATTAGCATGTGGTCTAGAGATGACTGAAAAGCAGAAATTCCTCTGGGAGAAGAATTCAAAGTTTTGGCATGATTTTAAATTACCATAAACCAAAAAAAATTTAGAAATTTCTATGTGGAGGAAAATCTGGAAAAAAAAAAAAAAAGAAAGAAAATTGGCCTAGTAGCAATATTTTGTTTCAGGCCCAACTTTAAAAATTACTTGCATTCCGTATGAAATAAAAAAAAAATTTAATTAAAAATACAGAAAAAAATTCTCTCTAAAGTCTTGAAATGAGATGTTTCAGCAATGTCAGATATTTCCTCCATTCCTCTCTTCATCATTGCTTTCTGGTTTCAACCCTGAACTAATGAAGTTCAGGAGGAAATGATCTGATAATCACAAACCGAAGCAATCTAATAATCATGATTTGAGTTTTCTGTTGAAATACATTTTAGTGTCCAGTTGGTTTGAGGAGGATATGTACATATTCAGTGTGTTGCCAGCTCAAGTTCCAAATGAAAATTATGTGTGCGCTGAAGGTCACAATTTATAAGAAACTTGATAAAATTGCAGCTATACTGTTTTTGATAGAACATACACCAACAGAAGGGGCTAAGAATTAAGAACCGTTTATAAAAAGCTACAACGTGAGAATTTACATTAAAAAAATAAAGTATCTAGTTTCCTTCCGTTTTACACACATCTAAACATTTGTTTTGACCTAATGTGGTGTGATGGAGGTGGGGGGAGGCCAGAAAGGATGTGCTACAGGGTACTACTTCTTCAATGAGTCCATTTTGATTGCAGATCTGAAAGCATCTTTTCAAAATGGCAAGTGAAGTGGTTTATGCAGAGGTATCGCCCAAGGAAAGAGTGCATTTTACTTCACTAACTTCAGATACAGGTAAAAAATGGTCACCTTAATATTACTTACTTTTCTTTTGCTCAGGGACACATTCTTAAAACTTTCATTCTTTCTTAAATCAAAGCATTCATCAGAAGCTGAAATGCTGAAAGCATCTTTATAACTATTAATATCCATCTCTGTTTATTATATATCTATTTGCTTGGCAAATTCATGTTTATTAATAGAAGGAATACTGAATTCCAGCAGAAGTAAAGAATGGACCTTTAAAATCCCACTTTGGATTTCAGTAGTATGGCTGAAATGTGCTGTTTCTGAAACACATTAATGATCAGACACTGATGATATTAATAAAGATTATTGGAGACTCATTGACAGTTACACTGCATTGATGACACTTAATGGACTTCTCTCTCCTGCAGTACATTTACATTTTATATTTTAATATGATTCATTTTCTTAGATACCAGAAATATTTTTAAATTGTAAAATGATAGGTCTGTTTATCCTTTGTTTTTCTCTTTCTCTTTCTTTCTCTGTGTCTCCCTTTCTGTCTCTCTCTCTGTCCCTCTTTCTGTCTCTCATTCTTTCTCTTGTAAAAGTTCTATGTTGTGAGAAATACAAGTCAAGATTCAACAGAGGTTTCTATAATTTTGAAAACTGGTAATCCTACAATTTGTGTTTGACCTACTGATGTCTTCAACCATAAAACTGCATTACTTTAAAAACATTTTCAAGAAATAAAGTGCAAAAGATAGCCATTAATGGATATAAGTAGGAAATAACTTATGTTTTTAAGTGAAAAGTATCAAGTTTTATTTTTTAGATTCTGGTCAAAAAATAGAACTTTGCTAGTTATAAGACAATTAAGCATGGAAAAATTATAATATTCAGAGGTCACAGTATGAAAAAAAATGTGTCCTGAATATGCTAGCAAAGCAACATTTATCCTATAATAATAAGTTTTGTAGATTCACTCCTTGTGACACAGTACTGAAAGCATCTATACAGGTATGATGTTTTTGTCTTTCATGCATTAACTCAGTTTTCCCCTTAGATTGTGTGATCAGTTCAAACTAGGACAGCTGCTCTGCCAGGGCAATCTTTGGTACCCCAGTGTAGAACTACCCCATAAGTACTTATTGGAGATGCACACACATGCCCAGTACAACCATCTGTACAAAATGTTTCAAAATTTGAGAGCATAAAAGTGTGTTCCACCTAATATTTTTGTTCCCTCACCTGAGACTATGCTTTAAATTTCCAGTTATATTTTATAGTCTCAACTTTTACACAGCTTTTAATACACTTCAGAGAGTTATGCTTAGAAATTGCTGTTGTAAGTTATCCTGAGAGTCCTCTAACCCAATAATGTACTTCAGAAAGTTGCCAGTATGAGGTGCTTGAAAAGACAGTGTCTAAAAAATTTTGATGGCCAATTATGAGGCTAATTAAGTAACCAAATTTCAGGCAAAATGTTTTTCTTGCACTTTAGAGTATGACGGCATGGTGTTTACCCTTTCATAATCTTTTTGAAAAATCTTTTCAATTGCAATACCTATATTCTTGTCACTTCTATGAATCTTGCATCCCTTTCGGTGTCCTAATACACCCTAAACCCATGACTTCTACAGACTGATTCTAATATTTTGCATGAAGAAATACTTTAAATCAGTCTTGAATTTGCCACCTATTAATAGTGTCAGTGTGTCTGAGTGACATATAGTGAAAAAAACACCCATCTACATAATTAGTATTTTTTCTTGTTCTTATATATATAAATTTCCATTATACATTCTTACAATATCTTCAATTTCTACATGTACTCCATTGCTTTCACAGTTGAGAGCACAAGTGCAGGAAACTGTGGTCCTCATCTTCTGCCAAACGCTGTTAACTGTTCTGACTCCTTGGCTGCTGCACACGAAAGATGCTGCATTCAACATGACAGGGATTTGATAATGCTTGGTACTAAAAATGGTTTAGATTCGACATTTTTCATAAGACTAAGGCAGATCTCTGGCACCCTTACGAAGCTGCTTTTATTCAGGCAAAAGCTTGGTATTTGCGATGCTACAGTGAGTCCAGAGCACTTAAGTTGGCTATCACCCACCTGCCTGAAAAAGCTCAAAGGAAGCAGTTGCTGTCTTACTCCATGCATATTTTACACTAGATCATTGATACAGCAAGACTTGTAACGACTAAAGTTGCTCCTGTGAGACAGGAATAATAGCCTAGGCCAGCAAAGAAAAGGGGGTTCATACTGCCCTGTCTCCGAGCATTTTTTTGAGTTACAGACTTCAATATCTGTGCTGTCTTATCTGATTACATAGATCTAAGTTTTGTCGGCTTCCCCAGGGCCACTATGCCTGTCCCCTGGCTAGTCTGCACCCTGCTTCTCCTCTCCCTTCGGCCCCCTTCTGCTTCCATCATGTGGTGGATAGAGTTTGTAATCTCCACGTTGCTGGACTTGTCCTACATTTGCATTGCTGAACCTTGCATCTGCTCGTCTTCCCCACGGCACTTCAGAGAAAAATCTGTTTAGTTTCCCTCTTAAGACAAAAACCCGTCTTATTTCATACACTATCAGCAAGCAGGTTTGATTTAAGTAGCTCCTGGGAAATGAGGCAAAACATGCAAAGCAGGCAACCTACAAGGCAGTGTGTTGCAGTTGATATAAAAATACAGCTTCTTCCGTCCTTCTTTCCGCTGCCGCACCTAGCAAAAACTGCTGGGGTCAGTCAGGCATGTCCCATCACTCACCACCTTCCCTCTCCCTCCTACTCTGACTGTTCATCTGCAGATTTAATATCACAAGATGGAGGATTTCTCTGTGTCATAGGGCAGTTTACCACCTCATTACACCTGCAGTCATCTTCCTGCTTATACCTCATCCCATGAGCTTTTCTGATCATACAACATTCTGATTTGGGCCAATAGTCCCGTAGACACCCTCTGGGCAGTGACATGTCTTCTGGGCATACCTTTTAGTATATGCATTTGACAGCACTGCCTAGGCGATGCAGCTCAACTTCATAATAGAGGTCAGGTACCTAAGCATCATCTTTGCCTTCTTTGAGCTTTACATCTAGCATTGGCCACTGAACTAAATAGCCAAAGGATGCCCTGCTTTTACATTGATAGTGAAATAGATCTCTTCTGTCACGCAGATGGCCAGTGTAAGCATCCATACATAACAACAGACAAGTGTAGGCGAGGCCTCCAAAGATAAGGAGAGCAATGCTTAGCTCTTGGTGTTAAAGCAAAGCAATCTCAGCAAACCACCCACTTTTTTGGGAAAATGAATGGCTGCTGCTGAAAGTCCTGTTGCCAATTCCTTTTCCAGCCCAGCTCACACTATTGTTAGTGAATCCGCCCAGGTGATCAAGCACTCCTGATGGTGCAGCAGGTGGGACTGCTCCCCTGTTGAGGCTGGGAAGGCAATCCCACACCTTTGGGGCAACTCACCCCGGCAACATTTTTTATGCTCTCCATTGGTTGTAAAAATCTTGTAACACATGGCAAAAACATTTTTTTAAAATGGTTGCAACCGTGAGTGTCACAACCATGCTAGTGGTTACCAGGACATATGAGGGTTTTCCACTGACTGACCACCAGATATGGAATAGGGAGATTTCCAGCAGCCCCCAGTACCTGCACTGATCTCTGCCACATCACGTTTGAAAGCCTAACATGAGACAGTGCTATAGAAAGTGTTGGAGTGCATGCCAGAGGCTCCATGCATAGCAAGAGGCAATCCTTTTGCACTTGGAAGGCATGTCTCCCAGCAGTAGAAAAGCCATGGTTTATTTTGCCTGAATGTGCTCTGTCTCAAGGCAGTTCTTTCAGTGCAGCCATGTCTTAGTCTGGTATAATATATGTAGGACAATATCTCCAAGCAGTCTCGAGATGCTAGGTAGTCTTCAGAGCAAATGGGTGTACGCTCTGAGGCCTGAGCATCTGACAAAGGCTTCTTCCTGATGCATGTAAAGGCAGTCAAATCAAGTGTAAGGATCGAGGAGCTTTTTTTTTTTTTTCCCAAAATAAATCCTAAAAACAGATACCTGAGAACAAGGATGGTCTTGGAAGTTCTTTATCCTGAAGAGCAGCTGACAAACGGGGAAAAAAGTCAGGAAGGAGGATGACAAGTAACACTTAGAAGAAACAGAGAAGAAAGCAGTGACTGGAGGAAGATCAGTTGTTCCCTGTAGTTTCTAGACCTCATTACAACAAACAGCATAAACGTTCACAACGAGAGAAAGACCTGCTCCATTGCCTTGGTGTGTGAAATGGGGATTTCCAAGCCCGGAGGAATGGGTGTCTCTATTCAACCCAGACGAAGGCCGCTGCAATTTGAGCAGTCATGCCAGCTCTGCATTGACTACGGAAAGCTTCCTGGGCAAATGGTTCTCAGTTATGGAAAGTATGTGTCCAGGGCACGGATGTAAGAGCGGAGAGGGCCTCTGCTGGCAAATGAGAATGGTCGTAAATTAGCAAGGCAATAAAATTTCAGATAAGTCTATTGTTAAGTCTTCTCTCCCCAAGTTTCTGTTTTCTGCGACTAACAAGGGCAGGGGTGGGGGGGAAGCTGCTTTTGGACTATTCTCGCTGAGAGTTAGCTACAGACAGGCTTTCCTTCCCCTTTTTGTAAAGAAAGTCAAATTAATGGTTTGTACTGAAAATCTGTGCTCTGCCTGCAGTGGTGCTTACCAACCATTAATTAAAACCTCATTTAAATACTTGGAAGAAAGAACGTGAGGAAGAGAAATCTGCAGATGAAATGCAAATAGTATGTTTCTATTTTGCATAATGTTTTACATTTGGTGGTTTACTCTGAATTGTTAAAAATTATGTTTAATTCATAAGTGATTGAAAAATAGCTTGTCTCTGCTCTATGCACATGCATAGCTTTGTTCCAATGGGAACTGTGCTCCTCTTTGTGAAAGAAGAAACAGTAGAAAACAGGCATGCCGCTTACTCGCGTACAAGATCTGAATTCACTAGAAAGAAAAAGTTTATTGAGAAGTAAATAGAAAAAAAATAATTTAGCCAAAAAAGTTGCCATTGATTAACTTCTACCTAAAGACTGACAGAATGTATACATGTGTGTATAAGATATGGAATAATAAGAAAAAATAGAATTAATAATAGAGTAGTTCAGTGTATGATAACCTACAATCACCTAGAGTGGGTTTTTTTATTTTTCTAAAATTTAATAACTGAAAAACATTTTTTTCTATTTTTTTTTTTTGAAAACTGCACAGCAGGACAATTATTTGCATGAACTCTTCTAGTAATTTCTTTTTGGCACGCTCATTCGGCGACACAAAAGTCTTATCAGAAAAAAAACCCCAACCTCTCTTGCATGTTCTTTCTCTTCACACTTTCTCAGAGAAGGTCTGATGCTGCAGGGTACCGGACACAATGAGAATGGCAAGGGCTGGCTTCGGGCAGGTTCTCTAATTGTAGTACTTTTTGTCTTTACAGGTGATCCAGCCACGTATGCTGAGGTGAATGTGAAATGGCGATCTGACAGACCTGACAGCACACCTGAGACTACCCATACAGGTACTGCGATACTGCAGGACACTTCACATTTTCTCATTGTATTTTATCCTCTTTGTATACCATAATAATTACATATTTACATATAGTGGAGGAGTTGCTTAAGGCTAGATGCCCAAAGAGATGTTGATATGATCTAGGCAAATTAAAAGACCTTCAAAACCTTTCCCAGCTGCTGGTTTGCCCTGGGGGTGCCTGAAGGCTGCTGGTGACAGCGTAAGTTAGCAAGTAGAGTCACAGGCTGCCAGCTTTGCATTAGGCTAAACTTTTTGTCCCTCAGCCTGTGAGGATTCACAGCATCGGTGTCCCTTGCCTCTGGGGTCAGTCTAGCGAGCCTTTGGCTTATGTCTGTGCTGCCGGTATGGACTGCATCTGGGAGCAAAGGGTGGCCCCAAGGCTCTTTGGTGCAGAGGGATTTGTGTCCACGCTCCTCCGTGCAAGCATCTCTGGAGCAAACTGGCTGCTTCTGCACAGTGTAGCCCCTGGCCGCTTACCTCCTTTGGGCCCCATGCGACTTGTTCAGTTGTGGTGTTCTGGTTCAGAAATGCCTGCATTTAGAAGGCTGTGTTGCACCTTGACAAAGTGCCTTTGTTTTTTTAAAGCATGTCACAGAATACATTCCAATCTCCTGCTGGGAAAGTAATAAGGGGTCTCACATAGACCATGGGAATGTCCACTGGGGATGCTGCTGGAGAACACTTCGGGCAGAAGGAGTAAAATTTGGCATTGTCCATGTCTGCGCTGTTGGAAGGGAATAGGTCTCTGAAACACAACCAGTTTTCTTCTGAGAAGGGGACAGTTAGTTCCTCCCAGAAGCAAATGAACGTGCACCATGCAGGCAGTGTGGTCCAGTGGAGGACCAGGACCTGGTGGCAGGACAAACTGCCATTCTATGCCTATAGTGAGCAGACCACACAAAACACAGCAACTACCCGCCCATTCAGCAGCCAAATAGCACACTTTTCCAGGGTACAGGACAGTATCACTTTTTATCTTTGTTGCAGGTGATTTCGATCCATTTCCCCCTGCTCCCCACTCCTGAGGGGATGCTCAGAACACATGGTTAAAATTTATTTTGCAGTGGAGACACTCACAAACTCTTCTGTTCTCTTAGCAACAATTTAGGTGTATTGTTTTTCATTTCCAAATGCATTTAGGATGAATGAACAGGTCAGCACTAGTATTTAAAGAACAAAAACTGACTTATTTTTAGAAAGTAATGGCTAGGGAGTAAAAATTAGGTTTTGAACAGTTATTTGACAAGTTCAGATAACTTGTGTTTACCTTAAGTGAAAATTTTAAGATACATTAAACTATTTGCTCAAACCATGCAACCAGTCCTGAAAGTAAATTTTGTTTTGCAAAGTGGAATATTGGATATGAGTTTTGTTCACCTCTTGTATGAGGTGAAAATGAAGACGAGAGGGAAAGAAAATATTGCATAAGAACAATTAAGATATTTATAGAAAAAATGTTAGCTGCAGAAAATGCTAGTGAGAGCAAATGTTTCCATTGGTGGCTTAATTTGGCCTTACCACAAGGAAAAAGAAACTGAAAGCCTCAGTAAAAGTGGCAGTTGGGCAGGCAAGAGAGTGGGCCAAGTGGAGATCTCGGTCCTCCTGTTACAAAGGCAAAGCCAATTTACTGGCTTCATTTAAATGTCCTCCGATTTTATGCCAGTGAAACTGAGATTAGACCACAGCATGAAAAGTATTGTCAGTAATGCAGTTTTGATATATCGCCATTGGCCCATTTGTTTGTTGACTACCTTTTATACCCCAGTCCTCACTTCTTCCCTTCTTTCTCTGATTTTGCCTTCACTGTCCATATTTCCAGGTTTTCAGAATTTTATTCTAGGAATATCAAAATCCATATATGCTATATATGGATAAATGCTAAAGGTGAGCTCTGTCCCTTCACATTCTTTGCTGAAACCTCTTTAAAATCACCGAAGTCAGGTGTTTGTTCTAATTCTGGTTTAGACTTGGGTTTTTTTACCATACAGATCAGCCTGGAAACTGTTAAGGAATGGGGATCAAAAGAACACAGAGATCCTGGACAGGATTACAGTTGGAGAAGAAAATGATGGAGGCAGGAATTTAATGACTAATTAAACATGTGTTCCTTTGTTGTGCTTAAAAAGGATGATAATCGGGAAAAAGAGTCTCTAGAATTTCAAATTACCTATAAAACGTGTTTTTTAATCCTGTATGTGAACTTCCGGATTTCCTTGTGGGTCTTCAATTGTATAACCTCAGAAAAATAAGCCATGATACCACAACCATTGCAAACCATTTTCCAAGGGAAAGGCAGGGTATATTCCAGAGCGAGAAGCACTGACCGTCCTGTGTGGGAGCTGCAGGCAAACTGCATGGCAAAGTGTTGACACAGCAGTCTTGGCAACACTGTGCACTGCCACAGAGGATGAGAGGTCACATTTTTAGGCATCTTCTCAACAGCTACAATGATACAAACTGTGACTGGCCAGGAAAAGTGTTCTGACCCTGAAAATGTGATTTCACATATCAACATACGTGTATACAGGTTTATATACATAAAACCTATACACATATATAAACATATAAAGATTTTTTTTTCACTTAATAACTAAAATGCTAGGACTCACAGCCTTCCAGTTTTCAGGACTTTTTTTGTTAAGAAAACAATTTCCAAAGCAAGGTTTAGCTTCTACAGCACACTGAGGACATCCTCATAAACTTGCTCTTTACTTTCCCCAGGTGCTATATCTATAGCACACAGTGTAACATGTTCCTGCTGAAGGCCTAGCTAAAATGATTTTGCATACTCCCATAACTCAGAACAAAAGCTGACTTGCTGCTGCCTGTGGTGAGACCCCTCTCTTGTCCCTTTTGCAGTGACCTGCTTGGAGAACTCACACTGGTGTTACATTGCTGTCGCCATGTACTTCACTGCAGTGATTCTGCTCATCACTGTCATCCTCCTGGCAGTGAAATGTCACCACCTCTGAGGGGGACCCTGCCATCCTGCTGATGTACTGGGTAAGCCATTTTTTGCCATGTTCATATTTTCGTACAATACATTTGCATTTATCAGAGGATGTGCAAGGAAGCATCCCAAACCAAATGCTAAAGTCACTGTCACAGATTCAACCAGCCAGCAATTCACAGTCACACTAGACAACATCTAGCTCCCCGGCACTGATGCATGCTGCACTTAATGGAGCACGTTTGAATACTCAGCAGCTTCAGCAGAACTGCCTGCCAGAGCAAGTATTGGGCTCTCCTGCTTTTATTCCAAGAAAATTCATTACTTAATCATAGGTGTCTCCCAGCTGTGGAGTGAAATAACTCCACAAGCTTGCCATGATGTGAAACAAGCACATGGCTGGGTTGCAGCTGGAGATGATCCCCATAACCACTATCCAGGCCAGGATCAACAGTAACCTGGCCAAAGTGTCAGGAGACAAGCCAGCTGTGTTGTTCAGTCTGGGATTTGAAGGAAACCAGGAGAACCGTTGTCTGATTCAGACTAGGAATGGCAGTGAACAGCCTTCCAGAGAAAACCTTCCCATCCACACCTAGTGCTTCATGTAGAGAACCAAAGTGTGTTTAATCGTTCCTCCGGATCCCTCTCCCTAGAAGCCATCACTAGCCATGCTGAAGACACCAAGTCCCATCCTGTGTCAGAACTAGTGCCTGTGTCACTGAGCAGCCCACTAGTCATATGTGCGCTACCAGCCCTCCAGTGCAAGGCACAACACGTCTTGCCATGGTCCTCATGCCATACGGGTGCCCTCTACTCACACTCAGGTTGAACTTCAGTAAGATACTCTACTTCTATTACCTTTTGTCTTTTTCATTTGCAGGTAACTCAGCAGGGGAAGGCTATGCTTCTTCAACAAAACAAGACATAATGCTTGTTTACTTTTACACTATTTTCTCTGGAGACCTTTATGAAAGAAGATATGCCATCAGTCTGATCGCTCTTCAGTTATGTCTTCCAGGATCTCCATTAAACCTCTAACCTATCCCTATATGGACAAAACATATATTATTACTTGTATCTGGAATTTGCTTAATCCTGTAACACCAGCAACCATCAAATAATATCGGTGCATGTAACAAGGCATGGGCTCAAGCTGCTGTATCAAAAGTTGGATTTGGGTCTTGTCTAGACAACACAAATGACCAAGTGGACCAGTTTGAGACATCACTTTTAATTCACACCTGACTTGATTTTGCAATAATTTGCAATATAGATAAGCTTTTAGATTTCAATATGTGCAAGTAAAAAAATTCATCGATAAAACAGGGAATGTGAAAGGTTGAACTTTTTTATGAAGCCCAGATTTGCATGTGATTTTTCATCTTCTGACAGCCTTTAGTGGGATTTGTGTGAAAGGGGTATTGAAGGTGCAAGAAACTATATTCATTTAGTAGAGAAGCCTCAGTCTCACCCCTCCATTGGCTTGAGTGGAATTACTCTGTTCTACTTGTCCAGAAGAGTACCTAACTCACAGAAATACAATATGTTGTGTCTGTCTTGAGGCAGTAATTAATTTTGTATTTGTTTTGGGGTTTTTTTCCCAAATGCTGTAGCTTTAGTTAAATCAGAGTCCCCCACTGGAACTAAGCCACTTCAGGTTCAAACGCATTTGTTTGTAATCAATATTTTGCTGTCTGTTTTTATATTTTCACTTCTTTTCAGTTATGTTATGTTATACTTTGAGGCCAGCGGGTATCAGTGATATTCAGACCCTGAGTAGGAGGGGTCTGTATAGCAAATTATTTCTGGAATTGTTCTTTGTATATAAGCTCATCTGTACTTAAACCATGTTATTGGTGTTGATAACGTACCACAGTTTTATAGTATATGCACCATAAATCAATAAAGAGATTTAGTAAAGCACTTGACATGCTGGTGTTTGTTCTTATGTTAGTCAGACTAGAAGAAAAATAGCATTTAGTATTTGTATGACTGTAACACCTTTGAGCTGTTGTCACGAAGCAGGATGCTGCTCTGGTAAGTATGGTCTAAAGACAGAATCCCTGCCCCACAGCGCTGAGCACCAAAGGAATAGTAGAAGCAAATGGTTACGTTTTTCTTGATATCACCCTTTTGTTTGCCAGGTGCTCTGGGATAAATCCAGGTTTTTAAATACCAGTGGAGAAAGAAATGTTTAAAAAACAGAGATGAAAAGGTGGCAGATAACATTTTGACCTGAAATGAATCTGCATGTTGTTGTCATTCGCTAACCTAATCTGATTTTAGCCAGAAGATTGTTACGATAGTTGTCTTTCACATCAGACTCTCAGAGAGCCCCTACAACCAAATGAAATTGCCAGTCCAAATTAATTAGCTCCAGCTTTCTTTAGAAGCAAGAAAATTTCCACAGTCTTTGACAGCTAAAGTGATGCGGTTTTGCATATATGACTTGTTCATTAATAGCAGGTTATTGAAGAGGGACACGCGGCAGCAGTGATCATTAGTTCCTGGCATGCAGGCCCTACCAAGTAGAAAGTCTTCATTTCAGAACCAGGAGCTGAACCCAATGCACATCCACCCAGATGCTGTGTATGCAAAACCAGCAAAGGGAAACACATTTCAGGACCAATTACAAACCACCACTGATTATAAGACAGGGACTCACTGCAGTGAGTTTACTTTTACACTATTTTCTCTGGGACCTTTATGAAAGAAGATATGCCACCAGTTGCTGCAGGCAGATCTCCTGGAATTTCAGTGGCAGGGCCTAGCATCTGAAAGGTAATCATTTGCATTGCATAGACAACTGGGTAAGAAGCATGCATATACTGCCCAGTAAATCTGAAGGAGCGAAAGTACTCTGATTAAAATGAGAAGCTCTTAACTAAAACCAAAGTGACTGTTTTTTTCTGGTTACTGAGAATTTGGAACACTGGCCTGTGGTTTTGGCAACGCACTATAGCATTTGGGGCAAGTTTAACAAACTTCAATCTGAATTTCATGCTCTGCAGGCAGACATTATAATTGTGTTCACTGAATTTGGGGGAGTTTGTCAATGTTTATAATCTATTTAGCATGTCTGAAATGAAAAGTATTTCCCAGCTGATGGTTCTTGGCAGATAGAAAGCTAAGGATGATGGATGAGCAGGTGTGCATCAGGCTTTGGTGGATCCCTGCTGAGCTCTAGTTACTTCTTGGCCGGCTGATCAGCTCTGCGCTTCATAAGCGTGGTTGCTCTCAGGGACAGCTTGCAATGCTTTCTCATCCTAACAATACTAAGGATATGGGCAAACAAAGCACCTCTCTGCAAGAGCATCTGTTTCATGCTCACACCCTCCTGCTATCAAACATAAAGGCAAAAGCCTTCTTAGACACAGCTTGAGAGGAAAACGTCCTATCTGTTACTGACTTGTTAAAACAAGGTTGCCTGGTCATTGGTTTTATATATGACATTACACATATTACACACGACATCTAAAAATCATATGTAACTGTAAATCTGGCACTAGGGAGTTGTTTCCCTCGTTTGTTTTTTGTCCCTTTCCTTTTCTCTGGAGCTTTCCTGATGCCTTATATTGCATTCTCCCTCCCTCTGGCTTCAGGCACATCCTGCAGCTATGAGTGACACTCATTCTTGCTGTTCAGGCTTGGCTTTTTCTTGAATGGCCTTTCAGCCTTTCTCTCGGCCCTTGCTGATAAGCACCATCCCTTTTACTCGTGGTCACAGTAATGCGTGTGTAAAGACTGAAGGAGATAATTAAAAGAATGCAAACAATCCATTAAAAGGATGACCTTGATAACTCACACAGGCTACAACAAACATTTTAGGACCTTGATGAAGGCAAATATAAAAATGTAAGAACAACTAAAATCCTAAACCAGGGGTAACTTCAAAACATTTTCTTTGGAAATTCAGCACACTCTTTTTAAAGGCTGCAGTGTGGACTACAGGCGGGACAGGAGTTCATCTGAAGAAGGAGGTACTATTGTTCATCTTTTCAACCCTGTACACCACCTTCCCTAAGTAGCCAAATTCTAAGATAGCAGAATACTCAATATTCAGGCTCTGCCTAGCAATTCTCACCACTGCATCAATTCCTGAGAGAAACTGTAATAAAGTCCACTTATTCGGAAAGCAAGGAAATTTTCTGAGCAGTATCATCACGCTGTTGCAGTTCTGGTCCATTCAGACGAGCTTCGTTTTTACAGAGGACAAGCTGGGGACCAGTTCTGTGGGTGTATATGTCCTTCAGTAGTCCATCTGGTATTTTTTTTTCGTTTTTCCTAATTGCAGTAAGCTAGTCCTACATCTGGGGGTGCAAGTTTGAGATGATCCTCATTTGCAAATAAAGCACGCACTGTCTTGTGTGACAGAAGGTAAGGATAACATGAAGTAATCAGTGAGGCATCAGAACAGGAGAAGAGGGACAACAGGTCACTGGTAAAGAAGCACAGCAAGAAGGTGGTAGTTAATTGACAAGGAAGTGAGCAAGAAGCGGTTTCAGTGAGGAAGGATGCTGGGGGTTACTAAACATGCATTTCCACTTTGTTTAGTTCTCCCTTCATAATTTCACCTCATTTTTCCCTAGAGGAAATTCCTTTCTTTTTTTCACTGCTTTCTCTCTGGGACTGCATCAGTTACATGACAGAAAACCTGGGAGTCAAGGAGACCGTGTCAGCTCAGAGTCTCATCAAGAAACTCTAGATTGCTCACCTTTTAATTCTTTGCAGTGCACAGTGGCCGAATCCTATGCCTTCTCTTACACATGCCATGCTGACCACACTGTGGTATTCCACAATGGAGTTTGCACAGGGTCTATTGGGTTCCAGTTTGAAGCCATATTCTTCTGCAGATACTGCATATTCCTTATTTTGTATTTCCATTAAAACGCTTTAGAATTTCTGTGTGGTTAATCCACGGGGTTTGTGGTCTGTTTCTTTTCCTAAGAGCTGAGTAAATTCTTGTAATCTGTTACACAGCAAGAAGAAGAGACACTTTCTGGTAAGCAAAAAAACCAAGACCAGGCTTTGGCATCACAGTAAATCTGCCCTGAGGTGTTCTAGCACCACATCAAAATACCCTTTCTTTGTGCTGTTTGAAACCTGTTAGAAATATTGAAGACTCAGCTTTGTACTACTGGACTTGATGCCAGATCAATCATTATCTGACCTTTCATAGCTGGAAAAAAAGCACTGGCTCAAATGCTGTCCCAGATTGAGGCATCAGAAATACAACCTTGTGCCCAACTCTGTATTGCTCTTTAAGCCTTCAGGGCCCAGGTTTGGCACTAATGACCACACAGTTATCACCTCACCCTGTCTAGACCAGGAAAAGCTGTCTTCTAAAGACTATCTAGCCTTTAATTAATATATTTTAATCACCACTTCGTGTCTCTTGCAGACCAAGTCTGCCATGTTTAAAAGCATGTTATGCTGTTAATTAAGATAAGTCACTTGATTTCTAGCAGTTGCTTTTCCCAAGGCAGAGAGAACTCCTTCCTGATGAGAATTAGCAGGTAGTTCTCTGAAGGGGCTCACCTGCGTGGATTCACAGATGTCTAATAGGGGGTCTTATCACACTACAGCAGATGACTCCTGAGATGTTCAGTTTTGGAGGACAATCATAGAATATCGATGAGCAGTTGCCTTGAATTTGATGGGGCTGCTCATAAACGTAAAGGCAGAGGGATCAAATCCAGATGGTCTAGACAGGCTCATTAAAACAAACGGGGAGGAAGTCTGCAACTGTGGTGTGATGAAGGCCGGCTTCATCCTTTTCCTCTAGAAAATAACAAAAAAAACCCTAGTTTTACTTCAGGTCAATATAGAATCATAGAATGGTTTGGGTTGGAAGGAACCTTAAAGATCACCTGTTTCCGACCCCCCTGCCATGGGCAAGGGACACCTCCCACTACACCAGGTTGCTCAAAGCCCCATCCAACATATAATAATATGCGAAAAAATTACTAAAAATAAAGAACCATCCAGAAATTTTCACACATGCTCCCAAGATGGGGTTATAAGGTGATGTATTAAATTCTGTTAAGATAAGCTTACAGCACGGAAAAAAAAAAAAAAAAAAAGAAAGAAAAAGCCTAGCCATGCTTCCAGGGAAGCTGGCCCTTCTCCGGGCCTGCAGCAGGAGCTGGAAACACCAAAGCCGAGACCAAGCTGAGAACAGCTCCCCTCAACCGCCCCGGCCCGCCGGGTGCCCGGGGGGGGCAGGCCCAGCCTGCCCCGGGGGGAGAAGGCCGAATGAGGCGGGCGGGAGCGGAGCGCTGCCCGTGGGCTAGGCGTTTGCCAGCCGGTGAACGGCGGGAAGAGGGGAATTTCCACCGCCTGGAAAATGCGGGAATGTGTTTCTGGGTGGCCCCGGTGTCCTCAGCCTGTCCCTCCCCCGGGCTCAGGCTCCCCGCCCCCGGACGCCGGCTGCTCCTCAAGTAGCGGTGGGCCGCGCTGCCCCGCCAGGCTCCCGCAGCGGGCAGAGCGCGGACCATGCCGAGGGAAGGCCTGCTCCTCCTGGCCTGGCTGCTGGCCCCGCTGCTGGCCTTCCCCACCGCGGCACCAGGTAACCGGGCACCGTCCTCGCGGGGTGGGCTGAGGTGGCACGACCGCTCTGTGGGGACCCGCGGACAGGCTGTCTCAGGGGCAGCCCGCCATTTGGGCCGGTGTGTGCCCAGCAGCCTCGCCGGTGTGGGTGCCAGCAGCGAAGCAAGGGCGTGCTGTCCGCCCAGCACGATGGGTTTTGTTTGGGTAGAGCGTATTTCCCCAGACATTCACGTTTGGCGGAGGGGGGGGGGTGTCTCACAGCCTTAGACCATGTTTTTGCGAGAGGCCCTTCCCTAGCATCCCCATCTTCGCGAGTTTGCTTGCAGGTTGTGGCCTGCTGCGCTGCATCCCCATCAGTCCCCCCAAGCTGAGATAAATGTTGCAAAAGCTGAATCCTGTGTTCGTTTTAAGATGAAATCTGCACAAGATTTTTTTTTTTCTAGTGCACATAGCGGGTGCTGAAAGCAGCTCTGAGCAAGGTCAGGCTGGACAGGGTTCTGAGCAACCTGGTCTAGTTGAAGATGTCTCTGCTCATTGCAGGGGGGCTGGACTAGATGGCCTTTAAAGATCGCTTCCAACCCAAACCATTCTGTGGTTCTATGATAACACAAGTGCAGTGCGGAGACCCAAGATGCTTATGAGAAGCAGTGATGGAAAATTAAGGCGGTCTCATCACTGTGCATGCTTCTAAGAGATCAAAACAGCTCTTAGGGACCCACAGCTGAAGGTCTTTCAAGATGGTGGAGAGTGCTGAGAGTTACTCAGATACATGCTGCTTGCTGTGGAGATTAAAACTTCCAGAAAGTATCTCATGTCCTCCGAGTGTACGGGAGATATTTAATTATTTCTCATAATTATTGTCCCCAGATGTGACAGCTTCTTACCTGGAGGGCACAACCACAGAAGCTACTGGTGAGTTTTATTTTCTCTGTAACCTGTAACAAACTACAGAAGGAATGGACACCAAAACAAGGAGCCCCAAAGAAGCCATGCAGAGGGGTGGTTTATGTATGGCATTGCATGCTGGCTCACATGACTGATTAAAACACTCTTTTAAGCAATGTACTTCCTACTATGGAAATCAACCCTAAAAATGGGGACAACTGATAACTAGAATGCTTTCTGGAATATGTCAGCCCCTAGGGCATATATTTAAATGAGTTTGAATGGATATTATTGACAGAACTGATTCTTAACAGAAGGAAAATGTTCTTCAAAAAAATGGGATGCAGCTCTGTCTCTGAGCCTTGCTTGCTTGTAATCCCGGCTATTCATATGCCCTCCATTACTGTCATACAGTTTTTAATATATTTGTCAACACTCATTTTGCACGTGGATACTGGCATACGCAAAGGCTGTATATCCTGCCAAAAATCAGACAGGAATTCAGTAATAAAACAGGCACTGGAACACTGCTCTCAGATTATACACCAGAGCTCTAACCAATGGCCATCTGCTCTGTAAAGCCAATAGGAGTTGAAACAAATACTAATTACTGAAATCAGCAGATAAAACTTTGACTGCAGCGAAGGAGCTGGCTTGCTAAGGAAAATGAAAATAATGCTATGTAGTCACACATAAATTAATAAAATGTAGTTTTACTTTTTTAGTATATGGAACTTTTCTTACGGAAATATTCCAAGTACATTACAGTCTGTATGTTAATTGTGGCAAGTGAAAAGTGGTCTCCTGTTTTAATTATCTCAGTCTGAGCTCCAAACAGGGTATCTGAAGCCAACAACCATTTTTCTTTTAAATGTTGGTCTTGATGTTTTCACAGTATTATGTGAGTGTTCATGAATGACTTCTAACAGAATGTGGCTGGGCGGGATGGGCACCAATGCTCAGAAATTTTGGTTCTGCAGCAACCCGTGTTCGTTATGCCTAGACCCATCCAAGGAGTTTCTTGTCTTCTTTTCCCTTTGAGATCTTGGTTGGGCTTCACTACCTTTTGTTTGACATTGAAATTGGCTCCAGCTCTCAACTGCATCTCAAAAGTGTTGTAGGCAGCTGTCTGGATTTCTTCTTAAATAGTGGAAGTAACATCCTAGACATGTGCTGAGTCTTGGTTTACTTTGGTTTAGGTTTTAAATTAGGTCAGATTAGTATCCAGTGTAGTTAAAAGTCTTTAAAGATGCTGAAGAAAAGCAACACAATATTCCAGAAATTGGATATGTAAGAGATTTGATTAATTATAGAATCATAGAATGGTTTAGGTTGGAAGGGACTTTAAAGATCATCTAGTTCCAACCCCCTGCCATGGGCAGGGACACCTCCCACTACACCAGGCTGCTCAAAGCCCAATCCACATGGTTTGATCCTGCTGTGGTCTTTGCAGGATTGATTTGTACAATGTATACTGTCATTGAGTATATAGATCAAGAAACTCGAGTAATATAAATCACACCACTTCCCAGAGGAATACTGTCACTAGAAACTCACTGTTTATAAATATGTTCATAGGCAAAATTTCCCTGTGTTTCATCTCATTTAGTACTTGCCACACATGACGAGTATGAAACCTCTGATAGATGTAATTAGGATAAATTTAGTAATAATTTTTTTTCCTAAAATGTTTCCAACTGGTTTTGAGTCTTTCTTTGTTTCACCAGGTTTCAGCCAATCTTTTACTGAGGAAGGAATAACAACGACATTTGGTGAGTTTCCACCTAAATTACATTATTTAATTTCCTAGAAACATGGGATCCCATGGAAGCGTGCTAATACCTCTAAAATATCCCAGTGTTAGTAATACTAACGGAAAAGCACAGCTATGAAATGATGGATCTTCTCCTTTCCCTGTTTGGAAAAAGAACATTATAATCTTGCACTTAGGAATAATGAATTTCCACTGTCAAAAAAGTGTGTTTTAGAATAAAAGACTTTTTTTTTTTTTTCCGGTTTTCCACCACGTATTACAGGTTTCTAATGAAAGCTACTTTTGTTTATCCCACATTTCAGCTCGTCTGTAGAAATAAGTACAGAAAAAAAGGAGTGAATCCATGTCTGAGCCATCCTAATTCTTCTCTAAAAAATGCAGGAGTTCAATTCCTAACCTGTTACCTATTCATTAATAGCAATATGCATTTCTCTGGTAATGCTGCTTCTAATTTTTTTCTAAGAACATTTTCCATTACCCTGTGGTGGTTCGGTAATTATATTACTTTTTCCTTTGGTTTAATGTAGCTGTACTCTGCATATTCCATACTGTTGGAAAATTTGTTCTTTTAGAGATGACATTATTATGGTTCAGCTGTCCACCTGGACATTGGTAATTTTTTGGAAATGAACAATTTTTATCAAAGATTTTCTCTAAATCTACACAGGAAAAGAAAAAGGAGCTTCCTATAGCTGTGTTTCTATTAGATTCATTGTCAATGATGACATTAAAGAAATTGTCAGGAAAAAATAAAGTATAAGGAAATATAAAAAAAATATTTGCAAGCATTTAAGAATAATCTTTAGAACAATACAGAGAAGTCTTTTTGTGAAGTCTGTGTCTCTTTCATACTTTGCTCTTTGACTAACATTGGCAAGTGCACAAGACTAAAAAGAATGTGACTAATTTGGCTGCTTTTATTAGTTTTCCTAAATACCACCTTTCACAACGAAGACTCAGCTGGACAGGCAACAGGTGAATTAGTGTCATCCTCCATTTCTTCAAAACCCTTTTTAACTTTAATGCCTGTTTTCTCTACCTGGTAAAGAGTTAGAAGAAAAAAAAACCGATTGACGAGGTTTTTTTTCAAGAAGTGTAAGCCTATTTTTCTATTTGCTAATAGTCTAGGCAGAATTGCTTTAAAGCTTTAACTGACTTTATTAGTTCCGGTTTAAAGTGTGGTATTAAAAGAATATATGCATCATTGAGTCCAGTGGTCCTAAAATAAAATACAATTTCTATTTTAATTTTTTTTCCACATAGCTCTTCCAGGCCTTTGCACTCCCACCCTGAAGCGTCCGTGCTAGCCCAGCCCAGGGCTCCCCCCACAGCTTTATTTATGCATTTCAGTATGTCCCAGGGCAATTTTGTTGGTTTTTTTTAATACTTCACGTTGCTGTGTTGGCACACTTCAGTTCCACCCTGCAGTAGTTGTTCCCTTCTGGCTTTTGGTGTGATTGCAGGTTAGTCTGAGAAGTCTGAAATGCCTCCTTAGCAGATGGGTTTAAAGCATTTGTTAAGAAAAAAAGTATCGTATGTTAAAGAATAGCAGTAATTAACAGTTATTGATAGCAATATATATTTGTAATGTTTTCTTTTTGCCTAGGTGAACTCAACTTTGACCCAAATGGAGATAAGCTCACTGAATATCCTGCAACTTAAATATTTCTTTCATGTTATTTTGTCTTTTGGTGTGCTGCACAAGACCCTTCAGTTTTCAGAAAGGGACTACCTATTAGCCACGGTCTGTGACTGATTCTTTAGAGCTCTTGATTGATTATTGGAGCATAAGCTGCAACCCCAGCTTTCCTTTTTGTTTCCCCCCGCATTTGGATCAGTTCTCTGGCCTGAGCTCACAGCATAGCGACTCAGATAATTCAGTCATCACAACTGAAAGCTGAACATTTTCTGGTATAGAACAAGGAGCCAAAGCTTATTTGAGAGGTAACAGCTTGCACAAACTGGCATTGCTGCTGCAATACCAGTGATGCAGCAGAACATCTCTTAGGTGTCATATTTTCCCAGTAGCCCAGGTGTTTTGACCTTGCTCCACAGGCACGTAGCCACAGCAGCTGGCCACATGTACCTAAGGGTTTGTAGGTGTTGGAGGGCAGCTAGTAGAGCACTGCTGGCCTAAATGTTGTTGTTGTATTCATTGCTGCAGGTGAAGTGACCACCAGTGGAAGCAGAGCCAGGAGGAGTGAATACAGTAAGTCAGTCTTGTACTTCCTGCTACTTTTAAAGTACTTAACACTTGTTACTGTGGTATATATCCTTCCAATACCTGCATGAAAGGCTGTAGCTCCCACTGGGAAGCTGCAGGGGCCACAGAGAGATTAAGACCCAGCCTGTTAAAAGTGTGTGGATTTTGCTTTGGGACTACAAGCCATGTTTTCATACCAGAAAACTGTGGGAAAGACAGCTTCAGCCCACGTCACCGATTAATGCTCTAAAGATTGCTTTCTATCTTCACCACCAGAGACCTCTGTGCTTAATTTTGAAGACCTTATTCCTGTTAAATAGTCTTCCTTTAATAATACCGCCACTCTTGATTTACACTCCCTTTGCCATCCCAACTGTGCCTTCCCTCCACACCTTCTTACTGCAGCATCCTCTGCCACCGGTTATCTTCTTTCTTTTCAACATTTGATTAAAAAAACACCCCAAGAAGACATGATACTCCACATGAAATAGGTCAGACTTATTATTAAACTTGGCAAGTTGCCACACCAACAAAAATAGCCCCGAATTAAGTTTTTCCATGACCTTGATGCTTCAGTGGTTGCTCTTCTGCTTTGTAGAATTCATGTTTATCTGTGTTTTCATGCAGTCTGCATAAATCTTGCTCATCTGGCCCTTCACTACGGCTCTCCTGCTCTTTCTCTTGCATTTGTCCTTGGGTAGCACAAACCCTAAACTTCTTTCATGTGCTGGATCCCCAAGTCCAGGGGAAATCCAAAACATTCACAGTTGGTCAGTGTGCTCACAGCTTCTTTATCATGCTGTGGGAAGTGAGTGCCTTCTGGTGGGATGTATGCATGGAGGAGACCAGCTGGAGCGCAGCTTCCCTGTCTCATCATGCAACACTTACGCACCAGGCCAAATGTTTTGAGAAATCTGAGGGTTTTATCTCCCACCAGCAATATTACTTTTCAGTCTGCTTGGTAGCAAGTGAAATATTTAATACTCTTTCTTTGATAGTATGGATTTCAAGAGGGGTTGGAGTGGAGGGCAGAAGAGGCGAGTGGATCAGGATGCTGTTGTCTTCCTCTTTCTCTTCTACATCTGGCTTGAGTGGTTCTTCCACAGAATTAAACTTGAACCTTGGTGCGTTTCTCATGGGCTGAGGTTTCTTTGCCTTTTACAATATGCCAATATTATTTTTAATATATTTTTTTAAATAGTTGAATATGACTCCATCGCAGAGGAAGACTACATGACTGGTATGTCCAGGGAGCTCCATTTCTTCTATCCTACAAATGTCTGCAGCCAACAGCCTCACAGTTACCCTCTCTCACACACACCTCGGATTCCTACAATGTGTGATCACATGTAGAGAGAAGAAGGAAAATTTTATGGTCATTGACTGGATATTGGCTTCTTAGTCTATTCCTTTGTGAAGTATAATGAGAGGCAGAAGGACTGAGGGTTTTTATTGTTTCTGGCATTTTTCATCATCCTAAAAATATTACAAATTTTACATCTGGTCTCCTAGTTTAGTCAGAAAATTTCCTGGAGGTCTCAGAGAGGAGGTAGGTATTTTTAGTATGCTATATTAAGCTGGAAATAGGAGAAATAGCTACGGTTTTATCCATTTCCTTTCTCCAGCTGTAAATATACAATGGAAATTAAATACATGTAAGCAGAACGCCAAACCCGTGTTTAACAGTATCCAAATAGCCTTCAAGTTACGTATATAAAATACACGGAAAGGGAAAAAGTATCTGTGGGCACTTAAGAAGGCATAAATAGCACAGTCCATTTTACATATGTGATAACTGCAAGCTTTACATGAAAAACTTGCCAGTTACTGATATTACTGGGGGGGTGTGCAGGAAATTCAGCTAGGTTGCTACTTCTGCTTTCTCAGCTTAGGACAGCCAGCCTGCCCTACAGTACCCTGCAGGGGCAATTTACAAAGAGTTTTGCTGAAAAGGATGTGAAACTTACATTTCCATAGAGTACAGATTTTGCTTTTCCTGTAGGTGAGCCCAGCTTCATCTCCACTGAGCATTATGTGCAGAAGAGAACATGTAAGAAGTTTCCTCTTTATTTTTGCTTAGCTTATAAATGGTGACATTTGTGTCTTCATTACAGTATGTGAAAAAATTATTTTTCAGGCACACTCTAAAGAGCCATAAGTATGAAAGGGGGGCTTGTGATTGTGGGGACTTTTTTAAATCCAGAGAAATTTCTTTACACTGAGGGAGCACCAAACAGTAGATTTTGCCTCGATAACTTAATAAAGATATTCAGGAGGCCTGTAACTTTTCTGAGGAAAACATGGCAAGAATAGGTATCTTTGCTGTGATATTATACAATAGTGCCTAATAAAATAGGCCTATGGTTCATAATGAGCATACCCGGGTATTCTGGTAATATAAATAATAAGCAGTTGTCTTAATATCGCATATGGAGGCCTCCTGGCTGTGCTAGGATTCTGATCTAAATTCAGGACAAGGGAAACCGTTGCAAGGGATGCACCCAACGCACAGCAATCTCAGCATTTCTGATTTTACTGTTACAGGATGTCGTAGCTGCATCTTCCTTCTTTCCTACAAAGATGGTGTAGTTTGAGAGGCATCAGGTCATGCACGCTGGTGCCAGGTGGTCCGTGCTGTGTGCCAGTTACCAATGCTACCTGGCTTCTGGATAACCTTCTTTTGGGTACTTCAAGTATGGGAAGAAAAAAGACCAAATGAATTGTAAAGCACTTTGTTATAAAGATAAAATATGAAAGGCTTTACTGGTTTGGGTTTTTTGCTTGTCTGTTGTTTTTTTTAATATATTTTCCTTATGTCAGCAGTTGAGCACGTCAGTTTGAATGAAGGATTTGTGATTGGGGGTCCACGTGAGTTTTCCTTTCTGTTCCTTTTTTTTTTTCTGCTCCTTTACAGTAACAATCTTGCTCTTCTTATACAGATGTTGCCTAATCTGTATGCTTCAGGGTCTTGATCAACTTGCAGATCCCAGATCTTCATGATCTAGACACAGTGCTCTGTTGCCTGATTGAAAAAAAAGGCAGCCTGGGCTCTTCCAGAGCATCCTATTTTTGCACTTCTCCTTTAGTGTTCTCTTGTGACTGCCCTGATCTGTACAAACCCCTTCGGACATCACTGTGTCCTGCTTGGCAGATCAAGGCCTGGGGTTGTATTGTTATCTTCACTGGGCATGTGTAGGGAGGTAACATCCAGCAGTGCGACCCTTCTGATGTCTTGTTACAGAGGGATCCATCTGTGGTGAGGAAAACGCTGGAGGAAAAGATCAGCCTTGTAAGTGAACACTTTGTAGACATCCAAACTAAGATATCTATGCATTTTATTTCCACTTCTTTTTTAAAGAACATTTGTTATGAGATAGTAAGGCAAAGGGAATTAGCAGATACCCACAGTGTCTCCCAACAGATGGATCAGTCTCTTAGTGTTACATCATGGTGGGACAGTTGAGAGCTACCTCAAGGACCACATGATTTGATGCATAACTCTTTTCTTCTCTTCCCATATAGAAAGAGATGCACAGAATGAAGAAACCTGGTCATCACCTGGCGATTTCAGCTTCATTACAGGAACATTTGATTCCTAAAGTACAGAATTTTTTTTGTAGGGTAGGAATCCTTCTGTAAACTTTACAGAATTTTGAGTCCTCTTTATGTTATTGTTAGAATCTGGATTGCAATAAATCAGCATCAATGCTTGCCCTGCTATACTATAGTGCCTTAATTTTATTCTTAGTAAGAGAACCAAGAGATAGAGAACCCTGTCTGCTTGGATGGGCTTAGAGGTCAAGTTCCCTGCAAGCAGAAAAAGATGCTCTGCTCACATCCTTGCTAGGTGTGATAACAATATGTTGTGGGCTGGAAAGATTTCTGCTGATTCTTGAAATGCAACAAAATGGACCATACAAAGCCCCAAATTTGAAATAAAATAAACTAGCAAAATGAAAACAAAAATCACTTTTGAAAGCTCTGTGTAAAGTCTTCAGAAAACCACTTCTTTTTTTACTCTTACCGTTCTTTTCTTGGCCAACTTGGCAAGTCAAAGATGAACAAGGATGGAAAGCTACAGCTCTGGTTGATGCAGCACAATTGGTTTCTTGTATACCACTAAAACAGTGATCACGTCAGCTCCCCAGACACAAATTAAATGTGTTGGGACCCTGAAGAGCATTGCCTGACCTGTCTTCTTCAGTGCCCCGTTTGACTTGGTTTTCTAGTATGGCGTACTTTTCTTTGCTACCAATTCGTAGCTGCCATCCCAGGCCGAAAGCTATGTGAGGAGGAACTGACAGACCAAAAAAGATTATATGCACAAGAGAAAGCCTTTGGGGCTGTAGGCTGCAAAAGTAGGTGTTCCGAGCTGTAAGAGAATTTCATCCTCTCTAAGAACAGCAACAAAAGAGGAATGGGTAGGCAGACACTGAGTATGGGAGAAGATAGTAAAATCTTTTAAAATGCCAAGATGCTGCTATACTGCATGGTGGTCTGGTGGCTGAGAGTAAAGGCTGTCACAGGTTCTGAGGCAGGTCTGTTGGCTTCATATTCAGATGTGCAAATCGCCAAAAATGCCTTCTGAACCTGTGATATAAACATTTCTAAAACTCAGGTTTTCACATGCTCTAAGCCTCACCATTCCTGTGTAAAATGATGAGTGAACTACTTCCCAAATTCACTGTCGTGACTTGGATAGGATTTAATTAAAAGTTAGGAAAAAAGTCTCTTTTGGACAGGGCTCTTGTCTGGTCTGAGCTGGTGTTATTCCTCATTTAGGGCTGCATTGTCAGTCAACTGGTCCATATCTGTCAGTGGTAATGTACTTTTGCTATACATCAGGCTGTATACAAGGGCAAATAGTACATCTGCCTACCCTGTTGGTATGCTCTCACTTAGTGGCCAAAAGCAGATATGGAGGGAAGAAAATAAGGACGGGGCAATTATGCACTGATACTACCTCTGGTTTTACCTCCCAGCTTTCAGCAATCTGTTAATTAGTGACTTTCCATATCAAGATTTGCATATTAGTGTCTACTAATCCTCCAAGGAGTTTCAGGAATTTATCTAATTCGTTTGTGTGGATGTAAGTTTTGGGGTGGTACAACATCCTGTAACCATGTGTTTGACAATTTCATTTACTAACATGTGAAAAGTTCCTGCTCTTGTTTATTTTGGCCCTGCTGCCTGATGAATTGATATATGCTACAATTGCTAACCAGAAATGTCCTATACTGTCCCTACAATACGAGTGTTTTTAGACCTCTGTCTTTTTTCCAGCTGGCCACAGCTACCTCAGAGTTGATCAGTGTGTGATTGTTTTTCTTGATACGCTTCTCTGCATTTTTCAATAAAGAATGAATGAGTATCTGCTGTTTGATTGTCTAGTGACTTAGTATTTCTCAATTCTTCACAGTCTGCTTTTGTTTTTATGGTCCTAAGGAATTCAGTATCAGTAGATTTTGCACCATCCCCTGTACGCATTTTTAACGATCGTTCATGAGTATGTAAAACACAACAGGCCATAGCAAAGTTCCTTTTAGGACATAAATGGTCACCTGTGTCTTTTGTGAAAGTGAACAATTTCTTTCTCTTCTTTTTTTCTAATTCTTAACTAGACAGTAATACAGAAAAGGACCTTTTTTAGCATTTTTCTTCTCTTTGGGGCATTCAGAGAGAGTTTCTTGTAAAGATTTTAAAACATCAAAAAATATTATGTACATCAGATCAGTCTTGCCTATATACAGAGTTCCAGCATATTGATAAGCCATGATTGCCCTTATTAGTCCATGTTAGTTCTTCTCCCTACGTCATATTAAAATCTCATCAGCTAATGGTTGAGTTTAAGACAGGTCTCCTGCTCCCTCCCTTATTAAGGAAAGTTCTGCTGTATGACCCCTCTTAAACTTCTCCACGATACAGGCCAAGAGTTTCTTTGGGTTTTTTTTTGCCACACTTTTGTCTTTTTTTTTTTAATGTTTTCTTTAAAAAAGCATCATCAATTGGTCTTACAGACCCTAAGGTAGGATTTCTGACTCTTAAGTTTGAAAAAAAATCATCAGGTAATTTCTGTGCTATGGGGAAGGTTTTCCTGAATTTTTCTCCCTCCAGATTTTAATTGTGTTTTTGTAACCTATTTGCCAAAGTATGTGTTCTTTTCTACGTTGTTTGCTTGAACAGGTTTTAAACTTTTCACAGGGTTGCTTATTACTATTATTATTATTGCTTATTGCTCATTGCTCATTTCTACTTTACTGGGGTGCTTGGCCTTCCAGACTTTAGGAAGGAAAAAATTAGGAGGGATTCTTTTTGAAATATTTTCCTTGAGCCTTCCCCTGATTACTTTTTAAAAATGTCCATGCTGGTTTTGAAGTATTTAATCACTTTAGTTATGGCATTAATTTCCTTTTACCTGCTCTGTGCAGTTCTTCCTGAAAGTTAACTGCATTTTACTGCAGTTACATCAAAGACTGCTCCCATTGTGTATGTTTTTGTCTCCAACGAGACCTTGGATCTGTTCTCCCAAGGCTGATGGCATTATTGAGATTTGTTATTGTAATTGCAAATCTCAATTTCTGATGGATACTTTCTCTTTATTTGAAATCTTTTACTACCATCTTTGTTAATAAATTATAAACATAAACAGATTTTTAGATAATCATCCACTGTACTAATCTATTTCTCAGTGTCCTGAGGCTGAACTGCAATTTCTAAAGATTATTTAGTCAATTTTCAAACAATTATTATTGTGTTAAGGCACAGCTGCTGCCACCCTCCACTGGCTGAAACCTCTGTGTACTTAGGCTCCTTACTGTAGTTGCAAAGAAACTGAAGGCATCAGTTGCGGTGCAAGAACAGAAGTGAAAGCGTTTTTCAGAAACTGTCCTTAACTATTCTCCTGGTATCTTGTTCAGCTGAATGTTTGAAACCGTATCCTGGAAAGTAGTGCTTTTATGTACGGCAAACCCTGTTCCTCGTTGCTGACATGACCTGAGAAGTATAGTTTAATGTAAATAAAGATGTATTTGAGCTGTAAGACCACTAAAGGCTAGCAGTACAGGGCAGTAATGATTTTTTTTAAAAAAGAAATTTGGAAGGTTTTCAGCTCTTAGTTTTCAATTCCTATCTGGCTACAGCATGGTAGTGCGTAGTTGTTCCCTTCGCTGTGAAGCAGTAAGCTTCACTTTGCTCATGATTGAATAGGTATCTAAATTACAGAAGAAAACCACTATATGCTACATCTTTGCCTGTCAAAAAGAGAGCAATGAAAAAATAGGTCAAACTCCCTTCAGCCGCTGGGGAGAAGTGGGTGAGTAGCAATTGGTTCTATAATCATTCAGGGCAAAAGAGAGTTTCTAGTGACTATAAAACTGGCACCTTGTTGCCAGCATTGTGTGAGTTCATTTACAATATCATGTAAACACAACAACTTGGAAAATGTTCCTTAAATGCGGGGGGGTTTAATAGTTTAGGTTTTTTTCTATCTACAGCTTTATTTTAAATGAGCATCTTATTAATCCCCTGTGAAGCTCAGGAGGATGAGCTGATCTCCAGGGCGTTCTCATATGGCTCCTTCTGAACTGTGTACCTATGCATTAAGAGTAAGGTTTTACACATTGTGCAGCAGGCATTTGCACAGCGCTTGTGGTCTCCTTCCCAGTCTTCATCATCTCCACAGGACATGGTTGAACATTTAAGAGAGGAAGGAGGAGGACTGTGGAAGAAGCAGAGATGGCAAGGTGGATGCTCGACCTCCCTGGTGTTGAAGACAGACTCCTGAGATGAGAAGCCTTTCAGATGCCACGTGGTTTTGTCGCCTGGAGGACTTCATTTGGGAGACCTGCAAGGAAGGCCACATGGGTGTCCTCTGTGGAACCATAAAGAAGGGCAAAATACAGGCTTTGCTGTTGCAGCCAGGAGACTTGTTGTTAAAGTGATCACAAGGTGAAGAACACCATGAAATGCCAGTGACCTGGACTGAACCTCTTTAACCAGTAGTTCATGTTTCTGCTTCCCAAAAGAGGATCATTTCAGAGCTTTCAGAATAAGGGTAAACAAAGGGAAACAGATGCTTGCTGGTTGGTTTTGCGTCCATTCTTTTATGCTGTTGTTATCTCAGAAAAGAAAGCCCATGTGATGCAGAAAACAAGTCTGATTATTTGGAATTTTAAATAGACTATTTCTAGCTGGCCTTAGCAGTGAGTGACTTCTCAGTGATATGCTGCATTCAGTATCCAGTATCTGCACTTAATTTCTAGAGAAAAAAATGTTAAAACTGAAAATAATATGGGGAATCATTCCCAAGGAGATGATTTCTAATATGACCTTCTTGTAAGATCAACCCTTCTCATTTCAATTCATAACTCTTAACTTGGACCACCAGGTGGAACTGATACTTGGCAGTCTTCTGTCTGAGAAGCACCATTTTACAAGGGAGGTCTGATCCTGCTTAAGCCAGTGCCACTTTTGTGTGTGTCAGGACTGCAGCACGTGAAGTGAAAAGGATGGTAAGCAGTATGTTTGACCAATCCTGACTCTAGTTTCTGTGTTTCTCATGAGTACTAAGAAGCAGGAGTCCGTGAAGACAAAAAAAAAAGAAGCTGAACAATAATAGATTAGGGAAAAAACTGAAGTAAAAAAGACCCAATTACGCTTGGCACAGTGGTGTAGTCAGTGATGACCTCTAAACACAACAAACATGAATCATGAGAAAAGCTGATGATACACGGAGTAGGATTTTACTGAGCCCATAATTAAATTTATTAGGTTTCTCTCAAGCCCTACAGGAATCAAGTACTAATCTCATTGGATTTTCTCTGAAGTATTCCCAGGCAAAGAATTTATGAACTGAGGCTGAAGGATATATGTAAGAGAAAATTTTCCTGAGACTCACAGGACTCATCCAGGTCCAGAGGCTTGGATGGACTAAATTGTAGGGTTTGAGCGGTTGAGAAGGTTTAATCTAGGACGTGGAAGGTTTGGTAGCTAGGAAAGTGGATCGGCAGAACAACAAGTGATAGAAGTAATTCCTTTTCTTCTGGGTGCATCACTTAACACCTTGCAGACTCCCAAGTTCTTTATTTCACATCTTATTGTCACCTGCCTGTTGCAGAAGGGTCTAACTGCATTTGCTTGTTTCTTCCTTTATCTGAGAGGAAAAAAAAAAAGCGTCATCCAATATCCTAGCAAATAAGTGCCACCAAACCAGAAAGTTAGTAGAAGTATGGGTCAACACAGAGAGATTCTAGCTGCTAGAGAGTGTGTGAAATGGGCTTCAGTGAAAGGCAAAGATAGGAAGTGGGGAACGCAGAAGATTCCTCTTGGGATCACTTCAGGGACAACTGGAGATGTTATATCACACAGAAGATGACCAGGGAGAGAACTAGTCAGTTATTTCCTATCTATACCTGGAGGCTGTAGTTGCAGGAAGAGAATAGTTCTGGTGACCACATAAAACAAGCTGTATAACAGTGACAGCAGGTACTAGCAGGTAACAGCGACAGAAAGAAATCAGAGGAGTCAAAAGGATTTATCAGTGGAAGTGATTCTGTAGCAGTTTCTTTGGTTCTAGAAAGGATGCTGTCATCCAAAAAACCCAAACATAGCTAACAAGGAATATAATATCTCAGGGACTATGATTCCGTTGAACCAACTCTGACCAAGCAGTTCTGACACTCAGGAACATCATCAGGCCGGGCAATTTACAGTGTATAAACTGTGGTAGGATACCCACCACCATTGGTGGCCTTTTTAAATGTGAGTGAATCAGGCCAAGGAGGGAGGAACTCTGTACTGGCAGATCTGGTAGAGGGAAGACAGTTTGAGTATGATTTTACTGAATGTGAGATAATATTTTTGCCAAATCACTTTCAGCCTCTGTGAGGTATTTTCTATTTATTCTCAGCCCAGTTGCTGTTCCTAACACTAAGGTGCAGCCAGGGCAGACTTTCATTATCCAAACCTGAATTTACTGCTGTGATCTGTTGTTTCTGAGATCTGGTTAAAGGCCATATTCATTGTGCTACAGAAATCCACCTCTTCCAGATAATAACAGTATAATTCACACTGACTGTAATTTTAAGAACATTTGAGCATGTCCTAATTATCTAAGAAGCTGGTGGATAATACCACTGTGCTGTGATGACAGGGTACATGCATGTCATTGGGTCTTGTTGAAAAGAAAGCTTGTTATGCTCCTTTCATGCTTTAAAGCCCTGTTGCATTACAGGCAGGAGAACAGTGGGTTTGGACATTAAGCATGAATATGGGTGCATGTTTTGCCTGGTGGTTCATAGGCGTGTGTCAGAAGCTGAGTACTGGGATGAGTCAGCACAGAAGTGTCATCAGATAAAAATAGCTTTAAGACATAGCAGGGTGTGGTAGTTACTAAACAGATCATTGCATAGCACTCACATGGAGGAAAGTTCCTCTGCCATTCCGACTCTCCCTGTCCCCTCCCCTGTTTGCAGCCATTTCATTTTCCATCTAGCTCCTACCTGCCTGGGTCACTGAGAGCTTACCTGCTTCAGCCCAGGTACAAAGCTCTGGGTCATGGCAAAGGGCCAGACAGCCCAGAGCAGCTAATGGGGTTCCTATAGATACCTCAAGTACAGAGCAATAAAAGCCCAGGCTCACAGCCCAGCTCTCAGTCTTCTAGGTGGCCATCTGAACTTGACTGCCCCGCGGTGTCCAGAGAGACAGGGTGATGGTCAGGTGGCTGGCTGCAATGTACTGCCCGGCTGAAGCCAGACAGAGGCTAGAAGCAGCAACAGAACCTGGCACAAAGCCTTCTGGGGACTAAATTACTACCAAATTGTTAATTTCTGAAATAACCTGACTGATTCCTGAAGACCTTCTGACGGAATGGAAAAGCCATTCAGTACAGAGAGTTTACTGGTGGGATGTTCAATGAACATCTAGAGCCATCTTATATTACCCAGGTCTTCCTTCTAGCTTCCAGGTGCCCCCACCCCAGAAGGGAGAAAGTGTCCTGTAGATCTTGTGTAATGTCTCCCAATCCCTTGGAGTTGTGTCAGAAATAGTAGGTCATTCCCAAATGAAAGTACGTGCCTCTGTTGAAGCAACTGAACCCATCCATGCTGCTTTTTTCCAAGATCAACAATACTGTTCTTCATGGCATCCCTGTGTCTTCTTTTCAAAGAGAACATTTAGAAACCACTTTTTCTAGATAACTTTTTCTAAGTGCAAGCCTAAATCTTGATGAAAATAGCATGATGTAATAAATTCATATGGAGAGTTGCACTCTCAGGGGAGCAACAACCTTCCCAGAAGTCCTTGGGATTTGCGCTCTCTGAAGGAGAGCCAAGGAGCGTCTGGCTAAAGCTGCTCATCAAAGGCTCCCAACATCCTATTTCACCAGCTCTCACCCTGCCTGCTGGAGCTCACTGGAGGAACAGCCCTGCTACCCATGAATCTTGTACTGGAAAGGCTGGATGCTGGGGAGATGGTCCTGTACCTCTGTGTAGAGATTTCCCTAACCCATAGGAATGTGATGCCATGCTGCTCACCAGCCACTCTGAAATCATCCTTTACAGCAGAAAAGCACCAAAGTAAAAATAAGGAAATGAAGCATTTACTACATTCAGATGCTGACAACACATTTACTGTGTGCACAGGAGCAGCGATAACAAAGGCCCTTGCCCCTGCTGCAGCATGGTAAGACCAGGCTTGCTGTTCCTGTAATTGAGGGGGGCTTGGGAGCTGCTTCCCAGAGGATCGTGCCAGTGGGAAGCAGATGCCATCCTCCTCAGGGAACAGCAGGATGAGGAAGTACAGCTGTGCTGGGCTCTGTCCCCGACCTTTCCATTCCAGCTGTGCTCCTTGCCCTCCCCATTCCACTTCCCAAGTCAGGAACAGTCTGGCCCTTGCACTAAGGTTGTCAGACCACAAAACCGACTTTGCTCAGAAGACTTGAACCACGTAAGCACGTTTACTCAGCTTACATATAAATGTAGATCGAAACCAGAAGGTTTCAAAATCCATTTCCTGCAGCTGTCCAGCCACTTATACAACCTTAGGGCTAGGATTTGCCATTCAATCAAAATCCTTGTCCCAGCACTGTCAAGTTACCCCCAGGCAGATCCAATTTAAATGCAAACCTTGTAGCCCAGCCCCAGAAGGGTTTCCCGTGATTCACACCTTAGTCTGGTATTCACTTTTAGCACTCCTCCAGAGGTCTGCTGATGCCCACAGTTAACTTCAGAAAGCACCTGGCAAGGTAAAGCCACCTCCCCACCAGACAGCGAAGAGAACCTGGTAACAGCATTAAAGAGTAGACAAGTCACTACCAGCATTAAATACCTGTCTGGGTATCTCAGGGCATTACTGCTTTATACACTGCAACTTATGTTTGATATAAGCACGATGCAAAGTGATAGTGATACTTTATACATATCACACGTGCAGTTGATACTAGCTCTTTACAGAGTCTGTAACAGGAGCCACGTAACTCTGTGTTAATAATGATGTGTCAGTGGATACCTTCAGCTCTGGTTTAAAGAGATGCCATGACAAAGAGTTTCCTTGCCATTCAATGAGCTTTTCAGTTGTCCCAGTTGTAGGATTATATTAGATTTCTCAGTTCTACAAGAAAATCTGAGCAACTTTATCAGACTATGAAGTTAGTCCTCCTCCAAGCAGGGAGCGGGACTAGATGACCTTCTTCCCACATAAATTTTTCTGTGATTCTAAAATGGTGATGGTTGCGAAAAGGAAAGGAAAAGGAACAATACTACATTTCAAGGATAAATTCAAACAAATTAGGATTTACCAAAGGGTCTTGTTGAAGTCTCTTCAGAGAACATGTATGCCTCTAGGGTATCAGGCAGAAGCCATTAAATTAAGTTCATCCTTGCACAATGTGTGTGAGGTTGGTTTAATTTAAACCCTCCTAGGGCTGTGACATGAGGGCTTTCTCACTCTCAGCAGGGACAGGCCCAGAATATAAAATCCAGAAGTCTTTGTGGTTGCTGGTGACTCAGCTAAGGATGCTATTTCATCTAGGTGTTACATACAGCTTGTGATTAAGCGGCTTTCCCCTGAGAAAACTTTTTCTATTTTCATTGAAAAAGTTTCCTTGAAAAGTTTTACCTGCTGAAAAAGTTTTGGATTTTGAAGAGCTTTTAAATAATTTTTCACTTGTCAGAAGCCATTTTCTGTAAAAAATGTCAACCTGCTTCCAATGTGAACTGGGCATTTTATTATTTATATTTAGACTTTTTAATGTATTTTAACTGCACTAGTTATATTAATTCAATATTTTGTATATTATATAATAATAGTGTTTATTTTCATTGCATTCATTTCATTTCATCATATAGAATGATGGTATATGTCATAGCTGGAGCAGAGTGCAGCCTATGGGATACTACAGGTGGTAATCAGAGGGCATTTAATGGGGAGAAGAGGAGGAGAACAAACTGGTTTTGGGATGGGGCCTAATACATTTCCTAAGAATATAATGTGATGACAATGCATGCAAAGCCAGGCTCCCAGGACTCTCTGCAGACTTGTGCTCCCATGTTTCATCCCTCTCAGCATGACAGATGAGAGTCATGTCTGTTAACGCCCACGTGGGAAGCGCTCAGTTATTGCAGGGTGGTGTCACAACTAACGCAGACCACAACGCAGAGCGTCTCATTCAGCTCACATGATACAGGACTACACAGTATTCTGCTGCACAAGGTTTTGCTTTGTATTAAAGTGCCCAGCCTGGGCTTTGACCACTACACTCACTCAAGGTCCTGGGATGGTTTTTCTTTGCCATATTCAATTTGCTAATCCAAATGCTGACCCGATGCTACTGTGGACAAATGGGCTCTGGGTTACTTCAACTGGCTATCTGCATGTCAGCTGGCCGTAGCGGTCCCTTTCTCCACGAGGTGTTGTTCGGTTGTGGGATCATACCCACCAGCTACGGGGCCTTCGGTGAGGGGGAGCGGACTTTCAGCAGCTTGTGCATGATCCTAATGATGAATTGGGCATTGTGCTTGCAGCTCTTCTTTAGGGGAGCTTACTTGTGGGGTTAAATCGTGAAAACAGAAATTTACTGTACAGATATGTTTCCTGTACGTCCAAAGAATGTAAGGAGAAGGCATGAGGCATAAGAAAAAAAATGGCTCTCCAAGAAACCATGCCTTTCTAATCTAACTGCAAACGGAGCATGGCACCAGGTTACCGGGAAGTCTCTGCATCGAAATGCGAACCCGCCTGCAGTTTCTCAATTACCGGTTTAATCTTACTTATTCCCCATCTTTTACTGCCACCTACTGGCTACGACTGAATGGACTCATCGTTGGACCTTTAATAAATCTCTCTGGTTTACCCTATTTATTTAAGAGCTACAAATTTTGATAAAACCAGTATTTCTGCTGGCCTTGGAAGGTTTGTCTTCCTTTCCGTTTTAAATCTTTTTTATTCCCTGTTATCTTTTCAGCACGGACATATCATATTGAGTTACTGGTGGCAAAAAAAAAAAGCACCTTTTGGCTCAAAAGGGAAGAGAAGGTGCCAGCAGCATAGCAGAACTCTCCTCTTGGGATTCCTGCATGAGTTCAGAAATTCCTAGGAAAAAGGAAAAGGACCAGCTATGGGGAGCAGGGGAATGGGATTTGCTTGAGAAGGAACCATTTCACTTTTTATTACCTCAGACAATGCTGAATATGTCATATTTTCAGAGAAAGGTAAATTCCATCACCACCTCGCATCTTCTTGCAGCGGTGGAGTGGAGTGAAGAGAACATCCCTTATGTTCATGAGGATGGCTGGCATTCACCCCTGAAATTTTATAATCACAAACCGTCAGAGCCTAGGGCAGGAGAGCTGAATTGCTTCTGTCAGCAGGGTCCCTTGTGCGACATGCAGCACTTTGTATCGCATGGAACAGCAGCTCACTGACAAGGGAACCGCAGAGAGGGCTTTTGGAATGAATTAAGTGAGAAACGCAGTGCACGTGTGATGGCAAGCTCAGGCTGTATTTGGGGACAAGTCTTGGCTAAAGAAAGGAGAAGACAATCCAGAAGAGCCAAGTATTGCACTTCAGTGTTTTGAAAACAAAGAATTTTGATTTTTTATTTGAAGCAAGGCTTTTGTTTGGAAAAAAACCCAAACCAACACAACCCTCCCAAAGTTTAATTTAAAACAGGGCTTTATAAAAGGGGCCAAAATGCATCTGTGGAATAATTGCTGGAGGTAACTTAGAAATTGAACTTATATTCACGTTTTAAAGAAAGGTACAGCATCAATGAAACTTTCAGGGCAAAGTGCAGCTGGTGTGCAAGGGATACATTTCACGGAGGTTCCCTAGGCAACCTTAGATGTTGGTGACATCAGGGGAGTCTGGTGTGCTATCTCTAAGCAAAACGGCGTGGGGGATGGAGCAGAGTGGAGACACCACGGCCAAACTCTGATAAAATGAGAACTTGAAGGTCTTACAGAACACTTGAAGGTCTTATGGAACTGGTAAACTGCCAAATTGCTACCCTGAGCCAACAATCTGTCATTTTTTGACAAAATGCTATCCTCTGAGTGAACTTTGCTCATTATAATGTCATTATAATATCAAAACACACCTCCATCCCAAAACGCACCCACCTCCAAGGTGTGACCACTCCTCACGGAGACTGCGCTCTGAATTTTTCATAGTCTATACCTTTAAAAGTGAAGTGAGAAAATTTTACACCAATCATAACAAAATTATGTATGACTAGAGTCCCTCAAGCTCCACCTGAAAGGTAAAAAATGGTATAAAAATAACTTAAGAGAGGAGGGATGTCAGGGAAGATACCAACGCAGTCAGGGAAATACCATCGCTGACCACCCCTGACTTCTGGGATCAGTCGACAGGCTGAGCCTCTCCTGCCCCCAATACGGACGCTTGTGGGTAAGATTCGAACACTTGGTTATACCAAGTGCTTCCCCGGGAAACTTAGAAATCTCCATAGAGTTGCTTTGTAACGTAACGCATTTGTAGCCAAGCTGTATTACTGACATCCTTAGTATTTGCACGTGCTTTGCACACAGTAACTTTATCACTAGCAATCCAAAAGAACTTGTGCATCTGTTGCTTCAATAAACTACACTTTTCATTAATCTAGCTGTGAGAGTTCATAGTGAACGTGACCAAACTCCTTAAATGTGGCCGTGATAGTTCATGGAGCGCTGCTAGATCGACTTGTACATGGTGTTATTAGTGCATCCGTAATCGTGACCGTTCAGTACATACTGAACACCACCGGACATCTAACTGGGCATCATGCCGAACTGGGCATCACTCAGCATCTAAGCCAAGCCACCCCCAGCCCCTCTGATATACAGACTGGAATGCAAGGGGGTTTATTTTTTGCCAAATTACTTCACCCTTTAACGCAACAGCATCTTTAGAGTCAATCTCAGAGCATTACAGTTTTGTGGCCTAACCTGCAGCCAGGACTAGCAAAATGGCTCCAAGAAACACTGTGAAGATCTCTCAAGTGAAGGAAAGCAACCGCCTCCTTGGACAACAACATCTTGCAGTGTGCTGCTCTTTATGTGTGCTGTCAGGCAATAACATCGTTTGGGTATCAGCTGGTTTGATCGCTTCAGGAAACTGGCCCTACTCTACCGCTGCAGGTAATGTGGTAACCCTTTAGTGTCTTGTAAATTATCAGATAGGCATTAAGTCAAGTAGAAATCATTCAGAAAAGGTCAATGCTTTGATTTTTGCTGTTGATAAAGGAAAGCAAGATTGGATGGATTTTTATTATGGTTGGCCCTTGATGGATTTCTTCTTCTCTCCTCCTACATGGAACCACTAGGCAAGCCCACGTGAACGTACTGGAGCTCCTGGTATCAGAACAAAACAGGAGAGCAGGCTCCAAATCCAGGCTCTTCCATGTTGGTGCGACACAACCTCCCAGAAAAGCACTCTTGCTATCTTGGGCTGTCAGACCGCTGGGAGCTGTTGTGAGTCCAACAGCATTTAGCTCATGTTGCAGCTTAGACAGGAGGCATTCCTGGAGCATACACATTTCACAGGGTTCTATAAATGCCCAGTGAAAAGGCACTGTGTTAGATCTCACCTTAGACACTGTTCTTACTTGGCAGAGCACGATGCCTCTCTACAATCTATTCTTTGGAGCTCTGTTTTGCTTTAATGCAACTTAGCTTTAAATTTAATGTTTTTTTTGCCACCCCCCCAGAGTCTGATGCTTGCTTTTATGAACAAAGTATTGAACCACTTAGCTATCAGCATGTCTCCTTCTGCCAGGCAGAGTTGCCACCTGCCTGCAGATACCTGCCCCATGAGCCAGGATAATTTTTCTTTATTCCAGTGCTTTCTTTCCTAATTATAAACTTTTGCACAGGCTCAGACAATTCCCCTCTTCGTTTGCCACATTTAACTTTTAAAAAATCTTTAATGACTTGCTGTAAAACCTTGAATTGACTATGTTTAATGTATCTCGCAACCCATTTCCCAGAATCCAGTGCTGTAGGCGGATGTCCCAGCAATTTATCTTGGTATAGCACTTACATATAATGCACTTTCTACAAAGTGTATGGGTAGAGGATGTTCCTGGGTATACACACTCCTCTGAGCGTGTTATTTACTTGATGACAGAGGTCATTTTACATTTCTTTTACACTTTTCCACTCATACCCCCCTGATCATTACTGCCATTGTACTTTCCATAGTGATATGAAGACTATCACTGTACAAAGGCAGTCAATGCCCATGACTTCAGAAATAATCATGAAATGCAAGAGAAAGACTGTTTCCAAGAGAGGTGCTGGAGAACACAAGAAGATTGTTCTTGTGTCCCCTAGGGAGTGTAGTGTGTTCTGCACCTCTCCGTTACTTTCTCACCTTGAGCCTTCTCACTGCTGTACTGAGCTGAGCTGCTTACACCAAGCCTCTGCCTGGGGTTTGATCTGCAGCTCCCCACATTCCTACGACCAAGGCTCCCCATAGATCTCTGGTGGCTACCCTCAGTTCACTCCTGTCTTCCTTGCCCAAGCAGGGAGGGTCATGAGGGGTTCTGCCAATCTGAGTTTTTTCTGGTAGTGCAGCCAAATGCACGCTTGCCGGTGACGTAAGAAAGGATGTGCTGGGTCTCTGTGTGTGGTCTTTGTGTTATATGGGCAGTCAAATTTGTGAATGTGTGGTTTGTGGTATGTGTATGTGGCTGAGGAATGGTTTTCTGAGTGGAAATTTAGCTACCGTGTTCTATACTTGTTTGCGACTACAACACAAATTACAACTTGCAAAGTCCTTTGCAAATGTAGACATCTTGTTCCTTTGCCTTCTCACAGAGCCAAGAGCTGGCTGTCGTCCAGTCTTTTTAAAATGGTAAATAAACAAAGATCTGGAAGCAAGCCGATGTGACTGTCACTACACAATTCAGTGCTCTAGTGATCTAATTCCTTATCTTGATAAGGTCCTTCCAGATATACTTTATACTGCATTAGAATAACACCGGCTATTGTGCATTCGCCTTATGTCACCTTAACCCCTAATACACTGCAAGAAGCCTTGGCTGGAGCAGCGATACAAGGGAGCATCCAGAGAACAGGAATGGAGAGGGCTGACCCCACTTCTTGCAGGATAACCTGCGGCAGGACGCTGAGCCAGGGCAGTGCGTCAGCAGAGGCTCGCCAGCCATCACGCGAGACCGAGAACAGCTCTAGCAAGCACATGATAAACTCTTTCCTCAGTTTCTTCATTAAAAGTCATATTTGCATGGTAGTACAGTAATATATTTAAGCCTAATCAACTATACAGTTTTTTAACACACTCGGGATCTGATCAAAATTTTGTAGATGTCAGTCCATCGACAGAAATTTTTCCTTCACTGGTCACTTGTCAGGTCCTTCGTCTATTGGGAAAGGAATTCTCGTTCTTCAGCAGCAGCAACTTTTTCTCAAGGTCATGTCTGTCAACTCTGGCCTGGAATCAGGTTCTTCATACCTCACAGATAGCCAGATAATCAAAATTATGTTGCTCCCAAGTTTTTCTGTATTTTACAACACACAAATCCTCATGGAAACCATTGACAGCCCTTTCATGTCCTTCCATCTGGAATGGTCCAAAATTGCTTATAAACAATAATTCTTGAGTAATTCAACCAAGTTTGAAACACATCCTCTGTGTGGTAGAACACAGAGTGTCCAACACTTCCCAGGTTATTTTGGGATGCATTGTTCTTCATTTGCCATGCTGAAGTGGGTGTACTGTATGTAGACTACCCACATACTCATTTAACATACTCAAATGGATTCTTTGACAATTTTGAAATATCTTGTTATTTTGCCTAAAAACATTAATGAATGTGATCTCAATTCACAGCATTCTCTCATACATTGTCCACTGGAAACAATTTTTCCCAGGTTCAACATCATATTTCTCAGAGTAGGCTGGCAGTTGCTTGCGGGACAACATGAAGATCAAGGGACAATCATTTCTGGAGCCTTTGTTTGTTTCCTACCACAGCAACTTTGTTACATTTTCCAAGATCACGTTCCACAGCTTTAATGGGAAAGATATTCTTCACTTCCCTCTTATGTCATTACTCTAAAGCATTCTGGACACAGGTTGGTGTAGCAGCATCTTGGATTTGACTGCTATACCCTGCAGATGTTTGATCTAGAAACCGTTTTGATTCCTTCTAGATTAAAGGATTTACAAGTCTATCAATACTTTCTATTAAAGTCAGTGTAAGCTGTTTGTTCTTAACAAAAGCCTTCCAAAAAAAAAAACCCCAAAACCCCAAACAAATTGCTGGATTATTTAGAACTGCCTTTAATCCAATATTAAAGATGTTACTTAAGAAGTAGCTGTTGACAATATAAAATGCAATATTAAAGTAATTAAGATCAATAAATCCTCTACATTTTAGAACCATCCATACACCTAGGGCTTAATTCCAAGCCCATTTTTCCACTGACTCGGTGGATCAAGTGCTACATTTTTTAGTTTATAATTTTCTGACTTTTTAAACTTGCTTTTGTAAATAAATGTTATAACTTTAATTTTTCAGTAGGGAAGGTAAGTAGACAGATTAAATGACCTGCCTGTGATAGATCATGGTATTATCAATTTTAGGACAATGTCAACACAGGCACAGGCTGAAGTGAAGATAAGGTCCCAATAACACCAGGGTGTGTATAACACCATTTATAATTTGAAGAATTTATGGTTTAAATTAAAAGGCCCAATAAGTCTCTTACTTGTCCAGCTAGATCTGGGAAGACCAGGAGTTTCCACTTTAAAAGAAATTCTGCAGCTTTAAATGTCTCACCTTTCCAAAATTGGAAGAAAAAGCAGCATTTCTACATGTATTTTATAATATATATCCCCAGAAAAATAGTTTACTGTAAAAAAAAAAAAAAAGCAACATTATTTCTGTATTACATAAAATGATTTCAGGACATGAAATTATTTGGAAATGCAATATTAAAATGTTAGTTTCTGCAATTGCTGAAACAGAATTTTTCCACTTTATTGAAAGGTGTTATCTCATTTTTTTCCAAGAAATACAATTACAGAAATTGAATCATATCTGCAAAATGTTTCCGCTTCAGCGAACATCACATTTTCTAATTACAAAACCTGTTTGCTCAATCTGCTTTTTGAACTAGTCTATTGGATCAGTGTGTCCTGTTACAGACAGGTGAATGCAGCCACCTTACACATCATCCACCCTGTAAAATCTTCAGAACTCCTGTTTTCCCCTCAGATTTCTCAGTAGAGCCTGAGGCCCGTAAAGAGCTTCTTTATAAGTAGAAAATATTATTCATATCCACAATTCATCAAACAGACTCTATCTATCTGATCTCAAACTATTCTGGCATACTATTGCCAATTCCCTCCAAATTTGCTGGAGTTGGTTTAAAATAATGAGGGTTTTAGAACAATAATTAATTTTAGCTCTTCTGATCTGTCGTTTGGTATCTAAGCCTTAAATGGTTCATTTCAAAATCTCTTCCGTAGCCAGCATGGAGTAAGCAGGTTCTGCACAAAGAAATAAAAGCACATATTTTCAGGTTATCACAGGACTCCAGAGGCTAGGATTGTAAAAGACAGCCCTGTGAATAAGTGTGATACTTGTTATGAAATTCACAAAGTATTTCATTTTTAGGAGCTGCACAACCTCATGCAGATACCTGGCAAATTCAGAAGATGGAACTGGGTGCCTGGGCTGCCCACACAGAGCATGGGAGGAATTAGTCACCGAAGGAGAGAAATTCAAAGGACATGATGAACGACGACCTATGCTCACTGGTGGGAATCAGTGAGAAAAGATGGGGTTCAAACCCCATCCCTCCGAGGAGGCCAGGCTGCCGACCCAGCACAGCAGCAAGACATCTCACCTCACTTGGGATCTGCAGGAGCAACCTCCCCTGAAGTGAGGGGCATAAAATAGCTCCCATGCTCCTGTGCCACGTGTCTCAGCCTCACGCAGGTGTCTCAAGTCCCACCCAACTTGTAAAAACAGTAAGTTCCCTGGAAAAGAAACACAAGTATGTTCAAGGTAGCTACCCAGAATCAGCAGATACTTGAAGACGGTAGCATTGATCTCTTTTTGCCTCTGTTCCCCATTCCCAGAATGAAGATGATAATCCCAGCTGTTTGCACATGATGCTGGATAAAATACATTCCTTAATGCTTGTGATCCATGGGTACATAATGGTGAAAGCCCCACAGGATCCCAAAGAAAGAAGGGAATGAATAATTGTGCATCTAGTCTGAGAGTTATATAATATGCATTAAATAATAGCTGGAGCTGCACACTGAATGAGGAGGATGAAAGGGGCTATTGAAAAACAGCTCATTTGCTGAAAAAAGGCAGGATCCTGTGGGAAGAGGAATATGTGATCATCTAATTAAGAAATGTATAATTATCCCTACACTTAAGGGGGCTGAACTTCAAGCTTACAAGTAACCTCATTCCTAGCATTTCTTAACTTTTCCTTGCTTAACTTTGCAACTTTACTGACTTTTGTCGAATGGGTTTCAGTTCCCTTCCAAAAGTAAAATAGTAATAAACCCCAGGCTGGGGAATAGCGTTTTTGTCCCACAGAGCCATTCTGACTAACCCAGGCAAGAAGCAGGTCTGGCTCTCCAGGCCATTGGCTCAGACGCCTTCCACATGGGGAGCTGGAGCAGCAGCAGCAGGCAAAGCACACAGAGTATGAATCAGAGGGGTATGAAACACCCATCGCCAGGCCTTTCTGCTCTCTCCCAGCCACTGTCTTCTTTTGGCTTCTGCTCCCAGTATTTCATCCCCTTCTGACAAGTGTCTTCACCCTGGATGTTTCAGTCCCTGCTCTTACATTCGGTGAAGCCAATGCTCCCCAGCCATCCTCTGCTTCCTGCCTTTGTTTACAACTTGGGCAGCAGGGAGGCACACAGAAAAGCACTGACAGGATAGTCTTCTCTCTCCAAACACAGGTGACTGGTGATCCAGAAGAACTGCAATTGCAATGGTGACCTGCTTGGCCGTCCCTGGCTGGACTGTCCTGTGGTGCTCGTGCAGGAATGACAGACACGGGAATCAAACAGAAGGCAAGAGCTGGAGCATGCTCAGCTAACCTCCAGATGGCACCTTCAGATCATTTCTCTACTGACCATGTGCTGAAGATATTTTTTTCAGAATTTCATTACTTGGTGAAATTTGGTTGCTAGTCATTCTGAGGAGTGATTTTTGTTCTACCCCCAAACAGGAACTGTAAAATATGTACCTCTATCACAGCTAAATTTCAACTTTCCATTCAAAAGCATGGAGTCACTGTAACTTATAAAGCCAAGTCCTAAAACAAATTCAAATGAGGGAAAACAAAGTATTTTTCCCCCCATCTCATGTCAGGACTGAGTATCTTTTGCTGAACTTTTTGAATGAAAACTACAAATTTCAGTCCAAATCATCACAGTTTGGCCAAGTTATGAGCAACTTAAACAGTGTGTTAGACTGATATTTCCACGACCTGCAACGTCAGCAGGATGTTGATGATGTGCTATGGAACTATTAATTAGGAAGGAGAGGCATGAGAATAGTTTTTAGAATTTTCTAGAAATTTTTAAGAGACTTCAAAAAGAAATGCATCTTCTGCAAACAGCGTTCCTTCTGAGGGTGATAGTCAGGGCATGGGGTCCCAGGTGGTGTTCTCCTTAACCCTGCTGGTGAGGAGAAAGGATGCAAGGAGGAAGAGGAGACAACTGTGTGTCAACTGGTTGAGGAGCTGATGTCAGTGACAGGGTTTTGTTTTCTATGGCCATGGAACCTTGTTTGAAAATCAGTGCCTGCCCAGGAGAGATGGGATCCACCCCACTAAGCAGGACAAAGGAATCTTGGTCAGCAGGATGGCTGACCTGCGCAGAAGGGGTTTAAACTAGGAATGATGCCAGAGGAAGAGTCACCAGCAGCCCTGTGAGGGAGTGAAACACAGAGCTGACGAGCAAAGGGCCTGGGCAGATGTGAACCAAAGAGAACACAAAATCAACAAATCCAGGCTTAAGCAGGGTCACCTCAAGCATTTTCATGTAAGCAAGGAAGTGCTGACAAGGCACCATTATGGAATAAACACCCAGACCCTTTTCAGAGAAATCAGCATGCCGGTGTGTCTCTGAAGTGCCTGTACACCAATGTGTGCAGTACCAGGAATAAACATGACAAGCTAGAAATGTGCGTGCAGTTGCAGGGCTACAATCTCACAGGGATCATGGAAGTGCGGAGACGTGGTAGGATGGCTCCCATGACTGGTGTGTTGCAATGGAGGAACACAGGCTCTTTAGGCTGCGAAGACCTGGAGTTGCCCTTTATGTGAGAAAGCAGCTGGAGCACATGGAGCTCTGCCTGGGGATGGATGACGAGGAAACACAAGGATGCGAGCAACATGATGAAAGAGCAGATCAGTATGGGTGACAGTGTTATGGGTGTCTGCTATAGGCCACTTGACCAGAAAGAACAAGTGGATGAGGCCCTGTACAGACAGATAGGAGCAGCCTCATGTTCCCAGGCCCTGTCCTCATGGAGGACTTTAATTACCCTGATACCCGCTGAAGGGACTACACAGCATGGCATAAGCAATCCAGGAGGTTCCTGGAGAGCACAGATGACAACTGCCTCACCCAAGTGGTAGTAGAGCCAATGAGGACAGGTGCTCTGCTGGACCACATACTTACGGACAAGGAAGGACTCACTGGGGATGTGAAGGTCAAAGGCAGCCTTTGCTGCAGTGACCATGAGATGGTGGAGATCCTGAGAGGAGGGAGCAGGGCAAAAAGCAAGCTCACAACCCTGGAGAGAGACCAGACTTTGGCGTCTTCAAAGATCTGCTCAGAAGAGTCCCATGGGATAAGGCTCTGGAGGGAAGATGGGCCCAAGAAAGATGGTTGATATTGAGCAATCGTCTCCTCCAAGCTCAAGAGTTGTCCATCCTGATGAGCAAGAAGTCAGGCAAAAATGTGAGGAGGCCTGTGTGGATGAACTAGGGGCTCCTGGCCCACACAAAGGAAAGCCCAGTCAAATTTAAAAAGGAAGCATGGATGCATAACCTGGGAGGAATACAAAGACACTGTCCAAACATGCAGGGATGAGCTTAGGAAAGCCAAAGCCCAAAAGGAATTTAATTTGGTGAGGGATGTCAAAGGCAACAAGGAAGGCTTCTACAAGTACCTGAGTAACAAAAGGAGGATTAGGGAAAATGTGGGCCCACTGTTGAAGGAGATGGTGGACCTGATGACACAGAAAATGGAAAAGGTCACCTTTGCCTTGGTCTTCACTGGCAAGACTGGCCTTCAGGAATCCCAGGTCCCAGAGACCAGAGGGAAAGGTTGGAGCAAGGAGGATGCTTGGTGGAAGATTAGTTCCCTTGGTGGAAGAGGATCAGGTCAGGGAATACTTAAGCAAACTGGACATGCCTAAGTCCATGGGCCCTGATGGGATGCATCCACAAGTGCTGAGGGAGCTGGCAGATGTCATTGCAAGGCAACTCTCCATACTCTTTGATTTATTGTGACGCCTGGGAGAAGTGCCTGAGGACTTGGAGGAAAGCAAATGTCACTTCTGTCTTCAACAAGGGCAGGAAGGAGGACCCAGGGAACTACAGGCCCGTGAGCTTCACCTTGATCCCTGGGAAACTGATGGAGCAACTAATTCTGGAAACCATTTTCAGACACATGAAGGGCAAGAAAGTGATTGGAAGTAGCCAGCACGGATTCACCAAAGGTAAGTCATACTTGACCAACCTGATAAACTTCTATGATGAAATTAGTAGCTTGGTAGACATTGGGAAAGTGGTGGATTTTGCCTACCTGGCCTTCAGTAAGGCTTTCAACGCTGTCTCCCATATGATCCCCACAATGAAGCTGTTGAAGTGTGGGCTGGATGAACAGACAGTGAGATGGATGGAAAACTGGCTGAACAGCTGGACCCAGAAGGTGATGATCAGTGACACAAAGTCTAGTTGGGGGCCAGTAACGAGTGCTGTACCTCAGGGGCCAATACTGGGTCCAATCCTGTTCAAAATCTTCATTAATGATCTGAGTGATAGGGCAGAGTGTACCCTCAGCAAGTTTGCTGATGACACAAAACTGGGAGGGATGACTGATACTCCAGAGGAATGTGCTGCCATCCAGAGGGACTTCAACAGACTGGTGAAATGGGATGACTGGAACCCCATGCAGTTCAATAAGAAGTGCGAAGTCCTGCACCTGGGGTGGAACAACCTCAGGCACTAGTACATGCTGGGGGCCGCCCATTTGGAAAGCAGCTTTGCAGAAAAGGATCTAAGGGTCCTGGTGGACACCAAGTTGAACATGAGCTAACAGTGTGCCCTTGCCGCAAAGAAGACTAACGGTATCTTGGGGTGCATTAGGAGGAGCATTGCTGGCGGGTAACTCCTCCACATTGGTGGGGCCATACCTGGAGTACTCTGTCCAGTGCTGGGCTCCCCCAGTACAAGAGAGACATGGACATACTGGATAGGGTCCAGCAAAGGGTCACGAAGATGATAAAGGGACTGAAGCATCTCTCCTACAAGGAAAGGCTGAGAGGGCTGGGACTGTCGAGAAGGCTCAAGGGGGGGTCTTATAAATGTGTATAAAAACCTGAAGGGAGGGTGCAAAGAGTACAAAGCCAAGCTTTTTTCAGTGGTGACCAGTGACCGGACCAGAGGCAACGGGCACAAAGTGAAACACAGAAAGTTCCCTCTGAACATCAGGAAACACTTTTTTACGGTGAGGCTTACTCACAGTAAAGAGGGAGAGGTTGTGGAATCTCCATCCCTGGAGATATTCAAAAGCTGTCTGGACACGGTCCTAGGCAATTGGCTCTAGGTGGCCCTGCCTGGTCAGGGAAGTTGGACCCGATGACTTCCTGACATCAGGAAGGTTGCCCTTCCAACCTCAACCATCCTGTGATTCTGTATGGCTCTAAATTTTATAAAATAGTTATTTACAACTAGTTGATAGGAAGTATTCAGAAAAGGCAGAGAGATGCAGACATTAGTCTCCACATGCAACCGTTGTAATTTTTTTATTACCCGTTGGTGGATTCATTTCTTCCAAGGTAACTTTTGAAAAGAGACTGAATACTGAAGCAAAGGAAATGTATTACCAATTGTCAGCAAGAAAAGGAAAAATGAGACTACTCTCTAATTCTTACATTCTGTCTCTATTAAAATAATTGAAAAAAAGAGAAAAACATTGCCAATTTTCTACAAAGGAATGGAATAAATCACAGTACATTTCCACAGCTTGTACACTGTAGTTTTTTGTTGAATTAGCTTTTCAGTAAAACTCTAAAATTAACTTGAGGAAGAAAAATTAATTGACAACTTAATTGAACATAAATTTGGTATCTCAAGTGTATGTCAGTGTCTGAATTTTGGTAACACATTTGACAGCGTCATATGCCTTCCTCTCAAATTTTATTCAAATGAGCATCCTCACAGAAATTTTCATGTACTCTGAACATGTAAAAGGACACAAAGTGACATAATCTTAAAATAATGAAATTAACATAGAGTGAAGGATTAGAAACTGTGGGACAAAATATATATTTTTTGTTTCTTGTGCATACAGTGGGATGCAATGAGGAGAGCTGTAATAATTTCTACCCAGGATTTAGAAAATGGTGTAAGTAACTGAACTGGCAGCAGTGATGCCTGTGTGGGTGGAAATACCTCTGAATGCTCCGAAAAGCAGTTTGAATTTCAAAACAGCTCGCTAGTTGGCTACGGATCTCTCGAGTAGCTAAGCCTTAGCCTGTCTGCAGCAGGACGGCCTGCGTCACAGCGTTGTAGCATCTTTTTTTTTCGGCTCTGACACCTGCCAAACCCGGGTTTGAGGTTCCTGACGAGTTTCAGTAGGTGAGGCCTCATGCAGCTTCAACCACCCCCCAAGGCGTGCCTTCCCAGGGAACCCTTCACCTGAGACTGCTTCGGAGCTGATGGTGGCATTGCTACCTGAGGGACGTTCAGCAAGGGATGCCCTCCGAAGACCTTCACTTTTGTTGTGAGAGCTATCAAGAAACTGTGGAGAAGCGGAGGAGACCAGGAGGAGGGCACAAAGCCAAAACCAAGCAGGACCATGCTCTCTGAGCGTTCAGGGAAGCACAGCAAAACTTTAGAAAGTGGAGGCAGCCAGGCGCGTGAAGCTTCATTTGAGGCTTCCATCTCATCAGCGAGGATGGACTCAAGGCAGAGGCAATTAAGAGAAGTGACGTGGTGGCAGTAAGGACGGGGTGCTAGGATACGAACTGCAAAAAGAGAGTGGAAACGTCACCGAAAGGACACTCGGGGGGAGGATGTACAAAAACTGGGGGGAAGGACAGGGAAAAAGCAGCAGCGGCAGGAAGGCGGGGAGAGAGACGGGAGGGAAGCGGCACGGAAATGAGGCAGCAGCGGGACGGCGCGGGGCGGGGGGAACTGGACGTCGTGGGGGGCGCGAACGGGAGGACGCCGCGGGAGGAAAGGCGCCGAGATGTGGAAAAGGCGACAAGGAAAGAAACAGCAGTGACAGCGACAACGCGGACACCTCCGCGCTCGCCCACGTGCTTATGCACACCCCCCCCCCCCCCCAAAACGCGCATGCCCCCACGCACTCATTCATACACCCGCCCCCAGGCAGGACCTCCCCCCCCCCCCACCGCCCAGTCACCCGCGCACGAGTGGGCGCAGCCGCCCGCTCCCCGCTCGCACACGCGGGCACCCACGGGCAGCTCGGCCCCTCCGCGCTCCCACGCGCCGCTTGCCTCTGCGCGTACGTATGTATCTATACGTCCCGGCGGCTACGCGCCCCTGCGTGGGGGTACGCCCGTGTGCACCCACAGACGCGGCGGCGCGCACGCCCAACGCACGTACACACGCTCCTGCATACACACGCGGCCACGTATATATCCGCACAGACGCGCACGCCGAAACGGCCGCAGAGCGCCCACCCGCGTGTCCGTCCGTCCGTCCACCCGCCGGCCTCCCATGCCATGCCGGGCCCACGCGGCCCCGCCGCCGCCCCACGCGGCCCGACACGGTTGCGAGCCGCTCCCCACTCCGCGCTCCACGCGGGCGCGGCCCCTTTAAATGCTAATGAGGCGGCGCGAGTGCCGGCGCCGGCCCCCGCTGACTGTGTTAAAACTTCGGCGGGGCCATTTTGGGGGCAGTAAGACCCAGCGCGGGCCCCAGGGACACTCCGCCGCCCAGCGCCGCGCACCCGCCCGCCACCCACCGCTCGCCCTCCATCCCGCCAGGCACCATGAGCGAGGCGGCGGAGACCAGCACCGCCAGCCCGGCGCCCGCCACGGCCGCCGCCACCACCACTACGACTACCACCACGACGACCGCCGCCCCGGCTGGAGCCCCCGCGCCGCCGTCGCCCGCCGCCCCGGACGTTAAGCCCAAGAGCCCCGTCAGCGCCGCCGCGCCGGGCGCGGCTGTTGGTGAGGTGGCTCCCGGTGCTGCCGCCGCTGCCACCACCACCACAACCGCCGCGGCCGAGACGGAGAAGAAAGTGCTGGGTGAGTGCCGGGCCGTCCGCTCTCAACTTCCCCGGGACCGGGGCACCTGCGGCGGGAGCGGAGTGGGCCGGGGGGTTGGCAGCAGCACATGGCCGCCGCCCGCGGCCCAGCCCGGCTCTTTCCTCCCCCCGCGCCTCCCCGCGGCTGTGAGTCAGGCTGCGCTCGGGGGAGGCGGGGAGCTCGGCCGGGGGGGAGCCGGGCGGGCACCGGGCCGGGACGCCAGCTCGGAGTTGGGCCGGGGCACCTGTGCGTAGCGGCGGCGGCCACTGCACCGCCCGGCCCCGGGTGCTTCTCCGGGGTCGGGCGGGGAATAGTTGAGTGAAGCGCAGCCATGTTGACGGGATTCCCGGCACCTGCCGCCGGCCCCCTGCCCCGCGGGGACGTCTCCCCTTGGGAAGACTTTAATAATGCCTCCAGGATCAGTGGTGTGAGTTTTTGTTCTATTGGGTTTTGTTTTGTTTTGGTAGTTTCTACTTTATCGATAAAGATGCGAGCGAAATGCTAAGCTGCCATCTCGGCGCTCGAGCCCAGCGCGTAGCTAGCGTTTCTGTATTGCGATTAAACAGGAGCGACCTGTTGAAAAGGTGGAAATAGAGATCTGCTGCTTATGACTGCCTAACTTCTAAGAGCTTGGTGAGGTGGAGAAAGCTGAGGCTGACCGCTAGCGCGGAGTCCCAAACTTCGCTAGGGAAATACAGCGTCTTCCCTTCAGAAAGGAAAGACTGAGGTCGTACTGTAGCAAATAGAGGAGCGAGGTAAAGGATTTCCCTGGAGCTGAGGTAGGAAGGGTTCTAGCAAAACAGAAATTGGAGGTACTGTTTATGTGATAATTCTTTTTTTTTCTTGTTCTGTTATCTGATTTGCCAGTAATCAGTCAGGACACATCTGTATCTGTTGGTGTGTCTGTCTGCTTCTTGCCTTAACATGGCTTGTTTTATTCTTGGTAATGTTTTTATCTTGTTCACCTATTGCTATTGCTCGAGGCGGGGTGGGGGAGTGAAGGCATAAGTGCCTTTCCTGATCTAGCAGGGAAAAGAAAACCATCATAGTGATGGCTTTTCACACTGGCCTTATTGCTAGGCAAGCTTTTTAGCAGGAGTTTTAAGGAAAATGATCATTGATAATGCTAATTGAAAATGGACTTCTGTGAAAGGCCACCTCAAGTGTCCCTGTTAATGGTCTTGTAATTATGTTCACTCAAGTCTCCTCTTACAAAGATCCTATTAGAAGCAAGGTCTGATGCTTGCCCAGGGCATCCAAATGTCCGACTTCTAGGAATAAGGATAAAGGTTAGTCAACTTTCTCTTCTCTCTTGGTCACCAGAAGCTTTGGCTTTCCTTGCTAAAACTAATAAAAAGACTATTTTGGCATGGGTAGGAGTGGATGATGATTGCTTCCTCTGATAGCATCAGAGGACAGCATCTTGTAGAAGTATGCGGGCTTTCACTTGCTGGTGGGATAGGTGTGACTGTACCAACTACCTTCTCGGACTCTTCGGTAAAACTGGTTATGTCTTCCTCTGGGCTTGTTCTCCTCCTTGCTATGACAGTTTAGGCTTAACAATAGCTACACCGTGGTCATGTGGATGTTCAGTGTCATGCTATTGTGTCTGATCTTCCCCCATCATGGTGTTGCTTAGGGGAGACTGTAAGACTAATGTGGGTGAGGAATGATATTTCCCCGGTACACTGTTCTAGGGAATATATTGGAGAGTTGCTCCCGGTCTCTGGCAGCCTTTGCAAAAGGAGCAGTGTTGCTTTTAAGCTGTGTGTGTGGACTTCCATTTATCAGCAGCCAGATGGCCACGTAGAGTGAGTTCTGACAACCTCTCCTTCTGCCAGCTTTCTGACTCCTCTGAGGGTTTTCCTCAGGCTTCCCTAGGTTTCTCACCCTCTTCCTAATCTGATTGAAATAGGCCAACAGATTCAATAGCTGTTTTGTGGGGGAGGGAAAGGATGATGGTGGAGGAATTGGTGGTATTAGCTTTGTTGCTTAAAGCAGGCTAAAACCTGCATGTGCCATTGGCACCTGTTTCTGTGCTCCCCCCCAGCTTCTTCCCCTGTTGACTTAGTGCAGTGAGCTCTTGCACGTAGCCAGTGCCTTTGTGGTAGGGGATAAATGTCTGTACCTAGTGATGTCCCCATGAAACTAAACCTAAAAGCACTACTATAAATGTTGATGCTGAAGACTGTTGTTACCGAATCAGTGCCAGGCTGTGAAACTTAGGGTCTTTATCTATGTAAACAAGAAGTCTTGGGTATGGATGCTGTAATAGGTAGAGCCCGTTTCTCTAATTGCTGTCTCAGTCTTAACATGGTTTTGCTTCTTCTAAATATGAATATTTTCTGCTAAAATTGTATTAAAGAAGACCAAAATCTTCACTTCTACAGGTGCAATGAGAAATGGCCTGTTATTTCAGTAACAGCAACAGTACTACAATGGACTGCTATCAGCAGACATTCCTACTTTAGCTGTCTGTTCAGAGGAGCAGGGAGAGGTTGGTCTTTTTGTCTGTCAGAGGGGTATATAAGAATGGCAGGACTGTGTAAGGCCAAAGGTCTGTCTAGCTCTGTCATCTAGTGGATATTTAAGGAAGAATGCAGGTGTAGAGCATATGAAGGTAATGATTTGCAGTGTGTTCTTGCCTCTAGCGGACTGGCTTGGACTTCGAACTGGAGATTCTCTCTAGACTATTTTCCTTTTAATTGCCTCTTGCTTTCCTCCCACTCCCCTCACATATGTAAGGTCTTTAACAAGCAGTCTGTAGGTGACTAGGCCCTTTTCAAATAAGTACTACGTAGATTGCTTAGGTAGTTGTGATCATGCTATGTAATAAGTAACATCTATAAAAATCTAGAGCCCAAAATTCTCCCTTTTCTACGGGTTTGAAAAGTAAAAGTTTGTGGCCTCCACCCAGTTGCTGAGAGGGAAGGAGAGGTTGAACTACCTCCATTGCTGCTGAGTTCCTCCCACACGTACCTATATGTTGGAGGAACAGGTTTTGCCAGATCCTATAAGACACTGCAGTATGGCTTCTAAATAAGATGGTGTTTTGGTATTGAGACAGGAGCTTGTCTTGATCCTAGAAGCCTTGGAATATAAAGTTGGTCTGTTTGTAACTGGTAAATCAGACCTCTAGAAGTAAGAATATATTAAAACAAACCACCATCTTTTAGGGTCTTGTTTGGTTAGAGTGATGTTGACAAAGCAAGAAGGCTTGTCCAAAATAAGGATGTGCTGCCTCTCCACTTGAGAGTTGCATGGTGATGCTTTGGCCAGTTCTCCTTTCCAAGGAAGAAAGGAAGGGTAACTCTGAGAGGACTCTTAAACAGCTATCTTCAGCTATGTTTCATGTCTAGCTACTCAGTTAAAGAGAACTGATGAATGGTAGTGAGATTTTCAGCTTCGCTGCCCATTTCTGGGATAAGAAGTAAAAGAGAGAAGGGATGGATGGCCAATTCTAAAAATAGAGGTGGAATTCATTCTAGGTGCTGTGTGGTAAACTCTTGGCTGAAGAACAGCAAGTGAAAGCACTGCTTCCTGCTACTTCATTGATATAAACTGAAGTGGAAGGTGGAGGTACCCTTTGAGTGTTAAGGGAGCAGAACAGGTCTGGTTGTGACTTTATGTGGAAGTAATAAAAGTATTTTTTTGTAACATTCTTGTACTTCATTGTGTGTTAGAGTAACTCCTTTAACTTTTTCTTTCCAGCCACCAAAGTTCTTGGCACAGTCAAGTGGTTCAATGTCAGAAATGGATATGGCTTTATCAACAGGTATGTTTAAATTATGATAGTCATATTTACTGTACTAAGACTCAGTACAGATATGTCATGCATTAGTAATTGCAGCAGAAACCCAAGGACCTGACTACAAGTTCATTCAGTTGATAGCTGAATTTGGTCAGGCATTCAACAAACTTGGGTATCATCTCAGGGGACTCTCTCCCCCGACCCCCCCTCCTTTGAAGGTTGTGTGTATGGGGAGAAAACAGAAAGGGTCAAACTCATTACAAACTCGTTACTTGTTCTCATGTTTACTGCTGCTACACCTTTAATAAGCTGTATGTTCTTTTGTGACTGCCTGGCTTGTTTTGAAGCTGCAAGTAAGGTTGGAGAGTTAGGGGAAATACTTTTGCATAAAAATAGAAGTATTAACTGATTGGTCAAAATACCTACTCTAAATGCACATTGAGATTCTCTGATATCATCTAACTGAAGATGTCCCAGGCCTGGGTTCACAGAAATTCTATCTTTTTTCTTCTCTTCTGAATGTGAACAAACTTCTGAATGGCACTGATAGTCCAAATAGCTGTAAGTGATACTGATCATACTTCAACCCTAAGCACACAAGACCCACACTAGCAAGTTACTGGAGAAAACTCTCGCTTTTAAGGCTGGAATATCTGTGGGGTTGAGGGACTTAAATTTGTCTTGTGTGCTTTATGAAAAACAAAGCTCCTGCGTGGTGAATGCTTGTCTTGCAGGACAAAATAACTTGCCAGGTATATCTTTTGCAAGTCCTTGAACTGTTACACAGCAGGTAGATTTGGGTGAGTTCTACACTGTAGAAAGGGGTAGAAGAGCACTGTTTCATGGATCTGAAGGCAGCCCTGTACAGTATTAATCCCAGTCTCTGAAGACTACTATCCAGTGTTATGTAAGCGTAAAAGAAAAGCTTGAATTAGCAAGTACCCTTAGGCTTTCACAGCAGTTGATGTGAGAGCCTGCAGCTGGATATGGTGTAATAATTTGTTAGCTTTCTTCCTGAACTGAAGTCCACTATTACTTCAGCCCAGTGCAACAAGTTTTGGATTATGCATTATCTTCACAGACTCTTTGACCCACCTGTTCCCTCTGCAGAGAAGGAGTTGAGAGCACAGACAGCAGGGTCTAGGCACTTTCTGTTGTATGGGTACACAGAATCAAGGTCTCAGACTTGTCTTCGTGTTTTGCATGCGGAAGCCTGATCTGGCTGGCCTAATTCAGACAACCTCATGTTCATGTCTGGGTCACCCTCCAATGGACTTTCCTAACACCTCTTGTGCATGGTTGCTTTGAATTTCACTGAAAGGGGAGATCTGTTAACAGCTGTGGCCAGTCCTGTTGATAGTCTTGCTTGACCTCTGGGATAGCAGCTCAAGTTGCAGTCCCTGTGGAAGTTTTTTTGGGGGGGTGGAATAGTGAAAGGCAAGCAGTCTAGTCATTAACTCTGCTCTGTGTCAAAACAAAATATTGAATGTTTGCCAGAAGATTACAGAGAAACCCCCCCATCCCCTCACCCTTCTGAAGGGTGGGGAGTCCTTTCTGCTGGCAAGCATATGACACTGGAAATTGAGAGCAGGGTCTTCGTAGCATAGACTTACACAGAATGTATGGAATCCAGGGGATGTACTACAGGGCAGGGGAAGGAGGGCTTCACTTGTGAAGTCAGGGATTTCTATTTAAGTCTCTTCGTCTAAACTCTTACGACTTCTCACTTTCTTTTCACAGAAATGATACCAAAGAAGACGTGTTTGTTCATCAGGTAAGACAGCAGTAATTGTACGTAGAGTTGGCCACTATGATAGGTTTCTAACGCAACTTCCTGAAACCCAGCCTTGTCCTGGCTTTTTAGAATGTTTACCATAAATACCTTGAATAGACATGTATTGAAATACTGAAATTTTCAGGGAGGAGTATTAGGGTATATTTTCCTTCTCTCTGGAGTTATAACTGAAGGAGTAATATCATAACCCTTCATGCTTTCTGTTGTCTGCTCTGGTTTGAACACTAAAGGGTTTTGGGGGTGTTTTTGGTGTGGTTTTGTTTGGTTGTCCCTTCCCTGAGGCGATGACTCCTGTTTTGTAAATACCTCACTACTCCTTGTCTGTCCTTTCCCTGACATTTCCTTATGCTCCTCGTGTCTTCTGTTTCTTCCTACCATCTTCGTTTGCAGGTCTGTTTTTTTTCTGCCTTCCCTGGTATTGGTGAGAAAGTGATCTAGTCTGGCTCTTGACCAGCCTGGGTTGCCATCAGCTGTTGCTGCATGAGGCAGCTGCTCTTAGGAAGAAGAGGAGGAAGGCTGTGTGCCAAGTGTGCCCAAGCAGAGAAAGGTTGCCCAGTGGCTTGTTATTGACAGTTTCCTTGAACTGTCAGTAGGCTGTTCTAAGTTTATACTGTGACTCTCAGGTCACAGGCAACTAATGGGAAGACAGAGGATACTGTCTCCATGCTGATATAAACTGGTTAGTAGGCTTAGATCTGGTTTTGCATCATCTGAGACTCTTGCTTCACCAGAAGATGGAATATTGCCCCTGGAGCCCGTTCTGTATGATGTATCTGCAGGCCCACGTGATTCTTAAAAGTATGAGCTTTCTCTGTGGCATATGTGGCAGTATTTCCATCAAATGTAACCAAGAACCTTGCACTTGGAGTCACAGAGGATGAAGATACATGCTGGTCAACATTGATAGTTTAGTTTTTGTGGCTTCATGACTAAATAGCCTGTGATAACTATTTCTCTGGGTCAAGGGGTGTAGGCCTGTTATCCATAAAGTGGATGAAGCTGTGAGGGAGTAAGCCTGTAACGAGTGAAGATGTCAGGAAGTGTGTGCAGTAACTAAACCATTCCTGGTTCAGTTAGTGGATTCAGAGCAAGAGCTCTCAATGCATGTACCAGTTTCTAATGGCCACCTTTCTTCCTTAATGACAGTGTGCTGTGTGCACGCTGATACAGATGCTGCGTCTGTGACCTGATGGGAAGGTGGAAAGAGTTCTAGTAGCAGAAACACGTTCTAGATAGGTGGGACTGTAAAACTGAGGTCTGCCTGAGACCTGTGAGAAAATATCCTGGAAAACAGTGGTTGTGCTGATGACAGAGATAACATGGATCAGTTGTTATTCATCTTGGGAAGGCTGCCTGTGGAGACCCAAACAGTGAAGGCCCACAGCAAGCTAGTATTATCTGGTGTTTTGTCTCCTTCACCTGTGGAGATTATTCACCTAAATGTAAACTGGTGTGTGTAACTTATTTCTCATCTCCTGTGGCTGAAACCCTCTCATAGTGAGCACAGAGCAAAACTGGTTTGGTGTTTCAGGAACACCACATCATGTGCAAGGTTGCATCCAATTAACCCTGTTGGTGGGCTGTGCGTGGCAGAGTAGATGCTTCCAGCTCTGGCCTGGGTTGGCTACAATTGCGTGTTCCTCAGCTCATCTATCTCAAGCTGTTCCTGTAAGTGAACGTGCTCACTACCAGAGCCTGGGTCTTTCTGGCCGGAGCGCCTGCTTGAGCGCTTGGCTCAGCAGGGCCAGCGGATGGGGCCCACCCGGCGAGGGAGGCAAATCCATGGCGTAAGCAAACATCCTGCTGTGAACTCCCTCTCCACGGTTCCTGTCGGTTCTGCCCCTCCTCCCTCCACCCGTCCCGGGAGGGGCTGGATTACATGCCTAATCCCTTCAGAATAAGGCTGACCTAGTTGAATAGATACAGCCTCCTCCCTGCCTCCCCAGCACACATCCGCAGCAGGGAGGGAACAGGCCGATCTCATGATTGGAATGGGGGTTAACGCTGGGTGTCTGGCTATTGGATGCTATTTATAAACCTAGTACAGATTAAAATGCTTTTCTCTTTAGGGCATGCATGGCTTGCTTTGAATTAACCCTTTGTGTTGCAGGGGACCCAAGCAGTGTTTTGGGGAAGGGCAATGCTTCACATGCTTCGTCTTGCTTGCATCCATCCTTGTCAGGTTGGTTCATGCAAGGTGGTGGTATCTAGGGCACTGGGTCAGTTAGAGGTGGTGCGAGCAATAGGGATCGGTCTGCCTGGTCGGGTGGAGCATGTCTGGGGAGAAAGAGGGTCTTGCGATTTAACACTATTAAAATGGTAGTAGCCAGAGCAGTCCAGTCAAATTAGGCATAATTTAAATCAACAAGCAGCAAGGAGGAGTTAAGCTCTTCTGCTGCACAGGTCTTTCTTTGTCTTCACTGGATTGTATTCATTGGGCACAGCCTCATGTATATGTACCAGTAACTGGTGTAACAAATTTTGGCTACTGCTGTGACAACGCTAGATGTGCATGTGATGTGGTGATATCATGAGAATACAGAAAGAACTCTTCCAAACAAAATACTGAACTAGCTCTGAAGACTCTTATAGCTGTATGTTCATTAGTGTCCCCTTGGGAAAGGAAAGGCTCTGTCTTAATTGTTGAGTGCTGTCTGTGTTAACACAAAACATCTGGCTTTTGAATCAAAGAAGCTGGAGCCTGCAGGATGCTGGAAGACAGTAACAGGGAGAATAGTGCTCTCTCCCCTCTGGATATACAGAGTAAAAGTATTTTCATCAAGCTTAGAGTTTAGGCTTGTTAGAGGCTTATTTGAGCAATTTTTACCTGTAGCTGAAGTAGTAAGTAGTGAAGCTGTATAGTTTCTGCTCTGAATTCTAGGACTTTGTCTTATAAAGACAACCAGGAACAATTTTGACTAACTCCAGCCTACTGTGTGTGGTAGCCTCTTGTCTCCTATTGGCAGGTTATTCAATTGCAAATCTGAATTTGGAAACTTCTGTCTCCAAAGCTGGAACAGAACATGCGGAATCTTACTGAATTTGTCTTCCATTACCCTTCTTGGAGGATGTTTGAGGAGCTTGATTAATCTTAAGTACATCCTCTGCTGAGAAGAAATCTGGTAGTCCTTTCTTCCTCTGCACTTACAAGGAAGGGGAAGGAGTTTGAAGTACAGCTTGTTGACATCTGTCGTATGCAGGGCACAAGTCTTATGAGTTTGAGTCAGTTGTCTCAATACAAGTGGTGGTGAAAGAATTAGGCCCTTAATCTGCTGTGAAGATAATGATTTTAGTATTAGTATATGGCATTTATGGAAAAGCTAGCATTTCCAGCTGATTTTAGAAATGGGGCAGTTACACTAATAGGTCAGCAGAAAGCAAACATAGCTGTCTCAGCTGATGGTGGGAGTCTCTGCTTTGTAAAGTAATTCCCAAAAGAATTCACTTGAGTAGCTCATTCTCTTCCTGTATCACAAAAACTTGTTCTTGGGTTGTTTTTGTTTTCATAGCAATAATATGTACACTCTTGCATTCTTCCTTAAGCTGTTCAGGGACACAGCAGGGTACAGGGAAAGGTGTGGCTAGATGTAGGGCTAAAAGAACATGCTGGCCTAGTGCCTAAAACACAAAGGGGACTGTATTCAGCAACAGTGAGAATACTTTTCCTAAACTGGTCAAGCTCAACTTTAAACTGATTAGAACTCTTCCTTCAGTGGGAAATATTTTGGGGCTATTGTTGACTGAATGACTGTAGTTGCCACGTGAGGGCAACAACTCAACTGATCTTCATTCTGCTTGTTTTCCTTGAAGTGCAGACAGATAGGAAAACTGCCTTTTCTGTTTCTACCCTGCATCTCATTTCTTAAGCCAGATTTGTGTCTTGTATTTCTGTGTGTGCTGCTGTCTACTGGATCTGCACCTGCCTCCTTTATGCTCACAAAAGATGCCTGTATGAGAACTTTAAGTGGATTGGTCTTAGTCTAAGAGAACTTAAGTAAAAACCTGACTCTTAAATTGGCTTGTACAATGTGTGTGTTTTGGTTGGTGGTGGTGTTCTTTTTCTTCCCTGGCCTCTTCCAGTTTGTGAACCCTTACCAAATGAACAGACAGTAGGCTTGTCTTGCTAAATGCCTTTTGTGGAATCCTAGAAATACTCCATGGAGCGAAATGTATCTGTAGTTGACAGGCTGAAAAGTGGCTCCAGGAGGTTTGAGTGCCTCTGAGTCTAGGGAGGTTTCCAACTGGTTTTGATTCGAAGCCATGTTGTTAACAATATTTTGGGGTTTCTGTCTAGAAAAGATAACTGAGATTGTCTGTCTGTTCTGGTACTATTCCTGTGTTCCTTAGGGACTCACCTAATTTTTAGGGGTCTCCCTTATAGTGCTTAAGTAAAATGCTTATTTATGTTACACCAGAGTTACAGTAATTCTTCTGTAGTCACTTTGAGTTGCCATGATACCTTACAGTTAATGCCATCTTCTACAAAATTGCTCGTGGTCTTAACTTCTCCGTAGATGGTTTACAGGTCTCCTAATGACTGTGAAGGCATGGGTCACAGTTGCTGCTGGAGCTGCCTTTGTACAGCTTGCAGAAGATCAAACAGTGTGAACTCAGGTCATACAGAAATATGTAATGGTCTGGATATTTAGTAGGCTTGACAGTGGATCCTGGAGCAACAGCTGACTTGTAAGCTCATGAGTATTGAGAAAAGAGTAAACCTTGGCTGAGTATTGGAGGGCCTGTGGAATAAGAGACTTCCATGTATTTGAAGTACCTTGGTGTGGTGACTGATCCAGTATGTAGAGTTGGGATTGTAACAGAACACTGTCCTTCTCTCATCTATAGGGCTATGAATGCATATGATAATGAGTAAGATAAACTAACATTTTTCTATATCTTTTTTCTTTAAAGACGGCGATAAAGAAAAACAACCCACGGAAATATCTGCGCAGTGTTGGTGATGGAGAGACTGTAGAATTTGATGTGGTTGAGGGAGAGAAGGTGAGACTATGGAGACTTAAGGGTGTGGCCCAACAGAGTTAACACCACTCTAGTGGGGAGCAACACAGAGCCTTGGCTGTGTGTCTGGTGGTTTTGTCTAATGTGTTAATCCCTGCAGTGGGTGGCATTCATACAGCTTTTCTGTGGAAGATTTGCTTTTTAAAAGCTTCATTAAGAGTGTTTCTAGATATGTATCAAAACTCTACTTTAACTACATCCTAGTACTTCTAGAATTTGTAATTTTTACTTGATAGAGCATTTGAAGCTTGCAGTCTGCCCAATAAACACTAACTGATGCATATATTGCCCTGAAGATTTTGTCCTGGAGTCTGGAAGCTTAATAACTGTAAGAACCTTAAGTTCTTTGAACTTCTACTTTCTCAAATGTTTTCTGAGCTTGTTTGCTTTTGTTTTTCTTTTTTTGTCATTAATCAGTTACTACTTTCCTTTTTCCTCTGAACTCGGCCTGGCTGACATGGTCATGAGTTAAGACCCCAACTGTTACAGGGTTGAGAATAACACACCTGTTTTTGCACTACTTGGGAGGAAGGAATCTCCGTAGCTTGGAACTGATGCAAACAAGCCTCTTTCCTGTTTTATCTTCTCCCTGTACCTGGTTGTTCTTTTCTTGCACTACCCTGGCTTACTTTCCTTTGGCCTTTTAGGGTGCAGAAGCAGCTAATGTCACTGGTCCAGATGGAGTCCCTGTAGAAGGCAGCCGCTATGCTGCAGACCGGCGCCGCTATCGACGTGGCTATTATGGCCGACGCCGGGGACCTCCTCGAAGTGTAAGTTTAATTTCTTTAGTGGTGGTAATCCTGTATCCTCAGCAGTCTTCTGATCTTTTCATGAGGGAACTAGAGTTTCAGCACTGGCATATAGTAAACTGTCAATGCTTAACTAAGTTGTGAGTGTTTTTCAGTAACATTCTGGCTTCCTCCAGCACATCATTGATGTTGATACTGATATTTTCTATTATTTGGTGTCCTGTAGGCCCCTCCTCGGCATGTCTTTCTAGAATTGTGTTCAGAGTATCTCTTTGGGTGTTAAGGTACCTATTTGTTTGAGGCGTAAACACAAAGGAGTGAGACATCTAAGTGGTTCGCTGTGTCCTTTACCTGAACCAAGGGGAAGTATTTATATTAGCCTAAGTAGTGTAACCATAATTTGGAAGGATTACTTGGAAAACCAGACTTGTTTAGAAGGTCATAATTTTTGTATGGCATGGTAGTAGTTTGACCAACTAGTTGAAACCTCCATGTATCATCCCTTCATAGGCCTCTGCTACAGCAGTACAGTGTAAAAATAATGCATTTTTTCTTTAAACTATGTACAAGTCTTTAACATCTGCAACCCTTCCTAAGCAGCTCCCTGCAAGCTTTTGCAAAGGGAGAAGTAAGTATGACGCACATGGCTGTAGTTCTAGCAGTTACTACTCCTGTCCACATCGTGCTGGTGCTAAATTGGTGCCTGGAACAATCCAACCAACCGGAATGTACTCAGGCTTGATTATCTCTTCTCTTATAGTTCAGTCTGTGATCATCACTTGAATGTATGAATGATCTAATACAAGAGCCCTGGTGGAAGTCTCTACCCAAGCAATACAACTCTTTCTCATCTTATTCTACAGAGTTGACAGCATGGGGGCAAACTGAGTGTGGTCAAATCCTTCTTTAAAGCCTAGCTGTTGATACTAGCTATTGTGAGGTCTTTTCTTTAATCCTGCTGGACACCACTGAGCCTTAAATACATGAAAGGTGTTCTTTTTCGAGTCCCTTTGAGACTGCTAGAAGTTAGTGTTGGTAACCAACGAATGCTTACTACTGAATATGTCTTTATTTTTGTGACAATATAGTCTGTAGCTTCAGCTTACATGCCAAGTGGCAAAGAACTAGGATACTCAGTGACATTCAGTGTTTTAGTGTTTCCAGTTTTATCTGTTAGCTCATCAACCAGCTACATTGCAGTATTGATTGTTTCCTCTTGCTGTCCTGAGATTAAAATCGCCCTCAACTGTCTTTATTGGGAGTGAATGCTTTAGTCAGTGATATTAGTGTTGTCTTGAAGCTGCTTGAGATTTTTAAATAAGCAGACATATCAAAGCTTAGACAACCCTGTGTACTGCTGAGTATGGAAAGCTGCTGTTTCTTTCTGCCTGAAGAGTGATAACGTGAGACCCATCTTGGACATGGGGATCATTCAGTTTCAGGGTACTTGTGCTGTGCGTGTTCTCTTCAATGTCTAATGCAAACACTAAAAATGTGGTTTGCATGTGACACTATGACAAGCTTGGATCCTGGTACTTGAAGATGTCCACGGGGGAGCGAATTGTGTTATCACACTGTTTTCCTTTGGCTTGCTTACAATCTGAGTCCCCAGACTGTTTTGGTGTGGGTACCAGACCTTTGCTTATGAGGTTTGTTGGTACTTCTCTTAGCTTTTTGAGTATCCTCTGAATGTCAGGCCTGCCCATCAGTGCATTGACTGCTCCTCTGGATTTGGTATCATCTGTTAAAATTAAGAGTAAATTCTGTTTCATTCAAGGATGATGAGGACCTTATAGTACCATTCCCTTAGCATGCTGCTTTTAACAGTTAACAAGGTAAACTCTGATTGCTGTTTCCTTTCAGAGATGATGCTGGCCAGGCAGTGATGTTAGGCGGCTCCTGCAGTGCTCTCAAATGTATCCGGTGTAATCTCCCCTATTAGTTGCCTGAACAAGTCAAAGTTCCACTTTAAGGAAGACTTTGCAGTGACTGCAAAGCAGTGTGCATGGACTGTCCCTGAAGTTGCCCTAGATTAGGTCAGTGAAACCACTCAAACTTGCCCAGATATTCTTGTCATCTCCTGTGTGCTTGCTTTGATAGATCAATTGAGAGTACATCCTCATCTGAAGCTATCAGTATCTTCTTCTTGAGTTTTTTTCACTTGGAGATTTTTCAGTTAACATGTTCTTCACGTTGAAACTGCATGTCTACTGCATCTAGAGAGACACTTCTTTCTAATATCATTTTCCTTTAACAAGGCCACCTCTTTCCCCTTCCATTCCCATGTGTGTAAAGGGGGAAGAAAGGTAGCAGTGTCTGTAAGCCACAGCAATATGTGTATGCTGTTCTGTATGGTCCCATTAACCACAGCATTAGTGGCTGTGGGATTGTACTTGAGGGATTGTTTCTGGCTAACTGTCCTGAGGGATATTGAGAGAAGAGAGTTGCTGATGGTATGGCACTCTTGAGCTGTGTTTGCTGAAAGGATATTTACTCAGCTGCAGGCAACTTTTGCTGCACACCTGAAGGAAAAGGTTTCAGTGTACCCAGGCCTGCTATGCTTGAAGATCTACTAGGCTGCAGAGGTGAAAAGTTTTCCCAGAGCTCAGCAGCCCACATTATCAATCCTGTATTTACTTGGTGGGGGGAAATGTTTTATTTGTTGAGGTGACTTTTTATACAGTGACCTTCTAGGTTTCAAGAACTCTTTATTGATGTTGGTTAGCAACTCCAGTCCAACCTTGTAGTGCAGCAAGAGTTGATTTCTCCTTCCTTGTGTCTGTACTCTGCATGTAACTTACTGGGTCTGTTTTTGAACACATTGTGTGAATTTGTCAAGAGCAAAGAGAACCTTGAGGAATCTGAAGTATTTAACCAGCTCCAGTGGAACTGCATCTGGATTCCATGGAGAGTTCTGTGGAAAGTAGAAGTACTTGTTAATATCAGAAACTTCTTAATTGTATCCACTACAGAAAAGAGACTGTGGTCTTCACTAAAGTGTCTAGACAGCAGACATGGTGTGGAGCTGTAGTCAGAATGTTAAAACAGGCAATGAATTATGGAATAGCCTTGAGAACCAACGATGTCCTCATCTAAATATTGTGTGCATTACTAATAGAAGAAGCCTCTATACCAATGTGTCAGAAAACAAATGAAGTTGTTTGAGAGCTGTTTTATAGGCTGATGCTATTTCTTGTAGAGGAGACCTGAAAATATGAATAGTATTATATAAAAGCTAGAGATTGATCTCAAGAGATGTAAGAACAAATAAAGAAGAAATTGGGGGAAGCAGATGGGTAAAAAGCTTATTACAGTTACAGTTAATGCTTACAAAACTTTTTTATGGGTGGACAGCAATAAAATTTTGTACCTTTCTAGGGTTAGAGAAATCCGTGCGAGATCTTAATGGGGAATTGCAGCCTGCATGCCTATTTTGGCCTTCTTCGGAGGAAAATGTAGAGTACAGCATGTAGTGATAGGACAAGGGGTAATGGCTTCAACCTGGAAGACGGTAGATTTAGAATAGGTATTAGGAAGAAACTTTTCCCTATGAGAGTGGTGAGACACTGGAACAAACTGCCCAGGAAAGCTGTGGAAAGTGTTCAAGGCCAGGTTGAATGGGGCATTGAGCAACCTGGTCTAGTGCGAGATGTCCCTGCCCATGGCAAGGTGGGTTAGAACTAGATCTTTAACGTCCCTTCCAACCTAAACCATTCTGTGATTCTATAATGATTCTGTGACTTGTCCTTTAGGATGAGCTAATGTTTTGTTAGAAGGTGTTGCACTGAGTTGAAAGGTTCCTGTGAAGGAGACTGAGTGATCAGGATCATGTGTGTGCTAGACATGGTGTGGGGCTTTTAAGAGTACAAATGAAGCTTTCCTAATGAATGAATCTAATATACTGACTATCAGTACAGTAAAACAAGGCCTCAAAGCTCGGGTTCTGGTTTCTGGTCAAATTGCATCTGTTTCAGTGACTTTTGACAACATAATTGTTTTATTTGGGAGCCGTACTTTTTCTGGCCAATACATTAGTATCACTGTCAATTGAGCTAGGTGTAATACATAAATTGAATTTTTGTGATACTATAGAAGATGCAGAAAATTATCAGGACTTCTGGGCTAAGCAATTCAGTTGCTTTGCTATTCTGTTTTCAACTGACTGGTTAAGCCAAACCCATTTAAAAGACTGACACAGCAACATTCACAGAATGGTCAGGGCTGGAAAGGACCTCTGGAGATCATCTAGTCCAACGCCCCTGCTACAGCAGGTTGCACAGGATGGTGTCCAGACGGGTATGGAATGTCTCCACTGTGGGAGACCCCACAACCTCTCTGGGCAGCCTGTTCCAGTGCTCTGCCACCCTCAAAGGAAAGAAGTTCCACCTCATGTTTAGATGGAATTTCCTGTGCTCAAGTTTGTGCCCGTTACCTCTAGTCCTATCACTGGGCACCACTGAAAAAAGACTGTTCCCATCTACCTGATACTTAAAGGGAGGGTATCTATAAGTATTAATAAGATCCCCCTTCAGTTGTCTTTTCTCTAGACTAAGACGACCCAAGTCCCTCAGCCTTTCCTTGTAAGAAAGATGCTCCAGTTCCCTCATTATCTTAGTAGGCCTCTGCTGGACCCTCTCCAGCAGTTCACTGTCCTTCTTGAACCGGGGAGCACAGAACTGGACACAGTACTCCAGATGCAGCCTCACCAGGGCAGAGTAGAGGGGGAGGATGACCTCCCTTGACCTGCTGGCCACACTCTTTTTGATACACCCCAGGATGCCATTGGCCTTCTTGGCCACCAGGGCACATTGCTGGCTCATGGTCATCCTGTTGTCCACCAGGACTCCCAGGTCCCTTTCCACAGAGCTGCTCTCCAGGAGGTCAGCCCCTGACCTGTACTGATCCATGGGGTTGTTCCTCCCCAGATGCAGTACCCTACACTTGCCCTTGTTGAATGTCATCAGGTTTTTTTCTGCCCAACTCTCTAGCCTGTCCAGGTCATGCTGTATGGTGGCACAGCCTTCCAGCATGTCAGCCACCCCTCTCAGTTTTGTGTCATCCGCAAACTTGCTGATGGTACACTCTATCCCTTCATCCAGGTCGTTGATGAATATATTCATCAGGACTGGACCCAGTACTGACCCCTGGGGAACACCACTTGTTACTGAGCTCCAACTGGACTCTGTACCACTAACCACAACCCTCTGAGCTCTATCTGTCAGCCACTGTTCAATCCACCCCACTGTCTATTCAGTTAACCCACACTTCCTAAGCTTGCCTGTGAGGCAAGTTCAAGATGAATAGGAAAATGTTTGCATTGTTTTTTGAGTAATGCTTCATCAGGTTTAGTCATTCTTTCCTCTGTTACTGCAGGAGATGGAGGCTTTTAACTGAGATTCCAGTGCAGCCCTCTGTAGGGAGGAGTGGACTTAGGCTGTGCCATTGAAAACGTAGAAATTCAATACTACCTTTTAAAAAGCTGTGAATGTGATGCTGATTGTCAAGTGCTATAGGAGAGCTTTGGCTGGTGAAAAGTACTGTTGTGTGCCCCTCCCTACAACTAGGTTGGTTGAGGCTTTGTTAGCTTCTGGCACATTGTCCCTCAGACAAGACCTACTAGGCCTTTGTGGTTCCATATTTCTGGCATTGCAGTACTAGAACTGAGCGCTGATTCCACATGTGCTTGCTCAGAAATCCTGGAGAACATAAATGGTGATTATGCTGGAACACATTCAGGATTGTTTTAATTTTGTGTCCTCTCTTCCCTTTGCGTCTTGCAGCTCTCTCCTCTATGGCTTGCCAGTCCTCACATGAGGAAGAGAGTGAGAGCAGGAGCAGCATTAGGTCCTTGCTTCACAAAAGGCAAATCCTAAGACCTCTGGTTCGCTACTGTCACACACAATACTGGCAGTGCTATTTCTCACCTTACTGTCTGAGACACTCCTGACCACCCATCACGGGTCTAATAAACTGTAAAGTTATGTAGTACAAAGCAAAGCATCTTGATAGAAACAGGAGAGATTGGTATTGCACAGTAGATAGAAGTAGCATAATGCTGTCTTAAACTCAGAAGTGTAATTTTTCCTTTTGGGTCCCGAGTCTCTCAAGTACTTCTTGACTGCTATCAAATGCTATCTATTATTACTATCTACTTAGTCAGTGGGAGTTCCTGTGGATATTTGGTTTTCCCGATCAGTTTTATACATGAAAGAACATAACAGATGATGCTATTTATGATTGTGGGTTTTTATTGAATTCTGATTTCCCTCTACTCATCTCAGCAGCTGACCCTGTCATATTGTTAAGAATAGCTGGTATAGCTATTTCTAGGTACGGCATGTGAAATATTCCAGTTGCCTTTAGGCCATGTCTCTGTGCTTTTTGGAAACTTGGAAAGCTACAAAGAGTGCTTGAAATTATTAATGCATTTGGAGGGTATTTTACTATGCTGAGAGGAGAAGATTGTCCAGGTCAGTCACTGAGGTTCATGTAATTCCCCAAGATTTCTTGTTACAACCTACAGCACTCCAGCCTTTCTAAATGTTTATTGTCATGTTATCTTAGCTGAAGAAAAGTTTACTACCCAGACAGTTACTTGAGATTGCTAGTTAAAATAAAGCAAAATATGATGGTGGTGGTTAAAATAGCTGTGCGGAATTGGAAGGAGACCTGTCAAACTTAGTATTTGACTACTGAAGGCTGTCACAAAGCAATAGCTCTTGTTTCCCACTGGATCATATGCAGATGATACACTTCTCTTGTTAAATTCCTTCTTTTAAAGGGAGGAAAAGTACAATGGGAACAGTAAATAATATAATGTTTTATTAAACAGACATTACTGATGGCTAGCATTTAAAAAGCAAAAAACCAAGCAGCAAACTAGAGAGGAAAAAAAACCACCAAAACCCAAACACACTGAAATACAGCTTTATCAGTTAACAACTGAAGGGGAAAGATAACCACTGCGTCTCTGAAAGGTTGAAAATGTTGAGTGTGTAGGAAAAACTGTACTACCTCATGTCAAATATTCTTCTGTCTTTAAACTTGATGTTTTTGTGGGAGTACTCTGTGGAATGGGGCTTTGTGTAGAATGAAGCCAGAAGTGGTCTCTGGCAAGTTTCAGTATGATATCTTTCAGTTAGCTTTCCAAATGCAGAAGTGTCCTCATCAATAGCTGCCTCTACATAACATGTTTACCCCTTACAGTGCAATGCCATGTCTTGAAATGCACTTTCATATGTATCAGAGAGAATTTGTCAGGCTCTCTGCCTTCTTTGCAGCCAGGGAGAAGGCATTGTCAGATAGCTTCTTAGTCTGTTACTGTGAAGAACAAGGGCAGCGTTATTGGTTCTTGTTCTGTCCTGCTCTTATCTTGGCCCCAATTAAAGCCTTTTGAGTATCTGCTGGTTCTTTTTACCTAGTACGTTGGTGTTTCTGTACTGATATACTGGTTTTGAACTTGTATTCAGATCATTGGGCTTTATAGTTAATACACTGCCTGTGAAATAAGATAACACTTTGTCTTTGCCTCTGTCTTCTGTTTTCTTTTGGCTGTAGGGTGGTGAGGGAGAAATAAAGGATGGGGCCACAGAAGGAGGACAACTTCAGCAAGTCCATAGGAATCCTACGTATCGTCCCCGCTACCGCAGGTTTGTGCTATTTCCTTTGCCCGTCATTACATTTGGATGCTTTTGCGATCTACACAGTCCTCATTAAGAGCAGGAAACTGCATTCCCTGGCATTAATGTATATGTGAATGCTAGGGACAGCGCGAAGCATTTTAATTACTAGAAGAAAGGTGAGCTGCAGGAGTAAGGAAACAACTGTGGCAGGGGGGTTGGAACTCGATGATCTTCAAGGTCCCTTCCAACCTAAACCATTCTATGATTCTAATGTGCTTATAGAATCATAGAATTGTTGAGGTTAGAAGGGACCTTTAAGATAATCAAGTCCAACCATTAACCTAACCTGACAAAACCACTTCTAAACTGTGTCCCCAAGTACTATGTCTATCCTTCTTTTAAACACCTCCAGGGGATGGCTCAGAGCACAGATTGCTCCGAGCTAGGAATAGGTCAAGAAAGAGAAGAATTCTTTGTATCTGGTTATTTCTCACAATTGAGCAACATACTTAAGTGAGTTGGAGGGTCTATACCTTCCCAGCTGGTCTCCTATGCTTTCCTTGACAAGTAATGAATCCAAATCCCACTTGATGTGGGACAGCTAGGCCCATAATATGGAGGGATGGGGTGTGCTTTATAACTATTCTTGTGGACTGCAGACAACTTGCAACTTAGCACAGGACTAGTAGCTTGTGCTCCAGCTCAGTCATATGTGTCACTCAGGCTTTGTTCTAAGCACTGGTGCTACTTGTAGGTTCAAGAGGGAAGCCTACTGTTCAGTAAAAACTGAAGTTGTGTCCTAATACAGGCAGTATTAGAGTTACTTTGTAGTATCTGGTTCTAGTAGAGGGTATTGCTGTCAGTAAAAATACAAATTTTTAGGTTCCTTGAGGGCTCCTAAAGGAGAAATAACAAAATAGGGTTATTAGTTATTCTTGCTAGAACTTTTGGAGAAAGGGGCTGCTAAAGAGACTGGAGAGCTTCCAGAATAGTAAGACAAAACTCATAAAAATAGTTGAAGGGGAAAGAATGTCTGAATGGTGGAGGTGACTGAGGACTCTGAGGCTGGGAGAGGAGAAGAATGAAGGTAGATTAGAGGTCCTCAGAATAATGAGTAGCATGGAAAGGGTGGATGAAATTGTTTTTGCTTTTTCTTGTAATAAAGAATACACTATGAGGAGACTTTAAATGAAGGAAGTGGGAGACATGCTGAAAAACAAAGGGATGTTTGTAGAACCATAGAACAGCTCAGGTTGGGAGGGACCTCAAAAAATCATCTGGTCCAGCCTTTTGTGGGAAACAGAGTCTAGATGAGATTTAGTACCCTGTCCAACCACATTTTGAAAACCTTCAGTGATGGGGACTTCACCACATTCCTGGGGAGGTTTTTCCAGTAAATGATTGTTCTCACTGTAAATCTTTCTTATATCAAGACAAAACCTTTCCCAGTGCAATTTGTACCTGTTGCTCCTTGTCTTCTTAATGTGGCTCCTCCTGAAGAGAGAGCCTCTGTCTTCTTTGTAGCTGCTCTTTAAGTACTGGGATACTGTGGTGAGTGTTGTCACACCCCCCACCCCCCAAGCCTTCTCTTCTCCAGGCAGAAAAGACCCAACACCCTCAGTCTTTCCTCATAGGTCAGTTTCTCCAGTCCTTTCATCATCATGACCCTTCTTTGACTGTATCCAGTCTGTCTGTCTCCTTTTGGAATGGTGGGGACCAGAACTGGACACAGTACTCCAGGTGTGACCTGATAAGTGCTGAGTAGAGTGGGATTTTGCATCCGCAGAGGCAGATGTGACCCTGGGATCTGATTTGCCTTTGCAGTGGTGCACTGCTGACCTGTGTTCAGGTTGCTGAGTCAGGTTAAGCATACAGCAGATTGCTGGAGCTTTTTGCCACAGGATGTTGGTGATGTTAAAATCTTGCATGAGCTCTGGGGAGACTGGCCAAATAACTAGAAGAGAACACCATTGTGATACCTCTAAATAGACGCAAACTCTGTCTGGCTCAGGAAATCTCTAGCATGGAGAACAATTGGAGGCTGGGAGGCTGTTTGGGAAATAGGCTTCATAGTCCTTATTTTTTCCCTAGGGATCCATAGAACTGGGATAAACCAATACTTGAAGATCTGGTAGGCCATTCTTAGGTTCTTAGTAAAGATCCCTTGGATTTCACATGAACACTGATGCTTTCCAGTGGGATATGTGGAGTAAGTTGCTGAGTCATTGGTGTTAGTCATCCCTTAAACTGGCCAGTGTAGTATTGTTTTCTTCATTTTCCAGCCTTAGTTCTAACATAATCACTCTAGCTTCCAGGCTCTACACTGAGGGGAACAATTCCATCGTTGTGGAACTTGATGCAGTTAAAAATATCAGTGTGACATAATCAGCCTCTGACTATCATACCTTTTGAGATGTTGCCTCACTCTTTTTTTTATTGAATTCCTTTAAGTAGGAAAGCTCATTCAGACTCTTGGCTTCTTGCAACTTGTTTTATCTTGGAGAATGAGTGACAAGTAAAATAAAATACTGGATTACTTTCACTGGTGTTCTTCGTAAAGTATTGTGGATTCTGCTCTCAAGGAGCTGATTTGTCTTAGTCTGCCATTCACTCACTTGCTCCTCTTCATCTTGTTCTTGTCTTTCTATCAACTAGCTTATGAAGTCAAGTTCCAACATTGAACTTAGAGACATGAACTATGAAATGGATGTAATCCCCACTTTTTTCATATGCGTGTTTGTTCAAAAATAATCAGCAGGAGGTAAATAACAATGCAAGAGCAATAAGAAGCTGAATTCTGTAGGAATAACAGCATTGTCCATAATGACTACCTGTTCTGTGCAAAATGGATCTACCCTTCCAGATGCTGGGTATAAAATCACAAGCCTTCCACCTCTACTTTGAGCATTTCTATCTGTAAATGTTTGTGCTAAAGTTGGCTCTCTTATCTGGGGTTGTGGGAACTGGGGTAATACTGATGCCACTGCTTGTAGGGGTTTGAACAGAATAACTTTTCCTGAAAGTCTTCGTTAGCATTGGGCAGTCAGGAGTACCATCACACCAAGTACAATGAGGCACCTGAGCTTTTGCATGTGGTGGGTGAATCACAAGCTGGATAATTTACCCATGGCTAATGGGGATTTATGCATTTTTTTTTTTCCCCCTTGTAAGAGGTATGATACAGTAAGCTATCCAATACGAGTGCAGAATGTTTCTGTTTGAGTTAACAGGTGGGCATTGCTTGCATTTACTTGCACTAAATCCAGTGACACTGATGCTTTTGTATTAGATTCCTTTGGGAAAGCTAATGGCTTTTGGGACTGGATAGCTGTGGATTAGCTAAGACAGCTAATGGAAACTAGATGGTAGACAGTGACTTTGTCATTGCTTTTGGCTGTGTTTTGATGGTTTATAAACATACTTTCTTTTTACTGGAAGTGGGATGAAATGCTCTTGCATACTTCAGGAACGTGGACTTGATAGCTTATAGAGTATCTTGAGTTGGAAGAGAACCATAAGGATCATAGAGTCCAACTCCCTGCTCCTCGCAGGACTACCTAAAACTAAAGCATGTGACTAAAAGCATTGTCTAGATGCTCCTTGAACTCAGATAGGCTTGCTGTTGTGACCACTTCCCTGGGGAGCCTGTTACAGCGACCAACCAGCCTTTCAGTGAAGAACCTTTTCCTAATGTCCAAGCTGAACTTTGCCTGATGCAGCTTCATTCCATTTCTTTATGCCCTATTGTTGATCACCAGAGAGGAGAATAGCACCTTCCCCTTTATGAGCCCCCCTTGAGGAAGTTGTAGACCGTAGTTATAGACTGTAGCATGTATCTACACACTTGAGATGTGCCCATACATTGTAGTTCCAAACAAAAAGCCTCTCTGCTTTTGAATAACCAATCCCAGAGATGTTGTTAACATGTTAGTGTTAATGAGGTCCAACTTGCCTGACTGAGATACATGCTTCACTTTCTTATATGGTCAAGAGGGGCAACATAAGGCAAAGAGGAAAGATCCAGGAATGGTTTACAGGTGGAATTGCAGTTCTCGGGGATCACACCATTAACTATGAAGAGGGCTGGCCTGGTATATAACTAGTCCAAGGTGAACTTGGCAGAGTCAGCCTACGTGGTCACTACTGGCTTGTTTCTTCTCCTAGCCAGCAATTCAAATGGGCTAGCTACCTCTTTATTGTAGGACAGACAGTAGAATATACTGATGTAGCTTCAGCAGTGAAGAGATGCCTAATGGAACAGCTCTTTCCCTTTCAACTATGTGTCAGCCAAACTCCAAAGGGATGGTTTGCTAGCCTTCAAAACTGTTACAGATGGTGCTTGGTTAGAGAGGTTTTTGCTGGGCTAAAATCATGGTAGTTCAACCTTCTTAGAGTGCTTTCATACTTGACATATCTCTCTCCCCGTATTCAGAGGGCCTCCACGTCCCCGCCCTGCCCCTGTGGCTGGAGAGGCTGAAAACAAAGAGAACCATCATGAGGCCAATGCAATGAGTCAGCAGCCACTTCGACGTGGGTACAGGCGCCCGTACAACTACCGTCGTCGACCTCGTCCACCCAATGCTCCAGCTCAGGATGGGAAAGAGGTAAGTATGTTCCTGGCAAAATAATGGCAAAGACCAAGTTTTGACGGGATAAATACTCAAGACCTTTTGTCCTGTGGGGGTTTTAACAAGTGTATTGTTGGTGCGCTGGAGAAGTCTGATGGCCAAGTCCAGAGTGCTGGTGGTTGAAGGTAGCTGGTTTCAATGCCTGTTCCTTGTGAACTTCTTTGAGAACAAGCAGCTTATCTTGAGTGGAACCAGCAGTGGGATAGGGATTGCTTCTGAATAGTTCTTAATTGGGGTCAGGCTGTAACAAATACTTTTGAAAAGGGAGAAACAGTTGTGTTTTCCAGCTTCCTCAAACCTTCAAATCTATGTAATATAAGAGATGGATTTGAAAGCTCCAGATCCATTTCCTGAACTGCTTGAGCCGGATGATTTCAGGGAACTGTTTGCAAACACAGGTTTTTACACAGCGAGAGTCTTTCCTCATTAAGGTATCTGCTTGAGGTGGTCCCCTGACAGAATCTGCTGTGTAGTACTATAGGAAATACACTAAAGTTTGTATTTTCTGAGGATTCATGTTCCTTGATTATTCTAAAACCTGGGTTATGCTGGGCGTACCACTGAACAGAGGAAGGGTCTGGAGTCAGTCTTCGCCTATAATGAAGGTTTATTGTGTCTCAGACAAAGGTGACGGAAACACCTGCTGAAAATCCTGCTCCAGTGACCGAGCAGAGTGGTGCTGAGTAATGTCCGGCTCCCCAGGCACCTTTACTATCCCTCAGGTAAGGAATATAGTTCCTGTTCTCCAACTGAGGCAGCATTGCGTATACTTTTAGGACTTGGACTCTGGCCACATCGCCTTATGTACGGCTAGGTATTTGTGATAACTTCTGAGGGTTTGCTGCTTTCTCTTCTTTCTTTCCTCTGCCTCTGTGTCTGTATCTGTCACAAAATAAATTTTACTTTATCAATCTGACTTTTCAGTAAGATCTATCTGGTGTATGTAGTAATAGCATCTGCTGATGAGTTAGTATCTTCCTAAAGCAAAATGTTGCTACACTGTCAGCTTACAGGTAGGAGAAACCAGTCCTGCTTATCCTGCCTGTTATGATAACTCCCTCTCCACCTGACATCCCACCTCTTCAATAGGAAAATGAAACTTTAGTAAACTGTGTTTTCTTAAATCTGGCTTTTTAACAGGTGTCCTAAAATACAACTCAAAAGTAACACCAAAGAAACACTCAAGCAATAAATTGTCAACAGTGATGATGAAAGCAAAGATTTGAAACATCGGAACTTAAAAGAAAAAAAAATTACCAGCAGCTGAGATCCAGGGAACGCCTGCAAAATAGACGCATGAAGACAGAAAAGAGAGAGCGAGATTCAGAAAGAGCAACCTCCCCAGTTTCAACAGCAACTGTGGGTTTTTTAGTTTTGGGGGTTTTTTGAATTTCACTGTTTTGCTAGTATTGAATTTTTCAATTTTTCTTTTGGTATCAAACTGAAAAGGGAAAAAACCCAGCCAAAGAACTGAAATTGAAATCAAATGCTTTTTTTTATTGGATGCTGGTGCTAAACCTCCCAGGTGTGATGAGTTTTATTTTTTTTTCTGTGCCAGTCCTGTTCACTGCAGGACACGGGGAGGAGAAACTTCCGCTTTCCTTGGTAAGATCTATTTGAAACTGTGCAGCGTGGGTGACGTTCCTCACAAATAAAAGTGATTTCAACTACCAAAAAAAAAAATCTGTTTTAATGTGTTTGTCATATTTATCTTTAATGAATTATTTTAATCTTGCTGCTTCAGCATTTATATGTGAAAATGAGCGCTGTCTCTTTAGTATGTGATGTATCTTGTCTGAAACCATGCTGGATGATACATGTGCAAGAATAGGTAGATGTACATGGCTAGGTTAGGTGGATCTACTTCAATCCAAAATGACTTCTGCAAAGAAATTTTACAACAGAGCTATAACCTATCTCGTCCTCTCTGCTTTTCTGGCTCAAAGGGTGTTAATGGTTGAGTTTTTCTGTTACCATCTTGTGGCATGAGTTTGGGGGGTTTGGAGTGGGTTACTGGCTTGTTATTTTCCCATCTGTTTGCTGGGTTTTTGTGTTCTGTAAATAGTAGAATCCAAGCTTTGAGACTTCTCTGCTCAAAAAGACAAAATGGGGTTAGTAACTGCCACTTTATTCAAGCTTCTGTTCTAAATAATGCCAGTATATTTCATTTGCTTCTCTACTATTCCCTACTCAAAACCAGTAAAATCTTTGTACCTGTGCCATTTTGCCTTAATGAGCAAAGTACTTAACCGTACTTAATGTGTGTGTGCATTTCTAATGTTCCTCCCTAAAACTTGGGATGTCTGGCAAGTGTTATCAGTCTGCTTCCAGCTGTTGAATATGGGTGCGTTTCTTCAGTTATCTTGTGTCCTTCGTTCTCTAGTCCAGCACTTCTCACGTTCCTGTCTAACAGTTGCTGTTACCCAAACCTTAGGTAGTAGATTTTTTTTTTCCTTAACACCTTTTTCTGTTCTTGGGTATGCAACCTTTGCCCAGCCTTTACTGAGTAACACTTCATGTAAACCCTGCTGGTGTTGAGCGACACTGTAACTGTATACATGCGAGACTAAACAAGAGTAGAGAGATCCTTGGCAGGTACTTTTTGTCCTTGTCACCTCTAGTTTCCCTGTTCTTGCACACTAATAATAATTAAATAATTATACGAGGTTCTCTGGAGACATGCTTTCTCATGTTACTCCTCAGGAAATGAGAAGTAGGGGGAGTGTAGGGGATAACTGCGCTCCAAAGCACTGCTAGCTTCTGGGAAGGTGAGCAATGGCGCTCGTAACTCTATTGCCTTTGCCTTGGGGGATAGGGAAAGGCTTAGTGATGCATGAATTGCACTGCCCACAGCTGACTGCATTGGGGATTTCCTGCTTGCTTTTGCAATGGATTGGGAACTCTTAATGAGATGTGAAGTGAAAGGTACAGGCTTGGTTCAGGAAGGAGAAGCTTCTGACTCCCTTGAGTACATACACAGCTGCATTCCCTGCAAACTCATGTAGTGTAACCTGCCATTGCAGCACTGGATCACTTACCCAGCAGTTCTGAAAGTACACTGATCCAAGGATTACTGTGGGACTGAGTTTTTGCACTGAATCTGGTAAGCTTTAGACTGGGAAAGATGTTGAGATGGACAAAGTGGTATTCTGAAGTCTTTCCTTGGAAAATTAAGAATATGGCTGTTTTCACACAGAACAAAATTTAATAAGGTGGGGAAAACATGAGTAATGCACCTTTTACAAATTATTAAGCAGGATAATCCTTAGTAGACTTCAGTTTTATTCAGAACTAAATCTATTTTGGGCAGATTGGGGCAAGGTTGGCAGTTTCACTGTAGTATAAACAGATGTAAGATATTCATAAACACTGAAACAGTACTGCAGAACTTGTCATAGAAACTACTTGAACTGCCTTCAGTTGTTCAAAAGCAAGTGTGTTTTCTTAAGGTGAGATTTGACAGGCCAAATAGAATTTTTTTAATCTCTTCAGAAATGTAGGTCAGATTTGAATCAGTTTAACAAAAGCACCTAACTAGTTATCTTTATTTTATGAAAGCAGAAATTGAGGGAGAGATGCAAGTAGTGTCCTAGTTCCTAGTTTTTTTCTGTTCAGTCCTACCTTTGTGTTAAGAAGCACCTCTGCATAAAACGGAAGCTTGTGACTGGCATAACACCCTTCACCCCTGAATTCCTCCTTATGAAAATATAGGCTCAACTCTAGCAAGTCTAAAGCACTTACTAAAATTACATATTTAGATGTCTCAGGCAGGGCATAAATTGTTCCCTTACTAGGCTACTTCTCTTGTTAGCTGAACTTTGAGAACCAGTTTTATATTTCTTTAGCCAATAATGAGGGTCAGTTCTCTTTGGCAACTGTGGTGCTTGTGTACCTGTAAATAGGGCTATGGGTTATTTGCCTCAAGCAGAATTTCAGATGAGTGCTTAGTTTGTGTTGTGGTGTTTTGTTTTGTGCTTTTTTTTTTAAGACTTCTAGCTACAAGGATTTTGTATTTGTGGAGTAGTTAACATGCTTTTCTACCTACTTGGAGCCATTGTTTTTGTGCTGTGTTCATTCTCTCATTCCAGCATTCTTCCCTTTCATGGGCACTTATAATGGCTTACACTTGGAGTGGATTACATTTTTATAGTGTAATCATTTTACAGTGTTTTCATAATACTCTGCCTGCCTGACTGTAACCAGGCTTTTAGCTCGTGAATGCTGCTGTCTGCTGTTACTTAGCTGTGAAAATATTCCCAGTGGCTTGTGGTCTTTTGAGGAGTGTAAAGAAGGGAAAAAGAAAGTTCTGTAGGCCTTCATCTGTGCACTATTTCACTTGCAATAACATGAAAGGAAGTATCTGCTCTGAGATGTTCAGGCATACTTAAGGGGAAAAAGAGCTGCACAAGCTAAGTGGCAGTGGGACCCTTGGTCAAGTGTAAAGGAGATGAGAAAGTTGTGGAGGCAGCATCAAACAAGTGGCAGCTTGAACTCTTCATTTTGTGCTGTTGACAATAGTGGAGCAATGTAGCTGTGATTTGATTTTTGAGTCTTAAAACTAGACAACAATGCACAGTGCAGAAAATTTGATTCTGATAACTTAGAATTAATTATTCATCTTATCAGCTGGTAGTACTAATATCTTAAGGTTTCAAAATGTGATAGAAAACACCTACAGAAAGTTGTCACTGAGTTCAGAGCTTCATCATATTTCTTGACTGTTGTCAAAATGCGTCATTCTTCAATGCTTGGCTATCAGTCTGGAGTTTTGACTTGTAACTATTGTAGGACCAGACAGGTCCTTAGAATTAGCCAGGAGTGGCTTTTGCAGTGCATTTCTAAGGATGATTGACCATAAAGTGTTTGTCTGTAGTACAGAAAGAGATCTGCTTTCACAAAATTCATTGTGAGTTAAATGTGTGAAGATCCACAGTCTTGGCTCAGTTAAGCGGCTTGTTTTAGTGTCAGCCTAGAACTCACCTTTAGCTGCGCCTCAGTTAAAGTCAAACTTTTACTGTTTTAAGTAACATCAGTTAGGTGGTAGGAGTCAAAAATATGCTTTGTACAGTGTGCCTATAATAGTCTTGTTTTATTTCCAGAGCCTTAGAAGGTCTGTGTTTTGTGGTTACTGTTCACTGTGTTGGTATAGCCAATTATTTTCATTTACATTACACAATACTCACCTTTTGGTCCATGACAACTGTTAACAGTTTTTAATGGCCTCTAAATCATGCCACCCTTCCTTTAAAATACCTGTCACCTCAAAACTTTGTAATCTTACCACCTATCTTTGTATTCCAGTGATCCAAACCCAGAGCACCTAGAGAAAGCCAGGCAAGTAAGGTAGACAATAGATTATCAGAAACAGAAAAATGAGAAAATACCATAATGTGTTTTCTTTGAGAAACGTGTTTCACAGTTGTGCAGAAGCAAGGAGGAGGCAGCGCTACAAAAAGAAATTGGTATTGATAAAGTGTACATAGAAAAGGCGCTGCTGCTTTCATGTTGATAGTGCCTAGGTGATATAGTCCTTGCCCTGGAGGAAATGACTCAGAAGGAAAGTTTTTTCACCCCCTTTGTTCTCAGTAAGCTCTTTGCTTCTCTGCTAAGAATGCCAGCAAAAAGAACATTCTTTTTAATACTAGTGTGTGTAAATAGGGCTGTTACAGATTCCATAATCTCTCTATACACGTTTCGGGAACAATTGCTGCAAGGATCTGGACTGAAATTTTGAAACCATTTATGCCAACAAGTGAAAACAACTAGTGAGTATGGACTCTCTTCTTGAGACTTTCTGAGGTAACCTGAATTGGGGCTATAATAATAAAGAACTGGAAAGCACTAGTAATAAATGAAATAAAATATTCTAAACAAAGCTTTAGGCCACCTTCTGACAAGGATCGATATACCTAAGTGGACATATAAAATGTTCACAGCCCCTTCTCAGTTGTTTTACACTGGAGAGAAGGGCAGAGTTTCAACCATCAAAATTTTCTGGGAGGCTGCATGTTGGCCTCTTAGCTAACTCTCATCTGTTTCCTGGTAAGAAATTGTTAATGGAAACTCCAAACAGTATTAAGAATCCAAACAGCTCTGGTAAGTGCAGTAGCACCTGAGTTGCTAGACAAAAAGGGGCCACAGGACACCTTGCATACCTCTGTTTTATAGGAAAAATAGATGTTTACATGCAGAAGGGGAATGTGCTTTGAGCTATGCCATTGCAGGCTCTTTGGGCCAGACAATGTATGGCTTGGTTTGATGGCATTTGACCATTTGGATGGTTTGCTCTTAGGCATCCAACTCTCGCCTTGCGGACAGGATAAGTACATAACTAAGACCAGCAAATTTTTTTTGTGACAAGAACAGTAAAAGCATTGTGGTGTTTAAACACCAGAGAATCTGCTGACCTTAATAGGTAGGGATTAAGTCCATAGCCTTCTTGCTATGCTTCATAGACTTCTTGATTAAAGCTGATATACCCAACTGTGGAAATAAGACTTGGCCTATCTATACATGCAAAATGAACCAGGGTGAATACAGATTCCAGTACATGTCCCGGTGTCTGCATAAAACAAAACAACCCCCCTCCCCCAACATTTCAACTGATTTGTGATTTGCTTATTTAGTGTTACTTAATAGAGGCTAAGAAATGAATAACTAAGAAAACAGAATTCTTTACTGCTGTGTTTAGGCATACAGATGCGCAGTGTACCAGTGCCAACTTGTCTTGCTTCTGTAGCTGCTTTGCAGGAGCATGCTTTTTTCTTAAATACAGTACAGGAAGCACCTGCTGTACAGGCGCAGATCACAGATGTGGAGTTTGCTGAGAGTGAATATAAAGCTAAACTGCTGCTGACACTTTTCATTACAGAAATCTTTGGTGATGGGTGATTAAGAGATGTCAACCCAGCAATCCGGATTACTGTTACTGTTCTAAGTTATGTGAGCACTAGATGGGGCTGTTGCTCCACATCCTTTTGACTGAAAATTTAGGACACACCCCTGTGACAGGAAATCAAGGAAATTCAGTGTGGGCTATCTTGTTCCTGCTGCAAGTCTAAAGCAGCTAGCTGGGCTGAAATGTAGTAGATGGTGAGATGCATGAAACAAAAATCACAATCCCTACAAGGTGTTTCTCAATGTAAGGGGAAAAAAAAAATAAGAAAGCCAACCTAAAATAAACACATTTTATTAGTAAAGTATAATCATCTTGCTGTATTGTTTTTGAAGGAATATGCACTGTTCCTATGCTGATCCATATCCCTAACTCTCCTCCAGTTATCATCGCCCAACTGGGAAGAAAATCTTGGAGAGAAAAAGGCAGACCTAGTCTACTCAGCCAGCAAGATTCCCCAGGCAGAGTATGTGCTGTGCTCCCAGCTGCATGTCGGTTGTCTCTTCCCAACTTCTGTCCCTACCACCCATTGCTGTTAGGTGTTTGTAGTCATGTGAGAGCTTTCAGGAGTAAGAAAAAGGGTGGCAAAGGTGGCAAATGTTCACAGGTATCCCCAGTGCTCCTCCAGGAGGGAATTCATTCTGTTCCTTCACAGTGGGGTCACCTTGTGCCTCTGTGTAAGCACCTGTCCTTGAGACTAAGTTGGTGCCCGATGGTTAATAGCCTATCATTTGTCTGCTTTTTGGTGAGGAGAAAATTAAGGTGCTCTTAATGCTTTCTGGTGCTGTAACGCCTTCTGCCTCAGCTCTTATATAGGAAAAAAATACGCGTTTTTCCAAAATTTGGAAAGGAAGAGTGGGAAGGTGATGAGGCTTGAGGACTGAAAAAATGTAAGGGGAGGAGGCATCTGGTAACAGCTACCCTCTCTGATCGTGGCCCTTCACTCTGGAAAAACACAGTATTCTGACAGACTGTTATTGAGCCAGCCTTCCAGTCACCGGAAATGGGATTCAACTTCATGTAAAAGATACAATTTCACTGAATGTCACATTCAATTAATTAAAAGATGTTTTTTAAAAGTGTTGGTTTTGAGCAGTATTCTCTATTATCAACGGGTCTTCTAGATTAAAAAAAAAATATTTTTTTAAACACTAGCCACTTGGTTTAATGTCTAAATGAGAACAGCTTTCTGGAAAATCTACAGCCAATCTATACTTAGCACTGTATGGTCAAACAATCACACAAAATCACAAAATTCAATACATTCTTCTACAAGCTGTTAAAGACAGTACCTCTTCAAAGAATTTAGTTTTTAACACAAACTTAAACCAGGAGAAGAAGGAAGACAATGTAATCCTAGGTACCAATGTGACAACAGGCCATTAAAAATCTTCCAGAGATGATTAACTTGCACTTAATCAAAGTGTAAGTTTCCTTGTGCTGGTCTGCCATTTTGCCCTACATTGGCTGGAATGAAGACCTACCCACTGGAAAATCAAGAGTAGAATTCAAAGTTTATGTTCTTAACTATTTGTGCCTCTAGAAACACTTAGTAGCAATGCAAAAAAAAAAAAAAAGTGACATTACTTACATATTTTTCACTTTAGTGGGATAAACATTCTGTGAGTTGAGACCAACCAGTCTCAAGAGAATACTTAGTCTAAAGCTTAACAAACTTTTGGCAGATCATTTAGATGTTACTTAAATCGTCAAATCCCTCTTCAAAGGATGCTACATGCTGCTTACTTTCTAGTTAAAAGAGACTGATTTTAATAAAATGAAAGATCCTTCTCAAAACTTGCATTGACTTCCATCTCAGATAAATTACTCAACCACAAGATGGTACTCTTAATCCACATCTTGACTACAAAAGAAAATTCTTTTATTTTCTTCCTTTTTTAATATTGCACAGTAGGAATACACAAGGGAAAGCATGTTTTATAACATGGTTAGTTTGGTTTCTGCAGCAACCCCACAGACTACACCACACATGGCACAGTCTATAATGGTAAACAATTTTTTCTTAAATAAGACATGCTACCTTCAGAGGGTTTGAGAAGAACAATCTTTATGGGAAAACCAGTCCAAAGAAATGGTTAAAAATCCAAGAAAACAAAATGAAAAAACTACAGGTGAGCTATCTGAATAATAAAATTCTGTAACTGAACACCTAGTTGGTAATCCCACATCAAACTAACCCACTCTATCTGCAAATCTAAAATTTCACTTGTTTTTCATTTAGAAAAAAAAGAAATTTTTCAGTTTTCCCTGAAGTGCATGTGCTGGTGCAATACCACTGTGATGGTCCACTGTACACACCACCACCCCCCCCGCCCCATTTGTTCAGGTGTCAAAGAGTTACACATATATTGATGATTAAGTGAGTATGATCTTCCAGGAAGAAAGACAGAAAGAATGTAAGTTGTGTATGCACACACACTACAAGGGTTACTGATAAGCGTAGTAAAAATAGACACATTGTTACCTTTTACCTTCAATAATATAAAAATAAATATATGTGTAATCTCATTAAAATACTTCCATAGATGTATACACATAAGTAGTTCTTAGTAAGATGAAAGCAAATCCATTTTCCACAGTGTCTGTGAAGCCTCCATGGCTGGAGAACAAAAAGACCGGAGTGTTTTTCCAAGGGATGTAGTCCTGCCAGCATGGCTGAATTCAGTTTATTCCTTTTTTTCCTCTTCACCTTTAGATTCACTCAGCACATCTTGCCATTTCTTCTCCACTTCTTCTTTGCAACTCAGGAAGGCATCTTCCAAACGCCTCATGGAGTTGGCCAGGTCTGGGTTGGTATGTATGACTACCATGTCATAAGCCATCCAGATTGCCTGCACTACAGACCCAACAGATAACTACTAAGCCAGGCATTTTGGCTAAATAAAAGCAATGGCTGATTCAAAAAACAAATAAAGGACATGAATTATTATCAGTCCAGATCTTAAGTCAGAGAAGGCCTGCTGTAAGTGGAAACTGCCCATGATAATACTCAAGATTAAATGAAAATATTACTTCTTTATGTCTCAAAATACTTCAGAACGGAAGTATACTGATATAAATTACAAAAGGGAGATAGACACTTTTACCTAAAAATTACAACAAAATAGGTAATCAAAAAGAAAGGTTCAACAGGCCTTTTTAAAATCAATGAACCAAACAATCCTCTCTCCAGACCAGTTGTAGTCAGGAGGCTTGTGTTAGGTGAGGAAGAGTAAGATCAAGGAGGCTGCAGCATAGAAAGGAAAGGTTTTAAGAACAACCTAAATAATGAAATTGATTTTGAAATAATGAAGATCTGATAAAGCACAGCAAATAGTTTTAGCACTTATTTCGTACTTTTCCTTTTCTTTTACCATGTATTGACTGTAGTTTTCTCAATGGCACTCATAAGTTGTGTTTAATTACAAATAGTTTAAATAACAGTTTCTATCTATTCTTTTTAGTTGCACGCAGTTTCTAATAGAATTGTTGCAGAACATAGAGGGGAATACGCAATCCTCTCCATACATACAGGGCTAAGATTAAATTTGCAGAGGAGCAAATTCTAGCTGAGGAATTAAATGCGGCATGCACTGACCCGAGAGCTACTATGTAACTCACTGTTTTTCAGAATTAAATCTCATTTTATATACTATGGTTTAATAATTGTAAATTAAATACCTTAATATTATTTCTGTTTTCAACCATCACTCTGAACTGAGCATCCATCACCTATTTTCAATTCTGAGCCATCTGAAACTTAAAGACTATTTGCATGTTTTCTCCCAATTAATTAGGGCATTAGTTGATGGTGATTATTTCCGCTTACATTTCTATCACACAGAAGTTTACAGCAATAAATACAATAATAAATCTTCAATGTCTTCACTCTAGTAGACAAATCCATATCATTCTTAATAAAGACCTGTACCTGTTAGTTTTTCCATTTCCTCTAGAAGTTTTTCTAAGTCCCTGTTCAGGTCCTCCACCATTTTTACCATGTTATCATAGTTTCCTTCCTGAGGTTCTGATTCAGCCATCTACAAGGAAAACAGGAATTTCATACTTTTTTTTACTTTGAAGTGAGTTGATTTTCACCGTTGAGAGAAAGTAACATTCCAATAAATTAAAAAAAATATATACTCAATTTACATGTGAATTCATAAAGAATCTGACCTTGAAGTTACTGTCATCACCTGTATGCTGCATACTATTTTCAATCCATTTTGAAATTAAGTAGAAAGAATTACACTCAAATTCACCGTGTTTGTGCCAAATAAAGATTTTGGTATCTAATAACAAAGATCACTGTGTCAAAGACTTCATTAGAAAATTTTATATATTATCGTGTTACAGTTGTCATCAAGCTTCTCTCCCAGATTCTCTGACATAAAGCAATTCCTAATTTTCAAAGTTAGTTGTAAAATCCCCATTTGTACCTAGTGTTTTACACTTGCATGCTACAGCCAGGTAAGTACATACACTAAGTTCAGTCAACATATTAACAGCTAAGTGCTTATGATTTACTAACCTCTGCTTAAGTTGTAGGTAGTAAAATTTCAGGAAGTAAAATTGCTTGGGGCAAAAATATAGATTTAGAGGCCCAATTTATGCAATTAAAAGTTTCAGAACCTTGATATTAACCAAAAATGTGACAAACAGCCTTGCCTTTAACGTCCTTTTCTGAAAACCGCCAATGGATGGGACTGGGGAGGAGGAGATGGAAGAGGTTCACTGTAGTGATGATACACATCACGCAGCTGGCATAGTTTTGTGTCAGCTTTCTTACTTTACCTATGATTTCTCAAACTCCATTGGTCATTAGCCATTTTCTGGGTTTTATTGCCAGTAAATGTGGAGGGAATGCAAGGATTTATAATGGCTTTACGGCATTTTAAAGCAACGCCAAGCCCTATCAAGAGGCTGGGTGTTCAAGGGCCTCTCTTCGCACAACCAATTTCACTGGGTAGCCGTGTGCCGGCAGACCCTCTACCCCAGAGACCTTAAGAACCCCCACCCCTTGTTGTGCCACATAACGGGCACGCTCGAACTTCCCACTGAGGGGGTGCCGCTGGGCCGAGCCCGAAGGCCGTGCGTGGAGCCCCCCTCAGAGGGTGACCGTCGCCCACCCGCGACCCGCCCTCACCCCGCAGCCTGTCCCCTCCCTCCCTGCCCAAGGGGAAGGCCCCTCTCCCGTTCCCACCCTCCAGCACGCCCTGCCTCCGGTCCGGCCTGTCCGGCCGCCCCCGCCCCCGCCAGCGCCTCACCCTCCCCCTTTCCCGCCGACGCCAACCGCTCCGCCCACGAGCCCGAGGGTCCGCGCGCCCCCGCCTCCCGCCTCCCGGGCCGGGGGCAGGAGCGGGCGGGAACGGAACACCAAAAAACCCGCCGTTCTGTCCTCCCCGTCCTCTCGTGCCCGCTCTGCCCTCGAGCTCACGAACTCGATTAATTCTGTGTTTCACGAAAACAAGCAGTTGGGTGAGGCGTTAGGCGGCCCAAGGACAGAAAGGGGACAGGCACAGGTTTGGTCCCCGCCCCGCGGCAGCGAGGCGCTCCGCGGCTCTGGGCCCGGACTGTGGCAGGGCGCCCTGTCCCGCCACCCCACCTCCTTCCAGCGCACCCGCAGCCGGTGCTGGGCCGCGGCACGGCGGGTCCCTCAGCCAGCCTGGCCACCGCCGCCGGCCTCTGGGGCGGGCCGGGCCTGCTGGGCAGCGCCTCGTCCCCTGCCTGCCGCGGTGCCGTAGTTGCCCTTTCCCGGCGGCTGGACAACAGGAGGTAACCCCCTCCCCCTGCTTACGGCCTCTCTGGCTGTCCTCCAGCACCCCCCCCGGGCTGGGTGGCCCCTTAGGTTAGGCCGCTGCGGGGCCTCCCCTCACCCTCCTTCTCCGTCCGCCCCGAGTCAGGGCCGGCTGCCGGCACCAGATGGCCTGTCGTGTCGGGAATTGCCCTGAAAGTAACCCAAAAGTTACATCCTGAGCCCAAAGTTTCAAACTTGGGTGGTGCTTCTTTTTTGTCGGGGTTCATGTCCCCACCTGCGTGATGGAGACTTCAGACCAGGGCCTGTAGTGACAGGACAATGGGCAGCGGCTTTAAGCTGAAAGAGGGTAGGTCTAGCTCAGATATAAGGAAGAAATTCTTTACTCTGAGGGAACAGGTTGTCCTGAAAAGCTGTGGATGCCCCACCCCTGGAAGTGTTCAAGCCCAGGCTGGATGGGGCTTTGAGCAACCTGGTGTAGTGGGAGGTGTCCCGTCCCAGGGCAGGGGGGTTGGAACCAGGTGATCTTTAAGGTCCCTTCCAACCCAAACTGTTCTGTGATTCTATGATCTTTGTCTTCATAAAAAAAAAAACAAAACAGAGAAGGTGTTTGCAGAACTAGGCAAAGAAGGGTTAGTAGTTTTCTGATGACTGAGCAACAAGAATCAAAGTTTGTCAAGAGATTGCTGATACTAGGAATTACGTGATATATAGCAGAGAATCCAGTCCCTTCTCTGAATTGCTCGCACCCCAAATCGTGTCCCATTCCATATCAATATCCAAACCTTAAACGGTTTGAGCTGTGTCTTGTTCTCCTTTTTTTTAAGTGATTGAGTATGTGAGTATTCATCATGCATGAAACTTACTCATCTCTTGTGGCTATAGCCACTCATTTCACTGCCAACTGAGTAGCTGGTTTGAAGATGGGTATCCATCTTCAAAAGAAACAAAATTAAGTATTTACTCACCCAAGTTATATGAATGCTGCAGAATTTATCACAGAGTATTGTGTTGCTAAAGTTTTGCAGGCACTCAAAAGCAGTTGAGCAAAATCCTTCGAGGCATATGAAAGAAAAAGTTATATTTGGCTAAATAAATCCTTGAACCACAGGCTCCTAGAGGCTGGGGAAAGTGTTAAAGGAAGTATCATTTTATGTTGTTATAGTCTTTCATTTCCCTAGGCACTCTCACTGCCAGCTGTCTGAGGCATGATACTAGGCTGATAGACCCTTGGTTTGAGGTGGCACAATCATTTCTTAGGTAACCCCAGCTCCTAAATTCTGTGCCTTTAAGCTGTCTCCCATATGCTGCCTCCTGGTATTCATGTGTGTATATGTGGTTAGGAAGCTGATTTTTGGTCTAGTGGTGTTGCTTTTTAATACTGCTTCATTACTCTATGAGAACCTGGACGGCAAATACAGTGTAGCTTCCAATTCCATAGCTTGGCAGCCACCTTGCTACTGCATAATAATAAATGTGCTAGAATACATTTCCAGTGACACTGGCAGACAGGAGCATGCTTTATTTCAACATATCTTTGTTTATTTGTTATTATTCTCTACTATAATTAGGACACAGCAATGTGTTAGATGGTGAATTACAGATGTAAAAATTATATTATTAAATGGACTAATTCTTAAGTGCATTTTTATGTAACAGTGTTACAGCTCTTGGTGGTACATACTTTCCAGTTCTTCTAAGGTCTCTATGGGCATCCTTTCCAGGGGATAGCTGGCTTGTCTGCTTCTTTTTGTGTGAAGCCCCACAATTTATTCCATATTGAGACTGTATGTTTAGGTCACTATAGCTCTGTTCACCAGCTTCTAGGTTTTGCCAGGAGGAGCTGTTGGGTTCTCACTGGAAAATGTGAACAGTGTAAAAATGCAGTGTCAAAGACCAGGAACTTAAAAAGAAAATTTATGTATTTAACAACAAGAGCGTAAGAAACCAAAAGAGAAAAGATAAAAGTAATAGGACTCTGCAGACGTACTGTGCTCAGGATGTTGGTTGCTCAGGACAAATGCACTTGGGAACTAGACGGAGCAGACCTGAATGCATGTGGTACATGCTGCACCTAACTTGCAGTCAAACAGTTCATCTGTCAGTGCTGGAGTTCTGGGAGAGACTGCAGCCAAACCACTGAGTTATGCTGTGGATAAGTACTGATTTTGGGAACCCAAAGAGCTCTTGCTCAGGGAAGTTATTTCTTTGAAGAGGAGGAAGACAATGGAATTTAGCCCAAATATATGGCATCTGATTTCTGACATTTGACCAAGATATGAATACCAGGAGCTAGGTTGCCCTTTATACCTCTGACATCAGTGTAGGGAGAGAGGATTTTAGTACTTGAATTGCTTTTCAGAGGTTCTTATGACCTTGTATTAACTATGCAGAGAACCAGGGCAAATACGCCCTTAACTTAGTTCCTCAGCTGTATTGAATGAATCCCAGCTTCTGGGCCTGGAAAATCTGCCAAAGAAACCAAAGCGAAAAACTGTACTGTAGCCTACTTACAGCATCTAACCAACTTTCAGTATCTTTCCTGGGCATCTGGTTTGAGAAAAGAGGGCTGACCAGGCCAGTGACTGCATGAAACTGTGCAAATGACAATTCCATTTAGATTTAAGAGAAGAGTTGGGAATGATGAGGTCTAATTTGTCAGGAAAGTGGGATTAAAAGACTATTATTAGCTGTACCTAACCCTGAATAGAGGAAGTTCTAGCAAGTTACTGGACCTTCAGCTGGCAGAAGATTGATGCATAATCCTTCAGTCATTTCATTTTTATAAGAAGCTATATTTTTTCTTTATTCCTTTTCGTATAATGCTACACCCTCCTAGCCTTTGTTCCTTTGGAAATTTTAAGTAACAAAAACTGCAGGAACAAACTGCACTAGAATCACACTAGAACTACCATTTTCAAGAAAAATCTGAATATTAAATAGGCAAATAAATTGTTCTCTAGTCAGAATACCTGCCATTTTGAGAGGCAAAGCTCATGAGGCAGAACAGAGATTTGGGATAATAATGCAAATTTTAATTTCACTTCTAGATCATCTGTTCTGATTCGTACCCCATTCAGGGATGAATGGCTGGCTTGCAGAAACAAAAGAACAGGTACTAAGCTTTTCAGCCTCTGAGGGCTTAGGCTGATCAAAAGATCAGTCACAGTCTATCAATCAGCTATAAGCCACGGTTTTAAATCTTACATTAGATGTGAAAGTAAGTCAGAGACCTTACTGCCTCTATATTTCTGCAGAAAAACCGAATACCACAACAACGCATAGGAAAGGGACACTTTCATCTGAAGCTTGCAGTTACTTGGAGTGTGCTTACCTTCTGGAATTTGAACTGCAAAATTAGCATCCTTGTTAACAGTCTCAGCACATAGACTGCACGGTTTGTGGTTGAAGTGCTGCTTAGTCCCAGAAACACATCTTGAGGCTACTGAGCAGCTGCTGTGTGGTTTGGGTGGTTGCTAGATGTACTATAGCTGTCTTGGAGATAAAGAGGACGTTTTTGTTAATAAGACTGCCAGTCCACTGCCTTTCAGTGTGCCTAATCATACTTGCTTAAGGAAAAAACAGGACAGAGGCATTTAAACAGGCAGTGTTTTCTTTGTGGATGTGCACACAATACCAGACTTATAGCAGGGGAAGTTTGTTTTTCACAGGGCAGAACGTGACAATAAATGACTGCTGTCCCTTAGCTAAACAGGGGGAGGGGCTTGTGGAGCAGCAAGGAAAATTATATAGTCTGAGGCCTGATCTCTGAACCATTAAAATATCTTCTCCAACCAGTCAGACTGGGAGCACAGCAGACAGATTGACTGGGGAAACTAAAAGCAGCAGCAGTTGCTGCTTTTGCATGTGCATACCTTGAATATTAACCCTTTGCCTTTCCCACTCTTTCTTCTCCATTGAGGGCTGTGGAAACTGTGAAAGAAGGAGCAAGAGGATAAACTTTGTAAATTATCATATTTTTAAACAGGAATCTGAATAGGCTCTCCCAGGTGCCCTTGGGGAAAGTGCCCGTGGAAAGTAATACATTTCAGTAAAGAACTCATTTAAATGAGGAACTGTCCTTTGCATTTTAGCCACTCTTTAATGAGGAATGAGGTATAAGACAGATCTCCTGCTCCTTCATGGAGAAAATACTGCGGAGACTCAATGCAAATTAGTACCAGAATAAGAGGAAAGCTGGAACCATAGCCTGAGCTGATGCTCTGCTGTGTTCTAACTTGAGAAAATTTTCAGTCTAGAAGGTGTCTCTTCTGTTTCTCAGGGGATGAAAGTCCACATCACAGAGCTATTTCACTAACACTATTTTGCCCACTTCTGCCAGTATCTGTAGAGAGATCAAGCAATGAAGAAAACCACTCCTGGTTTTCCCCATCTTGCACACATGGACAGTAAATGCCAGCTGAAAGAATAATCCCAGAGAGAAGTTTAGGATGTGCTGGTGTACAAATACTGTGATACGCAGTCTCTCTTATGGATAAATTAACTATTGCGTTTCAGTATCTAAAGCTATTGCCTCTTCTGCAACTAAAATTTTCCCACAACAAGATAATATATGCAGCACTAAAATGTTAATAGGAGTAGGTAAGTTTTGCTTAAACAGTTGGCAGGGATCCTACCGTCTTCTACATCTTCCCAAAGCCACCTGCAGCATGTTGTTGAGAGATGAACTTTGACTCTCAATGATAGGCCTCATGTTGTTTCCTCTTGTAATACAACTGCCTCTCACTTGCATGAAGTAGGTAAGCAAATAATCTTGTACAGACTCATATAACCAGGAGTCAGTAATCTGAAACTCTTAACACAAGTTTTTCAGTGATAGGGGAGGGCAGGTCAACATCTGGGACTTGCATACTCGGGTTGGGTGTGAAGAAAGCCCCCACAACTAAAATGCTGAGCAACTGAGGGACAATGAAGATTACGCTGCACAGCTGCTGAGGACTGAGGGCACCAGCAGAGCGCAATGGTGACCCCAAGGGACTCAGCAGGAAAAGTTCATGGGCAAGTTCAGGAGTATTATCTGGTCTGGTTGGGGAGCTCAGGATGGATTTTGAAGGGGTTTTGTAAGTTAGGATCATTGCCAGGGCTGTGTGGGAGCTCCAGTGGGAAGAAAGGGCAGGGGAGAGCCGATGGCAGGGCTGGAAGATGCTGGCAGAATGCATGGGCAGCCTAAGCAGGAGGGATACAAACAAGCAAGGCAGAATGTGAAAAAAGCCTGTGTTGCTCCTGTCTGTTGTAGCCTGTTTTGGTATTATTAATCTTTTCTCTGTGTCTTCATTTGCAGATTGTGTTCCTGATAGAAAGCTTTTTCAGCATCTGGAGTCTTAGGGGTTGTGTACAGATTTTCTGTTCCAAGAACACATTTTTTCTAAACGTGAACCTGTAATCTGAAGTATATGATTTCTGTTTGTTACGTTAGCCTATCCCTCTTGATCTGTGTTTGCCTGCCCTTCAAATTAGGCTCCAGGTCCCCGCCCGAGGACTCTGCATTGCCTGTCGCTATCATCAGTGGGTGAGCAGCTGGTGCGTGGAAGCCAGGCAGACTCGTTTTACAAGTGTGTGCCTACCTGTCAGCTCGAGTGTTGAATGTACACTCAAGCGAACTCCCTGGGGAGACAGCTGAGAAGACCTTGAGCAGTAAAGAATTGAAGCTGGGCAGGTCTGGGGCAGGAAAATCAGTGAGGAGGAACTTAGTCATAAGAATTACAACCACACAAAGTAACCATCAGTGTTATCAGGACTGGCCTCAAACAGACTGGGAACCATCAGCAGACAAGCTTCAGGAAAAGACTACCGCAGGGCAAGAGAAGTGGTGTAACTCAGGTAAGTGAGAGAAAATGCTGCTGGAAGATTAGCTAATGCATATTTATTTTTTAAAAAAGACTTTTATTGACATGTGACATGAACTAGGGTATAGCTGTACCATAAAGTGTGCATGTACTTACTGCTTGTATTGAAGTTACTTATGGTAATAAATTTCTGTGGTCATAATGGTATTGGGGTTTGAGAAGAAAAAAGGAGATATGTCCTCTGTACGCAGGTTGATTTACATGAAATAATTTCTACGCACATTTTAAACAGGAAGAAAATAACAAAGTTTCGTAAATTTGTCTCAGTTCGCTGAAACAATACAGGGCAATGTTATGCATGTGTGTATAAATATGTTCAGTGTTTGGTTAAGTGCCTAGGGCTGGATTCAGAAATAATTAGCATTTGATTTCTATCACTGTTGCTGGATTGTAAAGAAGCTAACTCTAATCCAAAGTGGTGCAGATATCTAGATTTTTCTATGTGCTTACCTGTTTGCACATATCTCTGTGTGTGTGTGTACATGAACTCCTGATTAAATTATAAATAAAATCTTTGTTAAATGCACCAAGAAACATCCAAAAGTGGGAAATTGTGAAGCTAAAGTGTACACAGCTTCAGCTCAGTTTCCTTGTGCCTGTGCATTTATGAAAGTAGATTCACGTTCCATTTCTTAAGCCATTATGCAGTAATGTGATATCGCGCAGTATTTTTATCGCAGTCCTTTTACAAGAGCTACATATATGCATGGTTCTTTGAAAAACTCCTTCATTCTTCTTACGTCCTGTCACAGCTTTTGCTGTCACCGTTTTTCAGAGTATCTGTATCGAGTTTGTGCTAGGGTTTGATACAGGCTTAGTACTGGCAGTTACTAGCAAAATCAGAAGTCAGTCAGTAACAAAGAGACAGAATGGCTGGCATTTTCAAAAGTAGTGTGTGATTTGGACTGCACAAAAAGAAGTCATAGGTAAGAGTGTGCTGTTGAGAGTTTGGCCTCTAGACTTTTCATGTTCCAAACAGTCTGCTCACTAAGGGCTTCAGGTTAATGTATTCCTCACTTTTTTTTATTATTTTAACTTCTATTTTGCAGATTACCTGTGAGGAATTACTTTTCATGGCCATAATTCAGGTGGAATGTGACCAAAGTATATGTTAATTTTTCAGAAACTGTAGTCTGCCGTGTCCGCATTAGAAAAAATATTTTTGTCTTAATCACCATTCAGTTTCTGTACCGTTTCACACTTCTGTACTCAGACTTTCTCACGCTGCACAAATAAATTAATTTTTGTGAGATGATCTGAGTTTAAGCAAACTTAGCACCATGAGAACTTGCATATCTCCACTGATACGGTGCCAGTTTGGACTAACCTTGTTAGCATAAATGCACAGCAGTGCAGAGTCCTCCTGACTTGTATTTCTCAATGCAGTAGCAATTGCTGACTTTGCCTCTTTTTTCTGCTCCCTTGAAAAGGAGTGTCATGATTTGCTGGAAGTAATTCACCTGCTCAAATAGCAGCATGGACCTCATCATCTGCTGTTCTCTCCATGGTCTAGCTCTTCAGAACTGGTCAGCCTAATTTTCTTTCACTCCTCTAATATGCTTCAGTAGCAGCTAGCCTAGGTTTGATGCTCAAGTACTGCTTCTTATTTTGGACCAAGAGGAAATCTTGAGTCACTGTACGTGATTTTTTGAAACACTTTGTTTTCTTACAGTGTGTTACAGCTACCAGCTGTTGCAAAAGTGGGTTAGAGCACCAAATCTTTATAGCTGAGACATTATTACAGCCAGTGCAGCAAGCCGCAGGATATTATCAGTAATCCTTGTTCAGGACAGAAGTGAGGTGGCTCTGGTATGTTACAACCTGGGTTGACCGGTCAGAATTTCCCATTCTACACAATAGGAGCTGCTGCTTGGTAACCCACAGGTGCCTTACGGTGAGAGATGAGATGATTCAATGGGCCAGGGTAACCTTGCAAAGATGTCATGATCAGCCAGGCATTTGGTAATAGTCAGTAAGGTCTTCTGAAGGCAGAAGTGACTGGATATGTAATCTAACAAATGCATAGCTTTTTGCAGAAATATGTTCTTATTGCATCAAGTTGTTGGGCTTGAGACCTGTGGGACTTATTTTTTATTCATTTTGGGTGCTGCTTTTAGTCAAATGGTGGACATTACAGGGGAAGAAATTTCTGTTTCGCTGTTTGCTTTTCCATGGCGCTCTTTTCCAGCCTCTTCTCTCACATTCAGTGTCCGCCACTGCTCAGCTGTGCTGAGCCCACAAATCATGGTTTCATTGCCATTTTGCTTCCTGCAATTCCCCGGTAGCTCCCCTCCCTTTCAGCTGCACAGCCAGGGCAGGGCGCTTGTGCATAATTGTTGCCTAAACCTTGACTGGTGACCATGTTCAAAGGTCATATAAAAGAGGAGTAAAATAATAAAAGCAGTACAGAAATGGTGACTGGAAAAGTTTGAGAGTATAGTTCTGCCACTGTAAGAAATTAAATAGACAGCATCATGGTTAAAGGATTTATTTTGTCTTATAGCAGTCAGGCAGTATGTTGGATTGAAGTGAGTAATTAGTCAGCTGCTCTTTACATGCCTGTAGTCATATTACAGTTGGTCCTCACAGTTAGTCCATGAAAAACACATGTAAGAATATTTTTATAATAAAGTGGTGTGCAGTTAATGCAGGCCAGGAAGTTTGGAGAAATAACTACATTAATTCCATATCAGCTCAGAGCACATTTTAAAAGGTCTAATGAAGATCCAAATGAATCTTAGCCTTTATTTTTATCATACTTAATTAATTTAATCAGCTGTTTCTTTAGACGGCTAATCAGTACTCAAGGATTTACACATTTGCACTGGTGATGGGAACTGATGTTAGTTCCCAAGTCAGACATATTCACTGGCAAAACTGTGTATTTACCATGAATATGTACAATGTCTTATTTTCTTGAACATGTCAGGAGCAAGCAGCAGGCTTCTTCAGTCTTATATCCTGACACTTTAAATAGCATAAATTGAGCCTGATGAAAAATTTAAGCCCATAAACTGTGAGAGAGGGTTGATTATTATTGGGCAGATTACATTCCCAATCCAGTTTACCACATTGCCGTGTGAATGCTTGTGCTAGCGCTAAGGGGACAGTGTACATATGGGAATGAATGACAGAGGGCTGGAAAAATCATAGTGCTGACACTGTTTCACAAGACAGCTTTAGACGAATTAGCCATTCAGCATTCTGGGTGGTGGGAGATCCATTTTCCCTGTTCCTGCTTCTGGATGTGTGCTCCTGCCACTTCCTCGAGCCTGTGTTGGTACTTGTTGAATTGCTTGGTGAACTAATACCACTCACTATGGCAAAAGGACAGTGAATTTTTCCTGCTAGGTTAGTGGTTTGAATCAGTTTAACATGTGATCAATTGCACAGCTGGGAGCAAAACAAAGAATGGGAAGAGAGCAGAGCAAAGAGGTACTCCCTTCTTTTGGCATTGATGAGCACTTAATTTAGCTCAGCTGCATTCATAAAACCATATTCACATTCAGTATTTGGGCTTCCTGAACCCGTTTAAGCAGCCCCCACAACTGTCATCTTTTAGCTGCCTATTCCTGTCCCTGTGTGGCCCTCTGTACTTTGTCTAAATTGCCAGGGCAGCAGAACAGTTTGGCAAACAAACATGGCTGCAAACAAACCACCTTTTTCCCCCAAGTGTTCATTCATCCTGTTGGGAGACATGCATAGAGGAGCAGTAAGTGTCAGTGTAGGGCAGATATGGGGTCTAATTAACCTGGCACTGTCACTAGGCTGGGAAACTGCTGCGCCATGCACAGTTCACCAAGTAGTCTGCTAGTAGCAGTTTGCAAACGCTGCTGACTGTAGGTTAGCTTTTGCTAAGGTTTTGCCTTGTATCTCTCATTGTCTAACAGCAGCCGCTTCTGCTATTTCTAGATGCCATGATCTTCGTTGTATATTTAGCTTGGACATGGGGCTTTGGATTCAGGTATTAGTTAAAGAAAGGCTATACTGCCATCGTTGTTGCAGTCTGCTTGGAACTATATAGTATCTGAACATTGCTAATAATACATTGAGCATTGCCCTCTAAGCCAGCGGATCTGCGTTGATTCATATTCATTTCCCTCTGACTCAGCAAAAGCTCCCACATCTCCCCAAATCTATTTAGTGGTAACCCTGTTCCCTCCTGAGCTCTAGTCAGGGGAATAAATACCTTTTCAAAACTCATTTACGAAGACCTTCCCCACCCCTTGTTGCTCCCATTCAGTCCATTGTGTTGAGAAGCTTTGTTCTAGAAAAGCTCATTTGCTTTCTGCTCACTGTTATCAAAGTCTTTCAGGAAGGCTTTGTAGTCTGAAACTGAGCGGGAACATACCACCCTTACCTTGAGCCTTGGCGTGCTGAAGTGGCCCAGTACAGTGGTCATTACCTATCCTGTTTGATTTCTGTATTGTACTGCCAACTACTTTTCTTAAAAAAGGTGTTAAGTCACATTGATGTGCTGCACAATAGAGGACCTGATGAAAAAAGATGCATGTCAAAGAGAAAAAGGAAAGTTCCAGGTTTTGTGTAAACAACGAAAATAACGAGTTTCAATTGAAGGAGAAGGAAATCAGAATAATTTGAAAGATTAGATATGCCCAGGCAAGGAGAGCAGAATTTTGAAGCAAATAAGGTTTTGAAAGTAAACAGAAATTCCCTCTATTAGGGAAATTAATTCCAGTGAGTGTATTTCAGTAATTTCTATGTAAGAGAGTAATTAAAAACCAGTGGAATGACTAAGCTGACATTTACTTGCAATTACACAAATAGTCCACTGCAAATTCTAATTTGAAGTAATACAGGCTATGTTCTCCTGTGCTCATGATCTAGACAGCATTGGTCTTGGTAAAACATAACACAGACAAAGAAGAAGAATGCCAGTGAGGTACAGGTTTTGAACCTCTTAAGGTATTTTTTTCCCCCTTATCCTGGCTTGATACTGGAATACTGTCTTCATATAATAAAATAAGTAGTTGAGCACTGCCAGTATGCTTTATGCTGTGTGGTGAGCGTGCACCTGTACACTGAAGATGTTAGTTCCACGTAACCTCCATGTGTCCCCTACTGGTACACTGCAAAAAATACTTATTAAATATATAATGTGAGATCTGTGGATTTCTGAGTTACCACTCTTGTTGTGATGATGGAAATGTAGGAACTGTAGTAATGTTATTGTTAGACAAGTATGATGCAGAAAGAGCTAAGTATGAGAATTCATTTAGTCTTGGCCTGGAAAGTAGCGCTGAAAGGCACTTCAGAATTATCTTACTAAGTGCAATTTCTTTTCATGCTTCCTGAGTTTTGCAAGAGGGCAGATGCAGAGTGTAAATGGACTTGTCTAATCAAACTTTTCCAGTGCTAACACCTGTGTGGCTCCGTAAGGAACAGCAACAAATGGGAGTGCCAGTGCAAATAAAGTGCCAATGGCTGCCAATGTTTTTATTTCTGGATCCCATAGTTCTGCCCTGAGTATGGTTAGAAAACGTAGGTGCCACTCACTGGCATCACTGGTGGGAGGTGCATAAGGAAGTAGGTAGGAATCTTTTTTACAGACAGGGGACCAGTGTAGACATGGTTGCTGCATCAAAGCTTTTTTTCATGGATCTTTGTGACTGTATGACCATGTTTCTATGTAAGTACAAGTTGGCATGTGTGTGCTTATATGTGTCTGTGCATACACGTAATTTAAACAGAAGTGTGCATTTCTAGTGAGCATCTGTACAAAGCAAAGCCATTAGCCAGTGTTAAGATGGAGCTTGGACTATTTATGACTCAGATTATATATATATAATTGCTAGCTAATGGTCCTAAAGTCTATTTTCCTGTGATGCCATCATGTCTGTTCAAATGTGTCTTTCATATCGGTGTGTATCTGAGAGTGAAAGAAGCTAGGACTGTTCTTCTTATGGTGATACCTGTGTATTTGTGTGTGTGTATGTGCAAGCCGAGGTAGGTTGACTTAGTGTGCTTGCTTTCAGAGTGTACCTGAAAAGCTTGGTGTTATTGTTGTATTATTGCTCCTTTGACTGGATTTGTATTGTAGCCACACCCTGAAACCAGTTGAATTTGCTAGCATATTAAGAATCAAAGGAAATAAAAAATGAAACAGACTTTTTGTAATAGCTTAAAGTGCAGATATATTCCATATTCCTCTTTCTGCTGCCTCTGTTGTGCAACAGATATAGCATAATTTCACCCGTTAATTTTAAGGAGGAGGAAGACCTCTGGTTAATGTTTCATCCATCACCAACTTCCATAAAACCATATTAATATCAGTAAGAATGCCATATATTATTATTAACATTTGCCATTGAGGTTAATTGACTTGAACTTCTAGCTGAAAATAAAGTAAGTACTCACAGGGTAGAAGTCCCAATGCCTGTAAAATGTTCTAGATGATACTGTTTGTGAAGTTGTTAAGCCTTAAATTTTTGGCAATGTTTATAAGAAACAGTGGCTAAATGTACATGCCTTCCTTGCCTTTCTGTAAGTCATCACTATTCACCACATTGGTTTCTGCAATTTAGAAATTTAGCAATTTAGTCCAGGTCCTCTGCTGATGTAAATCAACGCAGCACCACAGAGCCTATTCCTATCTTACAACTTCAGTCCTCAGTAAAGATAGTATACTTAGTGTAGAAGTGGGGCATCGTCTAAAATGCTTATGTGTTCTCCAGAGAATAAACAAAATGACATACACCACTTTGAACTGAAATACAAATTTCTGCAGGGGTAATATCTCCCTGTAATGCAGAACAGCTGAAATTCTACATCAGGGATATGTTTGGGAGGCCTGCAGCTGATCTGCAGTCCTGGCGCAACTCAAAGACACTGGCATACACTGGTGAATCTAGCCGTGTCTGAGCAGGATTGTACACATGACAAATGCACTTACACAATCAGAAGGTTTTGTAGGTGTATGATTGCACATACTAAGCAAGAGATTAGTGATAGCTGAAATTACAGCTGGAAAGGTGCATGCTTGCACAGGCTCTGGATTTTCAACTACAAATGCAGAAGAGTTCCAGTTAGTGTGGTTCAGATTAGTTATAGACCTGACAGTGTTAAGGAGTCAGTACCAGACGGCCCTAATGACAAGACTTTTTTTCTCCTTGTCTTTGTGGAGCAATAGTACGAGTTGTGTCAGGGGCTGTAGTCAAGAATGACAGACATTGTGTATGCATGCTGCTGGTCTGTTCATTTGTTACGGACCAGAAGAGAAAAGGCTGAGCCATTCTGGCATCTAAGAAGTGTGTTAGCTAGAAGTATATTACCTCTATTAGCTATTCTTTAAATATAATTAAGTTCACGACTATGAATTTTTGTGCATATGCCAGCCTTTAGGCCTAGGGATACCCAACTGCTGGTGAAGCACTGTAGCACAAGCTTAATCTTAAATTCTCTCTGGTCATGCAGTGTACCATTCATAGGATTTGATAGTGGATGTCCTGTATCATTCTCTAAGCCTTGAAGTCCCAATGCTGCTTCTTCACAAAACCACTGATCATAAGGGGAGAATGCTCCATATTCAGCTCACTTGATGCTTCATAAATTATCCTTTCTCCTAATAAATTTCATTAATATTCTTTGTGTCTTTGCAGAAGACAGAGGTTGGAGACCCACTTGCTTGTAGTTGAATATGGCACGGGATGTAAAAAGATTCACACGCATGCTGCTGGAATGCAACAGCAATGACAGGCTATGTGGTAAGATTCACAGATTCCTTTAAGTAATAAGCTTTCACATACTCAGCAGGAACTCCAGCTTTACTAAAAAGTGGGCCAAGCCGTTTCCCCTCCTCCACCTGCATCCCAGACCACACAGAAGGATTTGACTGACCTTTCCCTGCACTGTGTCTCAGGGGAGAAACTTTTAAGGGCATGCAGCCTTTGTGGTGGTATTCATCTCACATAATTTTAACCATTTTAGAGTATTTCTACTTTGAATGAGACATAATATAGTCATTAATGATTCCCTGCAGCTTCCCTAAGAACCAGTCTGGTGAGATTTTGATTTCATGACTTTCTGTCATTTTTGGGAACAGAAATGTGGTCTTGCAAATTGTGGTCTCCTTGCAAAAATAGCACCACCTCCAAATCTGGGGACATAAGACAGTTAGTTACCTGCAACATTGTTATTGCTGTGTCTCCGGTCAAATTCCAAAGCAGGTGACCACGCCCTGTTTTCTTTAAAATGCTCCCTATAATTTTAATGGAAGGAGCTGAAGCTGTAATTGCACATGTATTTGTGATGGCGTAGTAATATCCAGCCCTTCCCATCTCCCTGCTTATCCCTCTCCCAGGGCCGGTTCTGTTTCACTGGTGGATAATACTCACACATGGATACAATTCCTAGCCTCTGTATTAAGGCATCTAAATAAGTGACTATAGGTGTGGGACTTCCAGTGGTTTCATGCAGTTTAGATACTCAGCACCTTTGAAAAACAGGGTGGCAGCACTAACAGTGTTCAGTTGCTATTCCAAGGAGCAGAGGATAGATACACATGCTTTTGGGGTTGAAAGTTACAGAAATGGGTTATTACTACTTTGTTACACAGAACCAATGTGCATCAGGCAGTGCTGCTTATTCCTTGGTTTCCCATTTTCTTTTTCTGCCGATAGTTGTGCGCGAATATCAGACTGAAGTGATTGTTGTCCCTGTTCTCCTTGTGGGTCTTTTTGTCATCGTGCTAACTGTGATTCTTTGGCTCCACTGTCGAGGCTTGCGAGCAAAGCAGGAGCAGTCATCATCATCATCTGGACACCAAGGTAAAAAAACATCTTTCAAACAGAAGAAGGAGCGTTGGTTTCAGTGGCCAGAAGTCAATCCCATTTCCCCATTGATTGAGCTGTTAAGCAATAGCATTTACGAAGACCTTGAGTGGTATGGAGCAATCCAGTAAACATTAGAAAAACTGGGAACCCTAATTTACTACACTTGCAGTAGTAGTAGTGGAATCTGTAGCACAGATGGATCTGAGGAAACTTAAAGCAACATACCATACAGGCTGTTTAACATACTGTGGTAACATCACTTGAAAGCTGCAAAGAGTGTTTATGTAACAGCCTTCTAGAGGCTACTGGAGTAATTATGAATGACAGTCATTTTGATGTATATCACAGTTAATCCATTTTCTATACTGTCATTTAAGAAATTTAATTTCAAACTGCTGTCTCCCACTTCCTGTTGAGACAACAGGAAATAAAACAGGGACTGGTGGGGGTGTAGGGAAAGGCTTGTTGGTACCACAAACACGTGTTGCTGTGTGGAAGTGAAAATCCAGTTCTGAACTGATTTTGGTTTTGTAGAGGGAAAAGCCTCTTCAGCTATATTAAGGGAAACAATTGACAACAAAGATAAGGCCTTTGTGGGAACACCCTGTGCATGTCACTTTCATAACAACTGGTAGCTGGTAATAAAAGAAAATGGTCATTGCTTCAGCACATGGGAATCAAATACAAATACGTCTTGTCTACACAAGTTTACATAGTTAAATATAGTAGAAAACTCCAGACTTATTCTGCCTTTTAATCGCATAGAGTAGGAGATAAATTCCTTCTCCTCTTGAAGGGCCAGGTTAAGTAAGATACAATAACAGTTCCTTACATTGTCCTGATTTCCAAATGGAGCAAAAATTAAAGGGAAGGACATGCATTGCCACCTACTACAACAGTTCATCTGCCTGGTGTTATGCGTCTTGTGTATTTGCTTTTGCCAGTGAATGACAAGAATCAGCATCAATCCAGCTCAACAGAGAAATGGTACATCCAGCTGAGTGAGACGTCTGTGGAGAGCCTGCTAAATTCTGCATCCTTAAGTCTGAAAGAACTGGTGATACCGCGAGAGAAACTCTTACCAGGCACCTTGCAGCTAATAAAACATGGCCACTATGGGAGCATCTACAGAGCACAACTGGAAACTGGGAACCCCAGGAAGACTAAGGCTGTAGTATTGAAAGCCTTACAAGGTAAGGCATATGACCAGGATACACTTTGGTACAGATCTCTGTATGAAAGACATGATGCTGGGCAGAACTTTGCAGTCATTACTGGGCAAGAACAAGCTGTGTTCAGTATCATGTTAGCTATTCAGAATAGTCTTTTGGTAGGACTAAAGGAGATTGCTGTTCATGTTGATTTTAAGCTACTCACCCTGATCTTTGCTATCTCCATTTGGGGTTTTTTGGTTTTTTTTTTTTTTGGGCGGGGGGCTTTTTTGTGGTTTTGTTGTTTGGGGTTTTTTTTTGGTTGGTGGGATGTTGGAGGATTTTGTTTGTTTGTTGGTTTGGCTTGATTTTGTTTTGTTTATTTGTTTGTTTGTTTTTCAGATCTGGCTAGTCCTCAGCAAGTAAAGGATTTCCTGGGAAGGATTAGATTCCATCAAAATCTTGGCCATCATGAGAACCTGGTTGAATTGCTTGGATGCTGTGTAGACCAGCTCCCGCTTTATATGATCATGGAAGATGTGTCTTTTGGTGACCTGTTGACATTTCTATGGACGTGTCGGAAGGTGAGTCAAAAGAAGCAATGACAGAGTATCTTCTTAAATTCCTGAGGTACATATCTATCCATAATTCATAGTCCATAAGTCATATATGATTCTTTTCATCTCTCCATGCATCCCTCTATATCAGTCTAAACTATTTCCATCCACCAAAGAAGCTCTACACAAGACTGAACTGGAATAGAATTAGTGGATATCTCAATTGAGATGATATAGTTTGGAAGAAGTTGATGCTTTTGTAAAGCTAAGTCCTACTTTGCAGACCACTGGAGTTCCTTGAAGGGTATAGCAGGCACTGGAATAATTAATTTTGATTGAGATGATACAGCTACGTGAATTTCTAAAAAGTTCTAAATGTCTCACTCCAAATGTTTTTAAGAAAGCAGAGCAGTTACAACACCGGGGAGAAGGTCATTGAATGGTAACTAATTGATTAAAAGACAGGAAACAGAGCATAAGAGTGAAAGGTTGGTACTTGCACTGGAGGGAGGTCACCCATCTAGGACCTGGTGCTGTTCATTGCATGTATCAATAACCTAGAAAATGGGATGATAGTGAGCTGATGATGGTTGCTGGTGATTCCAGCCAGTAAAGGCAAGGGCTGACTCTGAGGAAGATTGAGAGACAAACACATGGAGGTGGTTCCTCATGAAGTGGGCAGTTGACTAATGGAATTCCTTGCCACTGACTGCTGTGGATGCTGAAACTTTACATGGGTTCAAGACAAGACTGAATACATTCATGGAAGATAAACTTTCAAAGGTTACTGAACATGTTGAAACCATAACCCTGTCAGCAAGTTCCTTAAATTGAAAATAGTCGGGGGCTGAAAAACAACACAGGAAAAGCACTGTGTGCTTACCTTACTCTCTTCCTCTTATCTGGGAATACAACTAGGGTCATTGTTACAGGCAGGGTAGTAAAAGAGATGGACTGTTAGTCTCATACCAGATAATTATTCATTTGTTATAAATGTGCTTTTCTACTCATCATTCTAATTTATAATACATCTTTCATTCATCTGTATGGATTGTCATTCTCCACTGTTATTTTGCCCATTTCTGTCTAACCTATTAATCTCTTTTCCACCCTTCAATTTACCCACCAGTTGTCTCTAGTGTACTTGTCTTACCCAGCACACCATCCATTCATCATCACCCATCCATGTACCCTTATATTTCAGTCAATTTATGACCAATTGCTTTGGCAGGGCGGTTGGAGTAAATTATCTGTGATGGTCACTTCCAATCCCTATCATTCTGTGATTCTGTGATTCTGTGAATTGTGAAATTAGCTGGAGGAGCATAAGATTACATAGGACTCATTAGATTAGAAGGAAACATTCCCCAGTACCCTACAGCTATGGCATTTGTTGGAACCAAGGTCTGCTCTTTTGTCTCTAGGATGTAATGACAATGCATGGTATCCCCTATGACCTCACTGAGAGGCAAGTATATGAAGTTGGACAGCAGGTTGCAGCAGCTCTGGTAAGTCTGCTGACATTCGCTGTATTTTTTCCTTCATGCTTGATTGCAACACAAGTCTGCCTGGTGGTCTAAGGCTTCTTGGCCTAAGCACTGAGGATGTGCTTTGTCAAAACTGAGCAAAATATTCTTGCACTATTTGAGTGAGCATACACCTCTATTCCACAGCATGGAAGACAGGCATAAACTGAGTGAAAATTTATATCAATTAAAGTTCCTTTTAAAATAATCACGATCTCTTCCAACTTTCCAGGCTTACCTTGAACAGAAGAAGTTGTTCCATGGTGACATTGCTGCCAGGAATGTTCTCCTTCATCACAACTTCACTGCTAAGCTCTGTGGTTTGGGTCTGGCCTATGAAATTCACACATATGGTGCCAACTCAGTCACACAGATGGTGCCAGTCAAGTGGCAGGCACCAGAACGGCTCCTGAAGAAACCTCCCAGCATCAAGGCAGACATGTATGATAATTTTTGGACTTGGGAGTCCATCTGTCTGTCAGGCCTATCTCTTTCACTGCTTTATGTGTCATTTCATGTTCTGAAGTTTACAGTAAGGCATATCTAGTCTCAGCATAATGCTCCACTTCATAGCTCATACCTTCTCTTCTTATTTCTGCAGGTCATGCTTAGTTGTTTGTGTTTATTGAAGCTAGCTAGCTAGCTAGAATGGAAACTTCACATTGTTTTCTTTTCTTGCAGATGGTCTTTTGGAATTCTACTGTATGAAATGATTACATTGGGTAAGAAGATTTAATGATAATAAAAAAATACATAAGGAACCAGCAAATTAATAAGACTCAAAATCTCAAATTTTAGAATGTAAAGTTGGGCAATTTAAATAAGCATCCTGTTTTTTCCAACTTGCAAAGTCTTGACAATGCCTTTTAGACTTTCTGTCAGTGTGAATTGTGGAAGGAAAGAAAATGGATTTTGGTAGGGAAGGAAGGCATGCTTACACAGAAGCTGCTATCTGCAACCATTACCTTATAGTTTTTATACTGTTATTCCTTTTGCCCTTCTAGGTGCTCCACCATATCCTGAGGTGCCACCTTCTGACATCTTGTCATACCTGCAGAGACAGAACATTATGAAGCAGCCCTCAAGCTGCCAGCAAGCCATGTAAGCCACTTGCTTTATGGACAGTTGAACTTGACATCTGCACAGCTAAATGGAAGTGAGACATACAAAGCTAGATCTTACAGAAGATCTCTAAGTCTAGACTATACAAAACAGTAACCTGTTAGCTGAGGAGGCTTGTTCTCACATCTGCCACATCTCCTTACTGGATTCTACTGCACGAAACCTTGATGGCCAAAACCTTTCTTTCCTGCTTTTGAAAATTGCTCGTTTCTGTTTCCTTGTCTGCCCTTGCATTTTGTTGCTCCACTGCTTCCCTCCAAGGTGGAGGGCTATTCTGTTTCTGCTCTAAGTTGCAGGATTCTCCCTGAAGTGAACAAAGCATCTACGGGGAAGATCTAAGGCATTATATTTCCTTTTGTGAAGACATAATTTCTTTTAATATTCAGAGGGTTTTTCTTCCATAATGCTGTTTCAAAAGGAAATACCAATCTTATTCCCTTTTCCCATACTCACAGTTGACTTCCTGGCAAACAACTGCTTGTCTTTGTACCCACACATTATTATGTGGTTGCAAATTTCAGAGGGTCTCTGAAAGAACTTTATACGAAGCAGAAAAAGAGGAGGTCTCTAGACATTTTAAATATGAGATGACTTGATTGTAGTAAAACTTTGTGTTGGTGCTTCTTGTTCCCAGTGTTCCCCTACTTCTTCATCTTACAGGTATGGCATCATGAAGTCCTGCTGGCAGTGGAATGCAACTAACCGGCCTTGTCCAGCAGACCTGATCCAGTCGCTACAAACAGCTATAAAAACAAGCAATGACCATGCAGTACTGCAGGTGCCTGAGCTAGTGGTGCCTGAACTCTATGCTAATGTTGCTGGTGTTGACGTGCACAGTCTAGTGCGTGAATACACTATACTCTGAAGGACCCTTTCACATGTTAGTAAAGGAGAAGTCTCTGAGTTTGCCCTTTCTAGACACTTTGCAAGCTCAGAATGAGGTGTGTACGCTGGGGGGGGGGATCCCTTTGTTTTTCAAACACATTATATATATTGGATCTCTCCTCCATGCCAGAAACAACAAACTATTATCATTATTATTACTAAATCAATCTTGATGTCATTCTGCCAGTGGTTATTTGGGCAAAGTGGGTGTAGGAAGCTGTAGAAAATGTAATGAGAAACTTGAGTTAAAGAGGTGTATTGGGTTTGCATGGCAAGGTTTTGGCAGTGAGGGGGCTACAGGGGTGTCTTCTGTGAGAAGATGCCAGAAGCTTCCCCCTGGCTGATAGAGCCAGTTCCAGCTGGCTCCAAGACAGACCCGCCACTGGCCAAAGCTGAGCCCATCAGTGACATTGGTAGCACCTCTGTGATAACATATTTAAGAAATGGTAAAAAATACTGCACAACAGCAGCTGGAAGAGATGAGTGACAATATGTGAGAGCCCTGCCCTTCACCAAGGTCAGTGGAGAAAGAGGGGGAGGAGGTGCTCCGTGTGCCGGAGCAGAGATTCCCCTGCAGCCCATGGTGAAGACCATGGTGAGGCAGGCTGCCTCTGTGCAGCCCATGGAGGTTAACGGTGGAGCAGATATCTACCTGCAGCCTGTGGAGGACACCACGCTGGAGCAGGTGAATGCACCCGAAGGAGGCTGTGACCCCGTGTGAAGCCCCACACCAGAGCAGGCTTCTGGCAGGACCTGTGGCCCCATGGAGAGGAGCCCACATTGAACCAGGTTTGCTGGCAGAACTTGTGATCCTGTGGGGAACCCACGGTGGAGCAGTCTGTTCCTGAAAGCCTGCACCCCATGGAAAGGACCCACACTGGAGTGGTTCGTGAAGAACTGCAGCCTGTGGGAAGGACCCACTTTGGAAAAGTTCATGGAGGACTGTCTCCCATGGGAGGGACCCCATGCTGGAGCAAGGGAAGGGTGTGAGGAGGAAGGAGTGGAAGAGAAAATGTGATGAACTCACTGCAACCCCCATTAACGCTGTGGGAGGGGAGGAGGTAGAGAAAACTGGGAGTTAAGCTGAGCTGGCGAAGAAGGGATGGGGGGGAAAGGTTTTTTAAGGTTTGATTTTATTTCTCCTTATCCTACTCTGATTTTGATTGGCAATAAATTAATTAATTTCCCCAAGTCAAATCTGTTTTGCCTGTGATGGTAATTGGTGAGTGATCTCCTTGTCCTTATCTCAATCCACAAGCCTTTTGCCATATTTTCTCTCCCCTGTCCAGCTGAGGAGGGGGAGTCATAGAGTGGCTTTGGTGGGTACCTGGCAGCCAGTCAGGGTCAACCCACCACAAGGAGGTTTTTGGAAATCTCTCACCATCCTTTGTGTCCCAGGAAACTGCATCAGTTGGGTATTCCAAAGAGGCGATGTCCTGGGGAATATGCTATGAGGCACAGCCCTATAGGAAACAGTGTATGTAGCAGGTAATACATGGATAGTTTCCTGTCCATTCACTAAAGACCTGTTCAATACAGTTGTGTTCTTGCCTTTTAAGTGTTCAATAAATGAGATTTCTCCAGTGCTTTATACTCTAGCTTTCCATGGGAGAATGAGTACTGTATTTAAAAAACAAAAACCTGCATATCTATGGATGCAGAAGTTGTTATATTAATGTAATACATCTTCATGTAGAGTGTACCTTTCCTGTAGTAGCTGTGGGGTCAAGTGAGTACTCCAAGACAAAAGGTGTATTATCCCATGCTTGTCAGGAAAAAGTCCTTACAGACCTGAATTTCTCAGGGAAGGTCCTTAACCAGTCATTCCTTTGAGCAGAAGCACATTTGTTCATGTGCTTCTCTTTTGAGTTGCTAGTTGCTGGGTTAATTATTTTGGATTTTGGGGACATCTGTCCATGGTTATTATAGCTACTATGAAAACAGTATGGAAATGTTAAGAGTACACCAAATAAGACAGGTTGATCTACAGTAAAAACAATGCATGATGAGAATAAGCGTGCACAGTGACATTGTTGTGTGATTATGGTGAGAATATACTGTAGACTGTATTTATCTCTGTGGTGACACCTTTGCTATATGGCTTCTGCAGCGAGTATCTGGATATTGGACATTACCTTCTTAGCTACCCTGTGACAAGCACGACAGTATGTAGCATTTTGTGAATGCTGTGATGATAACAGAGCTACTTCAAGGTCTCACATATAAACAACACAGATAACTTTGGTAATCATATGGAGCATATGAATTTGTGCCCAGTGAGCTGCTGAATGTGAACTCAAGATTCAGCTTAAAATAATAGCGTGAGAAATTTTGTGTATGTTTTCTTGTCAGCTGTTTATGTGCCATGCATTGATTAGTGGTTACATTTTAATGTGTGTTGCAGACTTGTTTCCACTAAAGATTTCAATGACTACGGTTGTTGCATTGGTGATTTGTATGAGTGTTGTACACTATACTACTGATTTGACTATACAGGTTATGAGCAGGCTCTGGCTGTGCCAATGCTGTTGCAGAAAAGTTAGTGGTGCCTATGCTAAGACTTGCCCTAGGACAGCTGAGGGGTTGAAGTCCCAGTGGAAATACACTTGTATGTCTTCAGTGTCTGCCTGGAACAGGGGCATGTTTCTTTAATCAAAAAAGTGGGGGGTTTGCCTGTTCAGTATTTGTATTTTACAATACAAGCTGCACAAAGCTTATCTGAAAATATTTGGTCATTGATTTTAATGAACATGCAAACCTTGTAAAAAATCATTGGCACTTGACGTCATGAACATTTTGCCTTCATTTCAAAAGAAGCAGAATCAGTCTGTGAAACAAATTTCCTCATCTGACTTCTACTGTTTGTGGTTTCTAAGTTGACAGTGCCTTAATTCTTTTTTCTCTTATTTTGGCACCTTGAGCAATAAAGGTTCTTGTGAAAAAAAAGAATAAATGCACATTAAAGGAATAGTTTTACTGTTCTGTGTGAAGAGTGGATTTAATGTTCACTCAGTATCCCTCCAATTAGCATGACCCTTGTATGTATTTGAAATTGAAGGGCATAGCGACCCACAAAAGGCTTGTTGCAGTCAGCTACGTTCATTATGTTTCAGTCTTTCATGTAGTTGAATCCCTGATAATTTCAGAACAAGTTGCAGGCCTGCAGTATCCTACAAGGCCAAAATTAGGTGAGCTGGCCATGTAGGATGCAAAGCTGAAAATCGGTGTTGTGAAAAAAGCTAAACGACAGCTCTTCTAAAGGGGAATATTTACCCCAAAGGAAGTCTTCAACCATCACTTTAAATATTAAACATATGTAGCTGTAAAAGGGAGCTTAGGTTCTGGTTTCCATCAAAATTTATTGGTCTTCTTCCAAAGACAACGTTAAGAAGTTTTCTCATTTAAATGCAAAATAACATGAATAGAATGGTTGTTTTTCCTGTATCACTTTGTAAGAAACTGTATTTCCATCCAGAAATGAAAGTAATGTTAATTCATGCAGCACATATATCACCTCTATATACCGGAACATTGCAAACTCCATTCAAGAGTACTCAGTTAGCTTTCTGACTTTTTTAAGGTGTTGGCTAATCGCGACCTTAATGTCCATAACCATTGTTGGTGTAAACCTGGCTTGAAGAATTGAAACATCTTCTTTTCAAAATGCTAAAATAATAACATCCTCTTGCCTCTCCTTCACGTGAAAACAGGTTCAAACTACCTGGTAAATTTAGGTTAAATTCACGGTTACCGGTCAGCCGATATTATTTTTTTGGTGAATAAACTATTCATTAAAAAAACCCAAACATTCGCTTGGTTCAGACCTCCCACCCAAGAATGGCATATTCTCAAAGGTCTTGCCAGGGAGAGGTGGGTGTGTTTCAGCTATGTAATACAATCTCAGCACCGTGAACAGCATCCATAGTGCTGCTGCAGACCTGATGAATAATGCACAGTGGTTCATAGGGAGCTTTGTTAAATGGAGAGATAAATGTGACAAATGCATCACTGTTCTCAAAGCTCCCTATCTTGTTACATCGCAGAAAGCAATGTTCTGGTTTACACGAATCCTCATATTTTGTTTCTGTTATCAAAGCTCTGATCAAGGGAATCCATGGGAATTCAGGATGCTGAGCACCTCACAGCCTCTAAGAAAAGATCTGCTTTAGTTTCCCCAAGAGCAAATCTGTGCCAAGACCCTGCTTATGAATTGGTCCACAGAAAGACATTTTCCTGCTATATAAGATCTAAGTTTAATTTCATGTCAATGAAGTGGCTTGATTCTCAATATGAACATTCTTATTCTGGTTTGACTGCCTTTTCACCAGGTTAGCTTATATAGATTTGGAAGTGGCTGAATCTAAATCAGTTTAAGTTTTATAGTGGCACAAGAGGAGTTACCCTAGTTTAACTACACTTCATGCTAATTATAGTTTATGTGGAAATCTTTTCCACAGAGCAGTCTCCCTAAATTTTTAGGATCAGTGTGGACCCATGCATGAATTCCTCCTTGGTGAAACGACTGAAGGCCTGTGAAAATTTTTCGCAGTTGTATTGTGGAGGTCTTGGGTTTCATTGTTTTATTTGTTTAATTGCAGTATCTTGTTCCCATGAAAAATGTTGACTTTTTATTATTATGTTGAAATTTTCTCCAAGATGGCAGGGCCATCTACATAATTCAGTCAGTCCCCTCTGACTTAGTGTAAAGCAGAGGAGCCACAACTCCTGCAGAACTGGCAGAATGGACTTTGCACCTGGACTTTACCCCTCTGATTTGCAATACTTCTATCTGATAATTTGCCATCACTGAACGCGTAAATTTGCTGTTTCTTTGAAACAAAATTTTTACTTTCTGAGTGGTGATGCCCTAGGCTTGGGGTGTAAGGCTGGAAGCTTTTTTTCGAGCATGAGAGAAGAAGAATTCCGTCTGGAACAGAGAACCAACAAAGCTGTTGCACTGCTGTCTCCTGTACATTTGAAGCCATGACAGTGAGACCCTCGTGCCTGAGCAGATTAGGTCTGCTGACAGGCAGCAAGTGTTAGGGTCAGCAACAGCTGTCTCGCCTCACTCTACACTCATTTGAATGTGAGTTTGCCCGGCCTCGCTTCTGACAGGACAGGGAAGGAGCAGTTTAGCACCACAGCGTGTAAGTTGTCTGCATCTGAGTCTTTATTTGACTAGCATTCAGTGCACCTACTTATACAGGATTGGAGACTGGAAAAGAGTTGATTGTTTCACTGTCCTTCTCAAATGCAGATGTAGCATGTCTTTTGTTACAGATAAAGGTTTATCTCTGATACCTGCCTTCTTCGGCCATTTAGTCGTCTTTTCAGTGAGAGACTGAATTGGCATCAACAGCTCTCCTAAGGATAAGGAAGTTCTGTCCAATGCAGGCAGAGGGGAAAAAAAGGTTATTGGCCGAAAAGTGATGAGACACAGGATACTAAATATTCATGTTGTGGCTTGGCTTCACCATGCTTGAAATTTCCTGAAACTACAGATGAGCCATTAGCTTTTTAAGAGTCTTTTTGGACTCTCCAGGCCTCCATAAATCTTTTTCCTGCTACAGTGGGCATGTAGCAAGGGATTCCCATTTAAACACACAGAAGAGAGATACTGCAGTGCTCTTACATGCTCTTCTGTGGGCACAGAATTGCTTTTTGGTGAGGGCTGTGGTTTTGTCATGAGGATGTGAGAGTGCGTTCATTTATGGTACCTCCTACAGCTTGTGGTTTTATTTATAGCAAGTACCGCACTATCAAGAAATAGTGATAATTCAAAAAAAAAACAACAAACCCCACACCACCATCTCCCAAACTATCCAAGACACATAAAAGTGCTATTTTTTTCACATTACTCTCATATTTATAGAATGCTTTAATGTGTCTTTCTACCTATGACGAAAGGAGGAGGTGGCCTGTGGTTTTCCTCTTGCATTGTTTTTAAAGAGCCCTCACTGTCATCCACTTCTGCAAGGGGCATTTTAGTCATGTAGCTTTGTGTTTTACGTGAGAGGTGCTGCTCTTCTGTTCCCATGTCAGCATAGCTTCACACAAAGCATGTTATAGCCATAGCTCAGAAGTTGCAAGCTCATTCACCTTGCAAGTTTATTTCCAGTTTTTTTCTGGTACTTTACATCTGTTTTACTTTTCCCTGCTGCCATCACCCTGCATATTTTGCTCTTTATTTGTCTTTGCTGGAGCAGCCCTTGCTGTCAGAGCTGCTCTGAGGTGGCATCCTCATAACAAGGATCAGTCATGCTTCACTGCAGCAGTCACTCTCGCTAAGGCAGGGGAAGTTTCTCAGATGTCAGACCAAATGGATGTCAAAAAAATCCTTGTTACAGGTGCTTTTACTTCACACAGGTTCATAAAAGATGGCAGCATGTTTTCTGATATAAGAAACAGGCAGCAATGTGACAAACCCCAGACCTGTCCCACAGGCTGCAGTGTTTACCCTCATTTCCCTATAGGTGCTGCAGTTGGTTGTCTGGCAGGACTGACTGGTCTTACCACATCTGCTCTCTGGTAGACTACCTTAAATGAAGAATTAATGCTGCGATGCAAGAGGAGGACCTGACTGTACATCTTATTTTGTTGCGGTGCAACTGTGAATCTGAATACAATTGAAAACAAAGTTCATTCATACATTTCAAGTAACAGAACAGGTAACAGATACAGATAATCTGTGCTGTCTTGTAATACGCTTTGAGCTTTCAGAAGAAGCCTGCCACTTCTGAACTGCTGGAACAATTGAGATATTTCTGTTTCTCTTTCTGTGTTATCCCACATTCATACTGGTTTGGCGGAGCCCTTTTCTAACCAACATTTTGGGCCATTGGTAGGTTTCTATTCAATGTGTGAAACTAGTAATTCATATGCAAAACTATGCTAGTTTGGTGATGTTCATAAAAATTTTTGAGTCTTTTGTGGCTTAGAGCTTGCTAGATGGTAAATTTTTTTTCCAAATGCTGATGAATGCTCTCTTGGTTTCTTATTGTAAATTATTTAGGATTATAATAATTTTATCTCAAATTCCACCTCCTGTGGAAATTATTTCTGTGCAGGCTGCTGTATTTCCCTTTGGGCATTTTTTTTTTGTTCCCCCCCCCCCCCCCAATTTTGCCCTTGGAATTTTATTTTCATTCCTCTTTTTCTTGCAGTTCTCTTCTGCAGAACTCATTCCCAAGAATGTCACATGTATGTAGCAAGCTAGCCATCACTGACTTTTAGCAAGTGTCTTGAATACTATAGCAAAACCATTCTTGATTTAATACCACACACAAAAATGCAGTAACTCTTTCTTATTTTGCATGACATAAGCAAGCCTGTGGAATGTAATGGAGTTATGCAATACCCAGCAAAATAGCTGAATTTCATATAGTCTGTCGGTAATCCAAGGACTTTTGAATATGGGTCATGTGCAAAACATACCGGGAAAGCAAAAATGACCAGGAAACACATCTAGTGTAGTCCGTGACTGGACTTACGCACAGTGACATTAAATCATTTGGGACTGACAGCAAATACCCATTTTTTCAGGCCAAGTGATACACTGGAGTCAGAGAATGCTGTCACGCTTTATCCACCATGGCTTTGCTGCTCCTGTTAGAAATGTTGATAATTTGGTATGATCCCCTACTGCAAATTACTGTCCATTCTTGATGGTCCAATGTTGGAATGGCATCTGACTTAGGCTTTGTTGCTGTAAGTGATGGGATACACCTCAGTTGTGAATAATTGCTCTGAAAATCATTACTGAAATCTTGCTGTGCTGTGTAGCTGGTTTAGAGCCTCTTTAACATTGAGTTTGGTGGTTGTTGGTTTGTGAGTTGTAAGGTCCCTGCCCTGTGGTTGAGCTATAGCTGAGCAGCCAGTAAGCAGCAGATTAAGAAATGCAGCGTCGAAAGCACAACCACAGTGTTTTCTTCTGCATGCTTCTGTACGTATAGAGCCAGCCTGACGTGGATGCAACTGGTGTGAAGTACCATATCATATCAGTTAAGACGACAAGGTCTTGAAGTGTTGGACCTTAGTAAGGAAGACATGTATCTGTATATCCTGCATCCCATATAGTCTCCTTTGAAGCTGAAGCAAAAATTTCTGGACTCCAGCTGTCCCAAGAGTCTCGCAACTCTCAGATCTTCCTTCTTACTTCCCTCTTGGGTTTGATAAATGTTTCTTACCCAGCACCACTTTTTTTCCTATTCCTGTTGGAGGTGCAGAATTGTAGTTCATCCTGGACTTGTTTCTGAGATCTTGAGATTGCTTGCAGATCATGAAATGTGAACGGGAGCCTTAGCCTTCACTGGCAAGTGAGTGGCTGGGTGTTATTTAAGCTGAAAACTTTTCTACCCTGCTGCTGTTTTATGTAGCAGTGCTGGATGCTTTTGAGGCATCCTGTGTTCGAGGTTTTTTTTCTGTGTGTTGTAAATGCCTCTGCCATGGTATTTGCAGCTGCTATCTCATCAGACACGGAAGCGTGTGTGGGGAGTGCCCCAGTCTGTGCACGGATATACAGCCCCTTGTCTCTCTGTGTTCCCAGCAGCTGGCCAGCTTCCTGAAAACTGCCTCTAAGCGTGGTCTCCTTTGCCAGCGGGTACACTGCATTCACAGAAGCCGCTCCTTTCCAAATATCTCTGTTCAACCTTAAGTGTGAATTTCCATCTCAAAGTATAAATTAAAAAAAAAAAAAGGGGGGTAAATGGGAAACTTGTCTTTTTGTCATGTATGTATTAACTTGGTCAATACAAAGATCTCTTACAACCAAACCAACTCACTTCACCCTGTCCTTCCCTTCTTCACCCTCTCCTTGACTTACAGCAACTACTTCTGACTTTGGGAAACTTATAGCAGACCTATGGTGTGAGGAAGCACTGCTTAATAGTGCTAGGCTCAAAACGCAACACTACCAACAAGGCATGTTATGAAATACTTATAATCCTGGTCAGATTAGAATTTAAATGGATGCAGATTAGTCCAGGAATGATTTCTGTCCAGACTCTAAATTTTAAGTTTTCCTTCTTGGAGCAGCTTTTGGCAGAAGTAAAGATGTCAGCATCCAGGGTTTAAGAGCAAAGGAACTGTTAAAGAGGAAGTGAAGAGCACAGGCAGAATTAAAAAAGTTCATGGCAGAGGAAGAAGCTACTGTGTCTTCATGCCATAGGATGACCCTTGCCTACATCGAGTACCTTCAAACTGTGTGCTGGAGGTGCTTATCAGGGAGCTTATTGGTCACATGCTAGGTGGTATTAAGGTGACAGCAGAAGACCAAGGCCTGTCATGAAACCCCTGCTGTGCCTTTCTACCTGCTTTCTGCCAGTCACTGAAGACTTATTCTTTCCCTATTTCTTCATTAATAACACAATGCATGTTTCCTCTGTAAGACACATTCCCTCCTGGAATGACATCTAGAGCCTTTCAGTGCAGTGCCCAGGGAGAATTTAATATGTCAGAATAGGACCTGGAAGAGCCCACCAGTGTAGTAGAATTACATCAAGATAGTCAAGCTAAGATTCTGTTGAATTTGTTCAAAAATCGGTGATTTTGAGCAGGGTTGCCTGGTTTGAGACTGTAGAGCCGTACCTGCACTGGAATTGTTCTTCATGCTAATCTTACACCACGTCGTTGTATGGAAAATGCTCTCTCTCTATTCTTAGCTGTTAACATCTGGCTGCTTCATCTGTTTGTGCTAGCGCGTGTTAGGATATTTTGTCTTCAGGGCAACATTTGCTATGGTATGACTAACTCCTCCAGGAGTATTCAGACTAGGAAGAGGTGTTAGTGTGATTCATATTAATTAAACCAACTTCTGTTTGCAGGACCTGCTGAATGCAAACACGATGGCTACCTCTTCAGTGAGGGGAGCTTTATGTTTCTTCTGACTCAGGGCACAGTACAGACATATGATTACTCAGTGAGCTGCTCTACATGGGAAAGGTAAGCACAAAAGCATTTGAACGAACTCTGTTCTGTGGAAGTCTGTGAACTAAGTCAGAAGAAATGAAATTAGAAAAATAATCTCCCAGCTGATAGTTTATTTTTTGCCAGGCACCACACTGTAATTCCAATGTAGGTTATCTTGTTGCCTGTAACAGAGCCTGCTTTCACTCCAGAGCTAAAGCTGCCAAGTTACCTCACACTGGCCAAAGCACTGGCCTGCATTGGTATCCTGCCCTGTAACTGGGGCTCCTGGTGTTGGTGCCAGGGAGGATTGCTGGAGGACAGGCACACTGGAAGCAGGTCAGGATTGTGGTTATGAATGATGTAACCAGCACCAAATTTATCTTTTCAGCCATGGTTGGCATCACTTTGGCAGAAGCTGCAACCTGAAATGAAGCAGCATTTATGAAAACAAGGGGGTTGTGATGCCTGGTGATTGCTTCTGGTCCAGGCTTGTCGTTCAGCCTGGCACAGTGTGAGCACGCATGCTGAGATACTCCATATGGTCTCTTCATGGCCTGTAGGCATCCGTTGTTTTGGTTTTGTTTGAAGTGGGATTACTCGGTGTTCGTCTCGTACCCGACAGCAGCAAGACACATGGCTGATAGTCCTGCCATTACGTCCTACCTGCAGTGTAATTGTGGTACATGTCCCCAAGTATGCTGACCAGGGCTGTAGTCTTCTTGCAGCACCAGTTGCCCATCTCTGACCTTCAATCGTATCTTCTTTTTCCTTCTCCAGAGAACAGGTCTAGGAAAATGTAAGGGATTAAATAGTGAGAGGGTTGCTTTTCTTCACTTAAGACTTGGAGTTTTGCGGCATGCTATCAAAGGTATGTTTTACAACCAGGCAAGAATATATAATATTCTCATTTGTGTCTTTCTGTGGACATATATACTCAAAATCCTAATGCTCATGTTAACAATAGGCAGAGTGCCTCTGGTTACTGCAGTTCATCACCAAAAACAAAATGAGAGAAAGGAAAATCCTAAAATGAGAAACAGAAAATCATGAGAAGACAGAAACAGAACTTCACATCAAGATCAATATTCACATGGCTTCTGCTAGCAGCTGTGTTGTGAGCACATTTTGAAAATTCATGATTATCAGCTGTTTTTTCACCACATACATGTGCAAGCAGCCTTGAAAACTCTTGAAATTACTTGCAGATCATGATGATTTATGCAACGTGCAATATGTCGATGCTAAAAACTTGAGTAGTTATAGTTATACAGAAGCTTCTCTGCAAGATATTGGAATTAGTAACAATATCTCAAAGTAAGCTGAGGCAGTAGGCATCATAACTTGGAGAACAATCGTGGTCAGGACAATGTTTACTCACTGTGCAACACTTCAGTGTTTTTATAAGTTGCTGCATGCTGAGGGAGGTTCCTGTGTGATTCTAGCTTAATGCCCCTATTGTTTTCTGCACAGCCTGAAGTACATATTGCATGCAAGACAGGAAATGCATACCAAGCACTCAGGAGGTTTTTTCACTCATACATATATAAAATCATATTACTATGGCAAGGGAAGCCACATCTGTGTTCAGGTCTTTAATCCAAAATGAATGTTTAAGAAACAGTAAAGAAAATCTAGGTATTGGATGTCCTAGCACAGGAGCCAGGCTACCAGAATACAACTCTGGAAATTGATCTTTCACCCCCACGCACTGTCCCACCTCAGCTCTGAACCTGGGAAACTTTGGTTTTCAAGTTCTATTATAACAGAGACGACCCTGTAAAAATTTCTTAGGGAAGTTTCACAACCAGCTTCAAGGTTGAGAGCTGGTCACATCAAATTACACTGCAAGTCTCAGACATCTCTCAGAAATGTAAGTTTCTTCCTTGATGTCAACAGCCATAAAGGCAACCTGTTTATAAGAGGAAAATTACTAAACAGAAGAAGATGTCTGCTGAAATACCAACAGAGACAACGCCTGCCAGCCTGGGAACAAGGCCTGGGAACCAGAAGCATCCTTGAGAAGCACAGCTGGCATCTTTGAAGCGCAGCTGGGTTCCTGGAAACCGAGACTGCCTGAGATACCACCAACAAGCGCAACAAGCACAACTTGCCGACTGTAATGGCAAGTTATCATCTGGAAAGGTGAAAAATAGTCTGGCAAAAGGGGAAAACATGCTGAGAACATAAGAATCGGTAACTGCCATTGGCTGTTCTAGCTGCAAGAACAGGAAAAGAGTCTGGAAAAACAAAAATTGGTCTGAGAGAACAGAAAACGTCATGATCTATTGGCTCTCCCAGGTGAAAATTAGAATTCAGCTGCCTCTATTGACTGCTCCAGGTCGTGGTGTCCTATGCCCATTTATGTCTCTGTGATATAAAATTGACTTATTTTTACACAAAATCGAGCCTCTGTGTCTGCAAACTTCCCTTGCTGCATGTACTTTTCCTTTTCCTAAGCAGGTTGAACTCCCTATATGAACGTTTCTATGAGATCTCCTAGAGAAGTTATCAGGCCATCGCTGGGGACACCTGGCTGACTCCCATCTCTGTGACATGGATCATCTTTGAAGTGAGCCTCTGTCTGTTGTTTTATTGGTCCCACTTCTGGGTCCAGTTCTGGGGTTGGTTTGATTTGGTCCCAGCTGTGGGATCAGTTTGAAGCACTCAGTACCGGTAATACTATGAACGTATCTTTATATGCATATAAGTAATCTACCATAAGGATATTTGCTGTTATATTATTGATAAGTTTGCTTTACTAGTGATAAGTTTGTAGTAACCTGAAATATTATGTATATACTTCATTGCTGCTATTCTTGTTTCCTGCTATGTTGTTGATTGCTGATAATAATTTGTAATAACTTGATATATATATATTTGCTTTATTAATCATCAGTATACTCACTAATGGTGATTTGTGGTGATCTGTAATAAAGTAGAGAAATTTAGAGGATAAAGCCTCTGTGTGCTTGTGTATTACAGAATCCTGCAATCCCATGTTTGTGACTCTCTACAAACCCACAGACCAGGTAACTCTTTAGGTTGTGACATTAATTGGTGTCAGAAGTGAGATTCTATGAAATACACAGGTCATGGATGCTTGGGAGGAGGCAGTAGAATGGCCAAGATGGCAAGAAGAGAAGGGATAGAAAACACGTAGCTGGGATAAGAATTAAGTAGCTAAAAAGTGTTTTAATTGGGAAACACTGTGAGCAGAATTTCAGAGATGACAGGAGAGACATAAATGTAAAGCAAAGGCAGGCAAGGGCCCTTCATCGGGCTTCTCATGGAGCTGTTAGCAGCAGCAGGCACAAGGCAGCAAGCTCAAAATACTTTATAGCGAGCTAGAGCAGCTGCTTTTGAATCTCACAGTCTTGATAACAACCAATTACTCTGACAATTAGAAACTAACCTCAGACCTCTGGCTTTACAACAGCCAGAGCAAGAGCACACACACCCGGTCTCAGGGAGTGGGCTTGCTGAAAGAACAAATACATTGGAAACTGATAATGAAAAGGATGATTTTGATTCTGAGAGCAGGTCTTCCACCCCCACTTCGTTATCTGAGTGTCACACAGGTAAGACAGTCTCCTTGTACCCTGTCATTGAAACCTCCATGGTACAATTCCTGGCTCCTGCCAGAGACAAAGGCACTCCCCCAGCTCTGGTCATGACAACCACTACAAATTTTAACACAGAACAGTTAAGGCAGATGTCCTTAGAGTATGGCAAAAAGCTGAATGAGGACTGGATAGGAATATTCCTGGGAGGAGGAATAAGAAAATATTCCACCTGCTTTCCTGATCCTACTATTGGGAAACAAACAGAGAAAATGCCAATTTCCAGCCCAGGGAGTTCTGCTGATCTGTCCCAGGTGGCCAAAATGTTTTGAATTAATGCTAGTGAAAGCCCTTGTATACCTTTAATAGTAATTGATTTATATTCTATCTCTTTTGTCATGGATGTGGGAGCCTCAATATCACTGATTAAAGCTGAGGATGCCCCTGTATTAATTTCAAAAACTCGAGAAAATGTTTTTATAACAGGGATTGCAGAAAAAAGACAGGAGCTCCTTGTGGCCAGGATAAAACTGATTTTGCCCCATGGAAGAATACTGAGACGTCTAGTGGTGGTAGGACCCTTAAGTATATTAGGTATGGATATATTAAAATCTCAGGCTATTAAGACTCCTTTAGAGCACTTGGGTGCCAAACCATCAAACTCAGATTTCTGTAATTTCTATGGATGAAACACCAGCTGAAGCGTATACTATTTTTCTATTACAGGCTGCACCTAAATTGCCTAAAAGTACCTAAAACCACATACGACAGTATTGTATTCATCCTGAAGCCTCACAAGGCGTAACTGCTGTCAGTCAGGATTTAGAATGATGAGTATTTTTCAGAAAACTCATTCCCTATATAACTCCACTACATGGCCTGTCCGTACACCTAACGGCACCTGATGTTTGTTAGTAGATTATTGTAAATTGAATGAAAATATTGAATGAATTGAATGAAAAAAGGCCCGTATATGCTGCTAGCCCTTCTATCACAAATCTTACTTTTGCTAAAGAACAACTGACTCATCCTTGGATAACTTCAATTTCAGGCATAAATTATTATTATCAGTTATCTATTGGACAAACTGTCCAGGCGAATCATCCGCAAAAATGAAGTTTTCCATGCGTACTACAAACACCCCTTCAAAGTACCATGTTGTCCTGGTTTCGGCTATGATAGAGTTAATTTTCTTCCTAATAGCTGGTATAGTGCTGTGTTTTGGATTTGGGATGAGAATAATGTTGATAACACACTGATGTTTTAATTGTTGCTGAGCAGTGCTTACACAAAGTTAAGGACTTTTCAGCTTCTCATACTGCCTTGCCAGCGAGAAGGCTGGGGGTGCACGAGATGCTGGGAAGGGACACAGCCAGGACAGCTGACCCCAACTGGCCAAAGGGATATTCCATGGCATATGGCGTCATGCTGAGCAATGAAACCGGGGGGCAGTTGGCCGGGGGGTGGCAGCCGTTGCTCAGGGGTTGGCTGGGCATCAGTCAGCAGGTGGTAAGTAATTGCATTGTGCATCGCTTGTTTTTTATATTCTTTTATCATTATTATTACTTTCCCTTCCTTTTCTGTCCTATTAAACTGTTTCTATCTCAGCCCACGGGTTTTACCTTTTTCTGATTCTCTCCCCCATCCCACTGGACGGGATTTAGCTGCCTGCCTGGTTAAACCCAAACACATGCAGAAGGTGCTCAATCACCAGGGTAATAAGCTTCTCATTTCTGAGTGCAGGAGATCCAAATTATCTAATACCTGAAAGAAATGAAGCAGTCTTGTGGTTTTTTTTCTTTCAGGTTGCCTTGTGTCCAACTTCAGCAACCAGGAATTTAGATTAATTCTTTGGATTTTGCTTTACCTTATTCTCCTACTGATTGGCAATTTGACCTGAAATGAAATAATGTTGTGAGCAATCTTCCTTCAAATTTTCTTCTTTCTAATAACTGTCATTTGATATACACAATGATTGGGTCATATCTCATAGTTACAGTAGTGCTTGTTCCCTATTCCCAGGGATGGGATAGCAATTTCATTGTTCAGTTTATAAACACAATCTCTCAAGTGGGCAATGAATCAGATCGTTGGTATTGTTTACACCACCCTTGAGCACTGGATGCCAAATTTTGGTGGTTAGCAGAACCTGTGCCTGAAGCTTATTTCCCAATACTGCAAATCATCAACAACAACCTTTCAAGGCACATTCATATGATAAAGCCCCATTATGATGCCCCAGGGCGTAAGTTCAATTTGGGTAGGGAAGACGAGCAATCATAATTACATCTTATGTTACAATTGCACGCAAGCACAATTTCAATTTAAGTGTGACAGAACACAAGCTTCTTTTGATTCTGATCTGAAAGCCTCATGGATCTGTAATAATGAATCAGCAATTATCAAGAAAGGTGTTTTTAATGGCTTGGAACTCTGGAATCTTACACTGAATGTTAATAAGACAAAATATCAAAGGTACTCTAATTTCGCCAGTATATCACACTAATTCCACATGCTATAGTCTACAGAGGAATGGTTGGCTGAATTCTAATGGTAGTTGGGATGCATGCAGCCCAAACAATGTTTCTGGCTGTAACCAGCCGGAGTAACCCCTTTTGGACAATCCGATTAAGTCAAATGTGCTTAATGAAATTCAATTGTTCTCCTAACTCATGGTGTTCATTCTGCAAACATCACAGTGACTCTAGACAGGGCTGGTGGCTTGCCACTTTAACACCTGGATGGTTCTAACTTTGTGGCACTAATGTCTTATAAAAGTCTGCCCCTGCAGTGGGAAGGCATGTGTACCGTAGCACGTCTCGGTCCTTTTGCAGTCCGATCTAAAAATTTAACCTTTACCTTTCAACACAACCATTACCCTGTACGTAATAAGCATGGAGTCTCTAACCCCTTAGTGACAAGACCAACCACATTTCATGAATTTGTATGTGCACTATTTCCACACTTGGGTGTTGCTGAACTAGAACAGGCTATTGACAACGTTTCCACTACCCTTGAAATGACACAAAATGCTACCACATTTAATGAATCTACAGATGGAGACTGCTCTCACAATTGGCTCTCCAAACTCGTTGGTTCTTGGATTATATTTTAGCCTCACAAGGAGGTATTTGTGTGTTAATAAATACTACCTGTTGCTTCTATGCTAACAAATCCAAATAAATCAAATATGGTGTGAACAAGATTCAGCAATGCGTCCATACGTTTCACCAAATAGCCCAAGAACAACCCCTGTTGGGAGACCTGGCAGCTGACTGGTCATGGCTGTGGTCCTGGCTTCCAGAACTTGGAGCACGGGCATGGGGCATTTTAATGCTATAGCTCTCATTGTGGTTGTGGGATTTGTGATTTTCCATACTGTATCTTGTACCAAATCACTGTGTGTATCACTTTTCTCCAAACCAGTACCATATACTTGTGTCCTAGCAGACAAACCCTTGCAGAAGTCAGAACAACATTAGACCTAAACACATAGGAGTCCCCTCTGCCTCACAGATTAGGAGGCAAGAGACATGCACCAGTGTCATCTCACTCCTGGTGATCCATAGGCGGTCATAGCCCAAGTAGTGGTGTGATTTGAACAGCCAAAAGGGCAACCTGTTCATAAGAGGAAAATTACTAAACAGAAGAAGATGTCTGCTGAAATACCAACAGAGACAGTGCCTGCTGAAGAACCATCCTTGAGAAGCACAGCTGGCATCTTTGAAGTGTGACTGGGTACCTAGAAACCCAAGACAGCCTGAGATATCATCAACAAGCACAATAATGAGGGACTGTAACAGCAGCTTACCGTCTGGAAAGGTGAAAAATAGTCTGGCAAAAGGGGAAAACACGCTGAGAACATAAGAATGGGTAACTGCCATTGGCTGTTCTAGCTGCAAGAACAGGAAAACAGTCTGTCTTCCGGGCAGCTTTCCAGCCATTCCTCCCCAATCCTGTAGCGCTGCATGGGGTTGTTGTGACCCAAGTGCAGGACGCGGCACTTGGCCTTGTTGAACCTCATACCATTGGCCTCGGCCCTTTGATCCAGACTGGCCAGATCCCTCTGTAGAGCCTTCCTACCCTCAAGCAGATCAACACTCCTGCCCAGTTTGGGGTCATCTGCAAACTTACTGAGGGTGCACTTGATCCCCTTGTCCAGGTCATTGATAAAGACATTAAACAGAACTGGCCCCAGTACTGACACCTGGGGAACACCACTTATGACTCACTGCCAACTGGATTTAACTCCATTCGGCACCACTCTTTGGGCCTGGCCATCCAGACAGTTTTTACCCAGCAAAGAGCATGCCCACCCAAGCTATGAGCAGCCAGTTTCTCCAGGAGAATGCTGTGGGAAATGGTGTCAAAAGCTTCACTAAAGTCTAGGTAGACAACACCCACAGCCTTTCTGTTGTCCACTAAGCGGGTCACGTTGTTACAGAAGGAGATCAAATTAGTCAAGCAGGACCTGCTATGAGCAGCCAGTTTCTTCAGGAGAATGCTGTGGGAAATGGTGTCAAAAGCTTTACTAAAGCCTAGGTAGACAAAACCCACAGCCTTTCTCTTGTCCACTAAGCAGGTCATGTTGTTATAGAAGGAGATCATATTAGTCAAGCAGGACCTGCCTTTTGTAAACCCATGCTGACGGAGCCTGATCACCTGTTTGTCCTGTACATGCCAGGTGATGTAACTCAAGATGATCTGCTCCATAACCTTCTGTGGCACTGAGGTCAGACTGACAGGCCTGTAGTTCCCCAGACCCTTCTTCCAGCCCCTCTTGTGGGTGGGCATCACATATGCTAACCTCCAGTCAACTGGGACCTCCCCAGTTAGCCAGGACTGCTGACAGCTTATTGAAAGTGCCTTGGTGAGCACATTCGCCAGCTCCTTTAGTACCTTTGGGAGGATCCCATCTGACCCCATAGACTTGTGTGTGTCTAAGTGGTGCAGCAGGTTGCTAACTATTTCCCCCTTGGATTATGGGGGCTTCATTCTGCTCCACATCCCTGTCTTCCAGCTCAGGGGGATGGGTACCCAGAGAACAACTGGTCTTGGTGTTAAAGACTGAGGTAAAGAAGGCATTAAGTACCTCAGCCTTTTCCTCAGCCTTTTCCTCAGCCTTTGTCACTATGTTTCCCCCTGCATCCAATAAAGGATGGAGATTCTCCTTAGTCCTCCTTCTCTTGTTAACGTACTTATAGAAACATTTTCTATTGCCTTTTACAGCAGTAGTCAGATTAAGTTCTAGTTGGAGTTTGGCCCTTCTAATTTTCCCCCTGCACAACTTCCCAACATCTTTGTAGTCCTCCTGACTTGCCTGCCCCTTCTTCCAAAGGTCATAAACTCTTTTTTTATCCTTAGCTCCAGCCGAATGTCTCTGTTCAAGCCAAGCCTGACTTCTTCCCCGCCGGCTTGTCTTTCAGCACATGGGCACAGTCTGCTCCTGCACCTTTAAGAGTTCCTTCTTGAAGAATGTCAAGCCTTCCTGTACTCCTTTGCCCTTCAGGACTGCTTCCCAAGGGACTCTGTCAACCAGACTCCTCAACAGGCCAAAGTCTGCCCTTCAGAAGTCCAAGGTAGCAGTTCAGCTGACCCCCCTCCTGACTGCTGTGAGAATCAAAAACTCTGTCATTTCATGATCCCTATGCCCAAGGCGGCCTCCAACCATCACATCACCCACAAGTTCTTCTCTGTTCACAAACAACAGGTCCATGGGTGCACCTTCCCTAGCTGGCTCACTCACCAGCTGTGTCAGGCAGTTATCTTCCACACACTCCAGGAACCTCTGAGACTGTTTTCTCTCCGCTGTATTGCATTTCCAGCAGACATCTGGTAAGTTGAAGTCCCCCATGAGAACAAGTGGTAGTGATTGTGAGAATTCTCCCAGCTTCTTATAGAATATTTCATCTGTGTCTTCATCCTGGTTGGGTGGTCTATAACAGACTTGTCGGCCTTTCCCCTGATTCTTACCCAGAAACACTTGACCCTTTCATCACCATCATCAAGCTCTAGACAATCAAAACACTTCCTAACATACAGGGCTACCCCGCTGCCCCTCCTTCCTTGCCTATCGCTTCTGAAGAGTTTATAAGCCATCCATTGCAGCACTCCAGTTTTGTGAGTCATTCCACCATGTTTCTGTGACTGCAACTATATCATAGTTTTCCAGCTGCACAATGGCTTCCAGCTCCTCCTGTATGTTGCCCATGCTGCATGCATTGGTGTAGATGCACTTCAATTGGGCTATTGTTCCTGCCACCTTTTTTAGGGGGAGAAGCCCTAATTCCTATGTGACTGTTCTCAGGCACTTTTGTGGTTTCTAATGGCATTGACAACCCTTGCGGCTTTGCTGCTGTATGGATCTCTATCCCCTACCTCCACTGAGATGGCGAAGGTGCCGCACGCATTAGTACAGGGACATTTCAAATGTGCTCCAGTGTACGCAGCACATCGCGGAGCAGACTGAAGGACCTCACTAGCACACTGTCCCTCAAACATTGACTTGCTGCCCTTAGGCTTATCTCTTCTGGTTTTATTCCTTTCCCCCTTCAAACCCAGTTTAAAGGTCTTTCAATGAACCCTGCTAACTCCTGCACAAAGACCCTTTTCCCCTTTGTGAAAGGCGTACCTCGTCTGTCACCAGGAGTCCTCGTGTCATGTCCCCCATGATCAAAAAACCCCCAAAATTTTGTCAGTGACACCAGTCCCAGATCTGGGTATTGATTTGCTGGGTCTTCCTGTTCCTTCCCTCATCATTTCCTGCAACTGTAAGGATAGAGAAAAACATCCCTTGTGCTCCTGATCCCTTAACCAGTTGTCCCAAGACCTTGAAGTCTCTTTTGATCACCCTTGGACTTATTGCAGCTGCATTGCTGCCTATATGAAAAAGCAATAATGGATAACAATCCGAGGGCCAGACCAGGGTAAGAAGCTTTCTTGTCACATCTTTAACCTGGGCCCCAGAGGCTGCAAATGTTGCTGCTGTTCTTGATTGCTGCTATTCTTGATTGCTTCTATGCTGATAATAAGTTGTAATAGCTTGATATGTATATTCACCTTATTAATCATAGGTATACTTGCTATTGGTGATTTGTGGTAAGTTGTAGTAAAGTAGATAAATTAAGAGGATAAAGCCTGTGTGTATTACAGCATCCTGCAAACCCATGTTTGCAATCTCTACACACCCACAAGCCGGGTAACCCTTTAGGTTGTGGCATTCTTGGACCCTGAATTTTGCTTTGGCCCATGTGGATGAATTCTTTCTGTATGCAGAAATAGCATAAGAATCATCAAAATACATTATTGCTAAAAAAAAAAGCTTTTCCTTTTAAAGCAAGAAAACAGAGAAAAAAAAGATGGGGCAGTCCCATCATTTTACTGAGAGAAATGTCTTATGATCTTTATTTTAACAAGTGTTATTTTAACAAGTAAGGAGAACAAAAATTAGGTCAATGCTGCCAAAATAATCATACCTTACTTGGTACAGGGAATGCCAGCAACTCATACATTGACATACATATTTCAAAGCTATTATGCTCCTTAGCTCTCTTTGAGAGCAGGGTTTTTCACAAAAGAAGGGGGGAGTGTTTGTGGGGGGATGTGTGGGTGGGTAGGTTTCAGAGCCTTAGCTGGCTGTTCTTTTCATACATTTAGTCTTTTAATACATCCACACAATGCCATCCAACATGAGAAGAGACCTGCGTTGTTGCCTCCTGAATGCAGGCATAATACTGCCGACTCTGAGATCCAAATTCAGTGGTTGAAGTATAAACAATGGAGGGATGGAAAAACGCATTTCCTGTCTTGAGGTTTTCGTTCCTTCTTGCTTACCTCTCCATGTCTGATGGTTTCAGAAAAAAATGCAACACAGTATTTCACATTCATAAAAGTCTCTGTTCCTGTCTATAGCAATTTAGATGAAAACTTCACTACCAGACAGGGGTCTCTTAATTTTTTAAGAAATATTATTTATTACACTCCTCACAATGGTATTTCTCACTGTTTTTTTATGTCTCCTTATGTCTTTTGCCCCAACATACACGGGTCCACAGCCTCAGGAGTAAGGCAGATGCAGTTCTGAACAGGAAGGGGACACCACAACAAGAAAACAACCAGCCAATGCCATATGTCTTTAAACGAAGTGAACCACACAATGTGGTTACAGATTACACCATATTTAAAATGTTGAAAGTTTAAGTAACTGTGACACCTTAAAATGTGTGGGTGCTAAGCAGACAAGTAAAGGAAGTGACAAGAGGTAAAGAGAGACTTAGAAAGTAGAAATCATTGTGAAATAGCACCAGGACCAGAAAAAAAAAAACTTAAAAAAAGAAAAACCCCTCTGGCAGAATGCATACAGAACATAAATAATGCCACCTTTCCAAACTGAGCTCCTAAGAGTAGGAAGCTGCGATGTGACTGTGCAGAGGGCAGGTCAGGCAGTGCCTGTGTTGCAAGCCCAGCTCCAGCTGCCTCGATGGAAGGCTGGCGCCTTCTGCTGTACTTGCTCCCTAAGTATGTGCCCCTTCTCCACTGCCCGTGAATGCATTGGGTACAGTGTGTAACTGTGCTGGGTGCCTGTGGCAAGGTGTGGGCAGTGGGGGGACTGCGGGGGTGGTCTATGTGGGAAGAGACCAGTGTCTGCAGGACACAACTGAGACTCTCAGCAAGGCTGGTGGCACCTCTGGGGAAATGTATTAAGGAAAGGTCGGGATAAAAAAAGCAAGAAACAACAGACAGAACACCAAGGTCAGAGCAAGGAGGAGGAAGGAGGGACCTTCGTGGCTATAGCATTTGTTTTCCCAAGCAAGTGCTGAGCCCATCTTTCCTGGTATCAGCTGGACACATGCCAACTCAGCTGGTGGGAAGCAGTGAAAAAAATTTTGCTTTGCTTGCGTGGACAGCTTTTGCTTTCTCAGTTGAACTGTCATTATCCCAATCCACAAGTCCTCTCACCTTACTTCTATTTTCCCTCTGTCCCATCAGAGAGGGGAGTGAGTGAGTGGCTGGCTGGGTGTTTGGCTGTTGGCCAGGATCAACCTACGACAGTAACTTACTTCTTGAATGTATCCCAACACAAAAGAAACAAAAGGCAAACATGACACCACTTTTTAAGGGTCTTAACACTACAGACCAGAGGCTTGTCTGTCACATTACACATGCTGGTAGAAACCATTACAAACATAGAATAGACAAGGCATTAAGTACAATGGACTGGGGAAGATGATGACTTTGCTTCTGTTCAAGGAATTCAGCAAATAAACTGAAGTCATCTGACAATGAGCAGGTATATATCAGGAAATTAATACACACAATTCTGATAGTCTTGCTGATAAGGAATGTTTTAAGTGGATGCCACCTCCAGCAGCTCTGGGGCTCAGGGATTCCTCCTGCCTGGCCACTGGAGCCCAGACTGGTGCATCTGAGGTCCTGAGAGATCCCAGGCTGATGGACACATCTGCTTCTTCCCTGTTTGCATGTTCAACCAATAGTGAAGCTGAACTGGGATACATTCCCAGACACACACGCCCACACAAAAATACACAACACTAGCACTGCTATAAACACAGATGGCCACAGGCACAGAATCACAGAATAGTCAGGATTGGAAGGGACCTCTGGAGATCATCTAAGTCCAACCCCCCTGCCAGAGCAGGGACACCTACAGCAGGTTGCACAGGATGGCGTCCAGGCAGGTTTTGAATGTCTCCAGAGTGGGAGACTCCACAACCTCTCCGGGCAGCCTGTTCCAGTGCTCTGCCACCCATCGAAGTAAAGAAGTTCCTCCTTATGTCAAGATGAAACTTCCTATGTTCAAGTTTGTGCCCGCTACCTCTTGTCCTATCACTGGGCACCACTGAAAAAAGACCATTCCCATCCACCTGGCACCCTCCCTTTAAGTATTTACAAGTGTTGATAAGATCCCCCCTTAGTCTTTTTTCTAGACTAAAAAGACCCAAGTCCCTCATGCTTTCCTCATAAGAGAGATGCTCCAGTCCCCTAATCATCTTAGTAGCCCTTTGCTGGACCCTCTCCAGCAGTTCCCTGTCCTTCTTGAACCGGGGAGCCCAGAACTGGACACAGTACTCCAGATGCGGTCTCACCTGGATAACACTACCAGGACTCCCACAAACATTAGTCACAGACAGTGCAGTCCCCTTCCTCCACTCTGCCTGCTCAGGATTGAAGTTCACTAGTGAAGGCACACACTAGTGCTCTCTAGGTTCACAAGCACATGCACACTTTCATGGACCCATGAGTAGCAGCACAGCACCTCTCCGTCTGACACCCTTGCCCAGGTCCCAGCATTTTTTACCCAGCCCAGAGGTTCCCTACTTGCCAGCGGGTCCAGCTCGGTGCTCAGTAGAAAGCAGACCCATACATTCACACACTTATCTCACAGGCACCCCACTCTCATGGGAAGCCCCAAATATCAACACAGACCCTCTGCCCACCTGATAGCCCTGCCTGGACCCAGGTGTCGCAGGTGCACCGTGGTGGTGCACCCCGACCCTCAACTGTTAAGGACAAAAACTTCTTGAAGCTACGTGGTGACTACTGTCATGTACACACTTCGGTCGAAAGACGAGGAATTTAAGACCCTCAGCCAATGAGGACTAACATGACCATATATGACCACAGATCAGATTCAACTAGGGTATAAATGGTGCCCCATCGGAAGGCAAATTGAGTTAGTCCTTCTTGGAGCAGCGGGTCTGCAGTCGGGGACTCTCCCTGTGGTTTGGAATCCCACCTATAGTAAACTCCTTCATGTTGACAGCCTTTGCTTTATTTGGTGAGTGATTGAGCATTTTGGATCCTTATTTCTAAAACTTAAGAATTCTTAAGTCAGCTGTGTAGTATCAATTCTCTTTTACATTTTGAACCTCTGGTTTACTGATGTTGTCAGTCTTGAACAGTTTGGTTAGAATAAAGTCTATCTTGAGTTTATCACCTGGCTAATTTAATTTTCTTATAAGTCTCCACAACACCAGGGCCTCCTCCTTGCCGGCTGGTGCAGCTTGGAGCTTGCTAGGGAATTGCACAGGCACAGCCCACACACCCCAGACTGGGGGAAGACTCAAGCACTCTCACCCCAGCACCCGGCACATGGATTTTAGTGTAAACATGAACAGAAGTGGTTTGATCCATTTGCTATGATTATCACTTCAAAATTCAGTACATGGAGGAGATGCATGGGGCTTGGGTAGGTAAGAAGAAAATACTTTGATGTGGAAAGATTATAGCAGAGATGTTACCACCGGAGAAAACTTTCATTACTTTTCACCTGAATCACCGTAAAAAGAATGAAAGCAATTAAATATTTATCAGGTCATGGTCAGCTGTTCCTTTCTTTATTGTACTAATAACCTGTACGTGATCTTGTGTGTACACAGCTGAGCTGCAGGTCTCAGCTTTTCACCACAACCTGTCTTCAAGATGAGGTGAAGAGGTAGGAGCAGTACTGTCCATTGTGGAAATTTACACTATAAAAAATGTATGCTCCTCTGCTTACATGAGTTTATTTTTATTAATTGCATTTCTGTATTTTCATGAGAAGTTTTGAGTCTGAGATAACCAAAAACCAGGGCAGCAAAAACTGCCCACAAGCAAACAAACAAACAAACAAAACAGAAACAGAGGTGTTTGGCTTAAGGTCTTAACCTATGGACATACAGGCCTACCTAGTGAAACACACAAAGAAGTGGCATTATGACGTATGTACGGCATTATACAGATTTTCCTCGTTGCTTTTCTTATTATTCATTCCTTACTTATATTCATTCCTTCCTATGAGCAATATATCAGGCAACAATGCTTTCTGTGAAGCTAACGCTTCCTGTCTGGTTGAAGGTAATGCCTTCAGAAGAAACATTTCCTGTGAGCTGGTGTTATCTTTTCAAAGTGTGGACTTGCTGTGGTTTACTGTTCATGACAAGAAAGAGGAGCCAGATGCAAGCTGTAACCTAAGATTTTTGAATGTGTACTTCCTGTGCAGGTATATGCCAGCTCCAAGTTGGAGGACTACTTTATTTTGATTAGTTATGTTTTAATAAGTTTAATAACTTAATTTCTTCTACTGAATTATAAAAATGAAGCCTTTTATTAAATTTAATCCTTCATTCTGCATTGAAATTTTTTGATACATCCGTGTTTTAAATGAAGAACATCCTACCCTAGGATACGTGATCAGCTGCAGCAGCACAATGAAGAACTCAGGGGCATGAGGGCAGAATTTAGATCCAGTTTGCCAGGGAGTGTGATAGGTCTGATGTTTGTTTCAAAAACCTGCCCACAAGGAGCCACAGATTTGTGAAACAGTGCTGAAGTTCTTTGCTTGGTCAGTGTTTATCCCTTATGTGATCTCTGCTGTGTGCAAAATTGATTCTGATCTTGTGAGTTAAAGTGCATGGTATAATTTCTAGGAAGAACTGTACTAGCTTGTTTTGCCCCCAGAAAGATGTTTTATATTATAATTGCTCATGCTTTGTCTGGTTGAGTTTGAAATATCAAAAGCCACAAACTCTGAAATTTTTGTATGGAAACAGGTCAGCTCACTCCTGCAGAACTGTCCCTGAGGCTGGCATGGATCCACCAGCCCTTTGAACCACACATGGCACAAAGTGGAGTGAAGGAGGAGGAGGAGATCTTTGGGATGTGGAGGCTGGGACAAATCTCTTTTAGACTTTATAAAAAGCACAAGACAGAGCAGACTAATATCTATTTTAACTTACTAAGTCCAAGGAGTCCCTTCCAATAGCCAAAGATTTATTGTATTGGAAGGTGGGGCAGAGCTTACTTGCCTCTCCAAAGTTGCTGGAGAGGAATCAGTTGTCTGTTCCACTGAGCCCTCATCTTCTTTTTCAGACTGAAATTTCACTACTTGTCACAGAATCACATAATAGTTGAGATTGGAAGGCAGCTCTGGTGATCATCAACATCCTGCTCAAAGCAGGGTCAACTACAGCAAGCTGCTAAGGACACTGTCCAGTTGGCTTTTGAATATCTTAAAAAATGGATGCTGTACCACCTTTCTGGGAAACCTGTTCCAGTTTTTGACCACACTCACTGTAAATGAAAAATAAAAAAAAGAAAACAGAAAGAGCTATCCCCCAAAGCATTGTCTTCTCCAGGCTGAACAGTCCCAGCTATCACTGTCTCTCCTTATACAAAAGATGCTTCAGTCCCTAAATCATCTTAGTGGCCCTTTGCTACTTGCTTCAGTAGTCCATATCCTTGTTGTACAGGGAAGTTCAGAACTGGACACAATACTCAATACATGGCCTGACCAGTGCTGAATAGAGGGGAAGAATCACTTCCCTCGACCTGCTGGCAGCATTTGGCCTAACACAAGCTAGGAGGCTTTTGGCCTTTTCTGCCATGAGGCCACATTGCTGGCTCATGTTCAACTTGGTATCTGCCAAGAATTCTGAGGTCCTTTTCACAGAATCACAGAATGGTCAGGGTTGGAAGGGACCTCTGGAGATCATCTAGTCCAACCCCCCTGCCACAGCACGGACACCTACAGCAGGTTGCACAGGACGGCATCCAGGCGGGTTTTGAATGTCTCCAGCGTGGGAGACTCCACAACCTCTCTGGGCAGAGCCCATAGCAAAGCCGCTTTCCACACAGTTGGCCCGCTATGTGTACTGGTTCTGGTTCCTCACCATGTGCAGGACTTCACATATACCTTTATTGAACTTCATGAAGTCCCTCTCTAGCCATTTCTCTAGTCTGTCTAGGTCTCTCTGAATGTTGGGACAACCACCTAGTGTATCAGTCACTCCTTTCAGTTTTGTATCATGTGAGAACTTATTGAAGGTGCACTCTGCCCCATTGTCAAGGTCATCAATGAAGATGCTACACACTACCACATCCAGTATTGACCCCTGGAGCATGCTTCTAGTCACTGACCTGCAGCTGGACTTTGTGCCACTGGTCAGTGGCCCAGCCCTATAGCCAGTTTTCAATCCACCTCACTGTTTACTTATCCAGCTTCATACTTCATCATCTTGTCTGTGAGGATGTTGCAGAAGACAGTGTCAAAAGCCAGGATAAATATCAACCACAGCTCTCCCCTCATCCATGGGACAAGTCACCTTATCGTAGAAGGCTATCAGGTAGGTCAGGTATGTTTTCCCCTTTGCAAATCCATGCTGACTACTCCCCAATCACCTTCTTGTCCTTCATGTGTCTGGAAACGGTTTATAGGATTAGTTGGTCCATCAGCTTCTCTGGGGCTGATGTCAGGCCGACTGGCCTGTAGTTTCCTGGATCCTCCTTCTTGAAGACAGGAGTCACATTTGCCATCTTCCAGTCTTCAAGGACCTCTCCTGATCACCGCGACCTTTCAAAGGTTATTGAGAGTGGCCTCGCAATGACATCAGCCAGCTCCTGCAGCACTTGTGGTGTGTCCCATCAGGGCCCATGGACTTGTATATGTACATTCTGTTTAAATGCTCCCTAATGTGATCCTCCTCCACCAAGGATAAGTCTACCTTGTACTGGACCTTCTCATAGTTTTCATAGACCTGAGATTGATGGAGGCAAGTCACATCAGCAAAGACGGAAACAAAGCAAGCACTGAGTCATGGAGTGTATCACCCTTTTCTACGTCTTTGTGACCAGCTCCACTGCATATTCAGCAGCAGGCACACATTTTTTCATAGTTTTTGTCTTGCTGATGTACCTATAGAAACCTTTCTTGTTATCCTTCACATCCCTCGTCAGATTCAAATCCAGGCAGGCTTTGGCTTTCCTAACCCCATCACTGTAAGTCAGGGGATTCCTCCTGGGTCACCTGACCCTGCTTTAGTCTCTTGTATAGTTCCTTTTTATGCTTGAGTTTAGTCAGGAGCTCCTTGTTCATCCATACAGGCTCACTGCCAGCTTTGCTTTGTATCCTACTCATTGGTATGGACCATTCTTGAGTTCAGAGGGCTGAAAAACAACCAGCTATACTGGGCCCCTCTTCCCTCCAGGACTGACTGCCATGGGATCCTTGAAAGCAGATTCCTGAAAGCAGATTCCTGAGCAGGCCGAAGTCTCCTCTCCTCAAGTCCAGGGTTGTGAGTCTGCTTTTCACTTTATGCCCCTTCTTTTCAGGATTCTGAACTCCACCATCTCATGGTTACTGCAGCCAAGCCTAACCCTAAGCTTTACATCCTCGACTAGTTCTTGTCCAGGTCCTTAAAAAGAAATGGAGTAAGAAGAAAAAGAAGGGGAAAGATACAAAGAAAAGGGATGGAAATTAATTTTATCTTTTGAAATGAAAGAAATATATTCCTGGTAACTTATAAAGTGAAAATTATTATGCAAATGTTCATAGAATAATGTTTCCAGATTTTGACTAATTCTCAGAATTAACAAAACGAGTGATTTGTGAAGTCCTCTTCTGTTCTGAAGGTACTATAATTTCTTTTTTCCATCTGAAGCTAAGTCCCAACCTATGCGTAAAGCAGGCGTGAGCAACTTTTTTCTACACAGATCAAAGAGTTGAGTGGAAAGACTGATATTGTTGGGCAGATGAGAGAAGTTGTTCTTATAAGAAAAGAATTGGTAGTACAAGCCCGTGATTTTAGTAATGGATTCTACGTATTCAACTTCTTCAATGTATTCTGTTGGTCAGTGAATGTGACATTACAATTAGCTCAAACAGAGTTTGGTGTGACCATGCCAGGCACAGGATTTGTCACTATAAATCTGAAAGGGTAAAGCTTTGTGCTGGGGTAAAAGAATGCAAGTTTCCTGTGTGGGTCACCACAATACTTTTTTCTCATCTCTCAGTTGCCCTGTTTCAGTCTGAAGTTAATGATCACTTTGTCATCCTGCAGTCACATATGGAAGCCAAGACAGATGCATTGCCTGTTCTGCTATTACATTTCAGTTTCCTGCTGTGGAATTAAGGTAACCTCCCACCAATTTGCTTGTCTAAATGCTCAAAAACCTTTCGTTTTTAAATCAGTATGTCATTGATATAGATCAAATGCATCTGTATTGTTTTTATTGACGGTGCTTGCAGTGAAAGAGAGAAATGCGTTCTGTAAATTGTCCCACTAGGATTACCCATGTCTATCCATTTGCTACATAAGGAAATTCCTTACCTTACCTTTGTCACCTCAGTCAAGCCTAAGTTTCTTACTTATATTAGCTGATGTGGAGAATGCTATATAACTTCATTTCCCTGTGAAAGCAAGATCCCCTGTCTAACATCGACCTACCTAGCATCTGTCATAGCAGCCATTTAATCACAAAAGGTAGAGCTCTTAATGAGCTATTGCCATTTCTTAAACTATTTTGTATTCCAGAAAGCTGATTTAGGACATCATTCCTTTTACATATTGCTCTTTTGCTAATAATATGCTCTGTTGTTAGAAATGACTCAAAACTGCTGGGAGAAAAGCTCTATTGGCCTTCAGGGAAATTCAGATTCAGATCCAGACCTAGACTTCGTAACTAACTGGACTTTTAAATTCCAAGTAAAGCAAAGCGAAAAAAAGCAATGCTTAAAAGCATGTGATGGGAATGAAAAGGAGCATATCTATTTGAATGTGAAACACAGCACTTCTTCCAAGAAAAAGATAATGAGAAGACAAAGAACAGAGGAAAACCAGGACATCAAGAACAAAGGTAGTCTGTTCATAATGAGAAAGGTGTCTGCATTACTGAATAAACAGTCTAATAGATTTCATGTCTGAATTAGAGATTTGCACTTGTATGCTAAATTTTTTTCTTTTCTATCCTGCTGTTTAAAGTTGGGAAGGATGGGCAGTTCAAGACAGGTTAAAGTTGGAGACTTGCAGCTCCAACAGATTAAGTAATGTGTGGTCAATTTCTGTTGATGCCATATCAAAACAGTCATTATATTTGGACTTCTCTTCAGGTGTAATCCTGAGTTGTGACGGGTCAATAAGCACCTGTAATGGGAGAAGGCTTAAAGGAGATAGGCAAGTGCAATGTGCTTATCAAGTATGCAGTGATTGAACATGGCTGTCAAAAGAAAGTTGAACTTAATGTTAAGGGGACCAGAGAGGTAGCTTTTTTAAGATTAACAGTTGCATCAGTTGGGTGGATCAACTGGCTGTACCAGTTGAGCAATCAGTTGGTTGTGTAAATTTTTGTCCATGAGTTAATCAAAAGAGTGTCCTCCTGCGTTAGCCAGACCAGCATGGAAGGAGTGTATATGTGGCTCAGTCTAACACAGAGTACAACCACCGAACAACTGACAAAAAAGAGTTTTGAAGAGAGCAACAGGCTTGAGCTGCTTAAACCCACGTATTCCTTCCTGGTGCCACCCAGGGTTGCGATGGTGAACATACCATAGAGCCTGGCAATGAGAATCACATTTGTATTGTTATTCAGCTGTGTATTGAAATTCCTATATTCTGCTAATTGTAATTTGCAAGTGTTATGCTTTCAACACATAGCTGTATCATTCTGCTAAATCAGAATCCCGTGTAACATCACATATCTTCAAATAAATTAATTTGGTATTAAACATTAGATTGGGCGTGTGTGGAATATCGAAAAGAACCTGGTCAGACAGTATTGAACTCTGACATGAGTGCAGGCTGAGGTAAACAGACACTGCAGTTTAATATAAGTTGTATTTTTAGAGATGATCCCATTGAGAAAGCCTCACCTTTCTCACATTTATGTTCTTTTTCTTCTTGCTAGATTCTCCTGTGTCATGTACCACCTGCTGGATTATTGCAGTGATTCTAGGGACCCTCTTCTTGGCATTGCTGGGAACAACAATGGGTTTTATTATCAAGGGTAAATAAATCTCCTCCATTGAAAATATTTTATTTGAATTTAGAACTTTGTCAGGGAGCAAAACAGAGCTCTTGAAATCTGCTCAGGGGTCTAAGAAAAGCACAGAAGTACGTTTCCTCTCTTAAAAAAGACTTGCTTCTTTTTTCTGAGATTTTTAAGTGTCAAGTTGGTCTAGTTAGACCTGCCCTCAGCAGGAACAAGACAGTAAGGGGTAGCGGGTATCAAAGATGCCTTTGAAAGGGTGACTGGGTAGACTTCAGTGCATAGCAAGCACACTGTGTTGGGTGTTCAGCCATGCAGGAATATTTACATCCTGATGAATACAGCTCTAGGCTAGAGGAAATAACCTGAAGGCCTATTTCTTTTCTGTGGATTTGGAGATCAGTTCTGTACAGTGAGAGAATGAATCCTTACATGTTCCGTGGCCATCCATGGACTAGTAGCATCAGCTGCTCTCCTGTTTGGAGGGACAAGGAGGGTGTTTCAAACTGCAAGACCTCCATGACCAGCAGCTGTTATAAAATGATTCCTGTTCCTAGGAAGTTTAAGCCTTATGACTAGCTTGCCATGAAATGCTATGAAGCAGCAGTACTTCAGAAACGTGCTACAGGATGTGCCCTAGCAGCAGCCAGCGCTAGTGGTGGAGGCTGTGTGGAAATGGCTGACCTGCCACAAACTTGTCAGGTGCCAGGGCTTTGCCCATCCCATTGAACAGAAGGAAACACGGGTCAAAGACAAAGTTTATACGGAGAAGACGGAACAAAAAAGAGAAGGAAAAAATGAAAAGGCAAAAACACTGGGAAGGAAAAGGAAGGTCCCAAGATACCCCTATACATTATCCTACTTAGTCCTGTCTGGAAAATGGATGCCCTTCACTTAGCCCTTCGGAGACTCTGCTGCAGGTTTTGTCTTTGCCAGTGTCAGAAGAGCTCCAGGGATGGCATTACTGTAACTGTGGAAAATAATTTTCTGGAAAGGGTATATTTGTGACATATGTTTGTGATGGCTATGGCTATGAATGGGAAGAGGGATGTATGATTGTTTTGCAGGCTGTCCGTGTCCACGCTGCCCTGAGCAGTGGGTGGCCTACAGAGAGAGCTGCTACTCCTTCTCCAAGGAGAGGAAAGACTGGAATTCCAGCCAGGAATCCTGCCGGGCACAGGAGGCTCATCTCTTGGTGGTCAGCGATGCCAGTGAAATGGTAATGATCTTATTCTTTGAGGATCTTCCATTTCCTTGCAGATACCTCAGTGACTGACATACAAGCAGTGCTGTCACTCTGGCAATACTTGAGGAGAGGAAGGATTTATGACTGTGACGTTATAGTGCACTTCCAGTTTCAGTACACACCTTAGAAGTTCCCAGCAGGCAAAGAAGCAAAGGGGAGAAGGGAGAGGTGAGGGTCAGCTACTCTGAATCATCCTATGAAGGATGTTAGGAGGCAGCCTTCTCCACTGCCCCTCTCCACCTCCCCTCCTAGCCCCAACAAAACTGATATGAACGATCCCCAGAAAAGTCTGTGGCACTGTGCATTCTCTTTACTCGTTGCCTACAAACCAATATGTGCCCACTCTCCAGAAATGCTTCCTTTGCAAAAGCGATGGCTCTCCTCCCTGCAACCGCTCCAGCTCCTCCTGCTCAGTGACCCTTGCCACTCCCTGTGTTCATGCACAGATATTTCTTTCTCAGTCTGTTTTCAATGCTTACGTCCTCTCTCTGCCAAAAAAACCTTAGTTGTGCTGGTGAAATCAGGAACCCTCTGTTCCACTGCTCATTTTCTAGCAGGTGCTCGCTGGGGGCAGGGGCACGTATGACCACTAAAGGAATGGGTAGAGCTGATCACCAGGGAGGTGAGGCACGTCTGCCTAATTAGAACAGAAGGACTTGATCTGGTTTTGCACAAGCCAGGGCTTATTAGCTGAGGTCCAATGAATGTGGACAGCTTCCAGTCCCTGGACAGAAGTTGCATTGTATGATGTTCTGTGGGGGCTTACAAAGCCAGGTCTCTGCTTGACTGGAAGTATCTACCAGGCTGTCACACTTTCTTAGGCAAATCCTGATTCCTTGGGAAATACTCATCTTCCTCAGATTACCCATTTCTCTGCATGAAGAAAGCCTCCCTGGTCCGGCTCCTTTCTTTCTGTCTCTGCTACTAGAGTGTTAGCCGTTATCCCTGCTCAGACTTCCCCACACAAGCAAGACTTTCCCAGCTATCCAGTTATACGTGCCCTGTGCTGCAAAGGCTGTGACGGTTCAACCTCCCTTTACCTATCAGGGAAGGACAGTCATCTCCAAACCACCAGCAACACTCAAGCATTCCTCAAGCTACTCCTATTCCCACCACTTTACCAAGCCAGCTTTGTTAATGCTTCTGTGTGAAGACACTGCTCTGAAGCTTTGTTTAAGGCAGCCGGAGATAAGGATGGGGCCCAGCCACACCACTGAAATGTTGCTTTTGTTGGGTTTCATTACAAACTTCTCTTTCTTGTGTTTGTCTTTTTTGGGGGGATTTACTTCAGGGCTGAGTTTCTGTTGCAGGCTTCACCTTTTAAGAGTAAGGTTAAGTTTAAGGAGTTAAAGGTTAGGCAAAAGGAAACGAGCATTGAAAACACGTAGGAGGAAAGTTTGTATAAAATTTAATGAGCTTTGGTCCTGGGCTCTTTACACAGATCTGTCAGTGCCTACACTTCCTGCCCTGGCCTGATTTTACCTTTAATTGTTAATACTTTGTGTTAACTTGCTAGCTAGCTGTATGGTAGAGCATTAATATTCATACTCATAGCCTACGTTCCTACATAAAGCTTTGCGTAGGAAACTGCAGGAGGCTGGGGTGCAGTTGGTTCGCATATATTTCCCTGAGAAATGTCCTTCGAAGAATCTGCCCAGGACCCTTGAAAGCAGGCTTACTTCCTTGTGAGTGTACACACACATAGTCGTTATTCCAGGCATGATCTGCAGGGCTGATCTTCCTGATTAGAAGGTGTGGAGAAGCAATAGTATCAGCCACTTAAGGAACAGTCAGGCGAGGGGATGTATCTTGCTCCCTGTTCTCTTTACTTACCCTTATCTCTGTTTTCAGGCTGGCTTTCATTAGTCACTTTGTAATTCATCACCCTTTCTAGGACCTGTTCAAGAGCATTCAAGCAGAATGTTTCTGGATTGGACTGAGGAACAGCACAGGCTCTGGCTGGATTTGGGAAGATGGATCTGTATTCAATGGCACCAAGTGAGTTTAATTCTGTTTTAAAAACAAGAGTGCTAATTCAGATTGTCTGGTGTTCCACAACACCCAGAGTTCCTGCACCAGATCTCAGCAGCTTTCTTCCTGGGCAGATGTTCTTCTTGCCATCACCTGTATGGCACTGAACTCGAAAAAGCCTGCTTTTTACTGCCCTGCACCTTGTAAAGGCATCTACCAGTGAAAAGAGGGCTAATGTTAGTACCTCACTCTCTACTTCCCTCCAGCTGCTCAGACCAAGTATTATTCGCCAGCACTGCCCACACAGTTGCTCAGTCAGAAAAGCATATGGTCCATCTTGGCTTTACTGGGTTTAGCCACCTGGCACGCATTCTGCCAAGTGCTGGTGTCCCTGAGTGCAAGGATGTAAGCCACTGCTGCTTTGCTGGTGCCAACCCAAGTCAGAACCTTAATTTTGGCTGAATCTTTACTTGGACAAAATGCAGCATTCTGCATGAGGGAAAACATTATACCTTGGTCCAGTGACTTTGCCTGGCCCTTTCCTTTTTATGGCAGTTAATCTCTAACACTTCTCCAGCAAGGAAACGTGCCCAAGATCTCACTGTCAGTTAAGTCAGCACTCTAAGCACTTGGCTTAGTTACCATCTTAAATCCAGCTTTCTGTTCTTACAAAGTCCTTGGAGGCAATCATCTTCCCATGAAACTCTCAGCACTGTCATTCTCATGCTGGTGGATATCACTGTCGCTGCAGGGCATTGTGTCCGTGTTTGGTTCTGACTTGGGTTCCCCAATGGCAAAATTACTTAGGTGTTTAATCTCACAGGTAGATAGTTTTTTGGTGTACCTTTTGTTTTCAAACAGCTGCCCATGGGGTTGGGTTCTTTCACTTCCTCTGGGCTCCACCCTTCAAAATCAGATGTTCTTTCTTTCTTTCTTGCCTCCGGGAGACAATCTCAGCATTTTCACTCGTCTCACTTTTATTCTGTGTCTCTTGCAGGATCCCCTCTAACAGCCCTGTGCAACACTGTGCTGTCCTGATGAAAGGTCACTTTCAGGCCTCCAGCTGTGAATTTTCTGCTCCGTGGATCTGTGAGAAATCTCTTAGATAAATCCCATGTGCATTTTCATCTCATAACCATCTCATCAGTGGTACAAGTGGATCATAGTCCTGCAAACCAAAGCTCTGCACAAGACCAAGGACGTGCCCTTTCCAGACCCTCACAAAGGGACAGGCTTGTTGGCCATAAGGGTGAAATATCCTCAGTGATAGATCATTCCCAACAAAAGTTTTGTCACAACAGATGCTGGGTCTTCAGATCTCTGAAGGTGAGCTGGCCATTTTCCTCCATTCCTGAGCATCAAATGTCATTTCCATTCCCTGCATCTCCATTGTCTGGTGCCAGCAGGACCAGGAAAACGAAGCCTGCTGTTTACTGTCAGAAACATATAAACAGACTTCTCCCAGTGGCAGCCTCTCTTTTTGCATCCCAGTGCTATGGGTGGGAGAGAAGAGGATGAAATGAGATTACGGCTTCTGTAAATCTCACAGTGAAAATAAATCTCCGGTAGTGCACTGGACCAAAAGTGTGTACCCATGTCATTACTTCTCTCTGTTGGAAGGAACCAGCTGCACACCATATCTTATAGGCCAACATCAACCAAACCAGTCAAGAAGCTGGACTTCTGGAGCCAAAGGTATACAGTGAATTGTGTGTTATTATTGAATCCACCAACAATGTGTTTCCCTCTCCACCCCTGCAGTTTCATACTGCAGAGAGAGGAAGCAGCGGAGAAAGACAAGGAGCTTTCAGCTCAAATAGAGTAGCTACAGGCTAAAAGTGTGAACAGCATAAAGCCACAGTGAACATTAAGGATGGGACAGTAGGTTGCATTTCCACACACCTGGAAAACTCTTTTTTCCACCCAGAGATTTCGTTCCAACAAAGGAAGAGAAATTTTATTAATTTCCAATTTATCCTATTTATCTTAATATATTTATATTATATTCTGATTTACTATTATAAATTTATCCTTGGTCTGGAATTACAGTTATAGTCCGATGCAGTCAGAGCAGCAACACTGACAGGACTGTCTGATGGTGGGCAGTTCTGATGCAAAGTGTCTGCCGCTGCGGTCTGAGAGTTTGACTGTATGTGTCCAGCACATGGGTGCATACTAGTGGGCGTACGCCGCTGGGCCTATATGAATGGTCTCTGAAGCACACACAGCAGCCGTGGCCTGCTCTGAACACTCACCTCACTATGCGTATATGACATGGTGCACAGGAGTGTTTCCGTGGGGATTTCCCAAATAGCAAGTCGCAAGCCTTGGCAAGCAGCAAGTTAGTGGTAGTTGTTCTGAGGTGTGTGTTTGTTCCTGGAGAAATGGGCTGACAGGAACCTTGTGAAGCTCAACAAGGAGAAGGCCAAAGTCCTGCAGGTGGGGAGGAACAGCCCCGTGCACCAGTACATGCTGGGGGTGACCCGGCTGGACAGAAGCTTTGCAGAAAAGGACCTGGGAACACCAAGTTCCACGTGAGCCAGCGATGTGCCCTCGCTGCATACCGGACGGATGGTATCCTGGGCTGCATTAGACAAAGTAGTGCCAGCAGGTGGAGGGAGGTGATCCTTCCCCTCTACTCAGCACTGGGGAGGCCACACCTGGAGTATTGTGTGCAGTTCTGGGCTCCTCAGTACAGAAGAGACATGGACATACTGGAGAGAGTCCAAAGAAGGGCCACAAAGATGATGAAAGGACTGGAGCATCTCTCCTATGAGGAGAGACTGAGACAGCTGGGGCGATGTATTCTGGAGAAGAGAAGGCTGAGGGGAGACCTTATTAATGTATATATAATATGTATTAATATACATAATGCACCTGAAGGGAAGGTACAAAGAGGACAGAGCCAGGCTCTGTTCAGTGGTGCCCAGTGACAGGACAAGAGGGAATGGGCACAAACTGAAGCACACGAGTTCTTGCTGAGCATCAGGAAACACATTTTTACTGTGAGGGTGACTGAGCACTGGAGCAGGTTGCCCAGAGAGGTTGTGGGGATCTCTATCCTTGGAGATATTCAAAAGCTGTCTGGACATGGTCCTGGGCAACCAGTTGTAGGTGGCCCTGCTTGAGCAGAAGGGTTTGACCAGATGACCTTGAGGTGTTCCTTTCAAACTCAACCGCTCTGTGATTATATGAGAGATCTGCTAAAGGTAAGGACAAGAAAGGCACTTTAGGTAGGGGGAGGTGGGTGAGTAAGAAGGACAGGTCTGGGGAGATGAGCTTGTGTGTGTGGAGGAGAGACAGAAACTAAGAGATAATGAAGGTAAAGAACTAGGCAGCGTGGTGCATGGCGGGGAAAGGCAAGGGAGAAACTAATTGACCCAGGCACCGGAGGTTTTGTCTGAAAATGTTAGATCAGGGGTTCATGAGGAGGATTACAAATAAATTGGAAGTGATTGTTATTGGGATTGATGCTGCTGTGCCACATGCAAATAAGCACTACAAACAACTGTGAAATCACACAGAAAACAGAAACAAGATCTTATTTCCAGAAAGAAAATTGCTGTTTCCCCCCAGCAATTTTCTTTTCAAATAATTGAGATTGTCCTTGCATCACCTGGTTGAAAGAAGCAGCCTAGTGCAATTTTGAGCAATCCAGTTGCAAGGCAACAGCAGATTCCTCACACTGCCATTTACAGAACGCCTTCAACTGCATATCCCTGGTATGTGAGGCTTGACATTCATAGAGGATGCAACACATGAAGGAATCAGGGCAGATGAAGACAAAAATACAGAACCTAGCGTACCCAGTTAAGTGGATGTCTGCTGAGCCTCATATAGAGTTCACGGAGCTGAGGGACTTAAGGTGGGAGTGTTCCCAGCGAGGGTAGGTCTGCTTTTCAATAACCATGCCTGCAACAGTCAGACCTGGGGAAACTGCGACAAAACCACAGTACTTTAAGCTGTGTATTAGGAAGTAAAAACTTTGAGATTTCATCTCAGACTGTCCGGGTTACTTTGGGTGAGTCGTTTTGCCTGTGCCAGAGTCCATTCAACTATCAAAAGAAGATACTGTCCCTGACTCCCAGAAAGTTCCCAGGCCCTATGAAATGATGCTGGAGACTTTGCCTGCTTAGTCAAAATGGTGGCAGCATGTACAGAAAGAAACATAGCAGTTACTTTACCAGAGAACCCCAGTGAAGAAACAGCTTCTCATGTTACTACGGTGCCTGTGAGGTGAGCATGTCTCTGAGCTTGCCTAGTTTACCTTGTGAGTAGCGCAACAGCTTTGCCTCCCCTGGGATTTTACAGTGCAGTGCATGCTAGACTATTTTACTGATCAGCCCTTCAAGCATGGCCTCTCAATCTCATCCCGAAGAGATGCTCAGGGAATGTAAAATAAATAAATATATTAGGTTGCCTCAAAAGTTGACCATCCTTTGAAGGGAAGGGAAGGGATTTTCGGCTGTGGATTTTACTTTCAGTGATGCACATGGCTCTTCTCTGGGTTCAAGTTTTCACAGTACTAAAGGGATTTGAAGCAAGTATATTAATTTCCATGAAAAGCAGTTGAAAAAATATCTTTGGAAGAGCTTGTAATCTTCTGCCTAGAGCATGTTGATATAACTGATTGGTATATACTAATTTTCTTGGAAATAAGTTCTTCTTGGATGAACTCTGTAAGCAGCGATGAATGAATGCTGGAGGAGCATGACTAGCAAATCGAGGTAAGTTACAGTCCTCATTCTGCATGGCATTTCTGTGGCTGCACTTGGACTGTGTCTGGTCTGCTGACCACCAGTTCAAGAGGAATGTGGAGAAACTGGAGAGGGTCCAATGGAGGACTACCAAACCAGTCAGAGTATGGAGAAAATATGACCCACACGGAGTGACGGGGGGAGCTGGGCTTGTTTAGTCTGACCAAGAGGTGGTTGGAGTTGATTAAACAGCTGCCTACAAATACTTGAAAGGCAGTTACAAGGATGTTGGAACGTGGCCTTTCCTGGTAGGGGCAGAAGATATAACATATAGCTGCAGCGTGAGGATTTCGGATTGAACATGGGGAAAGACATCTTCACCAGAGTTTAGTGCAATACTGGAACAGGTCACCAGAGAAATGGTAGGTTCTCCATACTTGGAAGTTTTCAAGATTTGACTGGACAAAGTCACGGCTGATGGCATTGGCAGCAGTCCTGCTTTAAGTGAAAGGATGTACTAGATAACTTCCAGAGCTCCCCTCCAACCAGCACTTCTGTGATGCTATCAATGAATGCAGCACGATTTTTGGTTCAGAGACAGAATACTTAATGCTGGTTTTGCACAATTGGGGCACATGTCCCTCTCAGCTATGCCAAATGACAGAACTTCAGATTCACTGAGGGAAATCCAGGAACTCATTCTAAACTACACTCTCCTCATGGGTAGGCCAACACCTTGCAGGAGTTTTCTTGAGGAGCTTAGAGTTAACCACTTAAAATCTAGCCAAAAAGCTCTAGAAAGCCTGTTGGCCTTCTCGGTTGCACTCACAGCAGATGGAAATGGCAGATGAGAGAGGGAAAATGCATTGCCACTGCGTTGTCTGTGCCACCACCTACAAGCTGACTCACATGGGTCATGCAGAGACCCTTGAAATGAGGCTGCTGGGGCCCAAGTTGCTATTGGGAAGAGGATGGAGGCCAAACAGCTTAAGGGCAGATTTTAAAAGTTAGTTTGGTATCTGTGCATGTTCATTGGTACCTACTGGGATATGCAAGCCTTTAAAATCTTGCCCTCCTCAACTGAACGAAAACATTTCTCTTCAGTTTTTGCTGCACAGCACATTTTTGACCAAGGTCCTAAGATCGGGAGCTGGCTTGTGAGCAGTGTGAGCTGTTTGGCTATTGGCCAAAAGGGCAGCCCTAGCTTCCTCTGCAGTGTGCGGTTCTGCACCTCTTTTCTGTAACGTTTGTGTTCAATCAGTCCAGATCCCAACCTGTTCAGACCAATGTCAAGTGTCATCTTCAAAAAGGCATTGACAACAAATCCTCTGCGGGTGAGGCAGATCTTCCTGGGTTACATTTCTTTTGGGCAGGCAGAGCAACCTTTAGGCATCAGATGGAGAAGGCAGGACACAAGCCTGGTCTGTGCTTGTTTTGTGCAGTCCCCAAGGAAATTGGACATGCTCTCCTTTCCCATGCAGGTCACCTCAGGGTAGAATGAGGTCTGTAATGAAGGTTTGTTATCTCATTGTTCTTGGATTTCTTAACTCCAAAGTTCCTGAGCTGACTAAACTTCTGATGATGATAGTAAGAGAGGGGAGGACAGACAATCATTTTATCCTGCACCCTTTTTAATCCAAAAATTTTGCTTTGCATCTTCCAACACAGATCTCCATTCTTTGGAGTCTGGGTTAGGAGCATAAGGAAGACAGATGTTCTACTGTCACTTGCAAGGGTAATCATTACCAGAGCTATTGATCCTCCTGCTGCAGACCAAGGTAACTACAGTAAAGACAATGGTCAAAAAGACATTTCCCTCTGTGATACGACATCGCCCATCACAGTGCATTATGTGGATTTTCACCTAATGAAACCATCCAACAGCAATTATTTGATTGAGATGTGCCAATAAGTTGACATGGAACAAGAACCAGTAGAGGGGGAAGCAAGACCCAGGCCATGTCTCTTCTGCTGTGTGAGGGCAGCTGCTGCTCTGGGGAACTGGTTAATGTGTTACACGCTGTTAATGGGTTGAACTTTTGGCAGCTTGCCATCATGTCACTGTCCCTGTTTCTGTGGGGGGTGAAGGTTAGATTATCTTAGATGACTTGATTGCCCAGGCACTCTCTGGCCCCTTTTCCCGGCATTAGCCCTGATGGGACCAGGAATGGACAGTACAAGAGAGCAGGGTGGGTGGACGGGGAAGGTTTTCAGGGTTTGCCTTCCCTGTTTTCAGATCCCGCCTTGGTAAGTGGTGGTTGGGCACACCCACTCTTGTTTACCAAAACCTAGCTCAACCTCGTGCTCCCAGTGTGAAGGAAATCAAACTGCTCCTGCTTCTCCAGCAGCCTCTGTGACCAGCACTGTGGCCATGTCCATGGAGGGAGTCCTGCCAGAAACAGAGGCCTTCCCCTTATCCTCTGCTGTTAGCCCTTCTTTTCTTTAGCTGCCACCTTTCCTCCTCCATTGCCTGCTGCCCTGCCCCAAAACAGAAACAGCTCGGTCAGGCTGCTGGGCACCCTCCCCTCCCTCTCCTCGCCAGCGCCTGGCCTTCTGCCCAGATTTCGAGCTGCTGGTTCCAGCTCCTCCGTACCGCCTCTCCCCGTTTCCGGAGGGGCCCTGGCCCCCAGCCCTTATCTCCTCCAGCCCCTGGGCTGTTTGCAGGGGAGAGTATAAAGGGGTTGATTCGGGGAGCGGAGCACGAGCACAAGCAGCACCGGACCAGGCTGGGTGTCTGCTTGACAAATCACGTCCTGCTCTGCACCATGGGGAAGGATGGGCTGCTCATCAAACCAAACATCTTCCTCCTTCTCCTCTTCTTCCTTCCTGGAGACACCTCGCCCGCCACAGAGCCGTAAGCTACACAGGGGGGTCTCTGGGCAGGCAGGAGACCTGGGTTGTATCCCTGTGTCTGTTGCTTTGTCCCTTATCTTCTGCCTACTTTCTTTTACCCAGGACTAAAGACACCAGGGCTGGGTACAGTGTCTTCTACAAACAGCAACCCTAGTGCTTCAGGGGGACCCAAAACAGCCTGTGAAACTGAGATGTCAGTGAAACTCCAGGGAACAAAAAAGAAGAAAAAAGAGGGGAAGGTCTATGAGTGTATCTCTGGCTGCTTCAGAGAACTGACAGCATTTCAACAAATTTTTCTGCACAAAATTGGTTCTTTTGAAAGGCAACTTTTTATAACTGTTTACACATTCAGTTTTTCTTAAGAGACAGGCTTTTTTGAAAAGGCAATGAAGGGTTTCATTGTGGGTTGGCTACCCTACTCCCAGGTTGAAATGCCCGGGAAACGGGAGTGGTTTTTTGATTGATAATGAGAAAAAAAGGAACAAATAACAGATCTGGTGTGACCAGAAATGGGTTTATTTTTTAATTCACATTTTTCAGCTCAGCCAATGGAATGAAAATTCCCTTCTCACTCAGGGTTATGTAGCACTTGAAGACTGTGACTATTCAGGTCTGTGAGGGTATATTGTGCTGCATCCCTTTTTCACCCTGTTTTACCCTGTTTGTATGTGAAGGGAGTGTGTGTTGCGTGCATACGTGTACGTGTGTGGCAGCAGCAGCGCATGAGGGGTCCTGACATCCCAGAGACTTTTTCCTTTGGCTTTTTGGTGATGTCTTTTCCTCCCCAGCAAAGCAAGGCTGTGCTGCAGTGCTTACACCAAACGCAGGGCAAACGAATGGCCGGGCCAGGACCTGAGGGGCCAGAGCAGACCCTGCAGACCAACTGATGGACATAAAGGTGTCAGAGCCTCCCCTACCGCTAAAGGCAACACGCTGCCTTACTGCCCAGGTGTCGAGGGCTCTTCTCCCAGCTGCTCGCTGCTCTGGGGGTGCCTGTCAGAGGCCAGTCCCAAAGGGGAGCACTGTGGCCCTTAGGCAGGTCAGGTTTGATGACCAGACGCCGTGCTGGGCACCGGGACACCACCAGCACGTTGCTCCGCTGGGAGGGACTGAGGCTGCGTGGGGCCGGGCAGGGACCCCCTGCTCAGGCTGAGACAGAGGGATGTGCTTCCCTGAAAAACTGAAATTTGCTCCAGTGCTTTTGCCTAAGATCTGGCACCACGCTGTGGCAGTTTTGGGTCTCTGCGAGGAATGAGAGTAGTGCTAGAGATGGTTTGCAGTGTGTAGTCAATGGTGTTTATTCACCAATCAGCACTTGTGTGGCTCCTGAATCCTACCAAGTGTCCAGCAAAGGTGACAATTGACTTTTCCCCACTGGCGTTATTCAGTGTCCCAGGAGGCAGTGCTGCCCTTGTGCCAGAACCTGGAAAAACATATCCTTTCCAGGTGTATGCACTGAGGATTTCCTGTGGTATCTTACTTTTGAGAGCGGCCTCTCTGCTTTCCCCTGCTGTTACAGACATGCTGGAAGTCTTGTTACGCTCCTAGAAAATGCATTTCTCTCTCTGTACAGTGAAGGCCGTAGTCATCAGATTGGTTTATTTGCTCTTTCTGTATGGCCCCCATTACCTGTTCCTGCCCCTCTGACCTGTCCTTCTCCTCTCTTCCTAAGGCAGTACATGGTGCTACTGCCCTTTCTGATACACACTGATTCTTCTGAGAAAGTCTGTGTTCAGCTGACCCACCTGAATGAGTCTGTGACACTGAGCACCACACTCAAGTATCAAGGGGAAAACAGGAGCTAGATTGATGATGTGGTGTCGGAGAAGGACGTGTTCACCTGCATCCCTTTCTCTGTGAGTATCTCATCCTTGTGGGCTCACCCCTTGTGCCAGGGATAAACTGCAAGGGCACTGAGTAGTAATGAACAGAGTAACGCTGTGTAGGTATTCACTTCCCTCTTGGCCAAAGGTATCACCCTCAGCACCCTCTCACTGCTGAAATCTCCTTAGCATGGTACCTGAATGGGAAATGCTGAATCCTGGAAAGCCAGCCCTGCTCTAGGACAGGAGGAGGAGAGGCTAGGAGAAAGAAGTGGTTTTAGTATTGACGCTGCTGCTGATGGCTGTTTGCTGAATAGTGCCTTCAAATGGCTGTCCCCATCATCCTTCAACAGCCACAGATTGTCACTTGGGTGCCTTCAAATTGGGGTAGAGCTTTTGGACCTCAGCTACTTTTTGCCTTGTGGATATTGTACACTGAATTAATGTGAGAACATAGAGCTGTGATTCCCTGTGTCTGAAAAAGAGAGTGAAGCAGGAAATTCATACTTCGTGTAATTGATAGCCCCAGGGACTATAACAAGTCATGGGCAACCAGGAAAGTTGGTCATCTGGCTCAGAGCACAGATTATGTCTTTGGCCTGAAGGCTGAGGAACTGACCTTCAGGACACTGAACAGGTTGGCATCTGTGTCTGGGTTTGTCAGATACAGGCTGAAGAATGATTTTGTCACTTGGAGAGAGATGTATAGAGATCTGGGCATGTCTGGTTTGGAAAAGGAAAAGTTCTGTGAGGACTAGGGACATTATCTGAAAGAGAAGGGGGATTATTCCATTGTCCCTGTGAACGTCAAAAAGAAAAGGACAGAAAGGTTTTGGTCAGGGCAGTGAGGATTTCTTAAAATTGCGTGGCAGAACTGGGAGTTCCTTTGCTGCACAATACTTGCGCAGTTGCTGCACAGCAGTAGGAATATGGGACAAGCAAAGATCAGTCTCTTGTTCCTGATTATAATGTCCCTCACCTCTGTGTTGGGTCCATCAGGATTATATTAGATTGCTTATTTCATGAGGGCCTAGTTCAGGAAGCCTATAAAGGTGGTCCATAACATAGCTGCCTTCTTACTCTTCAGCTTCCAAAATCAAATAGCCAGTCACCCGTCATATTTATCGCTGTGACGGTGAGGGGAGTGACCCTGCAGTTCAGGAGCCGCAAGTCAGTGCTGGTCAAGAATTCTGAGAGCTTGGTCTTCGTCCAGACAGACAAACCCATCTACAAGCCCGGACAGACAGGTACCAGGGAAGGGGTGGAGATCTGTGTCTGAAGCAAAAATTCATATTAAAACTGTTGGACTGTGCTGGCCAGCTGGCGACTACTTTCAGTGGGGGCCAGAAGACCAATCTCATGGCCAAGACATGTTTTTAATGCTCCACGTGGGAACAATTTGGGGAACTGTAAGATACATGCATATACTTGGGGCACCTGCACACACTCTCTCTGTCACTGGAGGCTCTGTTGTGTGCCATTCAGTTAGCGTCTGCATTAAAATCAGAGAAAGACTGGATATTTGTCCTATAGAGAACAGGGCCAAAATTCAGACTAAGTAATGAAATAACTTTCAAAGCATCAGCTGATTTTGCTCGATAAAGACAGAGAGAACTCTGTAAGCCATTTATTTCTTCTGGGCCATTGATCTCCTAAACTTGGCCTGGACCAATGTCCTAAAAGAGACACTGAATTCTCTATCCATCCAGAGCCAACACAAACTTGCAGCCAAGTGCTGAAATTGCTTGCATCTATCCTTCCTAAGAAGTCAGTCTAGTTATAACAAAATTAGAAGACCCATGTGAATTCAAATGTAGGCCATTATCACAGTGTACCCCTGCTCTTATCAGTATTGATGATCATACAGAGTTAGTAATTTCAGCTGACTTTTCTGCCTGAGACAAAGGATTGTGCTGCTCCCTCCCCTCCTCCCCGCCTTGGTGTACCTCAAAATCCTCTGTTGCACCACACCAGGTACATTCTTCCTTATCCCATTGAGTGATCAGCTTGTTCCCTGAAATGTGGTCATAGCCCTGGTCATTTGCCTGTGTTGCTTGCACTCTGTCCAAACGTGCATTCTAAAATATGGTGTTTCCTTTCTTCTCTTTCTAGTTTCCTCTGGTCTATATCGAGGTATGTACAAACATTCAATTCATGTTCATGTCTATCATACCTCAACCTGGCAGCATAACTACCAGTTGCCTCCAGATGATTCTTGTCTATTGTATTTATTAAGCAGGTCCACAACATTAATTTGAATATACAGAGCTTTAACTCATATGGGGCAACTATGTACTCTGGGCCCAGGTTACAGCTCCTTCTATTGTGCAGCCGTGGGCTCCCCACACAACTCTGCTAGTGCCCCCCACTCCTGCCCTGCAACCTCCTGAAACACTGGGGCTGGGCCTCCCCTCACTGCTTTTGTTAGTGCTTTTTAGTTCTCGTTGCAGACTCCCACCGTTCTCACAATCTCCTTGTGGTCTCCTTATCTGTAGGACCCAAAGAAAAACCGTCTGTACCAGTGGACAAAGGCAGAGTTAAAGGGGGGGTTTAATCCAGCTGTTCTTCAACCTCACCTCTGAACCTATGCAAGGGACCTACACAGTGGTGGCACAGAAGGCCTCTGGGAAGACAATTCGGCATCCTTTCTCTGTGGAGGAGTATGGTAACTGTCACTGCAAGTTCAGGTTCCTAATAGCTAGTCCCGTGGGGCATGAAAGCTTAATTGAACAGGGTGGTAGATCTGGTCAGGATGGCCAGCATGGCCGGAAAAAATGTTTCTGTCTCCTCTCCCTTCCTCCATCATCCCTTTCTGAGGAGTGAAGACTGAAGGACTTGAGCCACCTGTCGCCACTCCTCCCTAAGCCCCAGAACACGCAGTGCAGCTCTTCTGACTGCCCGCCTCAGCAAGGCTCCCATCAGGAGGATCGAGTGTGCGTGAATCAGCATGTCCGTGAGCCTCACCTCCTTTCAGAGGTGATTTAAGGCCACAGACTCATCTCCAGTTGGCTACACACCTGTTAAGTGTCATGCTATGAGTCTGGGTCTCCCCTGCCTGAGGTCCAAAGTCCTGAACTTTTGGTGTAGGCTGGGGCTGTCTGTAAATTCAGATCTTGCCTGTCTTCCCCCACAACCTAAGCCTGTAGCTCACATTACACCTTAGTGCCTTAACCTGTCTCTGGTGCTCTCACCACTATGCCAGTTCCATCTGCTTGGCTAGAAAATGGTATCCCGATACAGACCTGTTCATGGTCGCAACCAACATATCTTCCCACCCCAGCAAGCCAGCTGCAGCCCTTGTTGCATGGTCTGACATGATCTGGCTCATGCAGCAGAGATGAGTCCTGGAAGATGAGTCTGGAATTCCTCTCACCTCTTTCAATTGCAAAACTGTTCTGTGCCCTTATGCCCCGAATCCCTCCTAGATCTCCCAAGACAGTCACCATCCAGCTGGGTTTGGATGCGATGTCACCCTGTGCTAAGTCAGTGGGGAAGCTATGGGGTCTTCCTATTTTGCAAATTGGTAGGATCTACATGCTTTGGAAATGCAGAGACCAGGCTGCAGTCCCAGATCTGTATGTTTGTGGGAGGCAACTCTCTATTTGACTCTATCCCACTGCTGGGGGACAGATAATCCAGATGCTATCTAAGAAGCTTCTGTAATTTAATAGCTGGTGTAATAATCCTGTCTTCCTAGCCGGCACGGTGGTGGCTGGGTGCCTGTCGTTTTCACTGACTTCAGTGGGATGTGCAGGTGACAGAAGCCTCTAAAATCTGACCATTTAGATGCAAAAGGCTTTCAGGTCATTTGTAAGAATAGCCTTTGAGCAGCTTTCATGTCTCATTCTTATGTTATTCCCCACCACATAGACCATCTTCCTTTGGTTTTGCTGCAGTGCTGCCAAAATTTGAAGTAACAGTGAAAATGCCCAAGGCGATCACCATTCTTGATGAGAAGCTGCAGGTGACAGTTTGTGGTCTGTGAATATCATTCTTTCAAGTCCTTCTTGGTTTCAGGTTTTCCTTCAGCTGCTGCTGAAAGTCCAGCTGGGAGACTAAGATACGATACTTCCTTATATTTCTCAATCATTTTGGGGTCCCAGGACCAAACAGACTACATCTACCATTAGACAAAAGGCAGCAATTATTGCTTGGGTCACTTTGTATGTAACATGTAGAAACATATTGTTCTTCTGGTTTTTGGGAGGGGTTTTTTTTGAGTCATAGAGGCTTTCAGACCAGCTACAGTGCTAGGGAAGAGGTCTTCAGTTTAATTTACCTGGGAATGATGTTTTAACTGTGGCTTCTGCTTGTCATTGCTGAGAGGAAACCATCAGTGATGCAGATGCCCTCTTTCCTTTGGGTCACCTCATTAGATTCTGCATAGCAATGTCCCGCGCATCCTGCAGGGAGAGCCACGGGTTGGGCTGGAGAATGAGGCAAAAGACCCAGCGCGCATACATGCACAAACTAGTTCCATCAGGACTGGGCAGCGGGGTAGATGCTTGCAACATGTTCTCCAAAGTGAGGGGTACTCTCAGCTAAATCACCATTAGGGTAAATGATTTCTGCAGACTTGTGTGCTATCCACAGGGATGCAATCAGGACTATAAAGTTCAGTGCTTCTGCCCCCGTTGCCAAGCTTGATCCTAAAATGTTACCAGATTTCTTTCTGCTTTTTATTGCCTGTGGTGACCCTGCTGTATCCTGGAGGCAGCTCCAGGGAAGAGTCCTGGCTCCACTGGGGGTGAGCTAGTAATTTTTCTCCATCCCTCTTAACATTCCTAATGGCTTTTCTTTCAATCCTCCCTACTGGTAGATACACATTTGGGAAGCCTGTTCCTGGCCTCGTGAGCTTCCGTGTCTGCCGGAAGTTTGAACACGCAGCCACCACCTGCTATGGCGAAGAGGCTAAGGCAGTGTGCGATGAGTTCTCTGGACAGGTGAGTCACGGTTACTCTTGTGGGTAGAGTGACAGGAGTAAGTGCCGTTTACTAAGCACGCCTTGTATGGAACAGGCTTGCTCTGACAGAGTATGTACGAGCATGTGTGGAGAGGGGAGAGACTCCATGTATTTTAAGGAAGCCTGAAGAGGGAGAAAAGGTTAGGTGCGAGATGAAATGTGAAAGGTAAAAATAGGGTGAAGGCCTGTGCAGTAAGAAAGGTGTGTGTAAAAGCAAGAAGCTGATGGAGGTGGAAGAGATGGAAGAAACAAACAAACAAACAGGTCAGATGGAGTGTAGAGAGTATAAGAGAGAAGTGAGATAGAAAAGGCACAAACGATGAGAGCAGAGTTGGGATTGGCTTATAGTAGAGACAGTGTGTGGGATCAGAAGTTCATGTTAGAAGTCAGAAAGGAGCAGAAACCAGGGGAGCGGTGATGCAGTTTGAGCAAGAGGGAAAAGAATATGGATTTAGCAGCAGTGGTTAATACAGACAGAAAAAAAATACCACTTTTTTCACTCTTCAGACTGCCAAGTCTACAAGAGCAAAATTCAATGGTGTTTGGGCCATGGACAGGTGAAACAGTGCTAGCTTAATTGACAGAAGCTGGGATAATAGCAATTGTGGAAATATGCCAGGACAAGAAAGCAAGCAGAAGACATGCTTATGGTCCCTGGGGTCTGCTGTAGTATGATCCCCACAATTGCCTCTGCCACTGCTGTTGTTATCCATGCTAAAAGAAAATATGAACACTGAACATATGACTTCTGTTCCAGGCATCTCTTCCCTTTCCTGTGGAGACCTGCCTTATACATGAAGGTGCTGAAGAGAGGTGACAAGCTTTGGAAATACTGTTCCGGCTGTCAACTTCTTTCTACGCATACACAGGCTTTGGGTTATGTATCACTCATATGGCTTGTGCATTTTAAGTCAGCAGCTGTATTCTGATGTGCCTGATGCCTGACAAACATCTCCTGTGTGACATACACTTGAGTAATTCCCTATGCTTCTGTATCAAGTGTTTGGAATTTCAAACTTCACACACACACATACACAAAAATCTTCTAAGTTGCAAACTCTTTGCTCTGAGGTTGCTGCAAGTTCTTCAAAATGTTCCTTGCCAAGTTATTTATGTGCTTCCCCACTTTTGGTAAAAAGAACAGAGGAAATGATCTGTGAGTTTATGGGCTTCTCTTCCAGTTCAGGGCAATGCACAGTGATGGATTCATTAAGCTGGATAAACGCTATATAGATGAGACTATAATGGTCTTGTTTGTTTTCCTCCAACAGACAGACAACTATGGTTGCATTTCTGAAGTGGTAAAGACCAAGTTATTCCAGCTCAAGAGAAGTGGATATGAGAATAAGCTCCACGTGGAGGCTAAGATTAAAGAGGAGGAGACAGGTATGAATCATCTGGATTGACGAGCTGTGTAATACGCCCAGGGGAGACCAGCAGGGGCCTGCCAAGTAGGGGTAAGGGAGAAAAGCAGACTCTTGCTTTTCTGGAATCCTGAAGTTTTCCTACCTGGAGGCCAGGAGCATCAACAAAATTGCTTGTTGGGCAAAGGAGGCCTGGAGTAAAAGTAATTCTGGTCGGACAGAGGCAAATTAATTCTTCATGCTTCTTCCTGCAGGAGTGGAGTTGACTGGAACGAGCTTCTCTGAGATCACAACCACCATTAGCAAAATCACCTTTGAGCATTCAGACTCCCACTACAAACCTGGAATCCCCTTCTTTGGGCAGGTAGGGAAACCATGAGAATGGAATACCATGAGTGCCAAATGATCATGCTACTGCATCTCCCGGACAGATACATGCCCGGCTCTGCAAAGATGGTGGACCTCAGTGCTGCTAATCCCTGTGGGCCTCAACAATCCCTCTCCTCTACAGGGTCTCAAATCGGGGAACAGCAGCTGAGAGCACAGCCCTCATTCTGCTTACCCCTCTGTCCTTGTGCTTCTGCTTCTCCAGTCAAGTAGAATTCTGTTTTTCCAGTCTCCTGTTTGATAGGAGCCCTGAGGGGTGTGAATGCATGTTGATCTCCACGACCACTCCTCTGACCCAGAGGTGGAGATAAGAAAGGGCCAAAGAAATAAGATTCAGTAAGTTTGCAGCTCTCTCTGAAAGAGATAGATGATGCACTTGTAAAGTGCAGTGGGGGCTTCCTTGTCTGACGTGAGCCCAGCATCCTTAGCTTGGTGGTCTATCAGTCTGTTCAGGTAACAGGCATTCCTCTCCTTCTATACTGTACTGTTTTTGTTGCTCCAGGTGAAACTGGTGGATGGGTCTGGTGCTCCAATCGCCAATGAAATTGTGAGGATTTCTTTACAAGGAGGCCAGGAAAACAACTACACAACAAATGAAGAGGGCAGGGCATGGTTTGCCCTGAACACTTCCATGTTGTACTTCGATTCTGTTGGAATTAGGGTGAGTCCTGCAGGCAGAGGAGGTGATGAAGAGACCCATGGTGCTGGAAGGGAAGTACCCCTGAAGTTTCTACTATGTAGGCAAAAGCGCTTAGCTCCTTGCTCCTAGTTGTTTGTGCCAACCTTGACATCAGTGTGGTGGAAATAGTCATGCAACAAACAAGGCTGCCATGTCACAATTGCACGTAGCTTGTAAGTACTTGAGTTCTGCTTGGGAATAGCAATACAGGGTTAGAAGGAACATCAAGAGATCATACTAGTTCATTCTGCTCCAAGGGATCACCAGCCCTACCTAGACAAATCTGTTTCAAGGGTGGGTCTAACTCCCACAGTGGAGTGCTGCTAGTGCTTCATTGTCTTTTCAGTTAAATGATTTCCCAAGTATTTCACCTAAATATCCTCTGTGGTCAGTTAAGGCAATCTGCATCTCTCAGAGTTTAATTTAGCATTCTGAGTTTCTAAGTTGTCCTCCTTATTTTTTTTTCTTTTTCCTGCCATTAAGAGAAAGAGTATGAACCATTCACAGAAATTCTCTCCTTGATGAGGAATTTGTTCATCTGGGAAAAATAAGTGCTGCTGAGCATCCTTTTGTTGGTGTAAAATGCAATATGTGTGGAATATGCACATTTTGTCATACCTCACCCTGGAACAGGGCAGATTGTCTAGAAGTATATTTGCTTCTCTCCCTACAATTCTCTTGTCACAGATTAAAACCATTAAAAATTGTCCAGAAGTTACCACCAGGTGCTTGAAGTTTCCAGAATTTTGCAGGGTAAAGAAACGGCAAAAATTCCCAAGTGTAGTGAGAAAAGTAAGGAAATAAGGGCACGTGAGGCACATGAAATGCTGAAGTAGCACCATTCTAAATGTGAAATTTCTTCCCCTTGCTCTCATTTTTAAGAAGACCTGGACCCTGTCAGCTCCTAAGCTTCTCTATTCAATTTAGCTTTTGAATTCTCAGGGGGACACTTTTCCTCCCTTTCCGTAGCATCCTTAGCTTGATCTTGGCGCTAGTAATCTCTGAACTGAACAGCACTACCCCTTCTCCAGCACCAATATGAAAAGAAAAATGAAAATCAGCTTCTCTTCTCTTTAAACTAACAGGATATTAGAGTGGGCAAGGTATAAGCGTATTAGGGTAAAGAGCCCTTGAAGGAAGATGATAGTAACCAAACAACTGATCTGATTCAGCTTGTTTGAGATGAACTCCAGCTTCTCTGGGAGTGAGGTCATTCCCAATGATTTGCTAAGGATACCACCATCCTGTCTTGCATCTTCCAAACTCATGGGTTTTTTTTGTAGACTACCTTGTTGCTTAATACAAAAAATATCAACCCTTTAATACTAGCCCATGAATTTTGGCTCCAGTTCAGCCACCTGTGTTTGAGGAGCTATGTGTGTATTTTCTCCTTTTCCAGGCAACTCATAAATTACGCCTCTTCTGCTATGACCGTTCCTGGGTTGTTCCATATTATGAAGAAGGCTATCTCCAACTAAAGTGCTTTTACTCTCCTAGTAATAGCTTCCTCAAAATTGAGCCCAAGTCCGAGACACTAAGCTGTGGCTCCTCCACAGAGGTCCGGGTGCATTATATCCTTACTCCAGAGGCTGAAGAAGAGCAGAAGAAAATCGTCTTTTGCTACCTGGTAAGCTTGCACCTGCCATACAGTGAGGTTGTCACTGGTAATTGTGGGGGGCTGGAGATGGAAATTGTGCTTTGTGGCAGTAAGCTTTAAACACTTTCCTATCATCCTTCATATGTTCTTTCCCCACAAAAAGAAGAGTCTGGGTGAGGAGCAGAAGAGTAAGGATGTCCCAAAGCCCCCTGGGTGAGCACTGGGGATTCTGCTACAGGGAGGCAGAGAGCAGCTGAGCAGGGTGCGAGCAGCAGACATACAGCTCAGTTGCTATCCTCTCAGGTTGCCCCTCTTCAGGGTTTGGCTCATGCATAACCTCAGTCACAGCAAGGTTTCTCCTTCCATTCAGGTGATGGCCAAGGGAATCATTAAGTAAGCAGGCAGCAGGCACCCACGTTCTGGATTTGAACCAGGAAAGTGGTGAGTTCCTCTCCCCTGCCAAATTGTCACTGTCCTGGGAGGCTGGGCAACTGTGGGAGGCATACAGGCTGCTTCCATATAAATACAGGGATCCCCATCTCCATGTCCCCTAAGACATGGGAAGACTTTCTTTTCTCTGCCTTTATTTAGGCTTTGCACAGATTTGCTCTAACCCCCTGTACCAGCCATCTTTCTTCTGACACTGCATCTCTCCAGCTCCAGTGCTCCCAGGACACACAAACTGTTGGTCTGTTTGTAGAAGCTGAACCAAAATTCAGCATGCTTATGCACTGGAAAACAGGACTTGAAACAAGCCTTTTCAGTCTGACAGTGAGCCTTATGCATCTCTGTGAGCCCCAGCTCATCCTACTTGGAGGCCTGGAGTTTCATCACGGCCAGGATGAAGTTCAGCATGAAGTCAAACCTAGAATTTTGGCTGCTCCAAGAGCAGGTTCCCTGTACCTTAACTTTTTGCTCTTCTTTTGTTTACCAGCCAAGGGGGTCTTCTTGCTACAGCTGCCTGTACAAGCTGATATTGCCCCAGTGGCCCAAGTGCTTGTCTACACCACTGCCCCCAGCAGGGAGGTGATCGCTGATTCAACCAAATTCAATGTAGAGAAGTGCTTCAGCAATAAGGCAAGTGTCCACTTCCTGAGGGAGCAGCCATCAGACTGCAGCATGGTCAAGCTCATTTATTTAGATTTAGCCTGGCTAAGCTCATTTATTTATATTTACTAACACTGGACAAGCCACCTGTCAATTGTTCGAGGTAGCTTTGCTGCTTACTGGTTTGTGCTAGCTTGGAGGAGACCAACTGTTGGAAAAAAGGTGCTAGCAAGGACTACATTGATAAAACCCCTCTTAGCAACTACTCACAGCCACTGATCTCACAGATGGTCCTGTGTATGAAAAAGGGAGGCCGCATGTCTATGTCATACTGCAACCCATATATTTCACTCCTTTCCCCACATACTCATTCCAGCAATGAGGTGGCTGCTTCTGTGGTCGCAGAGCAAAAATGAAACAGACAGAGTCCCAATCCAGTGGGAGTAGCTAATACTTGTCAGGTCTTCAACTCCCTTACATCTCATCCTGTCATTTTTAATTTCTGTTGTATGTTAATGGAGATAAACCTTGCCTGAACCTGCTGAGCAATGCACAGAGGTTCTTCAATAGCAACGGTGAGCCTGGAGTGCAGAAAAATAAAGCCTTCTTTCTGTGAGCATGTGGACAATGATTCTTTTATAGCCCCACATATTCCTTATGCAGAAGAGCAGTTTGATGTATGAGCAGCCCTAAGAAGAGAAGAACCTCAAAAAAGCCCATCAGGACTTCGGAACAGTAGACAGGACACTACAAAAGGCAGTCCCTTGTCCTGCTAAAACCCAAGCTAAATGAGTTCTTCTGGTGTCACTGTAGGAGCTTGGTGACCAGAATTTTGTTCATATATTAAAGGTAATTCTATGCACTGCATTAAGGTCTGGGTGCAAGCCAAGTGCCAAGTGATTTACATGCTTAGGTACTGCTTTCCTCTCTGAAAGCATCCTGTATTCAAAGCTATTGTCAGTCCAGGCAGGACAGACTTTGGGCTACCTCTGTGCTGGACAGTTTTTCTAGCAGCAAGCTTGCTACAGCCCTTGTTCTGACATTTCCTGAAGAATATTGCTTTTGCAGTCTCAAGATTATGAGTGCACCCTGGGAGAGGTGGGGTCCATCAGCAGAAGGCATGCTGTGCTCTGGCTGGCGTGTGAAGGAGACTAGCAGCTGATGCTGCTTTGTCAGGGAACTTTACTCTGAGGACACTTTGATTGTTGCATGTTAGGGGAGGGTTTGTACTGCTGAGGAGGGGGAAGCTTTATGCTGGATAGCCATCTTATTACAAAATCGTGTGAGATGGTGATGAAAGCAACTTCTGCTAGCAAGAACTTGCAGGGCAGAAGTTGTTAGGGGGTTGTTAGAGTTGTTAGGTTTTGGGGAAGGCATACAAGTTCTACAGATCTAGTCACTGTGTGGGATTATCTCATTACATTCACAGGCCCCATAAAACCCAAAACTGACTTAAAAGTTTTATAAGCAATTGTGATGCTTGAAGTTGCCAACAACTATTAGTGCTGATTCCTCTGGCACTCCCAAATTCCCATTGCTTCCAACACAGGGAGGACCATGGCAATGTGGATGTATGTGCAGGTGATGTGACTGCTGTGGTCCTTGCATCCAGCTCTCTCAGTTGTGTTTTGTGACCATGGACACTGAAAATGCCAAATACTCTGGCTCTTTCTGCCTAGGTGTATAGCTTGCTGCCAGTGAAAGAATTGCATGACTATCCCCATGGTCTGTCCAGACATGCTCTTGGAGGAGCCCCTCGAGAATTGCGTACCCTTGAAGAAGATAGTTCCAGTAGTGGAGATGAATGAAGTGGACACTTATGGCATCCTAAAGGTATAGCCCTCTTGCGTGGTTAGGGAGTGGAGTGAGAGAAGGACTGAGAATGCTTAAGCCTTCTGTGGCATAATGCAGCATAACAAGGGAAGGGTTTGCTTGAATCTGAATGGTCTGACACGAATTTTTACTCAGAGGCAAGTTCAGTGAGAGTCATAAGCTTCACCTGTCTTGCCAGCTTTGTGCCCGACTTGGTGGAAAAGGGATAAGTCTCAAAGTTTTCTTCTTACAGGAAAAGCTTTCAGGTTGACTTGAAATGAGGTTCTAACAGGAAGTAAATAATCCCGTGCCATTACAGTTACCCCAAATAAATCGATACATCCTTGAGCTGCATTGGAGCCACAGACATTTCCTTTCAGAGAGAAAGCTCTGTATCTGCTCCCTGGCTCATCCTGACCCCTAGACTGGAACTGGATTGGAACAGGTGCCCTAGAGACAGAGGAGATCTATACTTTGGTTCCTCTGAGACACCCAGACACCCAGACCCAGGGTTGGAGCATTCATCCCAAGGTCCAATCCACAGACAGTAACAGCTTCTCCTTTTGAGGCAGTAAAATACCAATGTCAGGTCCGCTGTGTAAACCTCAACAGGACTCAGTAACAAAAAAATGTGTTGTATTTCTCTCCGGTAGGAAATGGGTTTAAAGGTTTTCACAAATACCAAGGTGAGGAAACCTTGGTATTGCAGCACTGAGATGAATCACATGCCTGCAGGACTCCACTTTGCATCAACTCCAGCCATGGCTGGAGCGCCTATGCATGCAATGAGGACAAGCGGTAAAGGAACTGGGTCTTGTTATCACCTCTGTTCTGAACAGAGATCCTGTCTGTATTTTGGGGTGAATACTCAAACAAGAGCTGGGGTTGTGGACTGAACCCTTGGAAGTAGTACTGAAGTAGCGGGTTCACAGATGTCAGCTTTTGCATGAGTGTGGGGCACATCTCGTTTGCTGGGTTGTGAAGGTCTACACACAAGCTTTGATAACTCCACATTAGAAGTCAGCAGAACCAGGTAGATTTCAAAGATTCTGACAGAGCAGGGGATATTACTCTGCTGCTGAATTCTCTGTTCACTAGGCTTTTGCAATAAATGTCTTTTCCTAGATATCACTTAAGGGGTCTCCGACACCATCTTCAGTCTGCCCTCACTGACTCACCCAGTTTTATCTATGGTCAAAACCAGATGAAGTGGATGAGAAAATTTTCAGTGACAAGTTGGTAGACTTTGGAGGCTTAGAATGGTAAGATGTGAGTGGCGGAAGTCCCGTCTGAAATGGTCGCCATTGCTTTAAGTCCCCAAATGCCATAAGTGGAACAGCAGAAAATCCCTTGTGGGGCAGGACTTTTCTCTCTTTAGTGATGGGAAATGGAGAGCCCAGAATGAGACTGACAAACTGGAAGTCTCACAGGGAGCTCTGGTTGTAGCAAGCCCAACTGCCAGACCTCCTGTGTCCCAGGATGGGTCTTCCCTGACACAAGGTCATGAAGTCTAGCTGCAGTGAATTTCCTGCCTCCAAAGCTGTGAGGTGTCCTTCCCCCTGCCAAAGTGGGGATCCCTCTCTAACATTCCCCTGCTTGTGTGCTCTGCCTGTGTCTCCCACTGGGTCCTGTCCAACAGCCCTGTGCAGAATTGTGCTGTTCTGATGGATGGTGCCATCCATGCTTCCAGCTGTAAACTCTCTGCCCCATGGATCCGTGAGAAATCTCTTCATTGACCTCTGTGGATCTTGTGTTAGGAAATGTCCTTTGAAGAGCTGTGGTAAGACTTGGTCCCTGTGAAAATGACTCAGGAAACTCCTCTAAGAGAGTGCCTGGCCATGCTCCTTGCTGCTGTGACACCTGCCATAGTCCAAGGAATGACTGCAGCTGCAGCCAAAACCCTGTCATGAGCAGCTGCAACAGGAGGTCTGAGTGCTGCTCCTGGCCCCATTCAGGATCACAGTGGTGATGTTCATATTCATAGCCATCAGCTAGTCACAGACAGTCTTCAAAGTGGTAGAGAAGGGGAAGGAGAGATTTCTCTAAGTCTCTCTCAGTCATTTTCAGAGATACTTGAGCACTGTCACTGGAATGCTGTCCTGGCATCAGAAATCCTAGGGAGAGATGGGATTGTAATCTGTGAGCTCATGCAAGCTGTGGGTTAGTTTCTCTCTCTTGGGAACATTGGTGATATGCACCCAGGCTGAAAGCTGGCCTGAAATTTTAAGTTGGCCTGCTTTTGCAGGTGGTTCAATCAGATGATATCCAGTGGTCCCTTCTAACCTAAATTCTTCTGTGGTTTATGTTTGTCCCTGCAGATAACTGGAGCATGGCTTCTGGTGTTACCTTGCTGTGTAACCAGCTGTGAAGGAGTAAACCCTGCTGTTACCCTGCTGAGACGAAAATAAACATGGGCTGCTTCTAACAATTTCTTCAGTAGTGACTTCTTCTGTTTTCCTCCCCAATATCATTGTTTAGTGCACTGGGTGATTGATAAATGGGCAGAATGGAAGCTGGTGGCAGGAACAGAGTCAGGAGGGCAGGGGGTGAAATACTTTGCAATAACACGGCAGAAGAGCATCTCCTGTTGCAGAGGACAAGATATAGCTACAGCTATTAAACAGGTTCCTACCCCAGCTCTGCCTGAGGGATTACAGACTGACTAACTTACTTTTGTCAGTAGCCAAATAAGTGCAGCTCCTTTGTCCTAAGGCCCACCTGTGAAGCTGCACCACCCCTTGAGACTAAGTGGTCTGTTTGCCCCATCCTCTGAGTTTCCTCCAGAGCAGCTCTCCCCCTAAAGAAGTCCTGCCATACCCCTCACCCAGGGCTTCTCCCCATGGGATTCAGTGGACAGATAGATAAAAATCAAATTTTTGTGATAAGTAGGCTACAGTCACCCAAAGTCCTATGCTGTGCAACACCACCTTGACTACCTAACAGGACGACTGTGATAACATTTTAGTGACACTCTGGTGGTAGTTCATGACAGTATTTGTTAAAATACAAATGATGATGTTATTAGGTTCATGCCCCTAAGTAGTCACAAGACAAGTTATTAGAATTATCTGAGAAGTATGTTTGTTACAGTGAGACAGCTATTCTTTACTGATAAAATTGATGTTCTAGCATGTCACCCATGATGCTTGAGATGACAAAACAGTCACTGGTGCCATGTTTACCTGAACAACATTTCCAAAAATCACAGAATCACAGAATCTCCTAGATTGGAAAAGACCTGTAAGATCATCCAGTCCAATCACTAACTTAACACTGACAACCCACCACTAAACCATGTCCCTAAGCACTATACCTACACAACCCTTAAATACCTCCAGGGATGGGTACTCCACCACCGTCCTGGGTAACGCGTTCCAATGCCTGATGACCCTTTCAGTAAAGAAATTCTTCCTAATACCTGATCTAAACTTCCCTTGGCGCAACTTGAAGCCGTTTCCTCTTGTTCTATCACCTGTTACTTGACAGAACAGGTCAACTTCCACCTCTCTGCAACCTCCTTTTGGATAGTTGTAGAGAGCGATAAGGTCTCCCCTCAGCCTCCTTTTCTCCAGGCTAAACAACCCCAGTTCCCTTAGCCGCTCCTCACAAGACGTGCTCCAGAGCCCTCACCAGTTTTGTTGCCCTTCTTTGCACACTCTCCAGCACCTCAATGTCCTTCTTGTGGTGAGGGGCCCAAAACTGAACACAGTACTCAAGATGCGGCCTCACCAGTACCGAGTACAGGGGTAAAATCACCTCCCTGGTCCTACTGGCTACACTATACCTGATACAGGCCAGGATGCTGTTGGCCTTCTTGGCCACCTGGGCACACTGCTGGCTCATGTTAATCCGGCTATCAATCAACACTTAGATGTTAGGGGCACTTAGAGTTTTGATATTGTGTCAGTCCATCCTGTATCTGATTTATACTTCAAAAAGCATATGTTGTGATCGTATTTCCTTTTGGAGAAATTGCTGGTCATTTTTAATGTTCAGGACAGCATCTGGATGTTCAGCATCACACAAGGAGTGGAGATGGTGAACACATGCACAGAGAAGCAAAGCATGGACATTCTCAAATTTTGCAGAAAATTATTTACCTACAATTGGCTTTATCTTTCCATAGCTCCAACAAGTTTATAGCTGTGAAGTAAAAGAAATCGTAACTGTTGTGGCACACTTACTTGAGGAAGGATAGGGAGTTAGTTCTAGTAATTATTCTGTCTCTTCAGCCTACTTTTGAGATATATACATGTATGTTAATAGCTTCTATGAAAGCAATAAATAACAATATTAAATAGGAAAACTAGGTATTGCTAAAGACCAGGAAAAGATGCAAAGAATCCTACAGAATATTAACTTGCAAAAATAATTAAATAAGATGGGAATCATAACAGTGCGTTGTTATGCCTTTCAGGCAAAATAACTAAAAAAACTAAAGGCACTGAATGTATACAAAAACATCTGGAAATCAACAGTGTACCTTTAAACAGAGCTGTAAATAAAAGAAGTACTAATAGAGATTTATTCCATCAAAATTAGCCTCCCAAAACAATAAACTATGGCTAGAACAACATATTTGGGTTGATATTTCTTAATAATGGTCCCAAATTAAATTTTATATTAGTTAGAAAAAATGGAATATCCTTGATTAGTCAACAGGAAGAAAGCAGAAACTTAAATATAATGCAATAAAATTTGCAAATTTCTGCTATTTTCACAGTTTTCTACTACTTATTACCTGATCCTCCTACCACTTAAGATGATGTGGAGTTTCAGGGCACATATTAAAAGGTAATGACTGGAAAATGACCGGAAACCAAGAACTCGTTTCTGCAGATTCCTCAGTGCATCAAGAAAAGAAATTATGTATCTGAACCTCAGCAAATCACATGTATGTCTTCCTAAGAAATTCTGTTTTAATTTGCAGATCACAGAATCATTTAGGTTGAGTGGGACTCTTGAGATCATCCAGTCCCACTGCTTCCTGATGAAGCAGGGTCAGCTACAGCAGGTTGTCTAGGACTGTGTCCAGTCTGGTTTTGAATATCTCCACAGATGGAGACTCCACCAGCCCTCTGGGCAACCTGTTCCAGTGTTTCATCACCCTCACAGTAAATTTTTTTTCTTTCATTCAGATTGTGATTCCAGGTTTTTAATTTATATCCATTGCCTCTTGTTCTGTCAGTTGTCAATAGGAAGGGCCTGGCTCCCTCTTCTTCATTCCTTCTAGTCAGGTATTTATATACATTGATGAGATCCTCTTTCAGCCTTCTTGTCTCTGGGCTGAACATTCCCAGGTCTCTTGGTCTTTCCTTATATGAGAGATGATCCAGTCCCTTCATCATCTCTGTGGCCCTTCGCTGACCTCACTCCAGAAAGTCCATATCCTTGTTGTACAGGGGATCCCAGAACCGAACAAAGTTCTTGACACGTGGCCCGACCAGTGCTGAGTTGAGAGGAAGGATCACCTCCCTTGATGTGCTGACAATACGCTTCTTAATGCAGCTAAGTACTCAGTATTGACCCCTGGGGTACACCACTAATTGCTGGCCTCCAACCAGACTTTGTGCCACTGATCACCACCCTCAGGAACTGTCTGTTCAGCCAGTGTTCAATCCACCTCACTGTCCAGTTATCTAACCCCATACTTCATCAGCTTTTCTATGCAGATTTCATGGGAGACAACATCAAAGCTCTTAGTAAAGTCAAGACAAATAAAATCCACAGCTCTCCCTTCATCCATCAAACCAGTCACCTCTTTGCAGAAGGCTATCAGGTTGGTTAAGCACGATTTCTTCTTCATAAATCCATGCTGACTACTCCTGAGCATCTTCTTGTCCTTCCATGTGTCTCCGTCAGCTTTCCAGGGGCTGATGTGAGGCTGAGTGGCCTGTAGTTGTCTGCATCCTCCTCCTTGCCCTTCTTGAAGACGGGAGTGACATATGCTTTCTTCCAGTCCTCAGGAACACATCCCAATTGCCATTACCTTTCAAAAATAACCAGGAGTGTCCTTGCAATGACATCAGCAGAAATGGTTATAATACAAGCACTTTAACACAATATGGAGTCCATGGCGGCTAGTAGGTTTTGAACAAACTGTTAGAAAATACCAGCTCCAGTGGTCTGAGTCAGAAACCCAGTGACCTAATAGAGGTTTATTAGGTGTCTCCCATAACAAGAGATCTCAAACAATTATTTCAATGTAAAGGATGAAAGTTATTTGTATGTAGTGACTAATTAGCATTTGTTATAGTGTAAATGCTTAGTGCAGAAATAATGTGTAGAATATACATTAAATTCAGGTTCAGTAAATACTTATCACCAGGGAGATCCTGGGTATTGGATAGCACAGAATGAAACTTAGCATGACAAGCCAAATCAAATACAAACTTGCAGTAGGATTTTTGACAACACGTACCCAAGTATCCTATCACAAGGTGGAGAAACACACCTCTTTTTCAAGTTCTTCAGACACAAACTTGTCAGACAGTCTATGCCAATTAAAGATAAGATATCTTTAAAGCTTGCTAGGACAGAGCTCTGTCTTCTGAACACTGATGACTGCCAGGCACTCTAAAATAAGTCAATTTTCTATTATACTCTTTCATCTATGTTCATATTATAGAACATATCAGGAAAAAACCCCACTCCAAACCAGCAATTGATCAAATAATTTTTAATGACTAATAAACAACCATCAATTATTCATTCTGTGATACTTTGTTTATATTAGGAACAAAACCAGGGTTAGAAATCAGAGCAGTCTTTCATCCATTGTTCTGTGAAGCTTTTAAAGAAAACTTCATACCTCTGAAACTATTTATGAATGACATCAAAGCATTTAGCATTTTGCCTGCAGGAATTTGTGTAATCAGCCTTCTCCTGCTTCACTGGCTGTGTAGTGGAATGGTGAGTGCCAGTTTGGGGAATCTTATTCCATAAACACAAAAAAGTGTAGCTACAGCATGCCAGGCAAAGGAAAAATCCTGTGAAAATTTGCAATATATAACCCATACATATGAGTCGTTTGAAAGTCTGAAGGGTGCCCTCTGCTCTTCAAAATTAATACATCAACATCAGACGTCTCCATGTAAAGAGAACACAATCCCTATATTTACGTTACAGTGGTAATGAAAGAATAACTTTGTTATCTGTACTCAGAAATTAATGAGTTAAAAAAGACAGCTTTGCAAAACTGCAGTTTTGGTTTAGGTTACTCATTTTGCTGCAATGCCAATTTGAAAGACGTTTTCTCGCTCCAGTGAGACTAGCAGTCCAAACTGTGGGAGGTTTCGGTCACTTTGACAAATCTTGCGAGAAGTTTGCAAGAAAACAGACGGGGTTCTTTGAGTCTTGCAGGTGAGTCCCTCGGAGGCTGTGCAGAGGAAAGGTAGGAGCTGGATAGCTGTCTTCTCCCTGGCCACCCTGGGGGCGGTGATGCTCTTTCAGCTCTCCGCTGTTTAACCCAGGGAGAAGGAAAGGCCGTCCCCGACCCGATGGGGACGGGGCTGTTCCCGGACGAAAGCCTGTCCTCAGCTGCCTCCTGCTGGAGCTGAGCCACCATTGCAGCCGAGGTACCTCCCCGTAACCAAAACCCCCGGTTTTCTCTTCTAAACTCCGTTCGACTTTATTTGACCACTATTTCACCTTCCAATAATCGTAACTCAGGGTTACCGTAGGACTGCATAATTCACTTTAAGCTAATTTCCATAATTTACTCTAGGATCTTTTTCTGCAGTCAGCTGCCATCCACAGTCTAATAAGAAAGCAAATAATTTTCCAAGAACTTCTGGCAAAATCCATTTAGTTAAATATTCAACTAATTTTCTCCAGGATTCAGAAATTTCTTGGCACTTTCAAAGATCATAAGGCCATTACACTGCTACAGTGTAGCATTAGTAGTATTACTATATAAATTATTTCATAAATATAATTCATATTTCTTTTTCCACACCTCCAGGCTGTGATAGCACCTCTGTAAGACTTTCATAAAATTCGCTTCATAAGGATGTGTTTTTTATAATGGAGTTTTTCCATTTCTTTCAATGAGGCCATATTTACCCCAGAATCTCTTTCCTGAAAATTTTACTCTCCAGGAGGCCTTGACCGGCTTCAGGTGATGGTGCTGGTAAAAGCAGCAGTAGACCCGGGTTCAGGTTTTGAAGTATGGTGCTCTGTGTGGTTCTGCCAGGGAGCTGGGTCCACGTCAGCATTTAGCAGATGTGTAAGGAGAATGAGTCCTTCTCTCTGTTCAGAGTTCTGCCTCTGCTACGAAATGACAATACTGCAGGTCTGATACCTTTACAGCACTTAATGTTTTGCTTCAGATGAGATTTTTCTGAAAAGTTCTAAGGCAGATTTTATATACTGAGGGTTGCTTTTACTTGAGAATTATTAGTTTAATCAGAGGATCTGGTCTCTGGCCTGGACTCACTATTCATGGTCCCTGGGATCGGGTCACCAAAAATGAGTCCTGAGATGCAGTGTGTTTCCCCACAGGGCTTCAGAAAGCTGCTAACATTTCCTTTTTCCTGTAAAGAAATCAGTGTTTCCAAGAATTGGAAAAGTTTCAAGCATGGCAACACATTCTTGTTCAGAGTACAGTCCGTGAGGTGTAAGAAGAGAGAAATGGTGAAATCTCTGCACAGTTCCATAGGGGAAATGCAGGGATCATCACATCATAGATGATGATATGTGGGACAGTTACCAAGTAGCTATCCCATCACCCAAAGTAGCAACCCAAGGAGGGGAGAATGGCACACACTACCACTGATACTCATGTTCACTGATTTTACATGGCAGGTGAGGACACATGATATGTTGAAAGGCGCAACATATCATGTAGGGCTGGGAGCTTAGGTATTGCTAGAGGGTTATGTGGACACATGAGAGGAACCATAACTAGATTTCTGTATGTTAAAGGGGTATTTGTTTGAAAGAGAAACTCTTGTTTCAAGATGCTTGGAGCTCTCTTTAGACAGGTTTTTATTACCTTTGAGTGGCGGGGAGTCTAGAAATCTCTTCAATGTCTTTCTCTGTCCCAAACCTACATACACCGATGCTGTAGGATGTGTGGTCTCTGCTGGTGGTATGCTGAAGGCCCATAGATTGCAAGAGAAGAAGGTAAGACATAGAGCCAGATGGCAGAGATGGGAGGACAAGAAAGTCTGCCTGGTCATCCCATCCCTGCTGCAGCGTGCTCAGTCAAGGGGACCCCACTGAGGAGAGGGGAGGCGGCACTTTCCCTGCAGCTGGATGGACATGGTCAGCTTCTGGAAGGTGGAATGGGGCAGGCAGGGGTCACACAGTAGGGAGGAGTCCTGAACCCAAAGCAGAGCAAGGTGATCTGCTTCGGGTACAGACCTCTAGCATAGCCTCACGCCTTCTGAGGGCTGAGGGTGCTTATTGCTTATTTAATGCAGGGAATCACTGAAAAAAAACTGCAGAACTGTACATGGGAAGCACCAGCCTGACAGGGTAGAGCACTCAGAGGAGGTTTTAGCACCCCCCAGCAGGTGGAATCTGAGTTTCTTTTGTTTTCAAGGTTATCTTATCCTTGTTTGTTACTTTGTGCTTTTACAAAGCCTGCTTTGGGAGGTGGATGCCTTTGGGCATGTTCTCTTCCAGAAGGAAGGAGGAGTGTTCTGTCTCAAGGCTTGGGCAGACAAAAGCTTTTATAACAGCATTTTGAGTAGTTAGGACAGTGTTACTGATATGGCCCTCGTCCTTATCTCTGTCCCTTGTCTCCACTCTGCTGTCCCAAGCTCCCAGTACATCGGCCATGAGCTCTTCCTTGTGCTAAGCCTTTACTCTCTTTGTCTACTAGCCCCCATTTCCAGGGCTGTGAAGCAATACTGGGATGTATTAATGTCTGACAGTGCAAACTACAGCAGCAACTACAGCTCATGGGCTTTCTCTCGGGAGAATATTAGGTGTATCTGCCTTACATTTTGTCTGTTGACTTCTGTGATGGAGCAGAGCCTGGTATGGCTCACCTGTCTCCCTCTCGCATGCTGATTCCTTATAAACTGCAAGACAACTAAGGGTACTCAGAGAAGCAAACGAGGGACCATTTCTTTATGTGCCTTTTATAGTAAGATGAGAAAAGTTAACAATAAAAGATGTATTCCAATTTCAGATTTCAAATAAAACAGGATGGCATAGGACACCAGGATTCTTTCGGAAGACAAGACCTTTATTCCTTTGGCTATATATAAGGACTAGCTCATATTTGTGAACAAAGGCCTTTCTAAGGCAACTCCCTCATCAACGAGGTAGAGAAAATCATGCTAATAAGAATAATACTGAGGGGTGTGACATCCTGGAGAAAAAAATCCTGAAAAAGCAGTTATAGCCCCTCTGCTTTGTAAAATACTCACCTTGATTGCCTTGGAAGGATTTAAAAATTTTCAGCAGCCATGACAGCAATCTTCCAGGATTTTTTTGTGCCTTACAGTAAAGAATAAACAGCAGTTTCAGCCCTACGTGGCACGCTGCAAGTCACTCTCAACCAGAGATCTCTTCCATGACCATGCTTATTGTATGGATACAAAAGGAGTTTATTTTAAAAGTGTAATCAGTTCAGAAGCAGTTAATAAACACTTTGCAAATGTTACTCCTTTGTGTTCATTAGTTTTTTTAATAGCTATTCACTTTGAATTACAAAAGGTAACGCAGCATGTGAGAAAAAACAGCAGAGGTGCTTCAAATGCCTCTTGATAAATACTGTTGTTTTCTGTATTTCTTCCTAGCAGAATGTAAAGCAAACCAGGCAGGATTCTTGGCACATGAATTCTTCTCATCTGGGTGTTGTTTCAGCCTCTGAGGAGCACTCTTCTGTTTAATATGTACGATAACACCTCATGAATATACAAGTCTCTTCTCAGCACATGAAATTTGTTCTCCCTGTAGAGTCTGACAAATGAAAGGAATGGGTTTGGGGTTACTTCTGCAGATTGTATCACTTGTGAATTTTCCATAATCAGCTATTAGATCCATAAACTCTACTGACAGCACTGGAGGGGTGGGAAATTGTTAGTCTCTGGAATAAAAACCAGCGTTTACATATTCTAAGACAAAAATAAATATTTTAGTACAGCCTTCTCTCAAAGGCACTGTGCATTGCTGAGATGCTCCACTGGTTGTCAGAGGGATGAAAACAGAGAAAAAGCATGGCTGCGCTGAGAAACAGTATATGACCCTCAGTCCCCAGTGCTTCAGGGAGCATAGAGATCAAAATGCATTTTAAGAAGGTAGTGGTGTGGGAAAGACGGTGCTATATTGAGAAACGGAGCTCCTAGCGTAGGGGAGGGTGGGCCACAAAAGGGGATTTATGTAAGTTTAGTTCATCTCTTTTCTAAAGCAGTTACCTGGGTGCTGTTCTTACAAGAATCATGCTGCCACACACATCTGGGAAATTTGTCTATCACCTACTTGCTTGTTATTTGTAATTTTGCAACGGACCTCTAAACCCTGATATTTTTCAGGACTACTCATTCAAGCATTACGCCATCTGACAATCTCTCCTAATGACAGACTTGATGGAAACCTTGTTAACTTTCTGTTCTATGCTGCCTGCAGAGTGTTAAATGCCTAAAAGGGGCTGAATTTTTCTTATGGTATTTGATTCAATTTGAAGCAGTCCTGCTGTGTACGTAGTGTCAGGAGAAAAAACCCTGGGTGGGGAAAAATGTTTAGATAATCCAGTTCTTTTTTAAGAATTTGTATTTGTTGTCTATTTTGTTTAATAATATTAATCACAAAGGCAGAAGAGAATTTTTCACTGACTCCTTTGGACCACCTGTAATAGTTAATGCTGTGCAGACATGACCTCTGAAGGGGTAGTTGCTTGGAAATATAGGGGAGGATGCTCTCAGGAGCTGTTAACAGCCATCTGTTAATAACCTGATATATTTTTCAGTGGTTTTCAATAGATGAGGTTTTGAGGGCTGTGAGCACCCTGACACGGTGACATATGTCAGATCCAGCCAAGTGTCTCAAATCTGCTGCTTGCTGGCCAATAAGACCTGTCAGGAAATATCAGTTCAGCCAGAACATGTTTTTTCTATCTAGTTCCCAGCTTCCTTTCTAAATCTTGCATCATTTCTCAGCTGGGGCCACTGGCAGCACAAAAGCAAAGAAACAGAAACCTTGCTTTATATTCTTTCAAGATGGCTGTCGCCAGGTAGGTTCTACACGGTATAAAATCCAGTATTAATCACCTCTCAACAGCATTTTCCAGCCTGACATATATGATGATGATGGAAATGGGAAGTGAAGGAGGGTGGCATCAGCCATAGGCTGAAGTATTCGTAATAGAGACGTGCAGTCAACCAGCACAAAGCTTTCTTGAGTTCATTTCAACTCCCACCAAGAAAGAAAGGAATTTTTTCTCTGAACTTTGAAGAGGAAAAGATTTTCTACTTGGAAACTAAGAACTTTGGTTTTGCCAGCATTTTGGGTATTGGAAGAGTGAAATATCCATTTATTACACTACTCATGGTCCTGGTTTGGGGTGGAACTTTCAACTTGATTTTCAGCTGAGAACTTCTAAGAGTAGGTGTTATTTTATCCAGCTATTTTTTGAAAGAAGAAGAAAATATCATGTGCATAAAATAACGCTGGCTTATCAGCCTCCTACAGGAGCAGATGTGAATGAGCACCATTCTGCCAGACCTTGCAGTTCTTAGCACTTTGAACCTTTAAAATATGCTTGGCAACAGTAATTAACTAAAAATAAGTCACTTATTTGACTTAAACTTCCAATTAAACATAATATTTCTGTAGACTTGTATTTTGGTCTTTTTAATTAATTTCCTTTCTTTTTTCTTCTCCTGGTTCAGCAGAAGGCTAAAATAATTCCCTTTTAATATTTTTATTACTCCTTGACCAGAGTCTTGTCATTTGTCTTCAAATGATTTACACAGGTGAGTCAGACCTGCTAATTAATTCTGTTGTTCTGGTTTTGTTTACAAATTATAATGAAATTAGATCATTATGATATCTATTAATATCTCCTCGTACAGAAAGTAAATTGAATAATACTTACTAATAATGCACAGGTTTGACAGAAGAGATTCACAAGTATTTTGACATAAATGTGATTTACTATGTTAAAAAAGTGTTACAGACTCCAGGAAAAAAAAAAAAAAGAGTTTCTTAGAACAGTCTTTAACATAAAGGAAACCTGATTTTTATCAAATTACTTGTTCTTATGCTGGAGAAGGAGAGAGATTTTTAGCTGGTGCTTACAGACAAGGCAAGATGTTACTGTCAGTTGCCTTTGTGCAACTCTACCAATCTCAATGCCATGAATGCAGTCTGAAGCAGAATCTTGACTCTGCTTTTGGATGCAGAGTCTGCTCTCACAGAAACCAAACCAAAGCCCTTCAGTAGTGCCAGCGAAAGCGAGATCAAGCATCTAATATTTTTCTTCCAGTGTAAATCCTTTATAAAGGTCTCCTTTGATGCTCTGTCCTATCCTTTAGAGACTCATTGCTACTTCTTGTTCCAGAGGAGTTTATTAGTTACTTTCATTGTTACCTAGCTGGAAGGATAAGGCTATTCTCCTTTACACTGTAATCCTAGGAGAGTCAAGTTTGGGTCACAGCCTCTAAACTTCATAGCAGTGAATCCTACTTAATGTTGTGGTCTTGGGTCCTGCACTAACATTACTGAATCTGTCCCATCAGATGACTTTATAATCTGTGTTCTGCACTTTGGAGATTCATGACTCTGACATCCCATCAGGGAGACAAATAAATATCTTATATAAACAGTGGATATTTGAGTTCTTTGATGGAAACATAATTTTTTAATAGAAAATGCTAATGATAATAATTGTCTGAAAGTGGAAAATTGGAATAGCTGGAAGGTTTCTGTCTCACCTGCACTGGGTTAGACTAGTTCACCCTGTCTCATTGTCATGGTTTGGGGGAACTGGCTGCTGGGCGACCAACAGATGCTCCCCCCCACTTCTCTTCAAAGAGAGAGGCAGAGAAGAGAGAGACTTATGAGTTTAGAAGGGACTAAACTACTTTAATGAAATATTAATAATAAAATAAAAAGAAAATAATAGAATATATACAAAACTGTATCAAGCTCCCAGGATGACAATCACGACACCGGCTGGCACTGGGGAAGTCCCAGGCTGGACTCAGTGACAGACGGGAACTGGATTCCGGATCTGGGTTCAGGATCGTGATCAAAGGCAGACGAACAGACAGAGTCCTCCTCGGACACTGGCCATTGAAGAAAAGACTGCTGACCCTTTGATCCCTCAGCTTTTATACTGAGCATGAGGCAGATGGGATGGAATACCCTGTTGGTCAGTTTTGGGTCACCTGTCCTGTCCGCTCCTCCCCACAGGTGCGACCCCTCTATGCTTTTCCGCTTCCGACCCTCCAACGGGGCAAGTAACAAAGTGGGCTGGCCTTGGGTGTTAGAGCAATAAGTATAAGCAAGAGCCTTTCTGCATACCATTCCTTGGCATCAACTATAAAAATAGGTCTTATAACTCTGAGAGCGAACATTGTCCGCACAATGTGCTGTTAATTTCAGTAGTTAGAAGAGGCTTAGCTGAAAAGTAAAGTTACTGAACAAAATTGTTCCTGCTTTACCTCAAACCAGGACACTCTTTTTCTGCACTTTTTAAGAGGCAGTACCAAACTCCCCAGAAAACACACTCTCCCCAAATTGTAGCCAGTATATATGATTGTATTGTTATTTCATTATATAATTTAGCCTTCCATTTTTCTGCTTTTAAAACTCCCACACTATGCATGGCTTACATCTTTCATATTTCCAATCAAAAAACATGCTATTTGGAGATAGAAAATTTTCAAACTAAGCTTATGAATATTAGTAAATTATCTTCAGTATTTCTGAAAGTAGATGAGTCTATGAAAGTGTTGACCCAGTTCTAGCAGACAGATTCCCCCCACTGCTTCAGAGACCTGGTGTTATTCTGCTTTTTCCACCCGGTAGCTAGCTGTTCTGTAAGTGTTTTCTGCAGCTCAAAGAACAGCTGGTTTTCCATAAGTAGGATGACCATTTTAGTATCAATCTCTGTAGATTGCTTTGAGATCCTTTGGAAATGGAGACTAGGCTTGTCATGTGGTGAAACTTGCCCAAAACTATCACTCAGGCAAAACAAGACCTGAACTGCTTTGCCAGCTTGAACAGCTTCAGATGATTCTGGTATGTACTGGGAAAAACAAGGAAAGCACAAATAGCTGTTATGGGGAGAGCTCGCCCAAAGCTCTGAACTACATCTGCCCTGTTCAAAACGATTCAGGTATGCAACAGAAAGAAACAAGAGGCACAGAGGAACTCTTAACAACTTTACATCCTTGTAACATATTAGTCACCCCAGAAAGGACCATTAATTGGCTAAACATATGGAGAAAGCTAAAGCAGCCTGGGCTGACCTGAAAATGAGGTAATTGGTGACTTACTGGCCATCTCCAGTTAGGCAGCAATAAACAGTGAGAACACTTGTTGCTGAGGCGAGGAACCACATCCCCAGATGTACAGCATTATACAGAAGGATAAGCTTGAGCTGGAACAGCTACCTGTAAAAGCTGGGCCACCAGGCAGGTCTTGGACACTTTTACCAGCTGGAGTAAACATACTTGTCATGGCCAAAGCAGTCTTGACTTGGAGAACTTTATTTAATTTAATTTATTGCCAACTAGCGCAAACTTTTGATTGCTGATTTGGATATTGAGAAAAAAAGTAAAAGTAAACAATTAAACATTTAGAGAAACACTTTTTCTCCTGTTTCCCCAGCTCATCTTCAGTCAAACACCACTCCCACCCCTTCCTGGTCTAAATTTCCCTTGGTTTTGCCATGCATCACACTCAGTCTCTCTCAATTCCTTCAGGGATGTGATGGGCAGTGCAGGAAGGTGAGGTTGGAACATAATGGTTTCTCCCTGCCAGTTGATGCATTTTACTCCTTTTCCTTTGCTCTGGCATGGGTCAGCCACAGCCTTTGGACCTTTCAGGGGTGTCCCTGCTGTGGTATGGGTTCTCCACAAGTCACATCCCTCAGACGTGTCCCTTCTCTGGCATGGAGCTTCTCCTTCCAAGGGTGCATCTTCAGCCATGTCCCCAGCAATGTCTTCTTCCATGTGTCTCCTCACATATGTCTTCCCCTTTGTGGGTGCTGGTCTTTCTTAAATCTGTTTGAGCAGGGGTGCCACCATGGTCTGCCATGGATCTTCTGACTGGATCTGACAGGCTGAGGTTTCTGGAGCACCATGGGCTGTTTACATCCATTTCAGAGTTAGTGGAAGTAACTGACTGGTGTGGGGCAGCTCACTGACTCCTCCCACACATGGCAGCCCTGTAGCCCCCTATAACAGAAACCCTGCCAGTTATGCTCAGTGCAGTGTTGTTGCGCTGAGTCCATGGTGCCACTCACAGCTGTACTGGAGTTTTCAGTTGCGGGGTGTGTGTTCTGCAGAGACCGTGCTTGTGTGTGTTTCATAGCTAGAAATTGCCATCCATCCGCTAATACCATCTCCCTTAGTAAATAAATCTTAGATTTTAAGCCACTGAATGGGGTTCTTTTCTTGTGGCTACCTCCTCCTAAATTGCCCAGCCCAGCTTACTTTCTTTTTAAAATTGTTTCTTTATTGTCTTGTTCAAGAATATGCTGCTAAATCAGGCAGCATGTTCAGATCCTCTCTGGGGGGCAGGCTCTGACCAGGAATCTTTGGCAGGGAGGTATCTTCAAGGAGATTTTTGTAGTCTGGACAACCCAATACCAACTGCAGAAAGAGGAGAAAATGTCCATACTGTGGGAGCAACTGACTTGCAATGCCTGAGTCAAGAGAAGTGTCAGTGTGCTACAGTAAATGGCAGCTTATCCTACCTGGGGTGTAGTACTTGGATGTGTTTTCTGCTTTCTGGAAAAATATTAGAATATGACAGTAAAAGAATAGGCTAAAATAGACTATAAGAATATGCTAAAATATGAATCTACCTTAGCAGCTTTGTGATTTTTCCAGAGCTCAGAAGTTTATCCAAATATGCACTTGATTCTGCCTTCTGGAATAGTTGAAATTTTAACAAAAGATATTTTCTCCTGTGGTTGAGTCAGGGAAATGCAGTTTTCTTACAGGACATGCTTGAGGCAAAATAAGCTGAAACCTTTAATAAGAAGCAAAAATATCTCAGTCACTGCAGTGATGTTAGCTTAACGTCACTTCTCCATTTTATTAGGTAGCCGTAGGGCCTTCAGTCTCTACCACTGAAGAAATGCTTTCTCATCTTCTGAGGCCAAGACAGTGAATGACAATTTTCTCTAGCTGTGAAACACTCTAACAGTCTTCTCCATGATATCCACAGCAAATGTATATATTTTTAAATGCTTTTTTTTTTTCCAACCAGGAAACACTATCCCAAAAGGATAACATTTCCAAAAGTGTTTCATGTCTGATTTTTATTTAGACAACCACAGATGCATATAGCTATATAGTTTCAAAACCATGAAGATTTCTTTCTGCTTTGTCATCCAACTATTTTTTTAAAAATACTACAAAACAAAATATTATGGAAAGTCTGTGTCTACAGTGTTGCATTTATTTCAGCATTTTCAAGAGTGAGTGGGACTTCAGTGGTGAAGATCTAGAGCCAAATGTCTAAATTCTTCAAAATTACATTTAGGCTTCTAAATAATTTGAATCCTTTTTCAAATTTTATGAAACATGTTCATAATAAAATAGAAGAGCAGTACTAAATACTTTTAAGTTGCCAGAAAATCCAACAAAATGCAAATCACAAGAAGAAAATGCACATTTTTATTTCCAGGCTTGCACTGTGATTTGTTTTTTGTTCCAGAGAAAGAAGGCACTGATAAATGTATCAATGAGCTTTGAAGAGAGCTGTTGCTCAAAGACAATTCAGCAGTGTTTTCTTGGCAATATGTCAAGAGTAGGAACTACCTTCTTGTTGCTGGTTCTGGCAAAGAAATCAGAGCTTTTCTAGTCTGCAAAAGGCAGAACATCAAAATGTTACAATGCTGTGTTCCTGAATATGATGAGGGGTTTCTTTCATTAATGAACAGAATCCACATTTCAAATTTTATGGTGCAATGAGTATAATCCTGTTATTAGAAGTGCTAGAGATCAGGGGGACAAGGCTTTTTTTCTAACTCTGCTTCTAATTTGTTGTATGGCCTTGAGGCAAGCCAGTCCACACCTCTGTGCCTCAATTTCGCCAGCAGCAGGCTGGAGACAATAAGAGCTACCCTGTGGCTGCTATGAGGCCAAATAGATCAGTATTCTTGAAAAGACTGAGACTGTCATATAGAACTTGTTATGTAAGTGTGAAGTAATAAAATGCAAACTAATGAAACATGATCAGACCTGTCATTGCTCATTTTCTGTTGTATGCCCCTTGGAACAAATGAACTGTGAGTGAGACCTGAAATATTCCAACGTTACATCTGGACAACCACAGTAAAACAGGAAAAATACTTATTTCAGATTCTAATCTGTATTAACATCTTCTCCATAATTTTTATATATATTCTTACATAGTGCATTGCAGCTTGACTCCTGCCTTTCTTGGATCTCATTCTAAAAGGCTTGTTTTGCCCATTGCCTTCTAGTTGTTCTCTCCTAAATATTTGACTCTATTGCCCTTTGTATCTGCATGGTGATACCACTCCTTTAATCATATGCTCATTTTGCTCTTGGGCTCAGAATACCCCTTAAGAAAAAAAAGGTCCATCCCTCTGACGACTGTTCACTCCCTTGCCCTGCCACAAATTTCCTGTGTGATGTCAGGCAAAGGCATTTAGGATGTCCCATATCACTGTCCGCCCAGGGTCAGAGGCTAATTGATAGCACTGAGATAGCACAGTGGTCATAAGGAGCTCAGATGGCTACTGTAACAATGATGCACAAAGAGACTAGATAGAGAGATAGGTAGGTAAATAACCATGGCTTCACCAGATACTCAGCTTTGCGAATAAGCCCTACATGCAGCTGCAGTTTTACTGGTAGTGACAGCAGTCTGAATGCACAGGTATCTGTTGGAGCCACCATGCACCTAATCTAGGAGGAAGTTTTTCTGCAGTACCTTTGGCATTAGTTTAATCTGTTTGTATCTTTTCACTCCTGCCTTGGAGCCACTGTGTTATTCCAGTGATGTTCTTCCCACACAGTTCTGCCAGGTTCACTCATATCCTGCAGTCTTTTCATTAGTCTGTTCTTACTTTCCTCCCACACATTGCTCCACGAGGCTACTACCTCCATCTGCACTCCACAAACTGCCGATACTCCAGTTTCGCCTCCCTCCTGTTCTCCCAACCCAATCCAGTCCTAGTCAGAAGGGTCCTGCTTTTCCAGACTCTAATTTTCACCTTCAATTGCAAAGGATAGAGGAATCATAGAATCATAGAATCGTTTAGGTTGGAAGGGTATTGAAGATCATCTAGTTTCAACCTCCCTGCCATAGGCAGGAATACCTCCCACTAGACCAAGTGGCTCAAAGCCCCATCCAGCCTGGCCTTAAACACCTCCAGGGATGGAGCTTCCACAGCTTCTCTGGGCAACTTGTTCCAGTGCCTTACCACCCTCACAGTGAAAAATTTCTTCCTAATATCTAAACTAAATCTACTCTCTTTCAGTTTGAAGCCAATCCCCCTCATCCTATCACTACATGCCTTTGTAAAAAGTCCTTCCCCAGCTCTCCTGTAGGCCCCCTTTAGGTACTGGAAGGCCACTATAAGGTCTCCCCAGAGCCTTCTCTTCTCCAGGCTGAACAACCCCAACTCTCTCAGCCTCTCCTCATAGGAGAGGTGCTCCAGACTTCTGATCATTTTTTGGCCCTCCTCTGGACCCGCTCCAACAGGTCCACATCTTTCCTATGCTGGGAGCTCCAGAGCTGGATGCAGTACTCCAGGTGGGGTCTCACCAGAGTGGAGTAGAGGGGCAGAATCACCTCCCTTGACCTGCTGGCCACACTTCTTTTGATGCAGCCCAGGATACAGTTGGCTTTCTGGGCTGTGATGACACATTACCAGGTCACATTGAGCTTCTCATCAATCATCACCCCCAGGTCCTTCTCCTCAGGGCCCCTCTCAATCCATTCTATGCCGAGCCTGTATTTGTGCTTGGGATTGCCCCGACCCAGGTGTAGGACCTTGCACTTGGCCTTGTTGAACTTCATGAGGTTGGCATGGGTCCACCTCTCCAGCCCATCCAGGTCCCGTCGGATGGCATCCCTTCCCTCCAGTGTGTCCACCTTGCCACACAGCTTGGTATCATCAGCAAACTTGCTGAGGGTGCACTAGATCCCACTGTCCATGTCACCAACAAAGATGTTAAACAGCACTGGTCCCACTGAGGAACACCACTCATAACTGGTCTCCACTTGGACATCAAGCCGTTGACCACAACTCTTTGAGTGTGACCATCCAGCCAGTTCCTTAGCCACTGACTGGTCCATCTGTCAAATCCAGGTCTCACCAATTTAGAGAACAGGATATCGTGTGGGACAGTGTCATATGCTTTGCACAAGTCCACGTAGATGACATCAGTTACTCTTCCATTGTCCACTACCGCTGTAGTCCCCTCATAGAAGCCCACCAATTTTGTCAGGCATGACGTCCTTAGTCAAGAGGGAAGAGGGACCAGTCTTTCTTCACCTCTGAAACATGGCTGTAGATAGTGGGCTCCTTTCCTCCAAGGTTTCCTATAACCTGATGCTTTCTTGGCATCCTTTGCACTCCATATATAAGAGGCAGTTTAGTGGCTATAGACTTCAGTACCTTTTCTAAGTGCTCCAGGTTTCTTTCTCACTCCTGCTTTTACCCTTTTCTGTAATTACCTGAAGCCCATGACTGTATATTACCCTCTGCATTTTTTCCATCCTGGGTTTTCCTATTGATTTCCACTTCTTAGTGACTATTTTTGCCACCTGGTTGTTGGCTCCCATTGTGTTGAATACATGTTAGCACACAAGGTATGTTTGTCCATCATCCTTAAGTGCTGGGTAAAAGCCAGTATGCACAGGCATATATTTTGCTGTATTTCTTTTTTGATTGCCTGTATACACTACCCTTGCCAGCGTGGCTATACTTCAGGCCTGTAAAATGTCATGTTCAGTGTATGCATGCATCTTTTTCTTTCCTTACTGTGCTGTTTTCCAAACTTGCTATCTGTGTGGGGAGCTGAACTGTACTCTAAGCATTCAGTGTATATCATTCTCTCCATTACATCCCTTCTGATTACATGTGTTTAAGGTGAAGACCGTCAGACTGATATGTTTTGCATATTTGCTGTGATACAAGGCTCAGTATAGGAAGTGCAAGGTTTTTGACAGTGTATCATGGGCATGCATGCAAATTCACTGTGGTGTGGGGTACAAACCGAAGGCACAGAGTGGGTTTTGACATGGTAATATTCATGACGTGGCCAGTGCAGCACGTGAAGATGTATGTATGAAGATGTATGAAGACCAAAAGAAAAAAGGAGGCCTACAGGGAGTGGAGACAGGGGCGCGTAGCCTGGGAGGATTACAGAGGAATCGTTCGAGCAGCTAGAGAGCGGGTTAGACAAGCTAAAGCCCAGCTAGAACTAAATCTGGCCAGGGACATTAAGACAAACAAAAAATCCTTCTATAGGTATATCAGCGAGAAAAGAAAGACTAGGGAAAATGTAGGCCCTCTCCAGAAGGATACGCAAGAACTGGTTACCCGGGACAGCGACAGAGCTGAGGTACTCAATGACTTTTTTGCCTCAGTCTTCACGGACAAGGACAGCAGCCGCACTGCCCAAGACGCAGATTGCAAAGGAGAGGATTCGGAAAACGGAGCACCGCCCACTGTAGAGGAAAATAGAGTGAGAGACCACCTGAGGAACCTGAAGGTGCACAAGTCCATGGGACCTGATGAGATACATCTGCGGGTCCTGAGGGAACTGGCAGATCAAGTCGCGAAGCCACTAGCCATCATATTTGAGAAGTCGTGGCAGTCTGGCGAGGTTCCTGCCGACTGGAAAAGGGGAAACATAACCCCTATTTTCAAAAAGGGAAACAAGGAAGACCCGGGGAACTACAGGCCAGTCAGTCTCACCTCTGTGCCTGGCAAGATCATGGAGCAGATCCTCCTGGAAACTCTGCTGAGACACACAGAAAACAAGGAGGTGATTGGCGAGATCCAACATGGCTTCACCAAGGGCAAGTCATGCCTGACAAATTTGGTGGCCTTCTACGAAGGGGTTACAGCGGCAGTGGACAAGGGAAGATCTGCTGATGTCATCTACCTGGACTTGTGCAAAGCGTTTGACACTGTCCCACACAATATCCTGGTCTCTAAATAGAAGAGACATGGATTCGATAAATGGACCACTCGGTGGATAAAGAACTGGCTGGATGGTTGCACTCAAAGGGTTGCGGTCAACGGCTCGGTGTCCAAGTGGAGAGCAGTGACGAGTGGCGTTCCTCAGGGGTCGGTACTGGGACCCGTACTGTTCAACATCTTTGTTAGCGACATGGACAGTGGGGTAGAGTGCACCCTCAGCAAGTTTGCTGATGATACCAAGCTGTTTGGCGAGGCAGACACGCTAGAGGGGAGGGATGCCATCCAGAGGGACCTGGACAGGCTGGAGAGGTGGGCCCAAGCCAACCTCATGCAGTTCAACATGGCCAAGTGCAAGGTCCTACACCTGGGTCGGGGCAATCCCAAGCACAAATACAGGCTCGGCGGAGAATGGCTGGAGAGCAGCCCTGTGGAGAAGGACCTGGGGGTGATGATTGATGAGAAGCTCGACATGAGCAAGCAATGTGCGATCGCAGCCCAGAAGGCCAACTGTATCCTGGGCTGCATCAAAAGAAGTGTGGCCAGCAGGTCAAGGGAGGTGATTCTGCCCCTCTACTCCGCTCTCGTGAGACCCCACCTGGAGTACTGCATCCAGCTCTGGAGTCCCCAACATAAGAAGGACATGGACCTGCTGGAGCGCGTCCAGAGGAGAGCCACGAGGATGATCCGAGGGCTGGAGCACCTCTCCTATGAGGAGAGGCTGAGAGAGTCGGGGCTGTTCAGCCTGGAGAAGAGAAGGCTCCGGGGAGATCTTTTTGCGGCCTTCCAGTACCTAAAGGGGGCCTACAGGAGAGCTGGGGAAGGACTTTTTACAAGGGCATGTAGTGATAGGACGAGGGGGAACGGCTTTAAGCTGGAAGAGGGCAGGTTTAGATTAAACATTAGGAAGAAGTTTTTCACTTTAAGGGTGGTGAGGCACTGGAACAGGTTGCCCAGAGAAGTTGTTGAAGCCCCGTCCCTGGAGGTGTTCAAGGCCAGGCTGGACGTGGCCTTGGGCAACCTGGTCTAGTGAGAGGTATCCCTGCCTATGGTAGGGGGGTTGGAACTCGATGATCTTCAAGGTCCCTTCCAACCTAAACCATTCTATGATTCTATGATTCTATGTGTGTCTAATGCGGTGTGAGACGTGGCAGAAAAGGTGCATGTGTGTACAAGTGTGTCTGGGGTGAGCATGGTGTGGTATTTCCAGCATAAGGTACAGGATGTAGCCTACACTTGTGTGTGTGTGTGTGTGTGTGTGTATTTTCAAGGTGGTGTGTTCACAGGTGTGTATTCGTTGTGGAAATGATGTGCAATGACTTTGCCTATTTGATGTGATGTATTTTCAGCCCTGCTTACTATATGTTTGGCAGCAAAGTGCCTTCGAACCACAGGTAATGGAGGTAGGTGATGCTGCTGCATGAAAGCACATCTCAGCCTTCTGTCAGCTCTGTGATAGACAAGGTGGCTGGGCAGGCAATGACATCAAAGGGTAGGGAAAGCTTTCAGTTCCTACTAATCTCGCTGCACCCTGAGGGGAAAAAGGGCAGGTACTACTGGAGGAATAATAGGATAATGGAAGACAGAAGAGGCAGAGCCAGTCTCAGCTGCAAGCTGAAGAAAAAGTAAAGGAGGAAGACTCTTTTTGGACAAGGATATATACCATCAACTCCTGATCTCCCTGATATGTTAGGAGACACTCTCAAGTTCCCCAGGCAGTCACCATCATCTTGCAGACCTCCTATGCTTCTAGACAACTCCATCAGTCTTTTGGGAACAGGATCCATAGTGCTGAGCACTGGCAGAAGACACCATATCTGGGACAGCAAAAGCAGATTTCTAGCAGGAAGGAAACAGGCTGCAGATTTGATGGCAGTTGTGAGACTTGCCATGTACAAGTTGCATGTGCACTGAATGGGGATGCTTTTGCCTGAATATACAGCAAAAAGTTACATCCTCACAAACACTAGGGATTTACAATCACTCACCTAAAGCCATGCTGCTACATGGAAGACTATTCCAAAGGGGTCAAGTAGCAAGTTAGCAAAGGCAGGATGAATGCTGACTGAATAGGTTTTACGAACCGGCTCAAGGGTGGTAAGGTACACCGAAGGCTAGGAGAATGTCCTGCTAAAAGTAACAGGGACTGCTACCTCCTGAAAGCTGTCTAGGTTCCTGATTGGTGTGGGGACACTGCAGGACACTGCTCAGATGATCAGAGAGGATTGTGGCAAAACAACAACACAGGGTCCTGAGCTCTGACAAAGACTTCTTTAAGCTGGGATGGGGGGGATTAGACAGGAGATGAATCAGATCAGTTTTTCCTTCAGCTAATAATCCAGGACATTCAACCTTAATGCAGTTCTAGCAATGCCCTCACTTGAAAATGAGGATCTTTATGTTCTCCTGCTGCTTCCACATATCACTATTTATAGCATTTATTAACAATTTTTTAATTCCCAAAGAACAATACAACATCCAGATGATATTGGCCAGACTGCAAAATTAGGGAGAATCAGACCCTTACTGTACAGAAAGGTACCGCAAGAACCAGCTTTTTCAGGAGAATATTAACTAATTCCTGTAACACGTATATCCATGTATGAGCTGTGCTTTGGGACTTATACGAGCTTCGAGGAACACAAGTACCATGGGACCTGAAACATCCTCCTAAGGACTGGAAGCGCAAGCTGGGGCAGCTGCTGTTCATGGTCAGCCATGCTTTGCCCGGGTCAGTCCTGCGAGTGCGCTGCCAGCAATGAGCTCACACACACTCTGTGGCTCATCCTGGGGAGCATTTATCACAGACTGAGTGGCAGGAATGCGCTGGAGCTTCTCCCTCCGGTAGTCTTATTTCTGTTTTAAACAGTGTTTCTTTCATCTCGGACATGACTCTTATGGAAGTGAAAACATCAGTTTTTAGCATAATTTGGGACCTGTTATGTTAGCCCAGATATCCTTCACAGGGATGTTTTGAGCCCCTAGTACCCCGGGCCACCTTGTTTCTCTGCTCCAGGAGCGTGCTTTCTTCCAAAGCAAACATCAGGGTGACTGCAGAGAGGATCCCAGGTGCAGTGATAGTGACCAAGGCAGAGTATTAATTACTTAACCTCTCTTAACCAGCTGAGCCCCCAGTTTCCCCCAGGCCTTGCTCCAATCCTGTTTCTATAACCACAGAACAAAGGTGACAGCCTTCAAGCACAGGCTAACATTTCACATACAGACCAGGCAAATCACATTCAGCAAACATGCCCGCCTGCTGTTTCGCTCAGCGATGGCACTGACAAAGACAGGCAGAACAGCATGGCAGGTACACACATCACTAATGCACTATTTTCCTAGGAAAGGGGTGAGAGGGGGAGTGGGAGAGGCCTGCTCAGGCATACGCCATAGAGGTTTTCTACTTGAGCCAGCAGACAATACCACAGCCTTGACAGCAAAACATGTTTGAAACTGAAATTCAAACTATTTCAGATGATGGTGTAAGGTTTCAGCTGATCTCTGCCCATCTGTCTGGAGTCACAGCACCCTTCCGCCATACAGGGGGAGCTTGTTTTAGTCATGATGGTGGATATGAACACACAAACTACTGCTAGGGGTAGGCTCTGAGTTTACATGGTGCAGGATGAATTACTGCCTCTCCCTCAGCACTAGCAACAAAAACTAACACCGTGGCTCCACCCTGTATGCAGTGGGGAAGAGAAGACCCTATTAGGCCTAGAAAGTTTCATTCACGTGAGTTTCAGTGTCTTTCTTGACTTCCGCGCTCCAGGTGACTCTCACGCAGTGCACAGCAGGGCGAGAGCTGACGCTCGCTTCTCTGCAGCGTCAGCAGGGCCCGGTTCTGCTGCTCCAGCCAGCGGCACCCGCACAAACCGCAGGTGATGAGGAGGAGGGAGGAGGTGGAAGAAGCAGCATGTCTCTCGCTGCTTCCCCAGATGACAGCATGCATCCCTTTCCTCCTCATGTGCTGCCGGTGCCTGACGTGAAGTTATGGTGCTGAGCAAATGGCACCCGCTGGTCTCGCCAGCTCCCAGCAGGATTCCTTCCCTCTCAGTGCACAAATATCCACAAGGAAAAGCAGCCTAGATCTGCTGCTGCTGCAGGCTTGCTTTTCAAGGAGTCCCAGGTTTCCTTATGTCTGCTTTTCCTATTTTTAAAGGGCCTTGAGGCACGGAGGGGCCTCCCCAGGGCCACCCCCACACCCTCTGCCCACGGCTGGGAGTCACACCTCAGCCTGAGCTGCCATGAGACAGTGAAGGCCAGTGGCTCCCCAAGGAACATGGCCGGCAAGGCACCATGGGACCCAACCTACTGCACCCAACAGGGGAACAGGGCAGACCCAGAAGTGGTGGCCAGACCCAGGCACGAGCTCTGACCATAAGGCTCATCATGGTCAAGACGGGAATCCCGTCTGCAGGTCAGGGTTAGGCCCAGGCCCAGAGATGGCAGAGCTGTAGGCATGGGCTTGGGCCTGGCTCGGTGGGGCTCATGGCTGGGCAGGGCAGGGCTGTGGGGAGCTGGAGACCAGCCCTGCTGCAGCATCACTGTGGCAGGGTCTGACAGCCTTGAGGGCACTGAGATGGGGTCCTGGGCCATGGGCAGAGTGATGGGTGGCCCTGGGGGCCTGGCAGGGACAGCCAGGGCTGGTGGTGCCCTAGGGGCCCCATCAGCTGGCTAGGGCTGTTCAGGCTGTCTTAAAATGGCAAAGAATGCCTCATTATGCTTCTTAAGACCTTCTCATGTCATCCAGGTCTAATTAAAGTTCACATTGGTGGTACAGCAAGATGCAGCCAGGTATGTGTGTTACAACATAACCAAAAAAAGGAGAGAATTGACTTGTCCTGGTAGACAGGACAGAAGAAATCTGGGATTCTGGAAAAAAGTAGCAGCAACAAGTTCTGGCAAAGCTGCCCCTTTATTTACAAGCCCACATCGGGAAGAAATGCTAGTCACCCATTTTGGACCAAGCCTGTGATTTTCAAATGCGTCTTTATTGATCGGTTGATTTAGCTCAAGTAGTATGAACTTTATTTTACAAGAACCTGCAGCTAACCAACACAAAAAAGAATTACCATCATTACCTCTTACAATACCGGACTAGCGCAAAAACAGAAGTAAATGCCACAATCCAGTTAAAAGAACCATAAAATAACTAAATTAAACTGTAAACTCTACATGTAACAAATGGCTGAGATTAGTCCCACACATGTCACTTATAAATCCAGCAGTGGGAGGGGAGGGGAGGTCTGAACACAAAACCAAGCACCCCAGACGCGAACTTTTTCTCCCCTGAGTGTGCCTAAGCATGAGCTTGTTTGAGACAACACACAACCATGTGCTTGGCAGCACGTGTGTGAGCAAGTAGGACAGCAGCAGAGACATGCACACCACCTGCCCACATCTCGTCTTTTATCCTAGAAAGCCTCCTGGGTCTGTTCTCTGCTTCAGAACATTCAAAGCTTCCTAAAACAAGAGACTGATGCGGATTTGCACCCAAAGTATGTGAAAAGAGCCTGGTAATTGGAGGAGAGTGGGCCAAAAAGAGAGGACTGAGCACTGCAGGCAGAAACTGAAGTTATCTAAGTTGGCAGTAGGTACAACTCATCCAAACACATTTATTCCAATGAGCACATGATGGAACAGGAAACCCGAAGTTCAGGACAAAAAACTGGGGGAATACTAACCCACTCATTTCATCCTTTGCTCCCCCATTTTCTGTCTGCTCATTATGACCCCTCTGTCTACATCCTTTACATACCTTCCTTTCTTTCCCATTCATCTGCTACTTCCCATACCACACGGGCAGTGTCCCTCCTGCCCCTCTACACTGCCTCCTTGACCTTCACACACTTCTACCAGTGACTCCCACTTCACACTCCCAGCCTGCTCTTCTGCCTCACGTACCTCTGCGGAACAACAGTCAGAGAAGGCTGAAACCTGATTTCCCGTCTCCCATAATCAGAGGAGCACTCATCTTGATTTCTCATTCCTGAGGAACGCAGAGAACTGGGATCTAACTTCATGTAAATAGAGCAAAAACCTTCAACTTATTTTGGAATCTGCCTGTCTCCTTCATCCTTCTTGTCTTTTCCTCCCTCTTGGTCCCTCCCTTAAATGTAGGAATGTTTACAGTAATTCAGGTCCCGTTATCTAATTTTTAGATAAAACCCCAAAATTTTCCTGAAAGTCAGCTCACTCCCCAAACCACATCCCTTCATCAGAGTTATGGCAGTTACGGGAAAATCTGCTGTTTGTGCCACTGGGAAGAAACTGCTTTGGCATGACAGCATAAGGCTTGCACAGGACAGCATCTATCTGGCACCTTTCTAAGTACAACACTGGCTTAAAATAAAATAATACTTTAAAAAATCTACAGAGAATCTATTCCCCTTCCCCTTCAAGTCTAAAAGCACCTCTCTTCCAGCAAAGAGTGGCACTGTTGTCCAATCACAAAAAGCCAGCAAAACACATGTGGGAGCGACTGATTTCTTTCGCTTGTGCATTTGGTGCAAGAGCTGTACAGGGATGAGACACGGAAGGGAAGGCTAAACCCACAAGACTCCTGCCATCTTCAAATCTGCAGAAGATTGGTACAAGGACAAGACTGACATAATTTTCTGTGTTCACCAATAACAAGATCATTAGTAGTTAGTTGCTTTAATGCACAGCAAGGGAGACTTAGGTAGTAAGAAAAGCTCTCTCACTTGTAGTCTAGCTAGGAACTGGAACAGACTATCTCAGCAGCCTCCAGGATCCGTCTCAGTGAAGTTCACTAAGAACAAGTTAGATGAGCAGCCATGGTGGACATGTTTGGTATACTCAGTCCTGTCTCAGAGCTGGAGTGGGCTAGTCATTCTTTTGAGGTCCTTTCTAGCCCTATGCTTATGAGTTTATTAGTTGGCTTCACTGAAAAGAACAAAAGGGTCATCTCAAATTTTTCTGTCCAGCACTTGCAATTAAAGCAACAAAGGAAAAAAAATAAAAATTCCTTCCTTCTTTTCCCCAACCTTCACATCTCACAGCTGAGGAGTTCCCAGCCCTCAGAGTTAGCCCTTCTAATACTGATGAAAGTGACGGGAAACGCAATACTCTTGGAACGCTTCACAGGTAGGAGCTGGAGTAAGGACTGTCAGCGCAAGACAGCCTTGTGTGGGCAGAGAGAAGTATTTCACAGCTCACTGGATGCTCACAGGAGTGCAGCCTGTGCCACGGGCAAGCCGAGACAAGGTCAGTGTACGATACATAGCATGCCTTCTTCATCCAGTGAAAGGGTTACACAAAATGGCCATCCTGCCCAGTCACTCCCCCCCGAGCTCCAGCACACTGGCTTGTCCGGCAGCCTCCAGTACTGGCTAACTACTTCCAGCTGTGGCAAGAGAAGAACTACAAACAGTGAAGTCTTCCCATCCCTCAGCACAGAACCCCTCGTTAGCCTTTCAGATCACCTTTTCATACACTGTCCCCTTACCCTCCCTCCCTCAATTAAAAAAAATAACAGTTATAAATAATGCATGGAAGGTGATGGCATTGTGCATGTGGTTCACTTCCAGTTCTCTTCCCCTCTTCTCAGGCGTCCTCCTTCCACCTCTCCAACAGCCCCTTCCCCCCGCCCCCCCCCCCCCCCATTCCACTCCATCAGTCTATCTCGCCTGCACGCCTGGGGGGCTGGTGCTCACTTGCCATAGACACTTTCATCGCTGTAGGCCACATAGAGAAAATAGTCCTCCTCGTGGTTATCCTGCAAGGGGAGAAAGGAAGAAAGTAACAAACCAAAGCCCTGTAACTCACGACATGGGAAAAAGCCTAGCCAAGAGACCATTGTAACAACCAGAGAGGATAACCTCTCTTTCACTATTTTTCCCTCTTTGCATTGAAGGCTTCACTTCCTCTTACCAAAGAGAACGTATAGCAACTCCCTCTCTCTGGCCACAGCTTTACCTCTAAATTCAGGCATGTCAAATTTCTGGACACAGTGAATTTACTTGAAGAGCCACAGTCAGAGTGTGCTGCAAACATGCAATAGAAGCAGCTCTGACTGTTGCAGACTGTGCAGCAGAATCTCAGTGCTGGTATGGCCTTAAGATTGAAAGGAGAGATTTGGAGAGTTTTAACAAGTCAAAAATCACCTCTAGATACTTCAGTATTTGATAAATGTGGTTATATTTGTCATTTTTCAGAACACTTTGACAAGTGGCTGTATTTCTAGTCCTGTTTTACATATGGGCAGTAAAGCTGAGATGTTAAGTGATCACACTGACACAAAAAGTCTGCAGAGTACCAGAAAAAAAGTCCTGGTCTCAGCTCTGGACAGTCAGACATACCTTCCTCCTACATGTCCAGATTTAGAAAACTCTCTGCATGTGTTAATCTTATATTATCTTCATCAGTCCACATACACATTGTCCAGTTACTGTCAAAAAGTGATAGGTCAAATAAGGCTCACAGCATCATACTGGAGCTCTCCTATTAAAACACACACAGCAGAAGGAGAAATCAATCCAGGCTGCAAACCAGCCGTGATATAATGGCTATATAATTGAGGAACATTCCTCTGATGGGCACAGAATATGTCTTTAAGGTCAATCAATTAACACTGCTCAGCAGAAATGCGGGCCGGCAATGTTTGCAGTGTCCTACAAGGTCTTCTCATATACCACACAAGCTATGAAAAAGTCATTCTGAACAAAGAATAAGTCTTCCTTGACAATGTTTTTGTAGACAGTTGGTTGCCCAGTGATACTGTGTTCTTTTACTGGCTAAAAGGAAATCTCTTTTGTATACACAGGAAAGCTAGCATGTATGTTCCGCCCCCCCTCCCCAAACACAATCTTTCCTCTGAAATATAAATAATAAAGTGGTTTATTTCAATACTTTGTTAAAGTAGTAGGACCAACATATCACTGCTGGGGCAACTACTCACCACCTGATATGACAACCCTTTCAACTAGCACACAATCAATTAAAATTATGAGACTCCCCAGGCTCCTCTTTATGACTGAAGGATGGAACTTCCCTAAACAGATGACAAGATACAGCGCAGGTCAAGGTGATCCGTGTTCAGGCATCTGTGACCAAGCTGCACCCACTGCCAGTTGAGCAGTGTTCAGTTGTCCTTCAGTGAGGATATTCAGTCTTCTGGACACTCCCACAAAAGGAGAAAGATGAAAGAGATGGGCCAGTCTTACCTCATACAGCTGGCCCATGGTAGCACTGGTGGGAGGGATGGTATTATTGACAAAGAAGAACAGGGCATCCTCTGGCCTCAGGTGGATCCGCTTTCGGATTAAGAAGTAGAATTGGCCAACTGAAGGGGAACAGAAGAGAATGCCTTAGATGTAGAGAGAAACTTTTTTTTTTTTTTTTACCCTAAGCATGGTTGTTTTCTTTTGCTGGTGAAAGTCACATGCTGTACGTAAAAAGTAGGGAAAAATTAAGAACTTGGGAAAGAAAGCAATAGCTTCATGATTGTTACCACATTACCAGCCAATCCACTTGGAGATGGCAGTTTCTCAGGCCACTTACCCTCTAAATCCAAACTCCACCTACTATGCTATGAAATGCTCTGCTGCAGGGATTGGTGGGAAGGCCTCTAACTGGCTTAACCTTTAAATCCTAAAGATTAAAGACACCTTAGAGAGTTTAGCCTCAGTGTAAATGGTCAAACCATTCCTGAAAACAAATTCCTGAAAATAAATTCCTTACTGTTTGCTTGAGCTATGTTGCACAAGAAAGTATTCCACAATCCATTACGTACTGCATGAAAAAGAAATGCTGTTTCTTTAACTCGTTCATGTTCTCAAATGAAAACAAATATAATCACACACAAAACCGCCATGACCATTCAGAAAAGGAACTTTGTAGCCATGACTCCAACCACAAGGGTGGAAAACAATGGGACTACTTCAAGAACTTGTCTCTTCCTGCAACAAGGATACAGCCTCTGGCAACTCTGCAGCTAGGTCATCAATGACTGATGATTATGCTACTGCCTATGATACACAATTCAGTCATTTCCATCATGGCTAGAAGTCAGCAGTGACACATGCATGTTAGCTAAGTCAGTGAGATGCCTCAGAAGATCTCAGAGAATTCTGCGTGTTGTAATCCAGGCTGTAAGGTACATAAATATAACAAGAACAACCAGGTAAACTAGGGTAATGGTAAGATGTTGAGCCTGCCTGGATATTTTCTCAGTGCCAATCATACAGTAAAAAGCACGTCTGAGACCTTCTCACTGAAAATCAGGAAGAAAGGAAGCAGACTTTGTTACCTGTGAGGTCAGAAGGCACAAGATACTTCCTTTTGTCTAGGTCAGGTACTCTGGCTTTTGGTGCTTTTTCCACAATCACCTGGAGAGAGTGAGAGAAAACAAGAAAAAACCCATGAGTATCATAAAATGAGATGGACCAGAAAGCATCAGGATATTACTCTATGAGAGAGATGGTGCTACAGGCCTTCAGAAATTTATTTAACCTATAACAAATACGCAACATTAAAGAACAGATAGATGAGGAGAAGACTTAAAATCACTGGCAATAGCTGTGCTGGGATCCCAAGACTACAGCAGTAAGCACAGTAAGTAAAAAATGGAGACTGGAACAGACATAAAAATAAACCATAATAGCTGAGAAAAAAAATAAATCAGGTCACCTTGGTGGTCCCAATGCAGGTTAATTTTGTATGAAGGAGCTGCCAGGAGGCTAATGCACGAACACAAGAAGTATCACAAGTTGAACTGTTTCCAGGTTACAGTTCCAAACTGCCTGGCACAAAATCAGCCCTCGTCCCAGTAGTCCCACATCCTAATTTTTACATTCACCAATAACAAGTGCTCTAGAATGAAGCAAGAATTAAAGAGAAACTGCAGCTCATTGGGGAAAGTATTCTTTTTTTTTCTAATCCCCAGTTCTTCAGTAGTTATCTGCTACTCTGAAATTCATAACCCTTGAGGTTATTTTCCCTACTTCATATAGTTATTGATATTTCCTTATTCATATAAATATCTAATAATTAAAAAACAGGCTACCATCTGGGCAACTGGACCCATGCAGACCTTTGACACAAAATACTAATCCTCATTATATTCTGATGTCATTATGACATAGAAAAATATGAAGCTGAGCAGCTTTAAGGTCAAACAAAAAGATCTTCTGCTACAGGAAAATTTTTGTTACCAGAGCCAGGCAAAATGTTTACCTCAGAAGCAGAAAGTATTCCAAAGTGACCTGAGCTCCTTCCATGAAAAGCCTTGGAAACCTTTCCAAAGGTTGGAGTTATGTTTCCATGGAACCATTGGGTTTGTGCAGAAAAAAACTGCAGGCAGTTCTGTGGGTTTTTTTTTTTGGACGCATATTTTTTGAACTGCTAAGAGATATATTACATGATTCAACTTATGTGGCTCCCTGTTCCGCAGATGCCATTTTGACCATCTAAACAAGAAGACGGATTTTCTGAACCTCCTTAACTTTTTAATTGTTAGACCCTATAATTGTAAATACTTCATCTGAGACACCATGGGACTAACTCTTAAGGGCTCCATGCTCCCATAGCTCTTTGGCAACCCAAATCAGCAACTGTATTTGTTGTGCAACAGACAAGGCTGAACTGCTATGGACTAAGCCTTCTTCAGAAGCAAAATGGCACTGTCACATCAGTGAAACACTATGCCAGAAAAAACAAGTTACAGTGATGAGCTTGGTGTATTTAGCCTGGACAAAGTGCCATGCTAACTCAACTAGACTCCTTCCAGAACAAGTGAATATCTGCAAAGCATGTCACACCATAGAGATGCTAGCTTGGACAACTCTTCACTGTGCTCCATTTGGATGCTGCCAACACAGCCAAAACTGCTGAAAATTCTAAGTTTGTTTTCAAAATAGAAACTTGGTCATCTCTGCTACTTCAAAAACTTCAAGTACCTCAATTAGTACAAGGCATTCAAGCTCTTTAAGATAGTTAGTGGTAAGACATGCATTTCTGTACAAGATGCAGTTGGTACGTGCTGTGAAGGAAGGACAGTTCCACAATCGCACTGAACAGGTGCAGGCTGAACAGCAACAGCACTTTGCCCATTTTCTTACCCACACATCCAACAAGGCAACACCTCACACAATAAACTGCAGTGGAGAGAAACCTTTAGTTCTTGCCTCCAACTAAAAAAAAAAAAAAGCAACAAGCAGAACTGCTAGCTAGCAGCACTGATGTGACTGCCCTGACTCAAAAGGGTGATTTGTAGCTTGGTCATTAGATAATAAAGAAAAAGAAGTCATGCCTATAAGAGGTGAGAGTGTTGGGGCTTCTAAATCCCTAGGAAGGATTTAAATCAGACCATCACTGAGCTTAAGAGAGATCTGATTGCAAAGAGGCCAGGAAGGAATGGAGGTGCTCTGCTAATCTGACTATCAACTGTAGTCAGTTCGCCTGACAACACAGGTATCTCTTCTGAAGCACTAAACCCTTCACACACACAAACAAACCTACAAAGAAAATCCACAGGGCAGATACAGATTATCTGTATGTCTGTTGTTGCTGGGTGGGGACTGTGGTAATGTGGGACTGTGCCAACGGTATCATCTCAGCAAAATGCTGAGATGTATCAGGGCACTGCAGTGTAGGCAGCCAAAGGGACGTCATCTTCAAGGATCCTGCTGTCGGGAAGGGCAGAGACACAAGTGATGTAAAGCTGCATTCATTTGCTCCATATGCATCTCTGACAACAGGCTACTCCCAACAATTCACATCTGGGCCTTGCCATGTGTCATTCTCTTTTATCCTTAACTACAGCACATCTTGTTATTTTGGTCCTGGCTTTCTCCATAAAGATCTGCTGATGACCCTCTATCTTGACCTCTTTTACCTCTTGCCAGACCAGGTCCGGTTCTGGGCTCCCCAAAATGGCTCTTTGAAACACATCTGTCATGATCTGCTGTACAATCTGCTGTGCTCATCTTCAGTTGACAGCTTGTCTCACTCCTGACCTACAGAGCCCTCTGCGGTCCTCATCTTAAAACACAGAACCGCATACACTTCACCATTGACTCACTCTACGCTCAACCCGCTGTGCTATGCCAGGGGTCCCAAAAACAGCTAGGACAAACGCACCCACACACTGACTTCCAAACACTTTTGCAAGTCCAGTTGATGGCCACTCCCAAGATAAAAATTGGTGTTAGCCTGCGGGGAGAACATGTAGTCTTAACGGTTCCCCCTTGCCCTTAGGTTTATGGAGGAGTCTAAGTTATCTTGGAAGCAGTACCCCTGGGCAGTAAATCTAGGACAGATCTCTCCAGTGGGGATGGAAAGAAAGAACATTTGCAAAATGTTTATTAAAAAGGAACAAAAAAAAAAATCACAATTAATTCCATTTGTCATTTCTTTTTTTCCCAATTATTATTAGTAATTATAAAGCTAGAAGTCTTCCACAGGCACTCCAAAGGGACCTAAGGATGAGGAAGCAAAGTTTAGCTAGATGACCTTGTTTTCCAAGTGACGTTTTTTCCACAGGATGATTAAACAGGAGGGCAGAAAGACTGAGAAGTATCATTTTTCTCTCATGCAAAGAAAAAGAACACAGCAAGACTATACCGAAAAGACAGGCCAAAAAAAAAAAAAAAGGGTAAAATAAAAATAAAAGTATCAGGTGACACGGATACAGATCTTGTTTTCTACGAAGAGTACCCGGTTAACTCACTCATTGTTCTCCTCCATTTTTACAGAGCTGATGGTAAGCTCCTTCCCCACCCCCCAACCCCACGCACGCAGGCTGCCAGAAAAAGATTAGCAGCGTTCTCGCTGCCGAGTTACCGCGGATCCCAGAAAAAAAGGATGCACTGCACCCCGCACCCACCCACGAATACAGACCTTCGTACATTGTTAAATAAACAGCCACCGCTTTGCGCCAAAGAGAAAAGCAGACTGGAATTCGAATCAGACCCTCAAGATCCCAGTCACCTTTACAAATCTCCTTCCTTTTGCCTTAAAAAAAATAAAGCGAGCAGCAGCCGACAGCCGACAAGGAGCATAAAGGCGGCAGAGCGCGGAGGTCTGCCAGGCAAGCGGCAGCCGCCGCCGCTGCCCTCGCACCCCACACTCACAGGGACTCTGTCGGGATATTTCTTCCTGATTTTCTCCCCTTCTTTTTTCCTGTACTCGAACGGGTGGTCCTCCTTGTACTGGAACTTCATGCTGCCGGGCTGTCACCTTCCCTCCCCTACGGCTGGGTACTTAGCGAGACCCCGCACGCCCCCGCAAGCGCAGCGCTGCGGAGCGCAACCCCGAGCCCTGCCGCGGGAGCGCACCAGCCGCTGACGGCAAATTGGGCGCTGTGACGTCACGGAGAGGCACACCCCCCCCACACCCCCCCCCCCCCCCCCACCCTTCCAACCCCCACCCCCCCACCGCCGTCACGGTGCTGCTGGGGCGGAGCCCAGGTCCACGCCGCCCGTGGGGGAGGGAAGGCGCAGACCCTTCGCATGTGTTGGGGGAAGGGGGCAAGAAGGGTTGTGTGTGTCCCACGCGTGACCGGGGGAGGTGTGGCGTGGCCGCCCTCTCTTGTCGCCTCCCGCCCCCCGCCTCACAGGGTCGCGTGTATTTATTGGTACATTGATTTATTGCGCGGCAATAAATAATAAATTAAAAATAATGTTTGTTTTTGTTTTGGGTTTTTTTTTTGTTTTTTTTTTTTTGTTTTTTTAAGGCAGCAAAATAAACATACGATTGAGCAACGCCGCAACTCCTCCCCTGCATGACTCAGGGGTTATAAATACAACATGAGCAGGCACATAATCCACCCGAGACTGCGCGGATGGCCGCGTCGCTCCTCCCTCTCTCCCGACCGGCGCAGCGGCGTGGGGCGGTGCTCCGCGCGTGGGAGCGGGGCTCGGCGGGGGTCCGGGGCTCGGCGTCCCCTGTGCGAGGCATAGGCATGGCTGCCTCTGCTTGTCTAAAACGGGGGTAATGAGCCTGACCTGTGCTTAAAGTTGCTGTGAGATGCTACTTTTCGTGACCATCCCTGTCGCTGTCGGATCTGGATTATTCCCCTGTTTATAGCATCTCAGTTAAACAACAAGGGACAGAAAGTGTGTCACATAATGTGACAGATCAGATGCACATTACAAACAGCAGACAGTTAAAGGGAACTGTCTGCAAACGAACCAAAATAGCCGGCCAATTTTAGCCCAGTTACACAGCGGATACATACTTGGAAAACTTTGTTTTTCTAGGATTTGGGCTCACAATTATTTACTGACCAGCAAAAGGGAAGGTGTTAATGAATGGATCAGCATACTCAAATCAGCACAAAAATTAATTGCTGCTACCCTGAGGACAATGAATAGGAGTGTATCAAATAATTCTTTCTTTGCATATGTCCTCTAGAGAAGCAGAACTTTTCCAAGGACGAGCTTTTATTTGTCTAGTAGTTTTAGTTGTACTAGCAGGGGCAGAGTGGGACAGCAGACTGCCTCAGGTGCATAAGAGGACTCCAAGGCCACACCAGTGGCAAAGGTGAGAGGACCAGGTTTCCTATATCTGATTCAACCCTGTGCCAGTGTGTTGACTCCGAATGAACAAGGGTAGGAAAAGACATCGTTGCTGTTTTGCTGGCACTCTGCTTCTACAGTGTGGTTAAAATGGAAAAAAATCCAGGCTACAGCAGAGTCAGCTTGAATCCTGAAGAAACTAAAGAGCAAGCTGGATGATTCGTAATGATAAAAATAGGATCAGGGGAACATAAAGCCCTGGTCTTTTTCTAGAAGTACTCATATAAATCCTTTAAGCTGTCCCAAGAAACTCATAGGACTGGTGGCTTTATCCCTATGTATTGATATGCACACTGGAGTTGCTGCAGGGTGGGACTCACGCCAGCGTTGATGGTAGGAAGGGCCTATTACAAATCCTCACAGCAGATCCAGGGTGTTAGCTTGTGCCCTCTGCCTTGTAGAGGGTTCTTTCATGTACTGGCCACCAACCACCTTTGCACTCAATAGCACACTGCTTTTTGAACTCAGAGGCCTTTTGGTAATGCTCTCTCTCCAAGCCTTGGTGCATTGTGATCTCTCATCTTGAACATAAGTAGGAGAGATATGGAGGAAATACATTTACTTAGATGCAGATGGTGGCAGCTCCCAGATAATCTTGCCTGGCACAGGAGTATAAATGGGCACAGGATAGAAATCCCACCTACGCTTATAATGTAGGCATGTACAGCTGAGCCTGTCACTTTAAACTGCCTTTGTGGTCAATGGCAATAAATAGGCATGATGGAGTGGGATTTTTCTCACCTAAATCATGACATCTACTTTTGGATGGCCAAAGCGTGGCCCCAAGAACTCTGGCAGGTGCTTTAGTGTCTAAGCTTTTACTACTCGGTATGGTGCAGTGTGGCCTCCTGCACAGCTCCAACAGGTGCATGCCTGAATCTCGTCAGGATAGAGCAGCCCACAGTGGGAACGGAGTAGACTGGTGTGTCCCAGCCTTCACTAGTTCACATGCATAATGTTTGTACAGGATGCATCGCCAATGGGTTTCTGTCTGTCCTAGGACATGTGAACATTTCCCCATGGTTGTAGGTAGTGTCAGAGGATCTCAGAAGGGTGAGTCAGAAGGAAGGCATTATTTTTGTGCAGTGCCATAGCGAATAGCCTAGACTGAAGGAATCCCAGAGTTTAGACCTGGGGAAAATTCTGGTTTCATGGCATTGTGTCTTTCTGTAATACCTGTGTTTGGCCTCCTTTCTTCCTAACTGCCTGCAGCGTAGCCATTGCTGAAGTGTATTAAAGGTTTGCAGTGATGTAGATGCTTCTTCCTCAAGGACAAAAGAGACAAAATTTTCTAGCCTATTTCACCGAGGCCACCAACACATTTTGGCAATTTTAACAGACTCATCTCAAACTCCTGTTGTCCTGTAAATCACTGTTTCCATCTCCAGGACTATACACAAGGCAGCTGACCTAGTGTCTACTTTGAATTTATCTTAACAAATCAGAGAGGAGTTTCAGGGTTCTTCCCTGGTCTGATGCAAAGACATGGTCTGTGAGTGCATGGCTAGGTGACTTCTCCTCCCCCAGCAAATCCCACGTGAGGATCACAAATCTCCTTACTGAACTCTTCCTGCCCTGATGATGCAGCCCTGGATGCGCAGCCTCAAGCTTCGCTCCTCCCACATCCCTGCTTCCTCCCCATCAGGCACTGAATTCCCAGCCCTCTGCTCCAGCTCAATAATAACAATAACGTCACTGGCACAACAGCGGGCAGGAAGATGATACATGCAGAAGCAGTGACAAACAACTAATCATCTGACTTAGAGCTCTTATTAAAATGTCAACCTATGGGCATGTGACAAACCCCACATTCTGGGTCCATGTGCTAGAGCTAGGAACTGGAAATGGGCTTGGCTATTTTTCCTACCCTGGACTGCCAGCACAAAGTGGTCCTCCACAGAGTGTCAAAACAATATACTCTTTCTTAACCCAGAGTGTCAGAACAGCTCTGAGCACATAGTGTATTGCTGTGTCTGCAGCTCACGTAGGCAGAGGTTCACTCTACAAGGGATTCCCCAAGCATTGCCAATACTGTAGCCATGGAAGCAGGAGATAAAAATATTTGCACAGAATCTAGGGGCAGGGTTTGCAGCCCGTGCTGTACCACACAGTGCTTCAGGGTCACTGCTAGGAGCTCTGCAATGCACTACTGTGACGTGAAGCTAGCTTAGGTAGCTAACTGGCTATAATTCTGTGAATTAAGGACAAAAATATCCATTATTTGCCCTGTGTTCCTTGGAGATGTCATCTAGGTGGATGTCTTTTGGCAACCCCCTGGAGCTATTCTTCAGCTACCTATAACTTTGGACCCCCTTGAATATTTCTTTCATTAGTACCTCCTCTTGGGTACTTATTCCATTTGTGCCTCCATAGGCTGAATTTACTTTTTTTTTTAATCTTTAGTGTGGATTCAGCATGTCAAAACCTCTCTTGTCAGACTACTTTGTAGTTTGAACGGTGATTAAACCACAGAGGGCATACCTGAAGTTACTTGCGATTCTGCTCTGTTTGATGTCTATCCATGGTACAGTCCTTGCCTGGTAGACACCACTTCTCCTCCTGCACCACTCCTCCTCCTGCACCACTCCTCCTGCACCACTCCTCCTCCTGCACCACTCGTGACTGGTCACCAGTTTCACTTGACGCTGGATCTATAGCAGCCTCAGAGCCAGTACAGGCACATTGGCCCTGGGTGAGGGCACAGGGTTAGTCACTCCCAGCAAACAATGGCTAATTGTGTAGATGTTTTCCTTTCCTCTAGGAAATAGCCCTGTATTGTCTATGCTGAACTGCCATCTCACTGCTCTATTTTGTACAGATTCCTATTTTTTACAAAAAAAGCTGCTCATTCCTCCCAAACCGATTGTATGGCCCAGCCTCACCTCAAGTTGCTTCAATGCGTACAAATGATGTTATGAGGAGATTAAGGAATGAACATACCTTGTTGCATGGTGAAAAGCAGCGGTAAAGGACAAAACCCCAGATCTGAATAATGCAAGTCTAAGATCCCTTTGTTTCAACCAATACTTTGGAGTGGCCTGTTGGGGATGGGTATCGTTGTTACTTACACTCCTCTGAAAACAAAGGAGCAACACAACAGTGGGGCCAGTGGGGTGTTTCTGAAGACCAGTCTTTCTCAAGTACCCCATGTTCTAGGGCAACTTAAAGGTGGTGTGGACAACTCCTTTGCAGCACCTGGTGTCAGTGTTCCTCTACTGCTTCCAGCCCAAATTACTCCGTGGGCAGGCTAAAGGTAGTCAGTGGAGACTGGTTGCTCTTTTTCCTTGGATATCACTTGACCTATGCTTGCTCAGGTCCCGCCCTTTTCCCAGTGTTTGGTCAAGGGTTGAGTGAACAAGCGAGCTGAAGCCGAGCCAAGGGTCAGTGACGTAGTTATGATATAGTTGTCTTCAGAACTTTGTGCATCATTTTCCCCATCTACAAATGGAATACTAAGGCTTGTCTGATGTGTAGGCAGCTTGACAACATGGTTAAAGTCTGTAAAGTGCATGGGAATCTTTGGATGAAGATACTTAATTACAAGTATATTCAAAGTCCAGACTTAACAGTGAGATGAAACCACCACTAATGGAGTAAAAACAATAGCTGAAAACCAGCAAACTGCAGTACCAAGTAGCAGTTTACCTTTGCAAATAAGTAAACTTGCTATATTTTTATGGGGTGTGGTCCTGCTTTTTCACAAAGTACATACGGTCTTTATTGACTCTGTCCTCATTTTTTGATTGTTTGTGAGGAAAGAACATATTTGAATCATAATAGATCTGAGGGTGAGAGTGAAGTCTTTCCAGTCACTGACACCTGATCTTTGCTTTCCTACACAACCTTGTATAGTTAGATAGCGTGTCTGTAGATCAGCTTCTGGTTTTTGTTTGTTTTAATCTGGTGTTTCATCATGTCTTGTGGGCTCTGAGTGGCTGATCCCTTGCAAGAGTTATAAATGTTTGCTCTGAAATTGCTCATCGGAAGTCAGTTTAGTAGGAAACAATCCCTGAGCAAGTGAAGTTATAGCTATCATTATTGTCACTTGGAATATTTTGGATGTCTTGCCAGTAAAAACAACTTGAGGGTACCTGCTCTAGCACTAAGCAACTAAGCGTGAGACAAGCAAAGAAGGATGTGAGCAGAGGGGAAGGGACAGGAGAGTTAAACAATACTGGCTCTGGTCAAGGGAGGAACGCTGAAATCAGCAGGTAATACCCAGCTTCAGGTATGAGTGATCTGTAACTTTCCCCCTTGAAACCGAGAAAGGAGATAGTGGACATGATTTGATGCAGAGAAGGGGAAAATTAAAACATTTAAAAATTCCCTTTTTATTGCACATTTTATAAAGAATTCACCATATAATTATTATTGCAAAATATTAAAAATTGCGCATTCCTGTTTTGCTACGCAGGATTGCTGCCCTGTGGAGCTGGGCTGCCATCTCGTGTTAAAAGCCTGCACAGCTCGGGGCTCGTAGGCAGAAGGAATGGTATGTTCCCCCTGGAAACTATTGGGAAGGCTTCCAGGAAGTTTCTGGGCTTGGTAGTGCTTGACGCGTGTTCAGTAGATCCAAATGTCTCTGCTTCAGGCTTTTACTGTGGAGTAAACAAGAGCCTTCCAGGAAATGTTCTGCAGCTTGGTGGAGAAGTCAGGCTTGAAATGGACTTGAGAGAGCAGCTGATGAAATAGGTCTCTAGTAGATGTTGCACAAACAGTTGTTGTTATTATTTCAAGCATGCTGTATAGCAGAAGAGACATAACCTTATATATCACTTATTTATTTATTCCATTCCAGTTTATCACTCATTAATGGTACAGTTAGGTAATGACAGGGAGAAGTTTGTGACCTAGGAAGTCAAGACCCACATTAAATTCCCTTGGATACAAAGTTCCTGTGATCGGACAGGGTTTGGGACACCATCAACGGTATTTTGGTTGTTCAGTTCTGCTTTATGCTATCTTATCAACCTTCCCTAAAACCCTCCATGGCTGTAATCTCAACAGCTGTTACATTCCTAAATATATCTGGGGACCTGGTCCTTGTTCTCCTTACACACAAAATAACCACATTTTCTGTATTTTCACAGGAGTGTTGTGAAGATCAGCAAATTAAGGACAGTGAGAATTTGGGTACTCCAGTAGGAAGGGCCATGCAGGCACTTCAGAAAGATGTGATATCTGTGACCTCTGCATTCACTTCAACATTAACATATGCATACAATTCATTCACAACTGCTTATGATCTGATATGGGATGTCCTTCTGCTTTAATGTTTTCAGTTGCTGAACCTGGGATAGAGACAATACAGATGTTATTCAACAGTTACCTTCTCATGAGTACTTAGTTCAAGAAAATATTTTACAAATGGTCCATAGCTGTATTCATCTAAACAGTCTGAGTAATAGTTCTGGATGATTCAACACATTTGTATCAATCAAGAAAGACTTGCAAATTATTTCTTTTTGAGAAATGGCTTAAATATTTTAAATGGTTTTATTTAATTTGATCTGCTTTTGACAGCAACATTAGGAATAACTAATAAATGATACAATATGAATGGAACTGAAATGCGATTGAACTTTACTTCAGGAGTAGCGTTCGTGCTCCTCCCCTTGTTTGATCTGTTATTGCACATATATTTTTTTAATTCACATGTAAAAGCTCGTGACTACTATTTCAGAATTGCTATATATCATATTCATAACCAGTCTGTATTCATTCTGTATATCCTGTAGGGCACTATACTGCACATACTACCAAATGTAGGCTATCTTTTGTTTACATGCAGATTGTGTTCCTACACAGCTCCTTTTTTTTTTTTTTTTTTTTTTTTTTTTAGTTTACTATAAATGGTTGGCACTTTCCAGAAGTTTGTTGTTATTACTAGGTATTAAGACCTTCTCACATGTCATTCTTTTGCCTGTTGTGAAAACCTCTCTGCCATACCCAGGAAACTTAGGCTGGAGGCAAGCAGAATGAGACAGCATCTGCAATCTCCCTGTAGGTCACTAGCCTGCAAAGTGACTCAGCAGCTTGATCCTGCTTCCTGCTTGTTTGTGCAAAGGGTGATACTAGTGATTTGTGTGTTTGTAATAAATGGACATGGGGAAGGCCAATTGTTGGTTATTTCAAGGAGCTGTCAAAAGGAGCCATCAAAATATGCTAGATCTAAAACCATTTTGGTCTTTTTTCCCCCTTTCTCATTAGACAAAGGAGGTTAATCTGATATTCCTAAGCCTGTTCAGAAGAATTAGTCTCCGCTTGTAACTATTCTGTATTATTTGCCATTCAGTAAAAACAGGCACTAGTGTCCTGGGAGGGCTGGATGGGCATCCTTGCTCTCAGCAGATGCATGCAGTTTTTCCTCCGGCACTGGATCCAGGTCTGGCACTTTCTGCCCCGTCTTGGCAACTGTGAATCTGCTCATGTGCAGAGCTTCTTCGTAGACTGGAGGAGTGTCTGATGCTGAGAGGGGTGGTGTTCCCTGCGCAGTATTATGGGAGCGTGCCACTGCTAATATCCTCCTGGCAGCAGGCCCAAACACAGAATGGAGAGCTGAAAGGGAGGAGACAAATGCCGTTTGCCTCATCCTGAAAGCACCATGTGATTAGAGGAGGACAAGTATATCTGGAGTGCACAGGCTTTTCTCTCTGCACAGCCTGAATGTTTTCCTTTTCCTGCCCCTTCATCCTTCCCTAAAAGGGAGGTGTGTTAAACCCTATCAGCAACGTCCCACAATTATTCCTTCCACAAATGCGACCGAGGCCTGTAGCTGCCCTAATTCTACCCAAACATGTCTCAAAGCTGATTCACCATCTGGCTGCTTTTGCTACGTGAAGCCTGGTGAGCACCTTAATTTGTATTATGTACAGATCGCACTTTCCCCGCATGCTGCTATGAACTTCCCACTGCCTTGGCGTGTTGCAGTCTGGACTTTTTACAGTGCAGCCCCTCACATCAGGCTGTGCTGAGTTCCCCAGCCTCTGTTGAAGCCAACTCACAGGTAATGGTGCTCTGGAGGGTGCTGTCATGATCAAAAGCAATGACGGTGACCTGGTAGGGCTGAGGACCCGACTCCTCCCCTGTCTGACGGCAATGAAAACAGCATCTCACGCAGACGGAAACCAGGCCACAGAGGAGCAACAGCCCACCGATCACCACCACCAGCCTGGAAAGGGAGAGGACACAGATTTAGGACAGAAAGACTTTGTTTGCAGGGGGCCTTTTAAGGTCTCTCCCTGCTTGAAGTAGGGCTAACCTCAAAGCTAGACATGGTCATTTGGACCCTTGTTCAGCAGAGTTTGGACAGTCTCCAGAGACGGATATCCCGTGTCCCCTCCAGGCGCCCATTCCAGTGTTGCACCACCCTTGGGGGAAGCATTTTTTCCTTCTGTCTAACCAGAATTTCACTGGATGCAGCTTGGCCAGTTGCCTCAGGTCCTTCTGCTGGGCACCTCTGAGAAGACTCTGGCTCAATTTTCTCTCTATATGCACTTTAGATTGTGGAAAACTGCAGTTAGGTTGCCCCCTTCGCCTCCTCCAGGCTGAACAAACCCGGTCCTTTCAGCCCTTCCTCATACACCATGTCCTCTGGACCCCTCACCATTTTATTGGCTCTCCAGTGGACTTGCTCCAGTTTGTCAACATCTCTCTTGTACTGAGGGACCACGACTGGACTAAGACTGGACTACATGTTCCAGATGTGTCCTCATGAGTGACAAGCAGAGAAGAAAAATCGTATCTCTCAATCTACTGGCTATACTCTTATTAATTCAGCCTTGTAGACGTCAAACAACTACCATCCTTTTTAATCACATACTGTTGAGAATTACTAAGGAATCAGACTGAAATTACTTAAAAAATGGAAGGCATATTGTGCTATGAATGCTTTATTAATATTGTTCACCTGACTAAATTAATATGTGAAATAAAAAAGGAGGCTGGCAAGTCAACATTTGTTAAAAATGATGCAATAGCTAAGAGGCTGTCTTGCTTCTGCAGAGCGTTAGTGTCCCAAGTGAAACCAGCGTGTGGCATCACTCTTGAGTGGGTCACATTTAATCCCACTCTTTGCTGCTGGATTTGTCCAGTGATGCAGATATTTAAAGTAAACATGTGCCATCTTACCAGATATACCACAAACGGTCCCACTCCGTACCTGAACAGCTGAGGAGAAGAGGGTACAACATACAGTTAGCCACAGAATGCCAAATAAATGGGAAGATCCCTACTGTATCCTCTTCCAGCTCACCTCATACTTCTCAAGCTTACACTCCAGCTTCTAAGTGGCACAATGATGAGAAACTCACTGTGCTTCGTGTAGGAGACACTTGTCCAATTCATCAATCTCCCTGTTAGGTGAGTTTGCCTTCTCTTTGGCTTTATCTCTTTATTATTCCCCTGATATTTGTGCCTGCTCAATTCTGTTTGCAAACCTTAGGGATCTGCATCATGTTATAATTTCTGAACTTCCTTTCTTTTATATAATTTTTGCACAATTTAGTCTGCCCAACCCTGTTATCTTTTGCTTTGTTTTTTTCTGACTTTCTCTTTGATTTCTTTCTGTCCCTGTGGGTAAATTTTGGATGTTGTGTTGTATGTTCTTTTAGTTAGTTAGTAGACCTGCCTGTGCATTTTTAAAGACACAAAAAAGTCAAAAAAGTCTTAGTCAAAAAAGAATCCTCCTAGGCAATTTTTCATATTTGCTTTGTCTTGATTTCTGTTATTCTTACAAATGACATCACCAAGAGGAATATTCACCAAAGCAGCATGTTTCAAATCATTTTTCAAGGAAAGGTCAGTTCCAAATTTATAATCTCAGTCAATCAAAATTACACCAGAAAGCTCTTAACCATTACAGTTATCCAAATAGGAAGCAGGAACAGTAACACATGATCAGTGTGTTAAATAGATAGCAAATAATAGACTTCATATTCAAAGTAACGGAAATTTTATGTGAGTTTTCAATAGTTGCAATTAAAGTAAGCTTTTCTGGAAAATGTCATCCACCACATCTTAATACTGATGTCTACTACTGCCTTTGTTCTTGTCTTCTTAAAAGAGTGCAAGATCAACAAATACTTACAGTTCAGTGTTGAGACAGCCTTCCTCACCTCTCACTTGGGACAACTACAAGGAGAAAACCAAACAAGACACAGCTAGAGCGAATGAAGTCTTTGTCATATGCAACTTTTATTTCTGGTCACCTGCACTACTACCAGTCTGAATCTCCTACAGTAAGCCCTTACTGTTATCTATCTTCTGTTGTTTCCATCATATATTCTGCTGTATATTTGAAGTTACTGTGATAGCAACTGCGTTGTTTCATATCTTAACTTCCCATAGTCATTATAATCCCACTTATCACTGTTCCCAGCACAGACCCTGACTTACCTTCACCCTCATCACAGGTTTCCCATTCCCCACCACAAGCTATGTCATGCTACAGATGTGGATCCTTCTCCATGCTCAAATATTAAGAACCTTTAAATGTCCTGCTTCATATTATACCCAAACTGACTTGAATTCTCCTCTGTCCCTCCAGCACTCCTACCCTTCTCATTCCTTTTCCTTGGGTATCCTGACCTCTGTGTTACCACCCCTGGAATAGCAGCAAATCTTCTCTTCTGCATGTCTGCCTTTTATATGTCCAGATCTTTCTAATATCAGGGAAATTATTGTGACTGTCAATTGCTAATGCCCCTCCATCTTTCCAAGGTAACTCCATAACTGAGCAGAGACCCGATAAAAAAGGAGTCTGAGATGTGACTTACCCATAAGAAACACCCTAAAACAAAGCAGGTCATGACCAGGCTATGCATGCCCGTAGGGTGGTTCTGTGGCCTCTTGGTGTCTCAAGCTGCTCGGTGTCTTCTTGTCCTTCCTAGTTTCAGTTCATCCTCACTAGTCCACTGACCAGGAGAAGGAGCAGATCCCTTGTTGTGTGTTGAATCCAATCTCTTCTTCCTTCTCTACCTTTTTCTGTCCTCTGGGTCTATCCTTCTTCTCTGCCGTTCAGATTTTTGCTTTCTCTCTTTCCGTCTTTGTCACTGGAAATTCCTGTTTGTTTCTGCCTGTCTCCTTTTGTTATTCTCTTAGCCTGCTTCTCTCCCTCTTTTGAAGGGATCTCTAAAACCTTCCAGTCAGATCAGGAGAAAAGCGGTGGTTACAAGTTATTACTTTAGATGTTGGACTTGTTCAGTGAAGGGCATCATGAGATCTCTGCAGACCTGACCGTTCCCTTCTGTGAGCAGAAAGGGTCTCTGAGTTTGTTGATTCCCAGTTATTCCTCTCCCCGCCCCTGCCCTGAGGGGGATGGGTTGAAGGTCATGTTATTGACCTGTTTAAATGGAGTTCAGATTCCTCCCCCTCCTCCAGTACCTTTTCTGTCCCTGCACTCACATTGTCCTACCTCTGTGGATCCAGTCTATTCACTGTAGCCATATGATCAACATCCAGAGTGTACGTTACTAGCGAGATATTCCTGCTGAAGAGAAAGTTTGCAATAGAATAATTACATGCAGCATTTCGTATATATTTTATATAGAATAATTATATACAGCATATGCAACACCTCTTGTATCTCCCATTTTAAGGCTCTGCCACTATCTGTACTACCTGGTAGTCTGCTATGTCAGTCCTGCAACTGACAGTCTGCTCACTCACAGGTCCCACTCCTGAACTTCCTACATGGCCAGCCAAGTCCCCCTAAATGCATCACAGGGAATGCATGTTGATTCTTCTATCCCAGATACTATTTGTTCTGCAGCTGATTGTATTAGTAGGTTCCATTCAACGACCCATTAATTTTCTCTCTCTTGTAGAACTGCTTTAGATTTCTGTTACTGCTTGTGGCTATTCAGAGTGTTATTACATGCATATAATTATGTTCACCTTCTCTTTCTCTTTTGAATAGCTGAGAGAGAAAAAATGTTATGCAGTAATGTCTTACTATTTATGTTTGGGAACCACCTGGGACTGGTGCATAAATATATGTTAAGGGCAAGACAGCAACTAGAGGAACTTGTTGCCCCATGTTGCAATCACAATGCATTCACATTAAACGGGTGAATCATTAGCCTTGGTGATGCATATTAGAATTGCAGAGCAGAACCAATGGATTCATGAACATAATGTATTCTCCCAAGGCAGGCTAAAAAACATTTACCATTCCCTAATTATAAAAGTAGTGGTGTGGTATAAACATGGAGTATAAGCATGCACTTCTTTATATATTTATCTATCTGTCTGTCTGTCTGTCTATCTAGCTAAACTAGTCTGCTACTGGAAGAAGCTTTCTAGTCCTGGTGGACAAATAAGAAACATAGAAACATGAGCTATTGGCTTTGTATTTACATGGAAATTGCCCAATATTCTTTTTGCCTCTTTGTCCTTAAATTCTTTTGTGTATTATAGGAGTTTTAAAAGAAAAGAACCAGCAGAACTGTAAAATAGCCTTTCTCATATGTATGGCTTTTAAAACCTGTGTGATTCAATGTGGAAAAGAAGTGCAAATTACTGATGTTTTTCAGGGGCTATAATTCAAGAGATTATAATTTGATTTTTAACTGAAATTCAGTCTCATGATAATTTCAAATTCTAGAAGGATCAAACTGCAGAAATATCAGATAAAGTGGTAAAAAATTTCCCTAAAGAAAAAGCAGCAGTGTGAGTTGAAACAGTGACCCCTCCAAAAGCGTATCATAAGTCATTCTTGCTGAAACTTATTGAACATACTTTTTCTATTTCTATGGCATTGCCATTAATACTGTGCTTCCAATAATCCAGTAATGGCCCTGTTAGGCTACCATCCAACAATGGTTTAAATTTCTCCACATTCCCCTGGTACTTGCCTCAATTATCTCAATATTTTATTTTCATTTGTTTTATGTTATATTGAAGTGACTTTTCCCTTTCATATTTTCCCCGCACCACCTTTCAAAAGGCTTTAAAAATGTGATCAAACAGAATTGCTAAAACAAACAAAGATATCTCATCATTGAATTTTCACCGGTTTTTGTGATTGTTTAAAATCTAAGGGTCCATTCCACAGTGAGCTATGTGATTTGAACATAACCTTCCTTGGATGCCAGAGAAAGCAGGTTGTGGTATGGACAGAAAATACTTCTGTCCTCTCTGCTTCCCCGTTCTGGTTGTATCAAGGGATGTGTCTGTTCTAACTTTTATTTCCTAGGCAGCATGATCTTAACTGGGAGTAAAGCTTCTTAAAGAGCTGAAAAAAAAATGCTGTTGTACTGCTTTTAGTAGTTGTTGAGAAATTGTTGCTTGTTCCCTGTTACTCTTCAAAGGAGTATTCCACTAGAGCCAACTTGATTAATCATACCCAATACTTCCCCATAGGCATTTAGAAATGTAAACTATGGGAACACATTTGGGGCTCACACGGGTCCCTGATACTTTTGCAAGTGTAGTAAGACATTATCAAAGCTTTCATGTATTTTATACTGGATGATGATAATCCAAAAGGGCTCCATTCCTTGTAAAACAAAACAAGATCATTATTGAATAAACAGCACATAAAGGAGCAGAACACTTCTGTCCCACATTTCATGCTCTTTCCACTGAGAACATAAGGGTTGTTACCTCCCTTTGACAGAAAATGTGACAGAGGGTTCAAAAGTAGCAGCTCATTGGAGACAGGGTAAGACACTCCTGTAAATTAATGTGTTTTGTTCTATATGTGTCTGCCCAGATGCTGGAGTCTAAGTCATTGCGCTCCATTTTTCCACTGCAAGATAAAAGTCGCGGAATGCCTTCGGCCCTGTACCCAGGGAGCTTTGATCTCCGGCAGCCTGGGGCTGGCAAAACTGCAGGTGAGACGTGGTGCTGGGGGATTATATTCTGTGCTACCTGGTGCTCATCCTTGTTCCCAAGTTAACAGCTGGTGAGACCAGCAGTTCTTGGGCTGTGTGCCGTAGGGCCATATGAAATAAAACTGAAAGTTCAGGTCTCATTCCTGTCATTTCACCAGCAGACCTAGAAATACCAGGAAACGTAGGACCAGTTAAGTTTCTCCATCTTACTGCTTGTGCTCAAAATTTGAGAGAGCATTGTGTAGGTGCTCAAGCTGACAGGTGACCCCTGCTTGGATGCAGCGGCAGCCCTAGTGCAATGGCATGCTGCTGTGCTCTGTTGCTAAAAGGCAGGGATTATCACGTGTGACTTTGCCTAGACTGCTTCCAGGCCAGAGATATTCCAGGAGCACAGCATCATACTCTGGTACGTGAATTTTCTACCTGGGCTCCCCGTTAATTCAGCAAATTTCTTCAGCTCATTCCCTTTTACAGTTCAGACATACCTGGAACAGCAACTGGGAAACCTGGATTCATTTCTTTGTGTCCTAGAAATTGGCAATGTCTGTGACAAGTCCATGTGCTACCCCATCAGGACAAGTGTGATGTTCTTACAAGCAATAAGCAAAGGGGATCAGTATGTTTCTCACTTTATTTTACCTCCGATCCTTCTGTGCCCCTTAAGAGATCAAGGAGCCCTTCTGGCTGAATGTACTGAATATTAATCACCATATAATAAAGCTGGGAAACAAACTCCCCTGCTGCAGAAAAACTTCAAGGAATTGTTTAGACTTAATCCAAAATTAATGTAATTTCCTCTTCACGTCTCCCCTTCCTTCTTTTTCTTTCTGCAGAAATGATGTACCCACAAATTGGGTAAATTTATGCATCTGCTCCAGGAAGTGAGAACTGTGAGATATCTGTCCCATTGCATTTTTACACACATGGGAGATTTAAATACTGTTATGGGACTCTGCTGCATGTAAACAACCGCAAGCATCGCTTTGTCATGAAATCCTTTACTATGAGTCAAAAACCCCTTCTGACTGCCACATGAATCACTCTGTTAGCTCCCAATGACTCTGACCATTTGTTTGATCCCAGCCAGAACCTTATCCCTGTTTCTCCTGTGGGAGAATTTTTGAATTCTCCTGTAACCTTGCCAGAAATGACAAGTGAAGAAGTGACATACGCAGACCTGAGGTTCACGACACTGGAAAAATCCCAGGACCAGGATTTCCAGACTGCCAGAGCAAAAGGTAGTGCTGGTGTTGGGGGGCAGTTCTCTCCAAGGCAAACTCTCACCTTGGAGAACACTCAGAGGAGGAGGTCACCTACCAAGAAGCATCTTGGCTTCTGGGAGCCCTTTGGACTCAAATCTTCTAAGAAATTGAGGGGAGAAAAGAAAAAAGGCAGGTGATTAAAAAGAATGGAAGGGTGGAGAATGTGGAAAAACTGTTTAGATTTGAGAGGAGAGATATAATTAAGGGATGCAGTTAAGTAAAAATAAACATGTTCCAGTTAGACATTAAGTGTCAGCTCCTGGAAGTTAGTGAAGTAATCTGCCTAAGGGACCTTGTAAAAGTCTTTCAGCTTTACTCATTTAAATCTGACTAGCTGAATGAAGTAAATGCTAGGGAAAAAATGTTTTCTCTCAAGGGAAGGAATAGATGGACAAAGACCTTTTTGTACTTAAAAATTATAAAAATTATGCTACATAGCTTCACAGAGGAAGGGAGGAATGTGGCTGATACCAAAACTATATTCTTTATGCTATGCATTAGTGCTTTAGAATTGCTCTGTATGAAAGGTAGTAGCTTAGCAAAGAGAAGTTATTTTCTAGCCTGACTAAACATCTGGAGATGAATTTCATAAATTTGATAATAATCTAATAGATTAAAGAGCTTTTTCTCAAGGAATTTTCCCCTTATTATTTAGCCAGTGATTATCTCATTCTCACTTTTTGATGGGTCCTTGAGTTTTACACTTGGTGCCTGAAGCTGAACTACTAGTAATCTAGCAGAGTTCTTCTCAACTGTTTGGTTAGAGTTAGGGATCACAGGGGATAAAAGCCAGAAATACCACAGGTTGGTAGGCCAGTTATTTATGTTGGTGACTTCATCATAAGTATTCCCATGGAAATTTCATGCTGCAGTCTAATAAATGAACACAAAAGTCTTAAATTGGAAGCAATCCTTTCCTCTGAGTTTTTGGGCTCTGTGTGAATTCACATGGGTGTTTGCGTCTGCCCACATTGCAAGAACAGGTGTGTGCATTTCCAAGTGTGAGACTGTGCTTCTGTGCAACTGCAGGTATGTGGTCTTGTTCACATCTGTATGCCCTAATTTCAGATTATTTCACAGGGCCCTGGCTTTCATTGGTGACTGTTCCTGAGGTTATTTTCTGAAAAGGTGAATTTATTCCGATTTGGCAGATTAGGCACTCAAAAGTAAAAATACCCCAAAGTAAAAACACCTGGCTGCATATGAAAATTTCAGCCATGTTGTAAACACAAATTGTTCCTTGATATTCTTTCCCGACATGTGAAATTCTCTGCTGTTCAGCTTTTTTTTGTCCAATTCATTTTCCCTTAAAAGCTCCTGGCTAAGGTAGTCTTCACAGCTTGCTCACTTCCCAGCCTCAAACTCCTAAGGAGGACTGGCCACGGCCAAAGAATATGACAATTTTCATGATGTAATACCACATACCAGTCTGAAACTCAGCAATTCACTGGGCAGACTACCAGACATGTTGTCTTGTGCAACGTAGGAGCTGCAGATACAAAGATGAGATGTTCCTATTCTTGCTGCTTTTCCTTCTTTTTGTCTCAGATTCCCCCAGTCCATCTTCCTGTTGGCGACTGGCTACAGTGGTGCTTGGAGTCTTCTGCCTAAGTTCAGTGGTAGCTGCAGGAGTCTTGGCTGCCAGGTGTAAGTATGGTCACAGAAGGGGTGCTCAGAGTCCCGTATGAACAGATAAAAGTCTAGGAAATTAGTTAAGGAAAGGGATTAGCCTAGTGGATTAATGATGCAAAAACCTGTCCTTTTCTGGAAGAGTTTACCCACTCAAGAGATCTCCCAATTTTTGAAATTGGAATGTATTACGTCTTGTTCATAGGTGTGCACAAAATGTATGTGGGTCAAGTATATTCAGTCATGGGGAGGTATGTGTGTCTTTGGTAAGCTTATTTAGGTTGCATTGAGCAGTTTAGCTTTAATATTTATGGAAAAATTTCATTCTTGTTTCCCTGTGATTCAAGTCATCCTGGTCTGCCACCTTGTGCGTGAAAGGGATGAAAACTTCACCCTGCAAAAGGCAGTTATGGAAAGCCTCAACCAGCAGCTGGAGCTCCTCCAAGCTCAGAATTTGAACTTGACAGAGACTGTAAAGCAACTTGCCACCTCCAGAGGTACATAGTGGTGGAAAGATGGTAGTTCCATCACATTGTGGTAACCACAGATTGATTTTTTTTCTATCAACTATATTGGAAGGAAAAATCAAAATCTCTAAAATTGCTCTGAATTATTTCATTTAAAAACAAATTTCAACTGAGTCAATCAAAAAGCTGCATTTCCATTTTGGTAATTTTTTACGTGTCAGTCTTTCTGAAATATGTTTTTTGAATTTTTGTAACGGAGCTGGATTGTACCCTAAACCAAACATTTTAATTCAGAAAATACCATGATGATGACACTTTAAAAAAAAAAAGTGTTTCTAATAGGTAAATTCACTGATGCTACCATTCCTTCTTTCACAGTCAATTTCAGTGAATTATCATAAAAAAATTTTGATGGAAAATTCCTACTGGCTTTGATTGTCTCGAATGCTTTGACTCCTCAAGACAACTTCATTCTGTTATGCAGTAGTGGATGCAGCAGTGTAAATACTGCTGCTCTCTACCAAATGGGATTGTAATCACTGGCTTTAACAGTTTACAGACTATATGCTGAGGGTATTTTTTTCTTGTGCAAAATAATGGTGTGAAACTTTAATGATGGGTGAGCTGAATATGTTAGATTATCATATTGCAAAGGGAAGAGTATTATAAAAAATTAACATCTTGTGAGAGAGTGGCAGTGTTATTATCTATGTAAATTGTCTGCATTTGAATTTAGCGCAAACCAGAAGCTACCTGTAAGAGTCGAGTGCACTGTGCTGTGCTATATATTGCCATCCAGCATCAAGTCCTAGCGTTCCCAGCTGGCACTGGCTTGTTACAGTATAAAATGGTCCTGCGAACTGTAGAGCAATGAACATGATTCACCCTATAGTTGGGACCCAGTTCCCAGAGATCTCAAAATATTTTGCCTGGCAGGTCAATTACAATTGTGTTGTAAAGCATATAGCAGGGAAGAGCTGGCCCTAATGTTAAGAAGTTAAAAGTGAGTTCACATGAGTAGAGATGTACCCATATGACTGAAAGTCTAGGCTTCCTTTTACGTCAACCTAGATCCACGTCTCTCTGAACATAGCTCAACCTTCCAAAATTTTCTCTGTTGTTTTACTAGCACCCTCCAGATTTGCTGGTCAGATTCAAAATATCTTTATTATTTGGTTTTCTGATTTTCATTTAGAAATGTTTTTCTGGTATTCTGACAACTGGGTTTATTAAGTGTCCAATGAAGACATGAATGTAGGTCCAGAATGAAGGAGGAATTTTTGCTTCTCTGTGATAGGGAGGCTGTGGACTGCTCTAGTGATCCTGCAGGGATCTGCTAGACCACTAGAGACTGCCGTCACTGACAAACCTGATCAGGTACTCTTTTGTTTTCAAGGACATAAATGTATTCCTTGTCCTGAGAACTGGCTACAGTATGGGGAGGACTGCTACTACTTTTCAAAGGAATGGAAAACTTGGCAAGAAAGTAAGGCTCAATGCTCTGCTCTGGAGGCCAGACTTCTTAAGATAGAGAGTAAGGAAGAGCTGGTAAAGATTATTTTTTTTCCTCTCTCTCTAATGATACACTCTGCATTTTGCTGTGGCCTGAAGAGCTGCTCCATCCTTTCACTGGTGCTATGGGATGCTATGGCATGCTATGGCATGTGTGGGCTGGACCAAGTGGCAAAAATTGTCTATGCCCCTCTGGAGCCCGTCTTCCTGTACTGTGCCTGTACCCTCCCTGGGGCATGTATACTGACTTCAGGGGAGTTAACTGGAAAACACCAGCTTGGGTCTACATCTAGATCCTTATCCCACCTCAGGGCAAATGTAACTGTGCTAGTACTGGTTGGCAACTCTTTTGTTGTCTTGCCAGAGCAAACTATTTAGCAATCATCTGAAGCCTGGCCTTCAGTTTCTTGCTGTTCACAACTAGAAAGCTCGCCAGCCTGTCCTGCTTGCTGGCTTCTTCTCCCACATGGGGGGATTCCACAAGATCATATCTTTTTCTGACTCCTATGTTGTAGATGAAGCAGCAGATAAAGCATAGCCAGAAGAGCTCTTCGCTGGGAAGGAATTTCAACTCAGACCCTTAATGGCAATGGGATTATGTCTTGCACTCCGTGTTTTTTTTGTCTATATTTTGAATTTCCTGTGTACAATGATAGCAAATGATGCAAAGGCCTTTTCCTGCCTGACTTATGCAACCAGGGTGTTGGAAGGAAGTCATTATCCTATACCCATTATCCAGCTAATTTCAGTTATCTCTATACTACTGAGAGCTACTGAAAGCTCTCAGCAGGTTCATTTTCCTTATCTCCAAAACAGCACTGACTGCCAGGAGTAGGAGGCACTGCCCAGATTCACTTGCAAAATAAAGTCTGTTATGCACAGGCCTGAGCAGCTTGCTTTCATTTGCCTCTCTCCTTTTCCAAATCATAGGCCATTATGAGTGAAGCAGGGATGTGATTCACAGGCTTTGCACTTGTTTCTGTACAGGACTTTGTAATGCGATCAGCACAGTCTTACAGTTCTTACTCTTTCTGGATCGGGCTGTCTTGCAATGGAACTGAGGGGCCCTGGCTGTGGGAGGATGGATCAGCTTTCTTCCCTGATCTGTAAGTCGCTGCACAGACAGGAGCAGACCACGTCCATGTGTATTTATTTGTTATGAGGCAGAAGCAGCAACCTTTAACCACCACTCAGTAATCTCCTGTCCCCCTGCCTGTTTGCCAGCAGATGTGTTACCCATCACTCACTTGCTTATCAACCTGTGCAAGCCCCCATCAGAGCACTTGTATAATATTGGGAGTCAAATGGATAGCAGCAGTCGAGAATTATTATATCAGCCTGTGAATTTTTCCATGGGATGATGAATGTCTCTGCTATTTTTTCACAGGTTTCAGATCCAACGAGCCAGCTCAAGTCCTCTCCCAGACTGTGTGTGGCTTCAAGGTGCAAACATAGACACTGCACGGTGTGGCGAGTACAAGTTTTATATTTGTGAGAAAGTGGCAGATCCTGCGGTGGTCGAGCAAGCTAGCTACTTGGACAGGCACTAGTGTGCAGACCTCTGCAGAGACCCCTGTCCTGGCATGCGCCATTGTGAGGGCAAGTTCTGCTCCAGGGTTTGCGACAGGGAAAACTAGTCCAAGCTCAGGGTAATGTAACATCAGGGATAATATAAGCTTATCTTGCCCTCTGCTGATGCACATCAGTCAGATTCATTCTTGGGCTTTTTCTTCGACAACTTAATTCCCTCTTTTTTCTTTAAGCGCTTGCATTCTTGTGTAATCACTTCTTTCAATTTATCATAAATTCCTTTCTAAATGAAACAAAATTAAGTATATGATTCCAGAACTCTATTTTAAAGCTTTATACCTATCCCCCAGAAACAGGAGTCAATGACCGTTCATAAGAGCAACACATCATGTTTTTGAAATCGGGTATTCACAGGATGTGAGCTCCCAATTTACAGTAAATTTATAAGTATTTGATTTAATTTCACTCCCCATCTGCTGATAACTGGGCAGTGCAGCAGAATCAGAGCCTGAATTAAAAGACAAATAAAAATATTTCTAGTTCTCCTGGTTAAAGAGGAAAGCTTTCAAATGGGATTGCATGCCCTATGGGCTCAAAAAACAGAAGGCAAATACACAACACATCTTTATTGAGGAAAGTCAGCAAAATTTAAAGCCCAGGAATGCCAGTATAGCTGCTAGTGGTTTGTTCTGCTGTAACGGGCATTAGTGGGGAAGGTGCATTCCTCTAAGACATCTGTCTTGATAATTATCTATGTCACATTTGATCCAGTTCTTTGATTTCTCAAATCCATTTTCCATCCTGTTGCACAATTTCACAACTGGAATAAATATTGCTGCTACTGACCTTTTCTGTAGTGTGTCTTTTTAAGTAAGTCACTGTGCACAGTAGGCTCAACCACCATCAAATACGGGGCCTTTAAGGACGCAAAGCCTCCTGCTGCTTCACTGCTGTTTAGGAGGCTGTTCAAATAGAAGACTGCATCAGAGAGAGGATGTTTCTTCTATGACACTAGTAAACAATAGAGATCTTTGAAATCTCTCAAGAACAGTCAAGTCTGTGGTTGGGACTTCTGTTCCTGTGTGTATTTTGTACTAATTCGAGCCATTCAATGAAAATTGAACTGTAAGTCAGGGAAGGTGGAGGTATTTAGGGAAGCCTCTAATTATGTTTATTTCAGACATAAAGCTGTGCATCAGAACTCTGCAGTAGCAACAGCCAAGTGTGCTGCATCCCTCACTAAATGAGTGCTTAGCAATATGGCAATTATCTTAATTATGCATATGAAGAAGTAATTTAGAGGAGCAGGGACAACAGAGTGTCTTGTCACACAGCTATCTCATAGTCTGGAAATGCTGCCTATTCTAAGTCTAAGCACAGGGTCTTAGCAGCTGTGGATACTACCTGGGATCCCAGCACTGACTGGTCCACAGGGGATGCAGGTACAACATGGATGATGGGAGGGGTAACCCATACAGGGCTGTTGTTCTAGCACATGCAGGGCATGGTGGGAGGCCCCATCTTACAACTCTTGATAATGAAAGAGGTTCTTAAGCATCACACCACGAGGAAGCAGGAGAGCCCTCAGTGAGGGGACTGCTATAAGGAGGAGTCAGTGAAGAGCTGAAGCAGTGAGCGAAACTGATGTGAGTGTACTGGTGTGATGGGCATGGGGTCAGCGGACCAGTGAGAGGAGCAATGTTTAATTGTAGGGGCCTGGCTGAGGGAAAAGTGTTGCATGTGAAAAGCACTGGTATTAGGGACTATTGCTGGGAGTGAAATGCTGCAGAAAATGAAGGAAGAAAATGCTGAATGAAAGTCTGCTGTTCTGTATTGTGTTTGGGAGGAGAATCCGTTAGCCTGTCTTGTTCCCCTGTCTGAGGCATGAAGCACTGGCCCCCTTGCCTGGCTGCTGAATACTTACAAGCTCAGGAACTTATAAGGCAAGAGGGAAGTTCCTGGTCCTTATTGCTGTCTGGATTTTTTCATTTTATACCACATCTTTATACCTCAGTGAGGTACGGCTACACAGTGAGCCAAGTTGCACAGCATAGAAGAGCACATACCTGGCATCCAGTAATTGCCCTGAGGTGTGCAGTGTACAACCTGTTACTGTGTTTGTTTAATACCTAACCCTGAATTTCCTTGATATGTAGCATAAATCAATTCTTGAATTTTGGCTTAAACCAGGAGAGAAAGTTTTACACTTATACATAAGGTGATTGCTAAGTCACAATACAATAATTATTTTAACAGATGTCATATCTTTTTTTATATGAGTTTAAAACATTCAGAACTTTAAAGCAATTCAAAACTAAGCAATTTCATGCACATATCTTCTACACTTTCTCCTTTCCTGTAGCCTCCTACACACATCAGACCATCTTCTCAGTCACTCTGTGTTCTTCCTGCAATTCTTCATAACTCCTTTTGAAACATCCTCTTCAGAATCTTTCTCAGATTGCCCAGGGTCCATTAAACTAGTTGGTTCACAGGAGTCTGTTCTGTGCTGCTGAGCAAAGGGAACATTCTCAGCAAGTAATGAGTTAGAGAAACATTCTTTCCACTTAGCTTTGCAAGTTGTGCTAACCACTGCATTTTGCACAGCTACCTGTGAATCTGGTCCTTTGAAATTACTGCAACTTCAATATTTATTTGTCTTAAGAGTGATGTCATCTCCGCTGTCGTTTGGCTGCAGAAAGCGTTTGAATTGACAAAGTTCAAAAGGCAGCATGCAATCATACCTTTAATTGAATGAACTGAATCAGTTCAAGTCCTACAATGCTCATAGGCAAATCTTTAGGTTTTGTTGCACACTGAAAAAGACAAAGGGTGAAATTTTTTTTATAGCCACCACTAGATTAGAAATTACTTGCTGTCTGTTGTTGCCATAAGGTTTTATTAGCACAGCCACTTCTGTATTTTTAATGTTATGTCCTTCACAGTGATAAAAAAATCTTGAGTCTATAATTAGCCTTTTCAGTGCAATACAATGTCCATTAAAATCAGAGTATAAGCATTGTACCTATGCCACGTTGTTACAAAACAAGCCTTCAGCTCATACGCCACTCTCAGTGCTTCTTGGCAAATAATTTCGCTACTGTTCCCAACATGAGTATTTGTCTCAACAGATCTACCAAACTCATGAATGTCTTTCTTCATAGTGCCTTTGCGTTCTGCTCACTTAGTTTTGTTGCATTATTGTAAGTTGCTTCATATTGACATATAGCTGCACAAGTAGCTAATTTCTCAGCAAAGTTCAGAGATGCAACCTTGAATGGAGTGTCGCAGCTTTACTTTTTAATGGGTTTTCTTCTCTGCATTGTCATGCTCTTTACCCTTGGTGGCAGACAGTCAGTAAACCACCTGCATCATAAAAACTTAAACAAATCCAAGTGGGGAAACATGTTCTTGCAGCAAGATCCCAATACTCATAATTAGCAGGGAAAATAAATGCACCTCTGATTTCATGTGGAGACAGAAGCTGCCATCTTTAAAGAGCAGGCCTTGCAAAATCTACTGTAATTTTTCAAGTTGCACAGCCACATGATATACGGAGAATGCTGCTAAATCACCTCTGCTAGGGACTGCTGAGAGAATAAGGAAGTGAGGAGAGAAATTCAATGATTAACTGAATATATCGCAGTATATGCAGCTGCATATTGGGTGCTTTGAGTGAAATATTTAAGTTTTCTGAGGTTTTCAATTTTATTTAAATTGAGGGTTCATGTCTTAGACCTAAAATCAAAGTCAAAGCCATGAGAGCTTGTCAAAAGAGGTTTGGGGTTTTTTTTTTTTTTGTACATTTGGAATTCTGTAGACAGAGTCAGGATTTTGGGAACCTGAATTTAAACCTATGCATTCAAGCTTGTTTAGTCTAATCTTTTGCACTCTCTCTAATCTTTGATTCTCTTTCCACCACCATCTCGACCCTAACCTCTATGTCTTGGATAAAAGAACTAGTTTTAATGCTAAAAGAAGAAGTAAAAAAGGAAACATTACTCATCCTCCAGTTCTCTGGTTAGAGTCATGTGGGGATTTCTCCTTTTGCTAAATTAAGATTCCCACCCTGTAAATTTAGCAAAAAGAAATTTGTGATTTTAGATTTCAAAACTAAAATACAGAGCTTGTCTAAATGTTTCCAGAGAAGCCTATTTCTATTTCAGAAATTCAGTCGGTGTTTTGCAATCAGGCATATGCCTGTTATCCTGAAAACTGACCTACCCTCTCTGCTCCTCACCATTCTGGAGGCCCACCAGGAAACTGAGCAGGAAGAAATGCTCAGTCCTTCTGTAGGAGGGTTGCCCTTTTGTTCTGATTTGAAACAAAAATATTCAGTGTTGTGAAATATTCTCTGGCAGAGAAGGACCACATAAGTCTGATTAAACCATCAGCAGCAAAGCCAGTATTTCCTCCCTATTGAGCGTTTCCTGTATTTTATTACTCTCTCATTCTTTAGATTCATTGGGCTTTTTTCAGAACATAGCTACTTGCAGTGGGCATCTGAAACAAACAAACAGATTCAAGTGACTTATGGAATTGGAGTACTCAGTTGGAACACACTTAAATGCGCAAGATACACAGGTGGCCTTTGTGGGTAAAAAATTTCCTGGAGATGGACAGTCAAATGACCATGCTGAAGTCATATTTGCTGCTACTTATAGTGTCAAATTACGTTGAAGGCTTGTCATAGTATAAATTGTGGTGCAGGTATTTAAAAAGAATTGTGTAGCTGGAAAGCACTATTTTGTAGGGGAAAGTAAATAAATAACTGACATCAACTTGCATGTGTTACGATGGCAAAAGTCTTATGCACTTAAAAAAATCTGCATTTTGGAGCATAATATTACAACCCAAGGAAAGGGAGCAGTTTCTTCTGCTGTATAAATAAGATTGCATCACAAATATCACACATTCATAGACCAAGATGTGTCATTGTTGAATGTGGTGGTTCCAGTTGCATTCCAATGCAAAATGTATATAGAAATATGCATCAAATTTCTAGTGGGCATAATGTAGTAACTGTCACAAGAATATATCAAAATACCTTTTCCAATTTGTCCACTCAACTCAATTTGCCAACATGAAGTAAAGATCTGAGTCAATCAAGGAGATTTTTTTAATCAGTGTCGCCATTAAAAAATGGCAAGTGCTATTAAATTGAGCACCCCATACGAACACGGCCACATTGGTATTACACAGAGATTTTGTTCACTAGTGTCTAAAATTAGAGGTCTTGAAAAACCACAGAATCACCAAGTGGTTGAGTTTGGAAGGGACCTCAGATGAGCGGGCTGGAACAGCTCTCCGATGTAGAAAGTCTGAGAGTTGGGGTTGTTCAGCCTGGAGAAGAGAAGGCTCTGGAGAGACCTTATTGCAGCCTTTCAATACATAAAGGGAGCTTTTAAGAAAGACAGAGAGAGACTTTTTACCAAGGTCTGTAGTGACAGGACAAGAGGCAGTGGTTTTAAACTAAAAGAGGGTAGATTTAGATTAGATGTAAGAAAGAATTTCTTTGTGATGTTAGTGGTGCCACACTGGACCAGGTTGCCCAGAGAAGTTGTGGATGCTCCATCCCTGGAAGTGTTCAAGGTCAGGTTGGATGGGGCTTTAAGCAACCTGGCCTAGTGAAAGATGTCCCTGCCCAGTGCAGGGGAGTTGGACTAGATGATCTTTAAAAGTCCATTCCAACCCAACCATTCTGTGATTCTGTGGCCTCTGGAGGTCACCTGCTACAACCTCCCTGCTCAAGTAGGGCCCCACAGAACCAGTTGTCCAGGACTATATCCAGATTGCTTTTGAATATCTCCATGGAGGGAGACTCCATAACATCTCTGGGCAACCAGTGATTGTGTTTGGTCACCCTCACAGTAAAAAAGAGTTTTCTGATATTCAGAGGGAAGGTCCTCTGTTTCAGTTTGTGCCCATTGCCTCTGGTCCTGTCGCTGGACACCCCTGAAAAATGCCCGGCTCCATCCTATTTGTACCCTCCCTTCAGGTATTTATATACATTAATAAGTTCCCCTCCGAGCCTTCTCTTCTCCAGGCTAAACCATCCCAGCTCTCTCAGCCTTTTCTCATAGGAGAGGTGCTTCAGTCCCTTCCTCATCTTCATGGCCCTTCGTTGGACCCTCTCAGTATGTCCATGTCTCTCTTGTACAGGAAAGCCCAGCACTGGACCCAGCACTCCAGATGTGACCACACCAGTGCTGAGCAGAGGGTAAGGATCACATCCCTCGAACTGCTGGCAACACTCCTCCTAATACAGCCCAGGATACCATAAGCCTTCTTTGCCACAAGGACATACTGTTGACTCTTGATCAATTTGGTGTGCACCAGAACCCCAGGTCCTTTTCTGCAAAGCTGTCTTCCAGCTGATCAGTCCCAAGTATGTACTTGTGCATGGGGTTGTCCCTCTCCAGTTGTAGAACTTTACACTTTTCCATATTGAATGTAATGAGGTTCCTGTCAGCCCATTTCTCCAGCCTGTTGAGATCCCTCCGGATGGCAGCAAAATCCTCTGGTGTGTCAGCCGCTCCTCCCAGTTTTGTGTCATTAACAAACTCTGCCATATCATCCAGATCATTAATGAAAATGTTGACCCCTGGGGTTTATCACTAGTGACTGCCCTCCAGGTGTAAACTTCATGGCACTGATCGCCACCCTCTGGGTCCATCTATGTAGCCAGTTTTCAATCCACCTCACTGTCTGCTCATCTAGCCTGTACATCAACAGCTCCTCTATGAGGGTTTTATGGGAGAAAGTGTTGAAAGCCTTACTGAAGTCTGGGAAGACAATATTCACTGTTCTCTCCCTGTCTACCAAGCCAATCATCTCATCATAAAAGGTTATCAGGTTGGTCAAGTACAGCTTCCCCTTGGTGAATCTATGCTGGCTACTCCCAATCACCTTCTTGTCCTTCGTGTGCCTGGAAATGGTTTCCAGAATTAGTTGCTCCATCAGCTTCCTAGGGATCAAGGTGAGGCTGAGCAGCTTGTAGTTCCCTGGGTCCTCCTTCCTACCCTTATTGAAGATAGGAGTGACATTTTCTTTCTTCCAGTCCTTGGGCACTTCTCCCACTTGCCGTGATCAATGAAAGAGTATCGAGAGTTGCCTTACAATGACATTTACAAGCTCCCTCAGTGCTAGTGGGTGCAAATCATCAGAGCCCATGGACTTATGCACGTTCAGCTTGCTTAAGTATTCCCTGACCTGATCCTCTTCCACTGTGGCTACATCTTCCTTACTCCAGACTTTCCCCTGGTCTCTGGGACCTGTCATTCCTGAAGGCCGGTCTTGTTAGTAAAGTCTGAGGCAAAGGCGGCATTCAGTACCTCAGCCTTTTCCATGTCCTGTGTCACCAGGTCCCTGGTCTCATTCAGCAGTGGGCCCACATTTTCCTTAATTTTCCTTTTGTCACCTATGTACTTATAGAAGCCCTCCTTGCTGCCTTTGACACCCCTCACCAGATTAATTTCCTTGGTGCATTGGCTTTCCTAACCTCATCCCTGCATGTTCAGACAGTGTCTCTGTGTTCCTTCCAGGTTACCTGTCCCTGCTTCCGCCCTCTGTATGCTTCTTATTTGTGATTGAGTTTTGCCAAGATCAGCTTGTTCATCCACGCAGGCCTCCTGGCATTCCTGTCTGACTTCCTACTCATTGGAACCGACCACTCTTGAGCTTGGAAGACTTAATCCTTGAATATTAACCAACTTTCTTGGGCCCCTCTTCCCTCCAGGGCCTTACCACATGGGACTCTTCTGAGCATATCTTTGAAGAGGCCAAAGCCTGTTCTCCTGAAGTCCAGGGTTGTGAGCTTACTTTTTACCCGCCTCCCTCCCCTCAGGATCCTGAGCAAGATACACCAGATACAGTTACTTAGATTTAGAAAATCATTCATTCCAAAAAACCCATTTAATATATAATACCAAAAAATAAGTGTTTTCTGACACATTGGAAAATTCTGCTCCTCATTCGGCATTTAATACTTTTCTGAATACTGTTACAGCATTCCAGCTATCAGTGCAACCATTTGTGCCACATATCCATCCTTTCATATGATGAGATGCATTAGGTAAAGGCATGGACATATGCTATGTTAGCTGAAGACTAATGGCCCTCAGATGGCATTCTTAGAAAAAAATCTAATCATTATTTCCATTCTCCCTGCATAATTGCAATAGTGATTGTGATAATAGCATACTGTTTATTAAAACTAATTTAACACTGACCTTTGGTCATTCTTGGAAGATCCCATTATTGCATGTAAAGGAAAAGCGTCTTTATCTTGAAGTAAAATTTGAACATATGTCCTGGTTCATATATTCATATACTATACTCCGTCAAGAAGAGGATGAGGATGTTGAGTCATGCTTCACTGCCAAGCAGTGAACAAGGAAGTCACATGTTGTTGGGTAGTAAAAGAGAGGAAAGCTTGCCTTGGAGTTTTGGAGGAATACAGAATAACTGAAAGTGAGTGTGCTGAAGAGAGGGCTTGAAATAGTTGAGAGTTATCAGAGATTAACATATCTTTACAAATAGAAGTGAGAGACGACTCATCATCTGAGTAAGGTCAAATGGACTAAAGAGAGTGTCTTGGTAGAAATGGATATACATGAAATTCCAGAGTGACGAGAAGTGGTCCCACAGGCCTTTACACTTCTGATTTCTTTGGCTGTAAGATGCTTAAGATTGTCAGCATTGTTAAGGTAGAGGTTTCTGAACTAGAACAATGAGACTAATAACTCTTCTGTGATTTGTGATATTTGTTACTGCTGGTTCTTGTTATCTGCAAAGTCTTTCTGTCTCTTTTCCATTTTTGTGTTTGTGTGAATACACTGGAAGAAAGAATGGACTCTGCTCTGAATTTATATTAAACGTTATTTTACACCCCTACTTTGAAAAATCTGAACATCGAAATCTTCTTCATATTCTTCCAGTTCCTTTTCTGCTGATAATCTTTTTAGATCAGCTGGACTGCTGCCTTCTCACAGATCCAGGGATATTTCTCATTACAATTCTCGCTGTAAACTCTTGACTTACGATAAAACAGGTATGCACAGTTTTTCTTAGAGGACAAATCAATCCTAGAAAGAAAACCACACCATCATCTTAAAAACTCTCATGAGCAATTTTTTTTTTAAAAAGTAAAACTCTTTTGGAGAATCATACATTATTGCAAAAGTTGCTTAGTCATTTTAAGGTTTATAAAGGATTATACAAAATATTGAAGAACATAACAGCTCATATAATTCATGTCTGAAGGATCTTTCTCCCACCTGCCTTCAGATCAAAGATGTAAAAAAGAAAGCCTATGTATGGCGCATCATCAAAACAGAAAGTAGCACTAGTTCCTTACCAGTGATTATGTCACTCCAACCATTGCTTTATGTAGGGGTAATTTAGGTCTGGAAACTGAAAGGCAGTGGTCCGCCTGAGCAGAAGCCACATTATTCTGCCTGATGTCTACTAGGCATAGTAAGTGTAAGAGTTTGCAAGACAAAATGAGCAAATGTTTCCAAGGAGGTTCTGGGGAATCTTCACTTGAAGAAGGTTCTCCAGACCCTGAAGAGGACTCTCATATTACTGCATACAGTGATCACTTCATGCAGAACAGAATGGGAATTCAATTTTTTTCCCCATGGTTAGTAAAGGAGAAATACACCGAGTTAACGGATGAGATTTTACAGAAAAGTAAACAGATTCTCACCACCTAATGTTGACTATTTTTGTACAATAAAGGTTTCAAAATGTTGATGGAAGAGAGAAGTGAATTTGGGATAATTGTGGCTGAAGAGGCAGGTGCAGGCAAGCTTTTCAGGAGGTAGGCTGTCTTGAAGGAAGTGTAGGTTGATTCCCATAGAATTGTGGGATGTTTCATAAAGTGAATGGGTTTAAATAGTGAGAGCAGTCACTGGTTGCACTGGTTTGTTGAGACCTTGTCCTGCTCACACTTCCAGTATTCTGAGACTCTTCCTCTATTTCAGGGACTCCACACCTAAAAGAGTATTTTAACTCCAAATATATCTGTGACTGTATTCTGCTTTGAAGCTTTGCCATTAATGGGATTTTGGTTTCCTCCTCCACCAGTGCACAGGAAGGATATTGTGCAAGAAGAGATTAACCAACTCTTTAAGTTTAGAAAACTTACCAGTCCATTCTTTTTGTAGAAAGTTTTGTATCATCTATCCAAGACCAGCCATCAACTCCATATGATAATCCAATCCAATAAGATTGTTTTTGTGATATTTGAGATATGCTAATCTAGAAAAAATGCGAAAAATTTATCACCAAGGAACTTGTGGATTTTTTGTTTTCTGTATCTAAACAACTACTGCTGAGAGAGGAGGTGATCAAGAAAGAACCAAAGGAGGTAGTTTGACAATGACTCTTTGAACTCCTCATCAGGCCCTCGTGACAGTTTCCAAGAGACAACATCTCTATTTGAAATGCAAACAGGAACATTTTATGTCTGGAACCTCTACTAAATGTAAGATTGGAGCAACAATTCCTTTTAGAGCCCTATCTCTCAGAGGATTCAAAGAGATTTCCTGAATGAAAGACTCACTGCTTCTAACTTCCACAGGATCCGTGACACTCATGTCCACTGTTTGGCTGAATAATATCCTCTGTTGCTAGCTACCTCATCATTACACATTTGTGGTTAAATGTTCTGCAGTCTGCATTGCTTCAGACCTTGCGGACAGCACCTCTATTACTGTGTAACATCAAGAGGTACTTGCTGACTGGTGAGGAGTTTTGAATAGCTGACACCAGTGCAAAGAAACAGCAGTATGATTGGAACCATACCAACTTGCTTTTCCTTTTCAGTGTAAGAAGAGTGGCATTGTGGGAGAAGCAAAAGTCTTCACTTTCCAGCCATGTGGCCTCCTTTTCTGAAAAATAGAAACAGGTGTCGCCTCCAACCCATTTCCAGTTTACAGGGCAGAGTGAACATGCGGGTCCTAGAGCAGAAAGAAACTGTCAGTCCCTTATAAACAGCCAAAGGAAGAATAGAAGAGTCTACACCCATAGGCCTGGAAAGTCAAAGTCATGCAGACCTGAAATATATATGGCACTTTATGAGTCACATCTTTTTTTTTTTTTAACTCATTATTTAATCTGATATAGCATATAGCACCCTTGTTTAATCTGTTATAAGGCCTAACACGTAGATTTCAGGCTGTATGAGCAGTAGTTCTACTCACTGTCATTCTTATTGTTTGTGTCATCCATCAAGCACAATCTCTCCTTTAGTCCTTGCAAGTTTTCATTATGTTCCGCAGGTGCCTTAGAACCTCTGAGACCTGGAGTTTATAAAGATATTCTTCATGAGACAAAAAAAGCTGTGATGATGATACTGCATGATACATGCTTCATGATACATTGCAAATTAACTTTTTGCAATAGTGTGCTCAAACGCAACTCTGATGCTACAGTGTCAAGTATTGTGAGGAAGTTAGCAGATGAGAAAATGATGGATAAAAAGATTTCCAAATTTTAAATGCAGTTTAATCACGGTGCTATTGCAGGCAATTTGTTAACCTAATAAAAGATCAAAATAAAGCAAAAAAATATGCTTAGGAAGGACTATCTTGAACTAATCGTGTTGATCATAAAGGAAGTTTTTGAAAAAAGGAAGTTCAAAAAAACCTAAAATTCTAAACATGCTTCAGATTGAAAAACCCTTTTATTCCTAAAGGCTGGTAAAGCTTCTCCGAAGAAAGTGGGGAGGATTTTTTTTATAACTCTTCCTCAACAGTATTTAGATACAGGCTTTTGGTAGCAATGGCTCAGAATGACTATGTCCAGGCTCTTTGATAGAAAGTATAGGTACAGTCACGTCACACATGATAAAAGATAATATAAATGTAAGAGTCTTCAGTTCTCTTGCACATCTCAGGCAAATTGGGATGACTGAGTAAAACAGACAGAAAAAGTGAGATTTCCTCCTGAATGTGAGTGCTAGATATGTGTCCATTTTTAACATACTAGTATGAACTAATTTAGGACAGTAGTCTACAAACATGAAAGGTTAGTCTACAAACATGAAAGCTTTATCAAAGGAATGAGACAAGAAGTGCTATTCCAGTAGAGTGGAGAGACTTGAACAACTGGAGAAGAGGAGAAGGGAAAGAGCAAACTGATTTATGAAAGTCAATATTAGAATTTTATAATTGCATTCAAAATAGCTAATAAATGGGTAACAGATGGATGAGGACAGAATCCATTCCTCCCACTCTTTTCAAAATATATCACCTTGACTTCTATATCCTAACTCTGGGCTCAGGTCCAGACTTCAAAGAATTGCTTCCCTCAAAGCCTTATGTGCACCAAGCTGCAGAGTGTTCATTGCAGGCAATTAGGAGGAGAGGAAAGGACAGTATATGTGGGGAGGATGAGTTATGACTGTCCTTGTTGCAGTCAGCCTGCCACCTTTCTTCAATGCAGTTATTCCCAAGGTGTCAGTATGAATCAAGGAACCCAGTATATTTCAGCACTTACCTAGAACTATCATTCCTATGGTGAGGACCAGGCACAGTGCAAACAAAGTGAAGATAGCAGGCCACCATACAGCAAAGGGAAGAGAGCGCCCTGGGAGAAACCAACAATTTATCTGAGGGCAGGCACCCTGTTCAGCAGCACTCCCAACCCTCCACCCTGCCCTCAGGCGGCTCTCTAAAGAGTTCTCCTTCCAGGCTGTATTATATTTTAAGGATCAACCCAAATGCAAGCTGAGAAGATGTGGTGTCTCTGTTAAAGAGGTCTGTTTGAAATGGGTCACTGGACATGGTTTAAACAGAACAGTTTGGGGATTCCTTGTCTTTGACAGATTATGAAACTATGAAACATAGTAGTGGTCCTTCGACTTAGAAGTAGGTGATGCTCCTGCTCTCCTTTGGCAGTATTGTATTACTCTGCTCTGTCAGAACAGAGTAAGGAAGCGTTTGCATACCATCTTACACTTTGCACAAATCCTTCCTGCTCTCAGGGCACACAGTGCTTAGGCTGTATGCCAGCTCCAGGCTGAAGCCCAGTTCAGGAAAATTATGGAGTCCAAAATATCCACTGAGGTTTCCCCGGATTCAAAAGTTCCTGAGAGCTACTGTCACCAAATAGTGATGGCATTGCAGTATGATGGACCTTTCAGATGAAGAATATTTACCTCAAGACTGGATGCCCTCTTGAAGTACATGGTTTAGCCCAACCAGAGCTATGGGACTTGAAGAAGGGAAATGACATGACCTATGCATTCAGGCCTGGTGCTGCTTCATCCCTTCTGGCCTTAAAGGCTATGCATCTTAAGCATTTTCTGAAAAATTGAGGTCCAGAGGGCAAAATGAGAAAGTTTTTTCCTATTAAAGTCAGATTGTCCTGTCTCTATAGCCATTTTCTGTAACAATAAATAAACAATAAATAAAACTAACCACATTAAAGCTGATTCCTCCGTTACAGAGTTTGATCCTGAAGTCTTCCTACAGAAATCTAGGGCAAGTAATGGAAGTTCTTCCACTCTATGCATTTTCACATTTATGCATGCTGTTTTTTGTCAGACAAAATGATACAAATAGTGCATAGAAATAAACATTAAACTTATAAGTACATATTTTTCTTTTTTACTGAGCTGGACAAGAGAGACTGTTCCTATTGTCGTTGTCTACCATAGCGCACAAAGTTCAAAGAGCAAATGTCAGTCATACCTTGGTTGATGTTCAAGGACATGTAGTGTCTGGCTGGACGCTGTGGCAGGGGATTTAAATGAGAGTATCCATCCTCTTCCTCTGTATTCATATGCATTACCTGAGAACTCATTCGTGGCTCAATAACGATCTTTGTATAAGACAGACTGAATGATTTGTGAAGGAGAAGCAGAAAGAAAAGCAGAAAGAGGGAGGGAATAGGAGAATGAGTCACACTTCAAATGCCCTAAGGCAAGATATTCATATTCAAGTATTATGTGTGACTCCTCCCTTTCTTCCCTCAGGGCAAGAAGTCCTCTCGTCCCACCCATCACATCTCAGCCTGGGTCTGAGACACGTAGGGATGACATGAGTCCCAGTAAATGTATGGCCTGGTAGCTCCCCTCTTTTCCATTTAACCTTCTCATGACTTTTGTCTCCTTTGAACTTTCCACATTTTAAAACTGAACAAATACCTTTGATTCAGCTCAGGGGCCAACTAAATTCAACTCTGTGCCTCTCATTATTCTGTGTTAAGGACTAAAAATCTGGGTGTCTCTATTCAATTGAGAGAAAAGTTCACAGCTGCAAATAGCAGCTGAAGCTATTTAATCACACAGAGGAAGCAGAAGTGCTGTCCACAGTTGAATGTCATCTTCTCAGTGAGAGAAGTGGGAAATCAGAGTGTGTGAAAAAAAGGAACAGACAGGATTTAACAGATAAGAGAAGTGAGCCCTTGTGGCAAAGGTTAACCACATACTGGACAGACCTAGCAAGAGTGTAGATAACAGGGTGAAGGAGGTGATGATTCTTTTCTCTCTACCGCTTCTGAAAATGCAGCTGGAGCACTATGTCCAGCTTTGGACTCCCCAGTGAAAAATAAAAAATAAAAATCCTATAAAACACATAAATGTTAAAACTGGTCAAGGGGAGAGCCACCAAGATGCTTAGGATCTGAAGCACTTGATTTACAGGGACAGACTCTGACAACTGGATTTGTTGAGCCTGGAGAAGAGAAAGCTAAGGAGAATCCAATTGCAGTCTCTCACTGCATAAAGGGGTTATGGAGAAGATGGAGCCAGAATCTTACGGGTCTACAGTGAAAGAACAAGAAGCAATGGTCATAAGTTTCAGGTAAGGTGGTTAAATATTAGAAGAGGTGCTCAGAGAGGGTGTGTCATCTTCGTCTTTGGCTACAAAGATGTAGGGATTTGGAGCATCTCTCTTATAAGGAAAGGCTGAGGGACTTGGGTCTTTTAGTGTAGAGAAAAGAAAACTGAGGGGGGATCTTATTAATGCTTATAAATACTTAAAGAGAGGGTGCCAGGTAGATGGGAACAGTCTTTTTTTCAGTGGTGCCCAGTGATAGGAGAAGAGGTAACGGGCACAAACTTGAGCATAGGAAGTTCCAGCTTAACATGAGGAGGAACTTCTTTACTTTGAGGGTGGCAGAGCACTGGAAAAGGCTGCCCAGAGAGATTGTGGAGTCTCCCACTCTGGAGACATTCAAAACCTGCCTGGACGCCGTCCTGTGTAACCTGCTGTAGGTGACCCTGCTATGGCAGGGGGGTTGGACTAGATGATCTCCAGAGGTCCCTTCCAACCCTGACCATTCTGTGATTCTGTGATTCTGTGGTTTTCTGAACTTGACTGCACAGGGACTGGACTAATCTGACCTAGCTTTGAAATTAGACCTGCTGAGCAGGAGTTTGGACAAGATGGACTTCAGAGGTCCCTTCCAAATTGAATCTTTCCATGACTCTGTGATCTATGAGTATGAAGGGAAGACTCACTATGATTTTTAGGGGAGAATGCCCAAGGGAACAATAGTAGAGCACCTGAAATAGCATCATCTGTTTCCTGTTCTTGTAACATGGAGAGAAAAAATTAGAAAGTGAGAAACAGACTGGATGCTACTTTCTTTAGTAATTCAAATTCTCTGCACCATCCAACCACAGTAGGAGCCCCTTTTTCTTTTTGCAAAGCTTGGCTCACAACTTGCTGGCCCTTCTGCAGAGTGATGTGCGCTCTTCCCTTTTTCCTCTGGAAGTTTCCCTGCGAGGAGAACACAGGATGTATTAAAGTCACAACATCAAGAGAGAAGGTTCTGAAAGGTTGGCACCTCACCTCCTGCCTCAGATGTTTCAGATGAGTAGAGTTTTATTTAATTTAACACAAAATAAATACAAAAAATGACCCAGTGAAGGCAGGGACAGAGTGAAGGACCGTGCTCCATGGACAAAATGATATTAGTTGATAGATCCTGCTAAGGACAGAAAATACCGTGGGAAAGACCAGGCAGGCTTAGCGTGATGTGAGTCTGTAGGGTGATAATGATATTTTGTAACTGGAAACCTGTCATGAGAGATGCATGAGCCAGACTGAGACCTGTGTCAAGGAGTCTGGGCACCCCCAGAAAAAGGTGCATGGCAGAATCATGGTGTGTTCAGAATTACATCTCAAGTGCCGTTGTTTGAAAGGAACTTCTGGAAGTCATGTGGTTCAACCTTCTGTTCACAGCTGGGGCAGCTTTGAACTCTGATGAAGTTGCTCAAGGACTTGTCCAGTCAAGTTCATGCAGTCTCCAAGGGCGGAGATCTCCCAGACTCTCTGGGTACCTGTTCCTGTGTTTGGAAATTCCCACTGTGAAGAATGTTCTCCATGTGCCTAACTGGGATTTTCTTTACTACAGTTTCTGTTAGTTGCTTCTAGTAGTATTCTAATCAGCCCTGGAAGAGCGTAAGCATGAATATGGGGACAAGATAGAGGGCTCCAAAAGAGCACTTGCTGATAAAGAGCTGGTCCCATGTCTGCTGTTGTAGCTGTGGTCCTGGGCCCCTTCTTTTATGTGTCTTTTAGTCACATTTTAGTCATTTAAAAGCATATTATTGAAAGATGTTATAATGATTAAATTTTTTAAGATTTGATTTGAAATAGAAAGAACAAAGGAGGAAGATCCAGGGACAGATAAGCATGAAATTCTTTAGTAAATTGGCTGACCTTCACAGGGAAGGGTTATTTCTCTTTGTTGCTTTCTACAGACAGTGTCTGTGAACACGGATTGGCACCATATTATTTAGCATCTTGCTGACAGTGCATTTCAGCCTATGAGCACCGGCATCTACTGGCAAGTCTGAACCCCCTCCAGGGCAGCGGGTGTGCTCATAACAAGGTTGATGGAGGCCATTGGGAATGAGAGAGGATGCACTTGGTTCAGGGCCTGGAGCAAAGAGTGACGAGGCACTATGCAGACAGGGTGTTTGGTTCAACTCTTTTATTGCTCAACCTCTTCCAGACATCCATGAACTCTGCTTTTTCCTATCGACCAGCTGACATTTAGGCTCCTCCCATTTCACTGTCTTTGTTATCTCATTGTAGATGGGCAAATGTAAAGCTGTCATGCTTCCACTTCAGAACGGCACTGCGGGGCTCATTCCCCCAATGCACCCATTTATTCACTTCACCCCCATCTTCTTCACCATCCATATTCTGTTTGAAGGGATGTTGAAGCCAACAACTCCTGTTTAGTTCCCAAACCTTTCAAGATTTATGATGTTTCAGGCTCTACAAAGGTCTTTACTCTCACATTTAATATACAATACTAAGTTACATTTCCATACAAAATGTGCTTCAAAAGAACTGCTTCTCTGAACTTCCCAGTGCCATGGAAAGATTGTGGACCTCCCCTATCCGCAAAGATACTGGACTTCCCTGAGCAGCTTATGTCTTGGACTTCATACATGTGTAGTCAGGGGAACTTTCACAGCCTCTGAGTTAGAAGACAGACTGGATGAAATAATGGATTTGCTTTAATTTAAAATGCTATACTATAAATTCTTCCTTCTGAAATATGCCATTGTTAACAGGGGGAAAGCCCTTTCCAAGCTGCTGAGGCCAAGATTTGGGCTGAGACCAAATGCAGTTTACTATATGAAGATATGGAAATAGTTTATAAAGATCATCCAGCCATAGAAATGAAAGAAATGTACCCTGCAAGTTATCACCACTGACCTGATCTTCCTGCAATAATAGTGAGTGCTCCCTAAAGAGTCATGCCAGACAGTGTGCTGGAAACCCAGAGGCTAACACTTGTTTTCACAGTACAGCCATCAAACGAAGGTGTATAGCAGATTGCTAGAAAAAAATCAAGAGTTAGTTTATGGGAAGAAAAAGGGTAAAATGTGGCAGCTTGGATGCCTGCTGTGAATTATTTTTTTCAGGTTGAATGGGTTGAAACAGATGAAACACTGTACCTTCCTTGCATTGTACCTTGCACTTCCTACTGCAATAGTAAGGAATTCTAGATAGTTCAGCTGGTACTTGTGCCCATAAATTAGGACTTAGCTCTACTGAGCATAGTGAGTTTATTCAGTTCACAAATATCATTTGGCGCATTAGGAAAAGGGTTTCATTTTTTAACAAAGAACTACTTCAACCTTTGAGAATATTTTTCCAAGGAAATACTAAATATTAAAGACATTTTATTATTTTTTCATTTATTTTAAGGGAAGTCTCCAAATACTAAGACATATACATATAGATACAAGATATATATATATAAGGAATATGTGCATATGTAATACAAAACAGATGCTGACATACAGAACTTGAAAGAACTCACGCAACATAACTCCACCCAGAAAAGTGGAGGCATCGTTCTCTTCCAAGTATGACAAGTGCTTTAATAACACATGATGCATAATGTGTACCTTGGGCTCCAGAGATCCCAAACAGCATGGATATAATACAAGAGCTCAAGTAAGATTTGTGGCAATGGATTCTGCATCAGTTTGAGTACTGATTGTGTGTAGCTCTGAATGGAACACATAATTACTATCCTCTCTGCTATTCACATAGCAATTAATGTTATGGTAGCACCGAAGTTATTCAGGTAATGTTTTAATCCAGCCATGACATTGTACTCTACTTTTAACAGAGATTGCTTCCAGGCATTCCCTGTAGTCTTCTAAAAAATGTCCTTTATTTTCTATAAATATTAATGCATATGTGAAAAGAATTTTATGGGTGAATAGAGCCTTATGTTGTTTTTGTATTCCTATACCTCAAACAGGGGAACACCTGGAAGAACAGATTTAGGAAATAAGACATGCCAAGGCAAACTGATCCTGAATAGGATTATGGGTGGAGAGTAGTTAGTGTGTACAATAAGTAATTCAGTCAGGAAAATCATCAAGGATGCAGTTGGACTGGTTTATGACAGGCAGGTGTTAGTGTAAAATGCAAACTAAAGCTCAAAAAATATAGAAATCTGCAAGAATGTGTGGCTGTCAACCTGAAGAGTCACACAAGAATCATTGCTTGACCATAGCTAATTCTTTCAAGTTGCTTCCTAGGCCTGTAGTTTTTAGCTTTGTAGTTTTTTGGTTTTTTTTTTTTTTTTTCTCTCTCATTTGTGAGCCTGGGAGGGAAAATGCAGGCAAAGAGGAAGATTTAGTCTCTAATGACCTGTCCATTTGAATTACCATTCTGAGAAAACTGCATGATAAACAAACAAAAATTAAAATATATTTAAAACTTCCAGTAGTATCTCACAGTGGCAGATCCCACATTCCTTCTTGCAATGCTTCCTCAGGTGAAATGAACAGCCACTTTCTCACAGATCCAGAACTGCTTTGTTGAACAGGATTGTCTGACATAAATAATCTGTCCATATAACGAGGCACAGAAGATGTTGTCATAAAACACAACCCTAGGAAATTAAAAGATATGGCTTAACGATGTCCCGATGACATAATGTGATCTATATTTGGACCATTTGTAATCATACTGATTTGCCACTGGAATGGAGAGTTATTTCCCCCTTGGAGCTATTTTATTTGTGCTAGGTGGTCCTTTTGAATCTGGTGCATGTCATCAAACTGTACTTTGCCACCCATTGTTCCTTATACAGGACATGAATTCAGAGCTCCATAGCAGATAACTATGATCTCCTTGCTCCTTCATCATTGCACATGTGACAAACATGGGAAAGCAGGATTAAGCACAAGTTTCATATAATTTACTGGGGCCTATCAGATAGAACCACACTGGTCCTAAGTTATGAAGGCTTACCATTTTGTCACTTCTTTTGAAAAAGCTGTTCCATCCTCCCAGTACCAGCCGCTCCTTTCAGGTATGTATGATAATCCAACCCAGTAAAACTGTGAATCCTGTGGCAGAGAAACCTGTAGGTATGCAAAAATAATCACAACAATATTTCAAAAGTAAGACCCAAGTTCCTGTATCTTCCAGGTGTGAAGGATTTGCAACCAAGTGAGACAGCTGTTACTTAGGAGAGTAACATGTTGTCCATGCTTGTTTTCCATGAGGCAGTGCTGACTGCTCTGATTCTAGGATCATTCAAATACCATTGTTTATTGAATTGTCACAAGATAAATGTACCCTGGATCTGTAAAAACACTGTTTTTTTAAAGGAGGAAAAGAAAAAGCAGTTTTATGTGGTCTACCTTTAGGTATCTACACTGCCTTTAGATATCTGCAGTTTAGATACAGATATGGGAGCACTGTTTAAGCCCCAGTTGGAGTAAGCAGAGATCTGGCCAAAAGATCAAATGGAGCCTGAGAAGCGATTCATCTGACCCAGTGGGAGTGCTACTCAACAGTGACTGTATTGGCCAGATCTCCCAATGACTGTAATGGAGCCTGGGGAAGTAGCTCTGAAGTTGATGACCGCTTACACTGTAGATGCCTGAAGTTAGGCAAGATGAATCCCAGCCTACAGAGCAGAGCCTGTTGCCTAAATACAGGCCTCTAACACCTTTTGAGATTCTCCAACCTGACTGAGGTCTTCACATGTGGCTGACAGACAAGACCCAGAACCTATCGGAGAACTGTGCCTTGCTGAGGCATTATTTGGAGGTCAAAGAGTATACCCTTGGGCATCTCAGATTGCCCTAGAAACCCATGCTTACGCACCTGAATCATTCCCTAGGTGCTACCTAAGAGGACAGTATCTTGCCCAGTTCAGATCTTCCAGATACTCTACTGCTGCTTAGTAGCATGTTTAGGCACTCATCCAAAATCTAAAATCCACATCTGGCTTAAACTTGTCTGGCCTCAGTTTGGCTGCAGCTGCATATACCAAACATAGAAGAAAAAGCGAGCACCCAGACATCTGAAATCAAACTATCCAGGGTTTTATATACCATACCAAAATTGTCTCTTGAATTCCGCATAGAAGCTGTGGTGTTCAGGTGTCTCCCAAGAGCGAACCACGATTCTGACCTCAGGATGCTGCTAGACTCGCTAATAAACCATTTATCCACTTTCTATTTTGACTCTACCCTTTAAAAAGGTTTATATAGCAAAAAGAAAATAAGGATGTTTGGGCTTTGTGTAAGGTGTTGAAAGAGAGATTCCCAGATATGTGTGTGCAGAAAGAAAAAATATGGTCTTAACAGCAAATTACAGATTTTTCATTATTCAGAAAAAAAACCCCGAATTGATAAGACTACTTAAAATTATTAATCCCCTAAAATTTTTTCAATCATCATCATATAATCCTCTGCTGTCTAGCCTTTGTGCCATCATTAACACCACTCTGTGAGGGTATGCCACAAGGTCAAAAAACAATTTTTTATAGCCACTTTGCACTGCAGCGTACAAATGACAGTACCATGGTGAATTGGCCACTCTCTGGATTTCACATTGATGTGGGTTTGATGCTGGGATCCCTCAGTAATAAAACTTGTGGAAAGAGGTAATGGAAACACGCATTCTGTGTGCTGGGTCTCTCTTCCATGTGTATAATATGCAATTTATTTTCTCTGTGAAAACCTAAGCATTAGCTAATTCAGGTATTTAATACAATGACTTATTCTATTTCTCATAATACGTAATTTCACTGTGTCTCACAGCACACAATTTAGAAAGCGTTGCAAGTTGTGACAATCTTGTGACGTGCAGGAAGGCTATTTGACCCAGAGAAAATTAACTGCATGCGCTGTAAACAACCAAACTATTTTCTGCCTGCAAGACTACTGGAAGTAAAAACACATGGCATAAAGGAATGCATGAGGTTAAGACTGTACCATCTTTGCTTTGTCTTTTAGCACAGCAAGAGTGGAGTTTCTTGAGGAACAGAACTCCTGGCTTTGCTTCCATGTTTTCTTCTCCTTTGAAACATAGATGCAGTTTTCAGCTCCACCATTTAGCCAGCTTGCTGGACAGACAGCACATTTTGTGCCTAGAAATCAGAAAGAGTGTTATGCAGACCTGCAAGGAATGCGGGGGCTTTAGCTACTGGCTTGTCTGAGAAAATACTAAGGGTAGCCATGAACCAGCTGAACCCCTGAGGGGTGAGAGAAAAGTTGTTTTGCATGTTAGTGTACACATATCCACAACTCAAATACTACCACAATTTAAAACAGACACTAACTGACCAGATCTTTTCCTTGTGATTTTATAGTCTCTTAGTCAATGAGCTCTGAAAAGGCGGTGATTTCTGTTTATTTACGTAACAACCACATTTACCATTTTTCTCCTTCCCATCCAAACACAATGCTTCCCTCATTTCTTGCAGCTTCTTTCCTTCCTCAGGGTCCTTGGAAACCTGAAAAACTGAAGGGCATGTAAGTGCTTATGAAAGATTGTTTTTAAGAATTTTTAGCTTTAAATGTAGCTTTGATTTGTAGCTTTTGGCGTTCTTTTAATTTTTGTCTACTTTATTTGTATGTCCACCATTGTGTGTAAATCATCTGCATTTTCTTCACCAGAAGAGTTGTGCAGCACTGAAAAAGTTCACCTGCGAAGGTGGGGGCATCTCCGCCCTTGAAGATTTTCAAAAGTCATCTGGACAAAACTACAGATTAGTTGGGGTCGGTGGTAGACCAGCTTTGAATGGTGGGGAGGAAGGGGTGGGTGTCAGACTAGAAATGTGAAGAATTGCCTCTGAGCTAACATTTCTGTGATGCCATGGACCACCCTGAGCGTTCATCCTGGGCACTTGCAACTGCTTCCCTCCTTCCAAGAAGAAGCCGGGTACCCTCTGTCTCTGCTTCCAAATGTAATGTGTCATCATCTTTTGACGTTAATTGAAATGTTTCTGTGAAAAATCTGCTGTAATCGTTGGGCAAATGCACTAGTCACAATGCTTTGATGTCAGGACTGCCCTCCTTGCAAAAAGCTTGCAATCGAAGAGAGGGAATTGTAACCGTGAAATATTCCTGTAACAGTCACAGGGGGGCACCATTACCCAGGCAGTGTGGCTGATGAGATGAGTTTCTGCCTGCGAAAACTAAGCATTTCAGAAGTAAATTAGGATTAGGGTTAGGGTTTACAGTTAGGATTAAGGTTAGTCAGCGGTTAGGGTTAGGTTTCAGGGTGAGGGTTAGCGTTAGGCTTAGGGATATAGGTTGGGTTTATGTTTAGGGTCATTGTGATTAGGGTTAGAGTTAGGTATTAGGTGTTAGGGTTAAGGTTATGGTTTAGGATTAGGGTTGGGGTTAGGATTAGGGGTTATGTTTATGCTTAGGGATAGGGATTGGGATAGGGTTAGGGGTTAGCTTTAGTTTTAGGATTAGGGTCATTAAGGTTAGGGGTTAGGTTTACGGTTAGAGCTAGGGTTGGTTAGGTTTAGGTCTTACATTAAGGTTAGTGTAACCCTTAGAGTTAAGGTAACTATAAATAATATTGGTGATCCCAAGTGACCTGTGCTGACACTCAGTTGAGGGGAGACTTCTGTGGGAGAGCTGTACCGTTGCGCTTCCTGCTGTATTATTTCTATTGGGGGAACAGGGACACCAGGGACAATTTTCTGGGATGGGAAGTAGTTGTACAGCTGGAATTCACTCTCACAGCAGTAGATATAGACACTACAGTACTTACACAGGGCCAGCAGGGCTACCAGCCCCATCAGCAGCACCAGGCACAGCACGAGGAAAGAAAAGGCCACTGGCTGCCATATGGAAGATGAGGGAGAGGCTCCTGAGACAAAAAAACAACCCATTCAGCAACAAAAAAACCCAGCTTTCCTCACCACACAGTGGTATTACCTCCTCCCTGACAACACCAGTTCACCTTTATACCTTTTGCAGAGCCTCTTTTTTTCTTACTGCAGTATTTTTTATGACTGTTCTGAATTTCCTCGAGTCATTTTTAGAAAATATCTATTTATCCACTGATAACATGTATTAACTGAGGCTCTAGTGTTTTAAAATAAAACTTCTTCTCATGAGACAGGTAAACTGATTAGATTTTGTAGTTCCCACGGTCCTGGAAATAATAAAACAATCTCTAATACTTCTCCACCTTGAAATGGAAAAATTACCATTTGGTTTTGGATAATTGCTTCTAGAACCTGTGACTGGTATTTCTAAATGTTGAACATTAGACTGTACGTCTTTCTTCAGGCTCTTTCTCCAAATTTCGATGGTGGTTCAATGTCTAATCAGGTATATAGTTCTCCAGAATTTTACAGCTAACTATCCCCCGATTTAAATATTTTCTTTTATATATATACATATACATATATATATATGCATTTTTCCCTTTTGGGAAGCAGTGCTCTGCAATTTTCTGCATTGCTCTTTCATATGTATTTTAGAGTGTTCAGGTTAATTGAAAAGTATTACACACGTCAAGCATTGTACTGAAGTCCAGTACATCAGAGCAAGCACCTCCAGGGAGTTAACCTTTTGTTAGGTGAGAACAAACACCCTCCAGAGGTGCCTAGAAGTCCAGATAGACTTGGCAACTAAAACTTACATAGCCAAAATTAAGGGAGATGACCCTAACCCTCGCCAGTTAAGGTAATTTGAATAGACTGCAGATGACACCACATTTGGGTGGTGATTGATATGCCAGAGGGTAAGGCTTCCTTTTAAGGGGACCTAAAAATCCTAGGAATGAGCTGTAAGTGCAGCAGCTGAACAAAGGCAAGTGTGAAGTCTGGCACCTGTAACAGTACAACTACAAGCACCAGCATAGGTAGGGGACTGACTGACTAGAAAGCAGCTATACTTTGAGGTCCTGATGGACAAGTTGAACATGAATCCTCAAGCGTGCCCTTGTGTCAGTGAAAGCTGATCAGCACTGGGCTGCATTGGCAAGACTGCAGCCAGCAGGTTGAGAGAAGTGATTATTCCACTCCACTTAACAGTCATGAAGCCACATCTGGGGTACTGTGTCCAATGTTGAGCTTCCCAGTTCACCAGAGATGTCATCTAACTGCAGAGAGTCCAGCAGAGGAACACTGAGTTTGTCAGGGACCTACAGAGAGGCTGAAGGATCTAGGCTTGTTTAATCTGGAGAAGAGGAGGCTAAAGGAGGACCTAATTTCAGTCCTCCACTATCTAAAAGGGCTTTATATATGGAGCCAGACTCTTCTCAGAGAGGCACAGCAAAAGGATGCATTATGACAGTCACAAGTTGCATCAGGAAAACTTCCATTTAGATGTGAGGAAAAAAATTCTTCGCTTTCAGCACTGGAACAAGTGCTCAGAGAGGCTGTGAGATCTTCATCCCTGGGCATTTCCAAAACTCAAGTGGACAAGGCTCTGAGCAACTTGATCAGACTTCAGAGCTAGCCCTTTCGAGAAAAAGATTGGAAAAGGTGAATTATAGAGGTCCCTCCCTACCAAATTTGGTCATAAGTCTATCTGCTTTACCTGTTCTCTGTGCATATCAAAAGATCATTTTAAGAGTTTTCTGAGCTTGCCAACCTGTTTCTTTCCAGGAAGCTCTGCCCCTAGATCACACTCACTGATATCCTTGGGTTTCTGGCTACTGCTTCTCAAGAGCTTCTCTTCCATCCATCTTGTCAAGTGGTCATTCTCAATGATCTTTTCCAGACAGCACCAAAGTGATGTTAATTTAGTCTTTGTCTACTCTGCCTAACCTGAAAATAGCAGCAATGATATTTATTTCACACATAAGCCACCTGGTGAATTTCTGAGCCTCAGCAACAGTACTCAAGTCATCATTTTATGGTCTCAAGCATTCCCCGGGCACAATCCACTACCTTAGTTAGCACTCAGCTTGTTTATAGAAAAGCTTTGAGTATGAACAAATAAAAACATACTCCTATCAGAGCTTACATTCACTATTATGACTGATAAACAGGGCACCTTTCTACTCCCCATAGCTGAGGAAATTGCTTCCATTTCCAAGGCCTTCATTATCTGATATCAAGCCTTCATCTCTTGTAGTGCCCTGCTGTAATAAATGAGTCCTACCAAAATAAAATTTAAAAAATCTATAGAAAGGTGGAATTTGTCTTCTGTGTTGAAGTAAATGGAAAAAAATAATTGGAGTAAAGATAAGCTTCGAAAAAAAACATCTGTGATCATAAACTATAGTACACAAGACTCCATTACGATTATTCTCTCTGTTGTTTCTATGAACATTTATCTAAGAATATGCTATAAAGTTTAGAAGGATTATAAAACAATCAATAGGACCATGCAAATTCAAGTTATGCCCTGATTTAGATAGAAAAGCTAATTTCCATCTGTACTTACTGTCTACTCTGGCACAACTGGCCAGAGCCTTAAATGTAGAACATTTGTTGTTGCTTGAATATCCAGAAGTAATAACTGAAGCTGAGGGTCGTAAATTTAAAGCAGTGTAGCCCTCCTCATCCTCCATCTCCAGCTCATCACACTTCTTCCCTACAGTAGGAGTACTTTGGGAGTAGGGGCACACTACAGCGAGACCAATGCTGGGGCGATGGGAATGGTTCACATTTCATCATTTCCAGTGAAACCACAGAGGAAGCTGGCTCTGTTCTGATTACTGTGTCATAGTAAAAGTGTAACATATTGAAAGCAAGTTAAGGAGTTAAAGTAGCACTGTCAAGGATGGGTGTTTTCTTCCTGAATGTGAAGATTGGGAGTCTAGGTTCCTGGTTAGAACCTAAGACTGTTTCATTTAACTATCCACCTGATCGGACCCTGTAAAAACAGCAAACATCAAGATTTTCTACCTCCTTAAAATAAGACACTCTAGAAATAGTTGCTATTTTGAGTTAAGGTGTGAAGGATATCTGTTCATGTATCAGGGCACAAATACAACACAACAACTGCACAGAAAGCAATAGGCTGCATTTCCATACACTGTTATGAAATAAATGAAAAATGAAATTATTTATAAAAATTCACTGAAATAAATGCTAGAAGGGGAAAAGTTGAGCTGAAAGGATGGTAAGGCCAGGAGCTTGGCAGGATTCACACAACCACTTAGCCTGTGTCAGAGAAAGACCAGACTACACTGAGGACCTCTCTGCTGTTGCACTGTACGCAGAAGTCACTGTGCCGAAGTGGCTTATCCATCCTCACTCTCCATCTCTAGCTCTCTGCAGTGCCTTGCTCCAGTGCTGAGCTGTAGTTCTTAAATATCTTCAGTAACCAACTCTCCTTAAAAGAGCACTTGCCCAGACATGATGAGTTGCATCATGGTGACAGGGTGAGTCAGAAGGAAATTGTGCGAGAGAGGAATTTCTGTGGTAGCTGTTCCTGCTCCTGTGTGTAAAGTTCAGAGTGTCCCATTTGCAAAATAATATCAACAGACTGGAAATATGCTGTAATGACTGGTCTATTCTTCCTGTCTTGCTGTGCAGATAATGTTTTCAGAGCAGAAATGTCTCTGGCTGCATGTATTTCTTGCATTATATCTTACCTATATGCAAAGAGAAGGCCTGATGGAAAAGTTGGGACTAAATGGTGCTTATAGTCAGTTTTGTTACGCAGAGAGGCATACAAGGAGTAGCAGGCACTGTGTATTCATGGTGTATCCATAATATCCTAACAAAAACCTCATACTAAATATGGACCAGAAATACTTGTCTATCAGGCCTGAAAAATGTATATTGGCACCTTAGTGTGAAAAGGGCTTTTCTGTAGATAACTAGGAGTCAAGTGTGTCTGTGCTACTGAATTTCATTGCAAGTTTTCATGACAGTAACCTCTTCAGTCTTAGCAGCAGATTCTCAAGCATGTAATGAATCGCCTTTGGCAAAACTTTTCTCCAACCTGATTTTACTCTGCAGAGGAAACAGAAGGTAAAGTAACTTTCTTGTATTATTTTGGTAGCTCTGAATTCAATAAGCAGTCTGTTAATTATATCACTTTTTTATTCTACTCACCTTTTAAAACAGATCCTGCTGTAAGAACAGAAATAACAAAAGCAGTAAGATGGGGCTTCGTCATTACACTCTCTATTCTTGTAAAGATCTAGGGCAGGCAAAATTTCTCATTTCTTCAGATTAAAATGAAAAGAAAGGTAAACTATGGCAGGAAGTTTGAGTCTACATTTGAACACAGCCTGTGTACAAATGTTTGTCAGCAGGCTGGACAAAACAGGGTTTATTAACCAGAACATGAGCTTTCAAATTGCATTAGCTGGAGTCTATCACTGTGGGTGACGTGGGGAGGAGTGGAATTTAGACATGGGAAACACACTGTTGTATGAAACTGGGATTCAAAAATGCACATACACGAACAGTACATTTCTATGTCTCTTCTGCTGTAAGGAAAAGCTCCTTTCAATGGAAAAAGGGGATACAGTCAGTGCATCCTTAAGCTCTATATGGTTACACCACCACATTTGCCAGTTTCAGCCTTGCTGGATGAGGTTGTTCACTGCAGTGCTCTGAACGCCTGCAGTGAATGGTTGGACACCGCCTCCTGTCTTTCTTCTCTGTGGATGATTTTGTCTTTCTTTCTTTTTTTTTTTCTTTTGTGTTTCAGTCATTGTTTTTTGTGGAGAAGCAGCTAGTTCTGGTGCACTGTGAAACCGTACTCTAACCCCACCTTTCTTTACAGTTACAAGTACAGTCGCTGCAGCAGAGACTGCTTTTGGGCTGCCAGTAAATTGGCCCAAAAGATCAAGGCCACAGCAAAATATGATGTAGCCTTGTGGCTGGCTGTCAGCATGGTGAGCTGTCAGTCTCAGCTCGTGCTTGTTTTCAACAAACTGCAGAAACAACTAGGATTGGCACATCTGCTCTTAGGCATGCATCATTAATGAAAAAACATCCTGGAAAGATCTTTCCTGATTCCTCACATTCACTCTAATATAAGAGAAAACAAGATCAGACTTTTTTTTTTTTCTTCCTTTTTTAATTTTTCTGTCAAATTACAGCAAAGCCCTTCATTAACAAGAAAGGATGCACCATGAATACAGGTCAGGATACCTTCCAGATGAGATTTCTTATTTCAGTGTAGCTGGGGAAAATGTGGGCCCACTGTGGTGACAGAGGATGCAGAGAAGGTGTAGTTGCTAAATGCCTTCTTTGCTTCGGTCTTTACTGCTCAGGCCAGCCCTCGGGAGTACCAGGCTTGCAGGTAACAGAGAAAGTCTGGAGGAAGGAAGATTTTCCCTTGGTTGAAGAGGAACAAGTTAGAGAAGAAGTAAGTAAACTGGATACCCACAAGTCCATGGGGCCTGATGGGATGCACCCACGAGTGCTGAGGGAGCTATCAGAAGTCATTCATGGGCCACTGTCCATCATCTTTGAAAGGTCCTGGAGAACGAGTGAGGTGCCTGAGTACTGGAGGAAAGCCAATGTCACTCCAGTCCTCAAAAAGGGCAAGAAGGATGACCCGGGAAACTACAGGCCAGTCAGCCTCACCTCCATCCCTGGAAAGATGATGGAAGAGCTTGTTCTGGCTGTCATCTCCAAGCATCTGGAGGAGAAGAAGGTTATCAGTAGTCAACATGGACTCACCAAGGGGAAGTCATGTCTGACTAATCTGATAGCCTTCTACGATGGCGTGACTGGATGGGTGGATGAGGGGAGGGCAGTGGATGTTGTCTACCTTGACTTCAGCAAAGCTTTCAACACCGTCTCCCACATCATCCTCACAGGCAAGCTTAGGAAGTGTGGGTTAGATGAATGGACAGTGGGGTGGATTGAAAACTGGCTAGCAGATAGAGCTCAGAGAGCTGTGGTTAGTGGCACAGAGTCTAGCTTTAATAAGTCTTTAATAAGTGGTGTTCCCCAGGGATCAGTACTGGGTCCAGTCCTGTTCAATATATTCATCAATGACCTGGATGAAGGGATAGAGTGTACCGTCAGCAAGTTTGCTGATGACACAAAACTGGGAGGGATGGCTGACACGCCGGAAGGCTGTGCTGCCATACAGCGTGACCTGGACAGGCTGGAGAGTTGGGTGGAGAGAAACATAATGAAATTCAACAAAGGCAAGTGTAGGGTACTGCATCTGGGGAGGAATAACCCCATGCATCAGTACAGGTTGGGGGCTGACCTCCTGGAGAGCTGCTGTGTGGAGAGGGACCTGTGAGTCCTGGTGGACAACAGGATGACCATGAGCCAGCAATGTGCCCTGGTGGCCAAGAAGGTCAATGGTCTCCCAGGGTGTATCAAGAAGAGTGTGGCCAGCAGGTCAAGGGAGGTCATCCTCACCCTCTCCTCTGCCCTGGTGAGGCCACATCTGGAGTACTGTGTCCAGTTCTGGGCTCCCCAGTTCAAGAAGGACAAGGAACTGCTGGAGAGGGTGTAGCAAAGGGCTACAAAGATGATTAGGGGACCGGAGCATCTTTCCTATGAGGAAAGGCTCAGGGACCTGGGTCTTTTTAGTCTGGAGAAGAGAAGACCAAGGGGGGATCTTATCAATGCTTATAAACACTTAAAGAGAGGAGGGTGCCAAGTGTATGGGAACAGTCTTTTTTCAGTGGTGCCCAGTGATAGGAGAAGAGGTAACGGGCACAAATTTGAACATAGGAAGTTCCATCTAAACATGAGGAGGAACTTCTTTACTTTGTGGAAAGCAGAGCATGGGAACAGACTGCTGAGAAAGTTTGTGGAGTCTTCCACTCTGCGGACATTCAAAACCTGCCTGGATGCCGTCCTGTGCAACCTGGTGTAGGTGACCCTGCTGTGGCAGGGGGTTTGGACTAGATGATCTCCAGAGGTCCCTTCCAACCCTGACCATTCTGTGATTCTCTGGTATGAATGCTGACAGACACTCTGGGAAGTCATCAGGGCTGTGTCTGCACTGCAGGACAGAAGCACTCTGCATTTTCACCCCCAAAGGGAGGAACAGCCAGGAGAGGAACTCAGAGGAGCAGCTGGGAGAGGTTATGTTAGAGAGGGGTGAATGTAAACCGCAGAGAGGAAGAGAAATCCACTAAGGTTTCTGGAGTGTGAAATTGGTATTTCAAAATAACACCTGAAATGTGCATGTTGGTGGTCAGAAACTGCTGCGTTATGCTGAGATTAGTAAGGCACTAGAACAGCCTCTTGAAGGGAATGACTAATGCTTTAGCAGCCCAGCTGCTATGCTGGTGGTAAATGATCCACAATAAATAATCTGGGATGCAATCCACAAGGAATACACAAGTCTCCAGGGAGGACCAAGCTAGGAATTTGTGGACTTTTTGCTCAAATCAAAACACTGTTATGGGACTGCGATTTTTTATTTCAACCTGACTGTCATTGTTCTACAGAGATGTGGGGGGAGATATTTTGTTCATTAACACTGCTTGGGGTATTTTCATTATGGTTGGGTTTGTAGACCCTTGCTCAGCACATTAAGTTAGTAGTATGGTGTTCCAGGGAATATCCTACAAATACATAAAAGGAGGTTCTGTTCATGCCTCTGACAGGACCCTAGCATAAATCCTGCAATAGATCAAAAAATAATAAAATTAGGAAAGTAGAAAAGCAGAAAAGAAGAGCAGAATTATTACAGGGGGGAGAATTAAAAAGAAAAGAAAAAGAAAAATGTGAATCAACAGTGCCAGGAAGAAGTATAGAGAATGCAAGAGAGTGAGACATTTATAGCTGAAGGGTGTCTTCTCCTGTGACATGTGCACAAGTCATTACAAGAACTATGAAACCCTGTGCTCCAGAGAAAATATGATTATTCATACAGTTCAGGAACACTTTGTCTCACCTTCTGAGGATAACTGCGTGTGTGTATGGTATACTCCAGCCTACTAGTATATTAAAGCAGTCAGATCAACAAGACATCAGAAGTGTCTCCTGAATGGAAATGTTTAATTCTCATTGTTTGTGTTGTGTTACAGCTGTACAGTTACGAACCGGCAAGTGATATCAGGACTGTATGAATGGATGCTGGGAGAGAAGCAGTATCTTTACATGCTTGCCTTGTCACTGTGCTTTTTTTTCCTGGCCATCACTTCCGGCCATTTTGTCCATCATCTGTGTTGGTTAAAACTGAGTAATCATTTGGCAGTTTTGGATCTGGAATGACAGACTTGGGTTGCTCCTGGAGCCTGTGACCATGCTTATTGCTTTAGTATGAAGGTATTTTTACATATATCTAAAGGAGAATGAAAACAGGAAAATGGAATAGATCTGATGCAAAATAATTAAACTCTTATGTGATAGTTCTGTAAAAAAACCCCAAAATTAAAAAAGCCAACCTTGCAGAATGTCTTCTAGCTTCTGATAATCATTTTGGGCTGACAAACCAGTCCTTCTGCCAATGGTTGTTTCCTCGCTGTAATTGGATGGCGGGCTTTTCACAGATATAGTAATGCTTTTCTTTGCATGTTGTGCTATATATGGCAGTATAATAAAAATATCCACATTGTCTGACAGAGTCCATATGTTCTGTCCTAAGAAAGAAAAATATTTATGTTGCATCTCATTTCATTCAAATGGTGCATCCTTGCCCCTTCCAAAAAGAGCTGTTTTTGCAAGAATTATGTGATTTTCATGAAGAATATATACCCCCAACAAAGAAATAAAACATTTAGTGACATTGCACACCAACTCCTAGGAGGCTGACCCTGTTTTAAACATGCCAACAAGCACACCCAGCAGACTGTAAGGGTGGATCCTAAACCATTTCTAGTACCTGACAGTAAGAAACACTAACTCTTGAGTACTGACTGGAGGGTGTCAGTGACTGTTTCAATAGAAATATAGAGGAGACTGCCAAATAATGAAAAGGAAAATTGGCAAAACAGGTTTGGAAGCAAGAAGAAAAATATATTGTATTTCTGAAATAACATGCTAAACCCACGTGAAATGATTCTAGAGAATAGATAGTGTCTTATAGAAAAATAAAAAAGTATAAAATCAAAAGCATGAAATGATACACCTTTCCATTGGAGTTTTTCCTCGTGTCCTTACTGAAACAAGATGTTACAAGAGAAACATATGACATTTATGGTCAATCTGAAACTACACTGTGGAAATAAACTTTCTGCGTTTTGCCCAGTAATAATGCATAGATCACCCTCCAAGCGATTCTGGGCAAGGCCAAGAAAAATCTGAAATGAAAAAGTGAGACCCAAAATCCAGAGAAAGGTGCATAAAAGTTGGCTGTTCAATGTGCCCTTTGTGTCAGAGAAGCTGGCAGTTGCATGTGGGTGAGGACCAACTTTATGTATTGCAGGAAAGCTGCCGACTTACCAAGACTTTTGTTCTTCTGTAAGACCTGTGTTGTCTGCCCAATACCAGTCTCTCTGTTCAGTTCTAAATGTTAATCCAAGCCAGTATACTCCTTTATGAAATTTTTTTACCAATGCCTATGCAGAGTAAGCACAATTCAAAACAGATATTCAGGAAGATATTAAAAATAAATATTTAGGTTCAGAAGTTGAAAGCATTGATGAAAATTGCTTAAAGAACATAAATACCACAAATTGTTAACCTGTCAAGACAAATTCTGCTCTTAAAGGAAAAACCTAACATCAAAAGTAACAGAGAAAGTCTGGAGGAAGCAAAACTTTCCCTTGGTTGAAGAGGAACAAGTTAGAATACAATTAAGTAAACTGGATACCCACAAGTCCATGGGGCCTGATGGGATGCACCCACGAGTGCTGAGGGAGCTATCAGAAGTCATTCATGGGCCACTGTCCATCATCTTTGAAAGGTCCTGGAGAACAAGTGAGGTGCCTGAGTACTGGAGGAAAGCCAATGTCACTCCAGTCCTCAAAAAGGGCAAGAAGGATGACCCGGGAAACTACAGGCCAGTCAGCCTCACCTCCATCCCTGGAAAGATGATGGAAGAGCTTGTTCTGGCTGTCATCTCCAAGCATCTGGAGGAGAAGAAGGTTATCAGAAGTAGTCAACATGGATTCACCAAGGGGAAGTCATGTCTGACTAATCTGATAGCCTTCTACGATGGCGTGACTGGATGGGTGGATGAGGGGAGGGCAGTGGATGTTGTCTACCTTGACTTCAGCAAGGCTTTCGACACTGTCTCCCACATCATCCTCACAGGCAAGCTTAGGAAGTGTGGGTTGGATGAATGGACAGTGGGGTGGATTCAACAGTGGCTGAATGATAGTGCTCAGAGGGCTGTGGTTAGTGGTGCAGAGTCCAGTTGGAGGCCAGTAACAAGTGATGTCCCTCAGGGGTCAGTACTGGGTCCAGTCCTGTTCAATATATTCATCAATGACCTGGATGAAGGGATAGAGTGTACCGTCAGCAAGTTTGCTGATGATACAAAACTGGGAGGGATGGCTGACACACCAGAAGGCTGTGCCGCCATACAACATGACCTGAACAGGCTGGAAAGCTGGGCAGAAAAAAACCTGATGAGGTTCAACAAGAGCAAGTGTAGGGTACTGAATCTGGGGAGAAATAACCCCATGCATCAGTACAGGTTGGGGGCTGACCTCCTGGAGAGCAGCTGTGCGGAAAGGGACCTGGGAGTCCTGGTGGTCAACAGGATGACCATGAGCCAGCAATGTGCCCTGGTGGCCAAGAAGGCCAATGGTCTCCCAGGGTGTATCAAGAAGAGTGTGGCCAGCAGGTCGAGGGAGGTCATCCTCCCCCTCTACTCTGCCCTGGTGAGGCCACATCTGGAGTACTGTGTCCAGTTCTGGGCTCCCCAGTTCAAGAAGGACAGGGAACTGCTGGAGAGGGTGTAGCAAAGGGCTACAAAGATGATTACGGGACTGGGACTGGAGCATCTTTCCTATGAGGAAAGGCTCAGGGACCTGGGTCTTTTTAGTCTAGAAAAAAGAAGACTGAGGGGGGATCTTATCAATACTTATAAATACTTAAGGGGAGTGTGCCAGGTAGATGAGAATAGTCTTTTTTCAGCGATGCCCAGTGATAGGACTAGAGGTAATGGGCACAAACTTGAGCATAGGAAGTTCCATCTAAACATGAGGAGGGACTTCTTTACTTTGAGGGTGGCAGAGCACTGGAACAGGCTGCCCAGAGAGGTTGTGGAGTCTCCCACACTGGAGACATTCAAAACCTGCCTGGACGCCATCCTGTGCAACATGCTGTAGGTGTCCCTGCTGTGACACGGGGGTTGGACTTAGATGATCTCCAGAGGTCCCTTCCAACCCTGACGATACTGTGATACTGTGAAAAGAGAAAATACAGTAAATCTGTGTTTAATCGGAGAGAAGATACACTTCTCACTCTGGAGAGCAACGTCAGCCTCATCAACCTGATTTAAACCCTCCAGGCTAAACACTGAATAGTTTTCCCCCCTTTACTCATGAATCATTCCTCCCCCTTTACTCTGTTCTTAGCATTTGTCAACAGCAAAAAGGAAGCCTCTGCAGGGAGCTGTTGAGTTTGATTTGAACTTTCACACTTGACTCTAGCATTGTTAACTTATTCCCAAAAGCTGGACCATGACAAGTAGAAGAGGTCTCAAAGTTAAGCATTTAGTGATATGCTGTCCTTAAAAAATGCTCTGAGCAGAACAGGTAAGAATGTAAACTTTAATAATGCTGCCTTTCTCATTGCTGCTTGAGGGAATCTCTAAAGATTTGAATTCAATTTTTCTGTTCTCTTCCTTCCTTCACTTATCATTGCCAGTCCCAGTGCACTTCTGCATTTTCTCTTTTTCCTCATACCTCTCAATGCTGTGATTAAGGAAGCTAGAACAGACTGCACCTCACAATCTTTGCTGTCATCAGTTTGGGAGGGTGAGTATAAAGTTGTTCCCCTTTATTTCTGTGAGAAACCTTATGGCCTGCAGCTCAGGGAGAGGGGAACAGGCATTTGTTGAGTGCTGGAGAGCAGGCAGGCCTAGCCATGACTGCTAGCTCTTGGGACATCTTTCCTGCCTTCAGTCTTCCAATATGTCTGCTGCATCCAGAGGCAAAAGCATTATTTCACTCTACACCTGCCATTTTCTCTTCCCACCTCAGTTTGTTTTCATTTACTAGAAGATTAGGCCAGATTTCAGCAACTTGCTGCCAAGTGTTTTAATTTTGATTGAAAAGATGAGATCCACTTTTGCAGAAAGAACTTCTACAAGATGGGCAGGACTACGATTTGCTTATGTTGAGGCCACATTAAAAGAGGTTTTTGCTCTAATACCTTACCAAATCCTTGTATGGATCTATAATACTTGTTAAATTAGTGAAATCATTGCCCACAACAAAACAGCCATGAATCCATATTGACCAGTCATCCCAGTAAGTAGCCAGTCATGGCAAGCTAAGGCAAGATGGGCTGTCTCTCTCTAAAAGGGAGACCTCTGTCTCTCTCTGTCTCTTAAAGGGAGACCTAGACAGTTAGCCTGTCTGTGGAACAATATCTGGACAAATTACAGTCACAGCAGGATCCTTTTGCCCAATGCTCAGCTGCTCAAAGGGCCGCTCTTCATGTGGTGATGACCAGTCCTATGCCTTAGCACTGCCCGGGACACCCTAATCACTGTAGAAAAACTCCTGCTCACAGTGCCATCTGAGAAGATTATGTGTGGAGTAAGCAGCTGATCAGGCACATGAACTTCTTCCATGAGTGAGAAACAGAGTGAGAAACCAGTCCATACCAGCTTTGCCGCCTCTTTTATCAGAAGAAGAGTGGAGTTTTGTGAGGAACAAAACTGGTGACTCTGTTCCATAGACTTCTTTTCCTCAGAGTGATAGTAACATGTATCATCACCTTCCCACTTCCAGTTAGCAGGGCAGAGTACACAGTTCTGGCCTGGAAAAGGAAAACCATCACCTCGTTTCTGTTCCCAGACTGTCCCTCACAGAACACCGCTGTTGGCCTGTGATGACAGGATCCATAGGGACTGAGAGTGTTTGAGATGGCCCTCATTCAGTCAAAATCCCACTGTGGTCCCAGAAGGTTCAGATAATGACAGAGATAAAAATGGAATCATCTCCCTACCTCTCCCATTCCTTTAGCACTGGCAAGAGGTTCAGGTGTTGCAAATGGGATTTATTTAGCCTAATTTTAGGAGTCTTCAAAGGTGACATGAGTCAACCTATCTGGATTCCCATTTAGTCAATGAACAGAAGTAGGCGTGTCTCATGCATGCTTTTGCTGTCATTTCAGGTATCTTTCTTGTATCCTTGCATTACCAATTTCTTTTCATTGACTAAAAGGAAGACCTAGACAGTTAGCTTGTCTGTGGAACAGTATCTGGACAAATTACAGTCACAGTAGGATTCTTTTGCCCAATGCCCCTACTCCTTAGAGTACAATTTCTGAAGAGAACTATTGCTTTGGCTGGCTCATTGTCAGATGCCAGTTAAATAAGTGAGCTGTAGCCAACTGATTTCAGAAACAGCCCTGCACTGTACACTGTCAGGAGACAGGGAGTGAACTCCCAGACTGGTTTAGCTATGCTTCACCACACATCACTTCTGACTTTAGGAGTTTCCTGTCTTATCTGGGGTCAGTACTAGCACTCTGTCCTGTGTGTGGACTGCTGTTCACACAGAATGCAGTAAGTTGTTTAATTCTCAGGCACCACTGTGAAATTGCCTATTAGATAAGCATGTTGTAGAGATCCCTGAACTAGTGCTGATGGGACCTGGCATGTCCAGAAGGCAATTCACAGAACCCTTTTCTTATGGAAACTAAATCCCGAAACCCTGGTACCACTGCCAGGTCCCACACTAGTGCACATACAGCCAGGCTGGGTGCCTCTCTCTGGGCACTGCATGAGGCAGACATGCTCATTGCCTACTTTCTAGGTGGTCACATCTGAGAAAACACAAGCTCACCTGAGGAGACAGACGTTAACAGACATAGAAGACACATCATTTACCATTATTTTTAAAGTTTTTTTTCCCCATCCAAGCACAGCTGATTTCCTATTGCTTGCAGCATATTTGAGAAATTTGTGTGCAGCTCATTCTTTGTTATGTTGAGGTCTCTAAGTTGTGTCCTGTAGTCCTTGGAGATCTGGAAAACTGAAATTCACAACAAGACATTTTCCAGTGCTGTCCTTCAGAAAGAGTGGGATGCAGATAGGGAATGTCTTAGAAGATGATTAAGGATAAATAAACCATTTGCGATAAATGTTATTCCTCCCTGAAGAGTTGCATGTAAGGGCTGCTGAGATGGAGAACATTTGCATAGTGGATTTCTTATTATTTGGCTATGAGTGAACAACAAAATAAAAGTGTTACTTTTTTTCATATATTTCCATTGTGTATCTTTCTCTTATGTTGGGTTCCAGGCTGTGCTTTTTTCCTAAAAGTGTGAACTTCAGTTCTGGATTGCAGTGGAACTGTTGCGGATGGGCGGTAATGGGCACAACCTCTTCACTGTGACACAAAGCTTTTCCCTTCGCTTCAGGTCCAGCATTATCAAAGAGGAATCACTCCATCATTAGGCAGTACAGCAGAAATGTGGATACAGTTTTTAGGAGACCAGATAATGGCAGCCAGAGCAAGCAGTGAATCTCCTACTCCACCCCTTTCCAGCTCGCCTCCACGTCGCTCATTTCTAGCCTCATCACATCAAGAAGAGGACAAAGATGCTGCGGCAAGGGAAAATATCTGGTTTGCCTGGTTGTCTGTTCTCAGCTGAACCAGAAATTGCACCTGAAGGACATGTCAGTCTGATACTATTCAGTAGCTTGAGCACCCCAGTACACAGAAATGCATCAGTACTTACATAAAACTGTGAGGGTCACCAGCGCCATCAGCAATGCCAGGCACAGCGTGAATAAAAGCAGGACTACTGGCCAGCAAGAGCGGGACGAAGTGGGAGGCTCTGGGAGGAATTCAGTCATGAAATGGCGATGCGATACTAAGGGAATGGTGAACACGTTAGCCTCATTATATTGCAGCCATCTTTGTCAATAAATAATTGCTTTTACTTTACAGTTGTATATTCCTGCTGTAGAGTCTTCGCACACAGCAAAAGATGCCCAAACAAAGTAAGAGAGTGAGAGATCACAATAACTCAGTGGAGAATGTGGACAGCTTTGGTCCTTTCAAAGGCCATAGACTGTGGCAAGAAATATATTAAGAAAGCAAGATATTGAAAAATCTAGAAAGTTGGTTGCTCAAAGCCGAAAACAAATATGCACTGTATAGTTCTGGTAATTTGTGATGTGCGGCATCTGTCTGTGGTAATCTGGTTAACTTGAGTGCTACAGTAAACTCCTCTGGTACTTTATAGTAGTTTGAGATTTCTAGCTAGGAATTCATAGAGATTTTTTTGGTAATAAGTGTTACAGCCTCGATACAGAAATGAGTGCTCAATGAGGAGATAAAGGAACAATCTTTTCCTGAGCAAAGGAAATTTTAAGCATGTCAATCATCCAAAGGAGACCCTATTTATAGGAGCTGGAAGATTTCATGGGTTAAGATGCACTGAAGGAGGGAGAAAAAGCATTCATTTTTTCAGGGAAGCACTAAATCTAAGGCAGATATTAAAGTAGTCACTATATGGACTTTGTGGAGAGCTGCAACCAGCTTGACTTAATCCAACAAAGACAGTGGGAGTGTGGAGAGGAAATTGCTCATCTAGAAAAAGGAAAGGGGTATTCAAAACTCGGGAATGAATTGCTGAAGGAGTAGGAACTGAAATTTAGTGTGCCAAGCTGAAGGAACAGGAATGGAAACTACGCAGTGTGCCTCTCCTACAAATAACCTGTGGTCAGCTTCTGTGGTGAAGTAATCCTGGGCAGAATGTTGTACAAGACCTCACTCTATAGAAATATGAGTTGATTAATATTCAGGTGAAAGAGGATTGAGCAATGGATGTTGTCTTGAATTGGTAACACAGATCACTGCTGGCTTATATTCAACCTCTCATTCACCCTAAACCCCAGGTCCTTTCCAGCTTTCCCAGCAAGCCTGCTCTCAGTCTGTACCGCTGCCTGGTATTAGCCCAGCCTCAGTGCACAACAACTTGTGGAGCTTCATGGGATTTCTGATCACCCAGTCCTCAAGTTTCTCAAGGTTCCTCTGTTTTGAAGGTCTACCACTTGGTAGCTTCAGCCACCACCCCTAGTTTATATAGTTCATTATAAATTCGCTGAAGACACACTCTGTGTCATTTTTCAGGTCATTGATGAAGATATTAAACAATATGGGCTCTGCATCAACCCTTGAGGGACCCCTGGGGGACTCTGCCACCAAACAGATGTTAAGACATTAGTTACTCCCCTTTGAGCCTGGTAGTCCAGCCAGTTTTCAATCCACTTCACAGTCCGCCATCGAGCCCATAACTTTCTCACTTTTAAAATGACAATATTGTAAGAGACACTGACAAAAGCCTAGCTAGGTATATATTACATCTGCCACAGTCCCTGAATCTGCATTTCATCACAGAATTCAACCCCAGTTTAAGGAAGTACTCTAACTGCTTGGTATTGCATAAACCAGAAATACCCAGGCCCTTCACAAAGAGAAAGAACATCTCTCTTCTGCATTATTTTCCAAAGTCTGATCTCACAGGCATACAACAGATACACTCAGAGATAAAGCCTGCCCAGGAGAATCGCATACCTTATAGATCCTGATAAGATTTAAGAATGCATTGACTGCTGGGACATATGAATATTTTTAAGGTTGAAGTGCTTCTGTACATGCTCTGAAGCTGAATATTAGGTGCCTGGAGAACTTCAGTAGTAGAAATTTGACTCCCTAAGGCAGGCTGCTAACTAGACTCATGAGTTGGAGCAAAAGGGCAAAAATAAGTTGTTCCTACCCCTACAGAGTCCCAGCCCCAAGATGAAGACTGAAAGCATTCTAGTCCATGCTTCCTGGAGCTTTTAGATGAGAAGAGACAAAGATTTTGTAGTTTGAAAGTGTGATTTCATAAACAAATACAAAATATTTTCTGGGCAGCAATATGAATCAAGACCGAGCAGTAGTTTTAGCTTTGGCTGTTTTAATTAAAGTATTGCCTCAAGAGTTTCTTCAGATAATGGTTCCCTGTACTGTACTTTGTAAACTCACACTGCTTCTGCTACATCCTAGCACAGCTGAAGGGGCATCGGGCTGGCTTCTCCTTCTTGTACAGTACTGCCCTGGAATGGATATATTTATTCATTGTGGTTGTTCCAATTTGATGTTTGCAAAATAATGCACAGACTGTGCTGTGCACTCTCAGAATGGTGCTTTCTCATCACAAGATAGGTGTTGTCTACTCTGGGACATAGAAACAGGACATCTGGAGTCATATGAAGATACTGGTGTCATTGGACATTAAAGGAAAAGAAGCTCAGAGCTTAACACAAAGACAGTTCAGATTTTTACTTTTTTTTTTTTTTTTGTAAGCCCCTGAATTATACTTTGGCAACGCTCAAAACCACAACTTAGCATATCAATGTTCAAAAAACATACATTCAAAAAGCATAACATACATTCAAGAAACATAACAGCATTTGAAACCACTGCTCTTTGATACAGAATTCCTCAGAGGATTCCTTCTGAATCACAAGCAAGTTGTCATCTTGTTTGTAAACCTCTGCTCCAGAGCCTCACCCTACAAACAACTAGCATTCTTTATATTCTTTGTTCCAATGAGTTGCACCACTCAAATCTAGTATTCATCTTCACAATTTAACACAAATCAAGCAAAATTAATTCAAAATTAGTATTTAAAATGCATTGAGCCTTGTAACAGATATAGCCATTTCAAAGACCAGTGCCTTAATTCAGGCTAGCCCTTCAGAAGTGGAATAAAGTGAGTCAGCTGAAGCTAATTCAGTTCTAAGCTTTGAATGCAAATGCATGAAGACATTACACGGAACTGATCCACTTTAAAAATTAGGTCAGGTTAACTCTTTTGAGGTTTAGAAAATAAGGACTATTTGTGGAGTTTGGTATAACTCTCAGTAACATGCTTCTCCGAGAAATAATAAGATCACTATTTCAGCTATACCTTTCAAACTCTAAAAATTTCAGGCAGAAATGACAGCAACAAAAAACTGGATACATTTATAACTAGTATAACTTTTGTGATATTAACAAAGCTAACAAAGGCCCCTTGGGAATATAATTAAAAATATTTCCCATCTCATCTACTTTAGCAAGAATAAATCATAAAAGCATCATAGATACTACACCTTTTTCCTTAGTAACTTCGGGCTCTGTGATATTATCCACTTCATAGCTGTTTCCAAATTTCAGATTAGCATATGTTACTTCTTCTGTCATAGCTGGTAAAAAGAAAAGCGTCAGAACAAAAAGGTAGAAAAAGATATAGCATTTGCAGCTTGTACGCTAGAAAGAAAATCTGCCCCTTTGCGGGGTTTCCTTATATCGGCAGACACAAATGAAACAGCAGAGACATAAAGATACGTCTGAACTTCCTCAATCACAGTACTGCCAAGAAAATGTTCCTTTCTCCCTCATTGCTATATTCTCTTTCTTCCTCTTTACCTCACTTCTGTCCTCCCTGACTAGCATATATTTCTTTCTGCCATTATTAAAGAAAACGCAGCCACTTTTGCAGAACTTTTCTCATTAGAACTCTTCTTCTTTTGGATAGACAATATTTAATTCCTGATTACATCAGGTTCAGGCTTGAAACACAGAACTGAATGAAATGTTTTACAGCTTTGAGGCTGTCTTTTAGTTTGGGCAGCTGTATTCAGCAGCAGATTTGCGATCACACTTCAGTTTCTGTTTCCTAACAGAATCTGCTGAAAGCAAACCAGACAGTGGACTTGCATCTTAAAGCTAGCAAATTGTGCTCTCGTCCAAAAGAAATAAGCACTTGTGCTCGAAGTTGGCACCTCAGCTAGGATATGTCAGGGTGTTGGCTCTTGACTTTCATGCCACCTTCCCAAAGTGATTGTTTGGCCTGGGAGTTCTAAGTCCCCAGCCTAGAAGGACCTCTTGACAAAGGTGACAACTCAGAAGATATTTTCTTCCACTCATTTTCCTGGCATTCATGTTTTATTTCCATTTCTGGGATAATTTTCTCTATTCTTCATTTCTTCTCCAGATCTATGGCACGAGGAAAAGCATACACTAACACTCAGATTTTGAGACTGCACAGTAAAGTGAGTCTTCAAGAAAACAAATTTCATATATCTCCCTCACAGAGATGGACACAGCTGTAGAAATTACCTTTCTCTGAGGTGAATAAACAGTCCTACAGAGGAAAAGAAATGACAGGGAGTCCTGGTTAGCCAAGGAGGGAGTACATGTTTCATTGCATGAGAAACTGGCCACCTGCTCTGGTGCTGTGCACTGCATTTCTCTGGAGAACAGCAATTCTTTGTTATTATGGTAGGGCACTGCTTTGCTGAACTATCGCTATTATGCAAAGAGTTGTCTAAGGCAAATTTTCTAACATGTCACAAATTTTGTAAATGGCATAACTGAGACCACGAGACAGGATCTTCTAGAGCAAAAGCAAAAAATTCAGTTGGTGCTGAAACATCAGTGATTCTATCTGGAGTAGAAAGGCAGACAGATACACTCCTTAATGAAAACAGAAGCAAGAGAATAGATTATCTGGGGAATTTTGCACCCCTCTTCATGATGTTTTTTAACACTTCCACAGTTGTGAAACCTTAAATGTGCATGACGAAAACAGGATGTCTGGAGTTACTGGTACAATTTTTGCAATTTAGAAAAAATGATGAATAGAACAGAAATAGATTAGGCATGCACATTACCACCTGAGTGATTAGCATAAAGCTTATATACGCTCTTCTACCCTATGTTAGGAGTGTAAAGCATTCTGAAAATGAGCAGGAGTATAAACTAATCCTCCTTTGTACTTCTGGACCTGCATAACTCAGACTTAGGCTTTAATTTTTACTTTACTGAGAAAACTAACCAAACATTATTCTTTATGTCAATGCTAAAATCAAAATGACTAGTCTAAATTAACAAAAGAAATTTTGATTGTTAAAATACAGGATTGGCTGTGTAGATGGAACATAAAAAAATGCATTTAATACAAAATATCAAAAAAAACAGCCAAGGTTTCAATAAACCAAACCCTACTAAAAATCAACTTGACCTGTTTTTTGGTTTTTGGGGGGAATTTTTTTGGATCGTTGTTTTTTCCCACAAATGTGCTTGTTTAGGGAAGTGTCATTGGTAAGACATGTTTATTTGTAAATACTTAAAATGATTCATCAGTTTTGTGCACCAAAATAACTGGAGCTTTTGGAAGTCCCACTCTACATCCTCTCTTAGGCACCTCAGTTTTCAGAGTATCTTCATTAACTTAAATGAGGCAAGCCAGCACCCAGCACCTCTGAACGCTGCAATGTTTTCATGTAGGCATTAAGAAAAATAAACATCTGTATAATTATATCCTTTTTATTTATTTACTGTGTATTATAATTTAATATTTGGCTATTGCTCCAGACAATCAGAAATTAAAACCATTTAAGAGAAACCATACATAAGGTCTAAAATGGAGAAACTAAGATAAGACTCTAACAGAAAACCTATATAGTCCTCCTACTGTAGTATGACTACTTGTCAGCTGAGAAATGCCGTCTCTTCTCCATTTCTTAACTGACCCTTATACAGAGTGAGGAAACTTCTGGCTGTTTGAAATATTAAAATATTAAAAAATGGCATAAATGTGAGAATTTCAGCATTTGTTTTATCTAGGCAGCTGATTCCCACAGACTTCTGGACTTACATGAAGAAGCCCTTGCTGTTTATTTTGTTGATACATAATTTGTTGTGCGACAACTCAAAATGTGTTGGGAAGATCTGGAAGGCTACAAACATCGTTTACAAGTTGACAGTGCTGAAGGTAAATAGGAGAAAGATTTCTTGACTGAATCTAAAACAAAGACTGTTTCTAATTTGTTGTAACCAAATATGGCTACAGTTCATTCTACAGTTGATTCTTAAGGAACAGAAAAATCAAAATGGGGTGAAATACAATAATGCAAATGGCAAGGCCACATATATGGGAGCTGGTAGCCAGAATTTTCAGAATCAGAAAGGGCTCAAAAAGAGAAGGACCTGAGTATAATAATACTTCCCATGAGTGTGAGTAGGAACTAGGAATATACTGTGGCTGTGAAGATCTCATACCAGTTACATCAAAGAAAGTATCTAGAACAAAGGTAGTGAAATTTAAGTGCTGATACATAAAGCAGTAGTGACACTACATCTAGAACCCTCTGCAGCAATTGTTCCGATCACCAAACTTTAAGAAAGATATGATCTGTTTGGAAGAGGTGAAGAGAAGGGCTATCTGTAAAAACAGTCAGATAAAGTTTCTGTCATACTTCAGGAGACTAAATGATCTTCGATTGTTTATCCTTGCTAGTTAAAGACAAGTAAGGTTATTGTACTCAAGTAAGGTTCTTGTGCTCAAGAACGTCTGCCCAAGAGTAAAGGATTATAGCCTAGTTTATGAATATTTTAAATCTGTAAATTAGAACAAAATTTTCTTACACAGGATAAGTGAAACTCTGTAGTAGCTTTCAGACAGGAGTATCTGTTATAATGCAACCCTCCAAGTAAGCTGATCTTACACTTTCTTCTTCCCTTTTGGAAAAATAGGCCTTTCCCAAAATACAGGTTGATAGTCATAGATAAAGTTCATTAATTACTGCTGTACTCATAAAAACCCATGCAAAGTCAAATATAATGGGAAGGATCCTTTCAGTTATAAGGTGCCTTTGTTTCAAACTAAACCACAAACCCACTATTACAAAAGGAAAAACAAGCAAACAAGGAAACCAAGAGAACCCTCAAACCCAAAAAAGCTATAGCAGAACTAGCTGCATCCCTAAATCTCACAGCTGCTCATCTAGGCATGTAATACACCAGAGTTGAGGCAACATGTGCCTTCAGAAGAGCTAGGGAAGTAAAAGAAATGTATCAGACCTGCTGGAATATACTCAGATCAGCAAGCTGGAGTGAATAAGATCAACTAGCTGACTGTGCATAAACACTTCTCTGAAAACTCGACAGAACAGAAAAATTCAGTAGTGCAAAATAGAAGGCCATGAGATTGGAAGATTATTGGCTAAAAGAATTGTTTGGAACAGTAAGTTAATCTGCTGGAAATGACTGTGAAAACTGTTCACAGGATGTATATGGACCATTTGCATCCTGTGAACATGATAAACTTTGGGAAATGTGTTCCTAACAGAAACAGAGACAAGCTTGTGCTCAAACTCTGCTTCATCTGGAGTCCACATATGGTTAAAGCATCTCTGGTCAGAAAAGACAACCCAGAAGTAGATTGCAGAAAAAGGCTATACTGATGACAGGAATGGGAGGCCTCTCTTACAGAAGAAAGTCTGAAAATTTTGTCTCATTTAGTTTGGCAGAATGCCATCTGGAAGGAAGTGGTTGGCCTCTTATAGATAAAGAGGGTCTAAACTTCAGTGGGAAATGAGTTGTTTAGATCTGTGTGATACGACATATTCTACAAAGGCAATGACCGCAGCTGGAGCCGCAGGAGAGGACACCTGCAGCCCTTCTGCTTCCCGCTCCCCGTAAGGACACCATAATGTGACATGAGCAGTTTATTAGAGAAAATAGAGCCACCATTATTTGTGGTTTATTCTATTGCAGGGAAAAGAATCAATGGTAGAAAGAGAGAGTTTAAGTCCTTTCTGCTAAGGCTAGCCCTGCATTTCCGAGCACTGCTGAATAGCAAAAACATACTTCCTGCTGCTCTTCAGTTCCAGCAGAAAGTTCAGCTAGCATCAGACCCTGGTGCAATCTAAAGTAACCCTGTTGCAAATTATCAAATCACATTACAACTTTGTGAGGTTCAAAAAGCTTGAAGCCACAGCTCTAATAATGCCCGAGTCTGAGAAACCAACACTAATGATCAAAGGCTGGGTCTTAATTGTTGGACAGTTTGAGGGCTTCCAGTTCTGATGATCAACGTGTTGATTAACTAGTTCAATTGGTATTTTCTCTCGTACACCTTCTCTATTAGATAATACTGGTCTGTTAATTTTTTTTTTTCTCTTTCCCCTTTTTTTTCTTCTTTCTTCTTCTTAGTCTGGAATTCTTCTTCCCTTTGTCCTCTCAAGACTTCTTGTTTTTCCAAACAAGTTACCACATCTCCTAGTGTACAAGTAATTATAATGTGTCATATTTTGTTAGAAACCTCTTCAACATTATTCAGTTCAAAGAACAAAATAATTACAGAAGTGGTATCTGCTGCATGTTTCAGAGCAGCAGGAAAGGATAAATTTCTGGTTATCTGAGGACTGAATCATTAAAGTCAAGAAATTGGTTCAGGATGTTATACTTCTCGGAGGAACAATGAATTTCTGCAGCCCCTAACAGCTCTTCTTTGGGAAATGAGTTTTAAATTCCCTTTTCCCTCATTAAAAAAAAAAAAAAAAAAAAAAATTTTGGGGAGACAAAGATCACAGCCAACATTATTTAGAACACCTGAACACCTTTTATTAATTAACAGTTATTATTGGTAGAGACAAGCTGTTGTTACTAAAATCAGATGGTTATTCACAAAACACATTCCCTTGCTCTCCTCATGAAGTTCACACACTTGTTCATAGCCACCCAGTTGGAGCAGCAGCAGCAAGGCCAAGCGCAGGAGGGCACTCAGCAGCAAAAGGGTGTATTGACACACTGGTGGCTTCAAGGAAGGTGTTCAGAAAGTCCCGCAGGGGGCCCTGAGTTTCATCAAATGTATGCAAAAACCTGTAGCCTTTGTTTGAAACAGCAGCCACTGCTCGGCAGCAGTCTGGGTTATTCTGCGTATTGTAGGTGCTGGTGGTATGGATTTGGCAGGCTGCTGGTATTCTGGGCTGACCAGGTCTTGCAGCTCCAGCAGAACTCCTGGGCTCCAGAACTTATCAGTCCTTGGGAGGTTTTTGCATAGTACATCTCAGCACATAGTCTCCTTCTCCTTGTCTTGCTGTTTTCTAGTAGCTTTTTCTCCATCAACAACAGCCAGTACCTATGGGATCCATTCATACAAACTCCCACAACAGGGCACTTAGAGCCATCCACTGAATTTGTGTCTCTTGCTTTATTCTTCACCTCTCTTTAAATTAAAAAATACATCATGCAAAAATAGCGTGGGTTACTAGGTAATATTCTTAGTAAACCTACAAGAGAATTTTACTTCCCTAAACCATGTGAATCAGAGAAGTACACAGCAGAGAGCGTGTCAATGCCAACAATGTAATAAAAGGATGAGCTTCTTCCTGTGCTTGAGTAATGAAAGCTACGGATTCTCATTGGTTCCTATCCACCCAGTCAAAAGGGACATATATTCCCTATTTAAAGAAAGACTCAATCACAAAAGAAGTCTACATTCCCCAAGAGCTGCTTAAACCTATTTTACAAGGCTGGGACAGAAAGTAAGTGAAGAAAGCATTTCACAGGTAGGTAAGAATGCCAGGCAGAGAGAAATGAGCTACCCTCTAAAAAGAAAAATGTTTAAGCAAATCAGTTATGCCAGAAAAGAAAGTTAGGAAAGGCAACAAAACCACAAAGAAACATCAATACAAGCTAAAGAAAGTGTAATTACAGAGCACTATCTTGCAAAATGCTTGAGAAGGAGACAGGACAGGAAACTGCCTTTTGCAGGTCATTTGGAAGAGAAAGAAGTGAAGACCAAAATAAGCTGCTCTTCCAGGGCTGGGCTGGCCTTCTCTGTGAGCCACAAAAACAAGCAGCTGTGCAAAGGGAAACAGGCAGCATGTACTGAGGCTGAAGCCCCTGTGTGTCTGGTTCCTGTGCTCCAGTACTTGACGTATGAGACTGTAAACATGGACAAGGAAATTTCAGAGCAACATATTTCTCCATTGCATATTTTCCAGACTGTCAAAAGATACTCTGGACTTAAGAAACTCCTCACAGGCATCACCATCTGCAAGGCAGGGGCACACCAAAGAAAGAAGTCGGTTGCCTCACCTCACAAGAAGAGGACTATTAAACCATCAGCAATAAGAAGGATTGCACATAGCAGTGTCACCTTCAAGTGTGACGAAGGCAAAAACTCTTACCCCACACTGGCAAGGCAAAGGCTGTCCCTTGTGCAAGGCTCTTGCCAAATCCAGCGCTGTGGTCTAAGGGTACAATAAAAGCCCTTGTGAAGCCATGCTGTGCTTGGGGAATGCCTCGCAGCTTTTAGGCAGCAAAGTGTGAAAAGGGAAGTCGAGAGACAGCAACTGCCTCTCGCCCAGTGGGAGAGAGCACCCTGTCAGTCGACAGAGAGTTTTGTTTAAACAGCGACACCCAGCACTGCCCCAGTGGGGAAGAGTCTGCGGAGGGATTGCTCAGGGTCCCTGGCTGCATTTTGGTATTTGAACACTTGAGCCCCAGACCTGAAGCAAACCTCTTTTGCTCTTAGACTCCTGCAGTTTTTTCTGCCAGCTGGAAGGTCTTATTTGGGGTCCTCCAAGTTGCAGTCCAGCTGAACCCCGTAGCAAGCAGCTGCCCTGGGCCTTGGGGGACAGGCAGGAGGAGGGAAGGCAGGATGGGACATGTGGGGAGGAAACATCCTGCCAGACCAAAGATGGATATCCTCCTCTTGGGTCAGTCAAGCTTGACAGCCCTGCTTGCACCCTGGCTAGAGAGTGCTCTGTTAGCCACTTCATTTACAGTTGGTGTATCAGCACCAGATCCTCCCCGGATCATTGTTGACAATGTGTGGGAATACAGTGATGGTGCACTCTGCACAAACTTCTGCAACATAGGTCATTGGCATGGCATTTCATCAGCGTCTATAATCACTCATGAATTGCTATAAACGACATCTTGTACAGCTAATTCTCTCAGGAACTTAATACCTTTCTCCATGATGGTCCATTTTCTTGGGCTGCATTTGATATCATCCTTATTGGGATACCTGCACCTTATGGCTGACAAAAGTCACCTCCAGAGACTGAGAGTTTGTACCTTGCTCCCAAGCACCTTGTTGATGCCTCCGTCTCTGGCCAGGTTTCCCAATTGCCTGGCTTCTTTACTGTCTAAGTCCATGTTATCAGCCCTATTATCCCACCACTGGAGCAACTAGGTGATGTGTCTCACCTTCATGACAGCTAAAGTCCTTTCTCATGTTTTGCAAGTCCTTCATAGAGAAGGACTGAACAATTACCTCTGTTGTCTGATCAGGCTAGGCAAGCTAAAGGCCAGATAGAATTAAATCTGGCCAGGGACATCAAGGGCAACAAGAAAAGCTTTTACAGGTATGTCAGTGACGAAAGAAAGACTACAGAAAATGTGGGCCCTCTCCGGAAGGAAATGAGAGACCTGGTGACCCAGGATATGAAGAAGGCCGAGGTACTCAATGACTTCTTTACCTCAGTCTTCACTGGCAAATGCTTTAGCTACGCTGCCCAAGTCGCAGAAGGCAAAGGCAGGGACTGGGAGAATGAGGAACTGCACACTGTAGGAAAAGACCAGGTTCGAGACCATCTAAGGAACCTGAAGGTGCACAAGTCCAGGGGACCTGATGAAAGCCATCCGTGGGTCCTGAGGGAACTGGCAGATGAAGTTGCTAAGCCACTATCCATCTTATTCAAGACGTCCTAGCAGTCTGGTGAACTTCCTGCCTACTGGAAAAGGGGAAACACCCCCATGTTTAAAAAGGGAAAAAAGGAAGACCTGGGGAACTACAGGCCGGTCAGTCTCACCTCTGTGCCAGGCAAGACCACAGAACAGAACCTCCTGGAAATTCTGCTAAGGAAAATGGAAAACAAGGAGGTGATCGGTGACAGCCAACATGGCTTCACTAAGGGCAAGTCATGCCTGACATATTTGGTGGCCTTCTACAACGGGGTTACAGCATTGGTGGATAAGGGAAGAGCAACTGACATCATCTACCCGGACTTGTGCAAAGCATTTGGTACGGTCCTGCATGATATTCTTGTCTCTAAACTGGGGACACATGGATTTGACTGATGGACCAATTGGTGGATAAGGAATTGGCTGGATGGTTGCATACAAAGGGTTGCAGTCAACGTCTCGATGTCCAAGTGGTGACCAGTGATGAGTGGAGTCATCTTGGGATAAAAAGAAGACGTATACTTTCTCCAAGCTAAAATTGAAAGTGTAATTAGTAACAAAATCCACTAGGGGTCACCCGAGGTGTGCAGGTAAAGTTGTTGCCCATCTTATTCCAGTATAAATTGAGGTTAAAAACCACAGCCAAATAGCATGTTTCGCCCAGCACTCCAAACAAAGCCACCACAAATAAACACAAAGCACAAATGAATAATAACGCAACACATACATCAGGTTAAGCAGCATTACATCAATTTTAAACAAAACTCTATAAAGACACAATATAATATTTCACTCAAGAGCAATATGATGTGAGCTCTCTTTTTTAGTTTCGAACCCCTCAAGACATTCAAAGAAAAAAAAATCCATGCTTTCTGAACTGAACAAGCTGGAATTTGAACTATTCGGGAAATCTGTCAGAGCCCTGGTCAGGCCCAATGTTGGATGCAAATAAATCTGTCATGGTTTAGGCTGGGCTGGCCACTAAACAAACAACAGATGACCTCTTTTAACCACTCTCTCCCTTCACAGAAGAGAAGGGAGAGACAATAAGGGAGAGAGATTTATGGAATGAAAAGAAAACTAAAACTACTTTAATGAAATATTAATAATAAAAATAAAAGATAATATTAATCAGAAAATAATGAAAAATATACAATATATACAAAACCAGTATTGAGCTCCCACGATGATGATCACGTCACCAGCAGGCACTGGGCAAGTCCCAGACTGGACTGAGCAACAGACAGGAACTGTATTCAGAAACTGGATTCAGGAATACATGGATTGGGATCAACGGCAGAGGAACAGAAAGAGTACTCCTTGGATGCCAGCCACTGAAGAGAAGAAGCTGACCCCTTTGAGCCCTCAGCTTTATACTGAGCACGATGCAGATGGGATGTAATACCCTATTAGTCAGTTTTGGGTCACCTGTCCTGTCTGATTCTCCCCGCAGGTTCAATCCTGCTATGCTTTTCTGCTTTCAGCCCTCCAAGTTGGTGCATAACAAAGTCCGCTGACCCTAGTTGTTAAAGCAATAAGTATAAGCAGGAGTCTCTCTGCATACCATCCCTTGGTATTAACTATAAACATCAGGCCTTACCACTGCCAAAAGCAGACACTGTCTGAAAAACAGGCCGTTAATTTCAGAAAGTGAAGTTAGTTAGAAGATACTTCCCTGACAACTAAAATTATTGAAAAGAAAATTGGTTCTGTTCTATCTCAAACCAGGACACAAGTCAATGACATCTTACAGCGATGGTCAGGACATGGGACCTTTTGTTCTGTGTGTTGGACTAGAGTCTCCTGGTTGGATAAGGGCACGCAGCGAGACATGGGGATAAAGCTCTGCAAAGTTAGGCTGACAATAATAAGATATTGGGAATATTGGCTATTAATTTTAAAGGTAGATTTCCAGTTTCCAGTATGCTAAAGCAAGCCAGGAAAACTGAATCCAACGGATTTGTAAAATACTGACACTCAAGTATTTATTCTATTAAGAATTTCCTGCTGCTTGAGAAGATCATGAATATCAGGAGCCTCGATTTGTGGAGTACGTATAAGGAACAATGCCACAAAAGTAGCAGGGTTCATAGATATTAATTTGGATCTGTGACTGCTTAGACAGACTGAGGCACTAAAAATCAGATTACATCAATAGTAAGAACTCTGGGGAAATTGGAAAGCAACAAGTATTTACTATTAATACCAGAAGCCAGATATAAAGTTGAGCGCATTCCTGCTAGTGGTACAGGCATTTGAAAACACCCTGTTTCTGCAATGACCCATGCACGGGGGATATTCATCTTGCCATGATTCCAGAGAGTGGTTCCAAAACTCCACAGCTGTTCCCAGAACACCAGGAAAGGCACAGCTCTCTGTCCGTGACATATTGCTCTTAGATGAAGCAGCATGGTTTATCTCCTCCACACCTCTGCTAGAGCTAACCTGGAAAAAGGGAAAGTAAGTCCAGCTGCCACCCTTGGACAGGCACAGCCTCTGCATCTCATCAGGTTGCCACGTACACTCACAAAATTGTCCCTGAATCAAGGAGTGTAAGAGCAAACAGTGGACAATTTGAAAAGACATGGGAGGAAGATAGGGCCAAAGGGAAGACTTGACTTTACTACTTGAGTTGAAAGTGTGAAACCACTTTGAGCAACGTGAGCAAGGAGCAGACTTCCAAAGTACCTAAATGATATGTTGGAGTCCTGGATGCCATCTGACAAACATCTGACATATTGCTACAAAAATCGCAGAAGGCCAAATGCGCAGAAATCAAAAGGAAATGCCCCTGACACGTTTATCTTGTTGGAAGGCACTTGAAGAGACCTCAGGATGGAAATCCAGGCAAAGCACATTGCCTGCATTGCCTCTGGGGTGAATTACAAGGGACACAGTGTCGCAGACCGGAATATTCCGCAGTCCTCAAGATGTTCTCAAGGCATTTCTCCTCTGCAGCCTTGCCCAGACACACCTGCCCAAGACAGTCACACCCCAGGTACCTGTGTGTTTGTTCACCACAGCGGGTGTCAGTGCTGGTTTGGGATTCCTTCTGCCTGGGTCACTCTCCACCCTGCCCTGCCCAGCAGAGGAGGAGAGGGAAGGGGAAGGAGAAGGGGAGGAGGCATTGGAAGATGAAGGCATCGGCTTGGGAAAATGTGGACTTCAGCTGGAAGGAAGAGCTGAGAGAGCTGTGGCTGTTCAGCCCAGAGAAGAGAAGGCTCAGGGGCGCTGCCCAGAGAGCTTGTGGAGTCTCCACCCATGGAGTTATTCGAAACCCAATGGGACCCATATCTAGGCAGCCTGTGGCTCTGGTATCCCCTGACACGAGGAAGGAGGTCCTCTCCCCAGGTGTGGCAATGTGCGCTGGCGTTGGAGGGGAGAGGCAAGGGCTGAAGGGAGAGCTGTCGCAGGGCAGGGAGGAGGACACAGAGGAAAGGAGAGTGCTCTGCCTCATAGCGGCTCCTTGTCCCTGTGCCAAGCGCTGGCAAAGCCTCTGCCATGGAAAACAGGAGCGGCGCTGAGGAGCAGAGCTGCTCCATAAGATCACCCACAAAAGGCGGAGACAGCGGGAATGATGTCAGAAGCAGAGAGGTGAGGTCACAGAGGAAGTCCCCGCCGGCCAACAGGAGCCCTTGCTCCTGCTCGCTGCCCAGGAAACCGAAGGGCCAGAGCCTGCGCAGGAGAGGGCCTGAGCCTGACCTCTTCTCTGGAGGGGCTCGGCCAAAGAGGGATCCATCCTAGCCAGAGCCCGTGGCGACGCCCTGCCAGGACAAGGCTTGGCCAGGCGCAGGCACTCTGAGCCCGGAGGCAGGAACCACCAGCGAGGGCCAGCAAGGAAAGCGAGGAGAGGTGGGCAAGGCAGGCCGGGCACGGGAAGGCGCAGCGTGGAGAGACCGGCAGGAGCAAGCTGCGAGCAGCATGTTCGGAGCAGAGGAGGTTTGCACGGTGCCTGAGCAGGAGAGGGAGTTTGAAGTGACGTGTTCTGGGGGCCCCTCCGAAGGCAGCGAAGCACAGGCCAAAAAGAGCCGCTCCTCCCGGTCCTCCCGGGCTGGGCTGCTCTTCCCTGTGAGCCGCGTAGACAGGCAGCTCCGCAGAGGCCACTTTGCTGAGCGCTTTGGAGCCAGAGCCCCCGTCTATCTGGCTGCGGTGCTGCAGTGGGTGACGCACAAGACCATGGACGTGGCTGGCACAATTTGCAAGAACAGCAAGCAGAAGCGCATTTCTCCATCGCACTTGCAGACAGCGCTGCAGAAGTGCTCCGTGCTCAAGCAGCCCCTGCGAGGAGCTGCAGCGCGCAGGCGCCGCAGGAGGGCTGGCCCCCAAAGCCAGCGCGTGGCCTCACCCTCCAGAAAGAAGATGACCACGAGTAAGAAGAGGTGCCCCAGGCAAAGGGCTGCACCTGCCCGTGCCACTGCTGCCGTCAAGTGAGAAGAAATCAGAAGCTCTTGCCCCCACACTGGCAAGGCAAGGGCAGCTACACGTGCAAGGCTCTTGCCAAATCCAGCTCCACGATCTAAGCATACAATAAAAGCTTTTGCAATGCCATGTGGGACATGGGTCCTTCTGTACTGTGTGTTGGACTAGCGTCTCCTGGCTGGCAGCTGGATGCAAGCAGCAAGCTCTGCAAAGGGAGGCTGTAGCACAGCCCTTGCTGAGAAGGAGGGCAGCAAGCTGGCTGGAGGGCAACTGGCCCTGATGGGCAGCACCTGCCTCCAGCTCAGGTTTGCGCTTGGTCTGAAAGCAGCTGCGTAGATGAGGGATCTGCCCCCCAAACCATGGGCGCCTGGCCTGAGGAATGGCGTGGGTGAATGTTTCTGGAAGAGCAAAGGGACCTGCGTGTCCTTCTTGTGCCGTCCCAAGGGGAAGTATGGGAGAGACAGCACGTGCCCCGCAGTACAGCTGCATTTGCCCTTCCTTGATGGAGAGGGCAGGAATTTCAATCTTGTCCTACTAATACGTTCCAGAAGTGGTGCCCAGTGGAGACAAGGGGAGAGGTACACCCATCTCCCTTTGTCTTTAAGCCTCAGAGACAATATGTAAGTGCATAAACACATCTCTAAGACACGTGGGAAATGATCTGAGTGGCACCACAAACTTCTTGTTGCTGATGTAAATGATACTGATATAAATACTGATCCTATGGGCAATTTATAAAAAAATCCCAGGTATTCCTGACTAATAATCAGTGCTCCAAATGCTACAAAGTCACCTGCTGCAATGCTAGGAAATTTAAAATATTTTCAGTATATCAGGGCAATCAAAGTTTATAAAAGAATAGCCCACACATGGAAATCTGAAAATAAGTGAAGGATAACCAGTGTTTTAGTTCTCCCCTTTCCTGGTGTTGAGGTGTGCGGCACAAGATAACCTGGCATGAGAAAGAGATACAGGAGAGCATGTCCTTAAGTTTGACCCCTGCTGAGGTGTGCTAAACAGCTGCACTAGGATTTTTGTCTATGGAATGAATTTTCAAATTTTACAAGGGTGAGGCTCTCTCTGACCGTTTATTTCCAACAAGAATTTGCTTTCTCCTTTTGTATATAACCGTATTCCCTGTTTGTTTAATCACAAGGTGTTTTTTCCAGCTATGGGGCAAGATTGGAGGGGAGGAGGGGAGAGCAGCTGCTGGTTCTGAGACTTTCCAAGGCCAGGCCTTTTCACTGCTTACAATGTCCCTGCCGATGGCGCAGTTGACTCAGTGGCTTCCAGACCTCTCTGCCCGTTCTATGTGATGTGAGAAGAATGGTACTCTTTCTCATGCATGGGGGTGACAGGAGGCAGCAGGCATCTCCAAATGAGAGGGTGTGTTTCCACTCTGCGGGGCACTACGGGAGAACCCTTAACAGCAGGACTGAGCTGTGAATGGAGGATGTGGGCACAGGCAAGCTTTGGCAGAGCAAAGGGACTCAGAGGGGGCACGTCCAGACCTGCTGTAAATGGCCTCAGGCATTTTCAGAGCCTTCAGGGCACATGAAAGGAGAGAAAATGGATGGAAAGGAAGAAAGGAAATGAGTGCAGAGAGAGACAGGGCTCAGGAGTGGCTCAGAGTTGCAGATTCAACGTTTTGGACAAAAGGGATCCTGGCGCTATAGGGAGAATTATCTGGGGCAACATGGGAAAGCGGGAGTGGACAAAGTGCTGTGTTTGCTGGAGCAAGAGAGAGGAAGAGCTAGAGGTAGCGACCCTCTGTGTTATACCTTTCATGCCTAAAGAGATGAGATGGGGCAGGTTTGGTTTTTCCAAAAGGGTGACCCTTGTTTCTTGATCCTGATTGCAGTTTAGCAATCCTGACCACAGTAACACATTTTCGGATTCGGAGTAACACCAGCACGAGCTGAGCTTTTATTCCCGGCAAGCTGCCACTGAAATAAATGCGTAGCAGCATTTGTGCGCGTGGCTGCAAACAGGAGAAAGGCGGTATTTATTACGGACATGAGAGTGCACAAGGCAAGTGACGAGGTGTGTTCCCCCTCTGCACGGGCGGTACGAGCCTGCTGAGGTTCCCTGGGTGGGTAGGCAGGTGGGCGTCACAGGTAAAGCCTGGAGCCACCTTCTGCTGATGTAGAAGGGGAGAACTGCAGACCAGGCGGTGCTGGCTGCCCGTGGCCAAGGGAGGCAGAGAAGCAGAGGCCCTGGACAAAGACCTGTCCTTGTCTTGGGGAGGAACGGTCTGTTGTCGCGTTGGCTTTGCTCACAGCCCCGGGGGCTTCACCAAGTATTGCCTGGGGGCCCTGTGCGGCCAGCCCCTAACATCATCACCATCAGACATGTAAATGTTTTGCAAAAGAAAAACTCTTAACTTCTAACAAGCCCCACTGTGGCCTGTGTCTCTGCACAACAACGGCACTGGGAATCACCCGTGCCACTTGCAGAAGCCCCATCAGACTCGTTATCATTGAAATGCCTAATGACACCTCGTGCGGCTCCTCTCCAGGCACCAGGGGGCCCTACCCTGTGCCATTTGGGCAGGCAGAGCCTCGGCCCGCTGGCTCCGTTACCCAAAGTACTGAGCACGACTGTGAGCCCATATGCTCAGTTCAGGCTCTGGCAGGGTATCGCCTTTATGGGATATTGGGCACAGCCACTGCTGCTGCTGTAGCACTTGTTGATCGATCACTGTCAGATAAAAGTTGGGATTTCACCCTTTACTTAGGTCAGGTTCAGTTCACTTCTCAGCCATTTCCTCCTGTGTTCTTCCACCCACTTCTCCACCTGTGGCTGCTCTCTGGAAGAGCCATTTTCTCCTGCTCCTCCCTTTTCTGTTGTGCTCTTCAGCTGTGCTTCCCTTGCTGGGATGAAGTGATGATTCCTGTCGAACACCCCTGTGAAATCCCTCCCCAAACACCAAACACCAGAGGTTGTCCCCAAGGACCAAAACCAACAGAGATTGCTACTGAGAAAACCGCAATCGCCTGTGGGGAGGCGGAGGTGGGGGAAAAAGCACCCGATTGCACAGCATACCAATACCTAGCTGCAACTTAGATGCTCAGATGCCTTTGTGGACCTGGCCTGTGTTGACCTGTGAAAGGTGAAGCTCCTGCAGTCCTGGCCCGTGATGGCAATCATGCTCTGTGATTTGAAGGAAGGCATGGAAAGAAAGGCACCCCCATATTGTGCGCTTGGCTTGGGTCAGCCGTCGGGAGTCCAGGGGAACATAACAGTAGGGTGGAGCACATTTTCTGGCCAAAGGGAGACACATTGTCAAGGACGTAAGCTCACGAGGGCTTAAGCTGCAGATAATTTCAAGAGCAAAATGTGCTAAAGATAAACCTCCTTGGAGTGATCCCTGTTGCTGTCCTAATGAGCCAGGGCTAGGTACCCTCCAGATGAGCAGGCATTTCTCAGTCTCACACCAAGTGGCCAAGAGGAGAAGGGTCACAAGCCCAGTTGTGCTCTCCAACAGTCTCAGCTTGAGCAGAGCATAAATAAACATGGAGCTAACAGCAACCAGCCCAGGGGCCCAGGCGCTGTGCCATAGGTCTGATGAAACTCCAGGAGCTTTGTTCCCAGAGGAGAGGCCATCGTCAGCTGGGCTGAAGGAGACTCATACTTCCTTGAACCGCTCTATAGACATGTGGGTTGTAAAGACAAGACCATTCTTCTTCTTCTTCCCTCTACAGGGTGGTACGAAATGAGGAACTAAAGAATGTTCTTCAGGACCACACCGGTGATCTCAAGGCCTGGCAAGAATGACGCAGCTGTGCAAAAGAGCGGAAAGCTTCAGAAATGGGGTGCTGGGCCAGGTGACCCCCAGAGGTCCCTTCCAGTCCAACTTCTTCTAGGAGTCTGTGTGTGCAGGAATTAGCTCTGGCTCTGAAGTGAAAGCCAACGTGGGGATAACAAAGGATAATAAATGCCATGCAGCTCTCTTACAGACCAAGTTATCCAAACGTTGTAGGTACCTTGCTAATCCTTTACTCTTCAGTATATCTCTGTGGTCTTTTCAGCTCCCTGACCAGCTCAAAACATTAAGCAACATAGCTGGCGGCGAGTGGTGGCTGCAGTTCAGCTTTCAGCAATGCGGTTTCTCCTATTACGGATTATCGTAGGATTATCCAGTTTGATATGCAGCATTATTCCAAATTGAGGTGCACTCTGCTTTTTCAGTGCCAAAGTACAAGAATATCCACCTACCTAAGGGGAGGGCCCGTTCACACCAGAACTTCTAGGAGCTTCCTTCACCTCATCCACATGCACCATTTTCTTCCCAGGCTTTTCCGAAGGGCCAAGTGCACATCCTTGTTCCTCAGGCTGTAAACCACAGGGTTCAGCAGGGGAGTCACCACAGTGTAAGTGACAGAAATCAGAGTGTCTTCCTGTAGGGAATAGGTGGATTTGGGCCTTAAATAAATGATGGAGGCACACCCAAAGTGCACAATCACCACAGTGAGATGGGAGGCACAAGTGGAAAAGGCTTTACGTTTCCCCTCAGTAGAGGGGATCTTGAGGATGGTGTTGAAGATCAAAACGTACGAGACAAGAATCAACAAGAATGAGCCAAACACAACCACAATACAAAAAATAAAAATTACTGTCTCAATTCCATTATTTTCTGTGCACGCTGCCTGAATGACGGGAGCCATGTCACAGAAGAAGTGATTAATTTCCTTCCCTCCACAGAAAGGCAATGTGAATACAAAGTAGGTGACTATCAGGGACAAGGTGAAGCCCGTCACCGTTGCAAAGGCCACTAGCTGACTACAGACTCTGTCGTTCATGAGGGCTTTGTAATGTAAAGGTTTACATATAGCCACACATCGGTCATACCCCATTGCTGTTAGAAGCATACAGTCAGTGCCTCCAAAGCCAATGAAGAAAAACATCTGAACAGCACATCCAGTGAAAGAAATGGACTTTTCTTCTGTTATTAGATTTACCAGCATCTTGGGAATGACAGCGAACGTATAGCAAGTTTCTGAAAAAGAGAGGACGGAAAGGAAGAAATACATGGGGATGTGAAGATGATGGTGAAGGCTGATAATTGTCATTAGCAGGACATTTCCAGTGAGGGTGGCCTGGTAAGTCAGCAAAAAAAGGACAAATAGTGGAACCCGCAGATCTGGAAAATCTGAAAATCCAATCAAGATGAACTCCACCATCTCGGTTTTGTTCATCGTAGGTCTTCTGATCTAGAAAGAGGTCCTTGACAAAAAGAAATATGACGTGAATAGCGAGAAAAGTAACAAAACCACTTCCCCTTCATAACCCCCAAAACGCAGGGGATTAACAGCAGAGAGTAGTCGTCTGACACAAACAGTTAAGGAATATTATGAAGTGTAGTATGATAAAGCATTTCTTTGCTGTTCCTTCAGTATGAAGTAAAACACTAAGAAAACCAAGTTCGGTATCTCACTCCAAAGTCAGAGTAGCATCTCGCTGTAACAGCACCGAACATTCAGGGTAAAAATCACTTGAGGCTTTTTGAGGCTGAATTCCCAATGGCTTATCTCACTATGTAATGAAATTCTGGGACTAGAGGGTCTAGAAGTGCAACAGTGTTCAAAAACAGACAGCTCGAACACAGGGGAAGGAAAAGATGATTTTATGCTCCGACAAGATCTTCACCGTTCATCTAGCACTGCAAACCAAAATCCAGCAAGCCTTTCAACATAGGAGCCATTCCTTTCTATGGTTCAATGTTCAAAAGCTACTAATGTCAGATAAAACAAGCCACTGATTCAATCGGTTTCAGTATTAGTGCCCTTAGTGCCATATATTAACACATTTAAATACATCTGAATGCTTTCAGTAAAACCGGGCTACAACTAACAGCTTCATCACAATGCAGAGAGAACTGTGAGGAAAGACAGAACCAGGGAACTGTTTCTTTCAAATCAATAGTGGTACAAAAGAGAGAAAAAAGTCTAAATCCTTCATCACTGACATCAGTCGCACTGCTCTAGAAATCACTGGGAACTTTGTCATTCTCAGGACCCTACGGTACTGCTTACCTACACGTATAATATCAGAAACCAAAGGCTGACTTGCAGAAGTCAGCCTTCTGTCTTGCTGGAATTTCTTGCCTAAAGAAACATACCTTTGATGACAACTCTAAAATCAGAGATTGATGCACAGATTGATGCTCGGTCTTGCCATTCCTTAAGGTCTTTCCAGAGACATCAGTAGCAGTCTTTCCTATCTCACCGACAAGGACTGGAAAACAAAAAGGGGATAGACGTTGTAACTACATGGCTATTAGAAGAAAAACAAGCTGTCAGAAACGCCAGGTATAGAACAAGCCTTCTGAATACCTGCAATTCAAACAAGTCACACCTTTATACATCCTGTGAGACCTCTGGGGCATAGGTTTTGTGGTAAATCAAAACCTAGGACTAATTGGTAACAGTATTGTCAATGGGACATAATAAAATACTACGAACTTCACAGTTTTGATTCATAAATTAAAGAAAGCAAATGAAGGAAAGCTTCACTGCAATTATAATTAAAAGCTCTTCTCCGTAAAAAGGGGGAAGTTTTGTTCAAAATTATCAAAAGTGTCTTTTTAAATATTATCACTGGAAAACTGTTTCATTTTCAAGTGGGGGCTGGGGAAGATTCCTTGCACACGGTCTAATGCACAAACTCAAATAAATGCACACTTTTCAAGAATACATTAACGATTCCTTGGAATTATTTGTAAATGGCAAAGTCCATTTTAACATGGTAAATTCTTGTTAGTGCAACTGGAGTCGTGAGTCACAAGGCAGACTTCTGAGTCAGGAAATCAATGAGTCAACTAAATGCAATATGCCATTACGACATAAAACGGAAACCCGTGAGTTAACTTTGTCAGAATTGCTGTTGAAGAGTTCAGAATATAAAGAAATGCCATCTCTTAGACCTCGTTATTTGTTTGACGGTTCATAATCTTGGCCCTCCCTGTAAGCTTAGACCTGGTTTCATTAGTAACTTCTTGGTTAAATTCTCAGAAAGCTACATGTTTCCTAATTTTTCATATTCTAATTTTCCATATTCCAAAACTGAACGGGCTGAAATGGAAAAAAAACAACCCCAAGCATGACGTGTCGAGCACTGTTCTCTGGGTTAATATAATTCAATAGCAAGAAATATAAGGATATGCATTACTTCAGAGCTCCTACAGCTGGGGAGAATTCCACAGGCTTTAGTGGCACAAAGTGGGAAGGCGCTGAGCGAGATAACTGAGAAGTTTGTTCTGAACCAAGAAGATGATAAGGCAAATGGGGAATGGCAAAAGACAATAGACAAACTAAATCTCCTAGTGTCCCAGGCAGAGTAATAAGTAGATGAAGGATTTCTAAGGGGCTGGAAGTGAAAACAAATCTTTCCTATGAGCTTAGTGGAATGACAACCTGGGCTCCAGGCCTGCAACCAGGTATGCAAGGGGTTAAAATGTCTCCCACGAGAAAAAGTATGGACGGACCAGATGTAAATTTCCACATGTGTAGCGTGCCCAGGAGTAACGGGTTTAGGACTTAGTAGTGTGCCTTTCACAACATGCAACACTGCAGTCAAAAATGTGACTTGATTCGGCATAGGATGATGAGATTCAGTAACCTCCCCTGCCACCAGCTGAGTTTTCTTGATATGAGAATACTCATTCGATGCGCATTGGCACATCTGTGAATGACAGTTTGTGTTTGTTTAATCCAGAAGGCTGACCAAGCACCAGACCACAGTGTTACACTCCTAAAAGTCCTGCTGTGCTTTTAGTTTTTAGCTTTCTATCAGAAACTATTGTGCAGTGTTGCTATACTCTGAGGGACTGTAGTCCAGAAGAAGCTCCTGAACTGGATGGGTGCAGGATCATGCTCCAGTCATTATCTCCAATGCCCTGTGTCATGGTCTTCCTTTCCCCAAACACAAGGAGGTGGTCTTAAAAGCATGAGGTGCGTTTTTCAGGAAACTTGGGGGAGTTCAGCAGCCTTTCAGAAAGACTTGCATCATGTTTTAAAGCTTTCCTGTCCAACCATGAGCTCAAGAAATTTTAATTTTGCTAAGATTGTTAGGAAATCCAGTTATGCCATAAGCTTAGGCTTTAAGAGAACCACAAATATGAGAAGACTTTCAAGAGAAAAGAAGCACTCCTAACACTGATTGTCACCACAACAGTGACGGAGCTGAGGTCTGAGGCACCCTTGAACCTCCCCTGTCTCGTGGGTTCTTCCAAAATATCCAAGTTAGGGCTAGAAACCAGTCTGGGAGGAAGGCACACATCTTTTTTTGCCTCACCTCTTTCGCCAGCCCTGGCTCTAGGCACTTGAAAACCCTTCAAAGGCAGCTCAGCTTGCACTCACCATACCAGCTCATGTGGCAGCATTGGCCGTCAGAGGGGCCTTGTAGGGCCTTGGTCATTCTTTGTCTGTAACAGGATGCATTCTGGATGGGGCCATGGTCATCGGAGGGGTATGAGCCTCACTGCTGGTCCCTTTTGGGAGGGTGAGTGCTACACTGAGTAGGTTGCACCACTGGCAAGGCCGAGGGGGTGTCAGCAGGTAAGTGGGACTCTGGGGCATGAATAAGTCAGCCGAAGTCTCAGGTGACACTAGCGTGCCTGGGAGCAGAGGAGATGTAAAGCTCAGCACGTTGTGAATAATTGAGCAACAGGGTCACTCTTTGATTGTAGGACAGAATAAGGCCAGGATACTTCAAAAGTGGAGTTAAATTGTGCCTTGGGCATACTCCAGCAGACTGAAGGAGGACAGAAAGGGGCTAAATATCCTGGAAGGTGAGGTAGTGTCCTAGCAAACCTCATCTCCATCACAGGTACTTTTCCATTTCTTAGTTAGAGTCTGTGCAACAGCAAGAAAGATGGATTCACACAAGTCTAGCATCAGTCTTCACCTCTGCACAATGAGCTGGTCATGTCTTGATCTGTCTACCATGCGTGCATGGAATATCTTCCTCCTGCTCATGGCAACCCTGTAGCAACAGTGAGAGCTGGCGAGAGCTGGCCAGAGCTTTGAAATCAAACTTTCTCCCTTCCCACCCTGCAGAGAGCATCCCAAAAATTACCCTTGGTAGGTTTCACTAGACCAGACGTGTTCTGCACTCGGGAGGGGAATGAGCTGAGGGAGGGAGGTGGTGCGGGGCTCTTTCTGTGTCTCAGTAAGAATGACTTAATAAATGACTTCATGAAACTGCTGTTTTAGTAAGACAGAATAAGAAGAGGCATATAGGTAGCAAGTAAACCTTATGACCCTTTAGATGCTGGGAACCCTGCATTCTTGCAGCATCTGGCAGACTCTGGATGGATTTTCCCTTCACACACTGTACAGATCCTGTCTGTGGAGAAGTTCCTGCTTTTTGGCCATTCAAGATGTTACACAATTTCTCTTAGAAGAAAACAACTCTGTTCATAAAGGGTCTTCACATGAGGACTTTTTGCTGTACATGTAGATAGTGGCAGGGACATGAAGGTGGTGTAATCACTGGAACCAAGCAGGAGCTGCCTGTCAGCTCCTCAGTTACAATCCACCGGCTAAGTTCATCCTGTGGCCAAGGGACATGTAGCAACACAGCCTGAAGGCTGCACTGCACGTACAGCACAGACCTGCACCTGCTCAGGTTAACTGTTATGTGGATCGCTGACTCCTCCGTGTACAGTGATCTCCCAGTCAGGAAGGACCTCTATAACAGTCTGTTAAACTGCAAAGTAAGTTAGTAATTAGGGAAGACCCAGATCTTGAGGGGATGGCTAACCAAGGGGCCTCTCTAAGATCTTCCTGTGCTTACAGGGTTCTTGATCCTCTCGGGCATCTCCCAGGCTGCCCCATTACTGCCAGCTCCCTCATTCCTGCTTTTTCCCTCCCTCCTTGCCTTCCCCACTTTGGCCCCCACATCAGCACTCAGCTGTGCATCCTCACTTGCTCTTGGGGAAGAAGCATCCTCCTTGCTCTCCATGGCATTCCCCCAGCATAGGGTGCTGTAGCCAGGACAAGGCAACCAGACACAGACACAGACACAGCCTGTTGAACACAGCGTACTGTGCTTCTTATAGAGTAGCTCAGGAGCAAGCAGGTGAGCTGGGTTGCCTGACTCTCACAAACAGCATTTTACATCAATGACCTTCAACAATGGACCCTCTCCGGTGACTCATTTTCCCCCTGTTGTAGTTGTTAGGTTGTGTGGTCAAGGGTTCATCTCCACAAACACAAAGGAGTACAAAGGAGCAATGGCAGGCAGGGGAACCCCGGTAACCTAGGCAGAGGCAATGGAGCACCCTGACATGGCTTTTCCCAGGGCTGTCACAGGAGCGGGATCAACCACATTGTCTGCATATGAGACCTGCAAGACAAGTATTGACTGTCCCCTGCTCAACTCACAGACTGAAGGGAGGAATGCACTTCTTTGGTCGTGCCCTGCATCTGAACACATGTCATAGGCCAAAAAAAGAGCTTAAACTGCGAATGTTAACAGGCAACTCATGACTGGGTGCATGTGTATGGCAATTTTTGTGTGTGTGAATGTCTGAAACTCAATTCTGTCAAGTAAAAACCTGCTACTTGCTAACTGCAACCCATATGGGCTGGGTTTGAAATTTGTTAACACCTGGAATAAACAAATGTGACATGTTCTGACTCCTACAATCAATAAAGAGAGGGGAGACAGAACCATTAATTAGGAGGCTGATCACGCATTCTACTACTCACATTGACAATTTATTGGGAAAACTGGGGTCCTGGGGTTCCAGAAAGAAGTGGTGATGCCAAAAAGAAGGGTTCCCAAAAAGAAGGTATCTTGAAAAGAAGAAGGGGACCCAGAAAGAAAAAGGTGAAGATCCCAACTGGATGAAATATCCTGAAAGTGGGGGAATATCTTGGAGAGCAGAGAGCTGCATGGAGACAAATGCCAGGGGATGCCCAGGGACCTTGACCAACAATCTCCGAAACTGGTAATGGTGAGCAACTGCACAGCAGGAACCAATGTGATTTTCTGCCTGACCTTCTTGGACCTGCAGTAACCTCCCTGCTGGGGAGGGAAGTTGCAGTCTTTGGATTGTAGCACTGTGTATGTGTTTAGCTTCATCAGCTTACTTGTATGAATGTGGTGTGCATGTGAGAGAGAGAAACAATCAAGTAGGGGCTGATCTTGTTGGTTGTTGAATAAAACCCAGAATCCAGATACACTACAGGTTGTTGTTTATTCTGATTTGCCCATGATATTGCCACAATCAGTTCCAGCTTCTTTTCAAACTCCATTTCTGTTTTCCTGAGTGAAGACATCTCTACTTTGTGTGTAAGGTCTAAGTGCCAGCAACTGGAAAGGGACCCTGGGCCATATGAGACCATGGACCTGAGGCATCAGCAGCTGTGGAGACTGCAGTGTGCGCGTACTGTGAGGGTGTGTATGTCAGTGTGTACAACTGCTAGTGAGCATCACGATGGGCAAGTCAGCAAATAGAATAAAGGGCTTGGGACCCAGGCACTGCAGTGGCCTTAGGTCTGGGACAGATACTGAAGATACCACAGGGTCTGAGATTCAGCTACCAGAGGGACTGGGAGGCCCAAGCCAGCTGTAGGAGAGACCAGCAGATCTGATAACTTTGTAGGTCTGGAACAGCTACTGAAGAGACTGTTCGCATATGTGTGGTTTGTACCTGAGACAGCTGAGATACCATGGGATCCTGGGGCCAAGTACTAGATAGGCTGTCTAAGATCAGCCCATGATGGGACCCATATCGCTTCTGTGTGTACATATGTATATGTAAGAATATATATATTCCATATATATATGGAAGAAACGAGGAAAGCCAAGGCAGCCTTGGAATTGAACCTAGCGAGGGATGTCAAGACCAGTAGGAAGGGTTTCTTTAAGTATCTAGGAGGCAAAAGGAAAACCAGGGAAAATGTGGGCCCACTCTTGAACAAGACGGGTGCTGTGGTGACAGATGATGCAGAAAAGGCAGAGTTGCTGAATACCTTCTTTGCTTCTGTCTTCACTGCTCGGGCCAGCTCTTTGGAGTCCCAGACTTTGCAAGTAACAGAGAATGTCTGGAGGAAGCATGACTTTCCCCTAGTCAAAGAAGAAGAAATTAGGGATCAGTTAAGCAAACTGGATATTCACAGGTCCATGGGGCCTGATGGGATGCACCTGCGAGTGCTGATGGAGTTAGCAGAAGTCATTGCTGGGCCACTCTCCATCATCTTTGAAAGGTCCTGGAGAAGAGGGGAGTTGCCTGAGTACTGGAGGAAAGCCAATGTCAATCCACTCTTCAAAAAGGGCAAGAAGGATGACCTGGGAAACTACAGGCCAGTCAGCCTCACCTCCATCCCTGGAAAGGTGATGGGACAGCTCATTCTGGCCGTCATCTCCAAGCATCTGGAGGAAAAGAAGGTTATCATCAGAAGTAGTCAACATGGATTCACCAAGGGGAAGTCATGTCTGACTAATCTGATAGCCTTCTACGATGGTGTGACTGGATGGGTGGATGAGGGGAGGGCAGTGGATGTTGTCTACCTTGACTTCAGCAAGGCTTTCGACACCGTCTCCCACATCATCCTCACAGGCAAGCTTCGGAAGTGTGGGTTGGATGAATGGACAATGGGGTGGATTGAAAACAGGCTGACAGAGCCCAGAGGGTTGTGGTTAATGGTGCAGAGTCTAGTTGGAGGCCAGTAACAAGTGGTGTTCCTCAGGGGTCAGTACTGGGTCCAGTCCTGTTCAATATATTCATCAATGACCTGGATGAAGGGATAGAGTGTACCGTCAGCAAGTTTGCTAATGATACAAAACTGGGAGGGGTGCCTTACACACCAGAAGGCTGTGCCACCATACAACGTGACCTGGACAGGCTGGATTGTTGGGCAGAGAGGAACCTAATGAAATTCAACAAAGGCAAGTGTAGGGTACTGCATCTGGGGAGGAACAACCCCATGGATCAGTACAGGTTGGGGGCTGACCTCCTGGAGAGCAGCTGTGAGGAAAGGGACCTGGGAGTCCTGGTGGTCAACAGGATGACCATGAGCCAGCAATGTGCCCTGGTGGCCAAGAAGGCCAATGGCATCCTGGGGTGCATCAAGAAGAGTGTGGCCAGCAGGTCGAGGGAGGTCATCCTCTGCCGCCGTCGCTGAGATCTGTGAATCATGCAGCACTGGAACGACAGGACACACCGATGCGATGCAAAGTCAAACATTTATTTCCGCTACAAGCCCGATTTTATAGACAGATCAGCTTAGTTTGCGCAACTAACTAAATGTTAATTGGCTAATTCCCCCGGGCACGAACTGTCCATGCGACCCGTCTTTGTCTTCCATTGGTTCCTTTTGATGTTGCCTTTATGTTGCAAACATCTTGCAATGTCCCGTTATTATTCCGTCTTTGATGGTTACTCTGACTTTTGGCTCCTTTTCGAGCTGCAGCTTTCTCTTCTGGTGTCCTTCCCGGCCTCTGTACCCGAGATAAAGGTGCGGCCTAAAACTATCTAATGCCTTGCAATCTCATGAGGAGTAGAGGCTTACACATTCTGTTTAGACAAAGAGGTAGTTATTATGTTTGTACTGATACTCTGTAGCTTCTGAAGATCAAGGGCAAAGAGGGCTACAGTATTCAGGCACAGCTGCTACTCTGAGCAACTTAAGGTGATGTCAGAGGCATTGCAGTTTCTTTGGCCTACAATGTTAAAAGTTTCATGTTCTATTAAAAGCTCGAAAGCTCGGTTAGTCAGGACCCGGCAATCCTCCCCCTCTTTTATTCATTTATGGCACAACTGTAAGCGGTTGTTCGACTATGGCAATCAATGGTGTTTGATTAAAAAAGACTCGCCTCACTAGTCGTTCTATCATTTGTTGTAGGCATTGCAATAGGCAGGGTAGAAAAACCAAAATAATGACAATGATTAGTAAGATCAATAAGCCGGTCTTAACTAGCGAAGCAAGCCAGCCCGTGATGCCCCAAGACTTAAACAGCAAGTCTAGCCATGATGCATTGTCTGTGGATACTGCATGTAAGACATGCGCATGTTCCCATATTTTCTGCACACTAGACAAAACAATCCCTGATTGGTCGACAAATGCACAGCAAGAAGCGTTAATAAGGGTACAGACACCTCCTGCTTGAGCAGTGAGGAGATCCAGAGCCTCACGGTTCTGCCAAACTGTTTCTCTTAGTGATTGAACTTCAATTTGTAATCTGGTGATGGCTGTTGCAGTGGCATTAGCAATAAACTCCATTTCAGCAGAGATACTGACTATGGCACGCTCTAACTGCTGGACACCTAGCGAGGGGAAAAGTGCCCGTACAAAACTATGAAAACCAGTGCTATAGGTAACCAAGGGGTTCACATACCTCTTATAGCGAGTCTGAGCCCAAACTCCTCTTAGAATACCGCGCAGGTCACTGTGGTTGAATATTTGTAGGTTGGGCATTAACATGCCCAACGTACAGTGCCCAGTCCAGTTCCTGGGAAGCTGTTTTTTGGCGTAGCCATCGCCACATAACCACCATAAACCTGCTGGTAAATCACATGTGGCATTAATCTGGAGTGACCGGTTGACACCGCTTCGGGCGTAAAGGAAATCACTCCACTGTTGCACATTCTCACCCTTGGTACTATTTGCAGGCCCTGCCGTGATTGGGTCATACTTTCCATATTTTAGCTTCAGTGAAGTCCAATTACCTACAGAAGTATTAAACTTTCCGTAATAGGGAGCAGTGGCTTCATTCCACGATACAGCAGAATTGCCTTGGGTGTAGTTGATAAAAACAACAGTATTATTCAATAGCTGTAACGTGAAAGGATGGTGCACAATGGGACTGGACAGGTTTCGACATCGATAGCTCGTGCTTAACATGGAATATGGGTTGTACTGACTCCAATTTGTAATCGGGATTCCTAGAAGCGGGTTATTAAACTGATCAGACATCCCACAAACCCAACATGACTTTAACTTGGTCACATTGACAGCCTTCTGTACTAATGCGACAAACGAATTCCCTGTAAATGCGGCAAACCCTATAGTAGCAAGAGCACAGAGCAGGACTGCCCAACTGCGCCACAGAGCGACACTAATGTAGCGAGAGCAGCACCTAGCAAGGCGTTGCTGATAAGCTTTTTTCTTGCCGCCGGTGTCCCCTCCACACCTGGGACACCGTTCTGGCCCGGCCGCCTCCTGAACCAGCCCCACCGGCGTCCCCCGCCGCACCGGGGCAGGCCGCGCTCGCCCTGGCAGGCTGAGGCTCCCCGCCGGCAGGGTGGCCCGCGGCAGGGACTCTCTCCGGGTGCTTTCCTGCCCGCCCGGCCCCGCACAAGGCCCCGGGCTTTCCCACCGCGCACCCGCGGCTCCGGCCCTGTCCTCTCCCCTCTCGCTCCAACTTTCCTCACCTCTGTCCCCCCCCACTCCCCGCCTGGGCCTCTTCTCCTCGGCTTCCTCCCTCCTTTTCGGCGCTTCCCCCTTCTCAGCTCCTCTGTCCCCCTTCTCTGCATTTTTGGACTGATATTCTATGGTCTGCCACTCCATTCCCCATTTCCATGCTGCTCTTTCCTCCTCCCCCACTCCACTACCGAACCTGCCCCGCAAGTATTCATCGGCATCCAGTAAAGACATTTCCCCATCCTCCAACATGCAGCGGACCCAATTACGCTGCTTATGCTCAGAAACCCCCGCCTCCCTCAAAGGATCCTCAGCAGACCTTGCTTTCGGCGCCTCCGCTTCATTAAGCGCGACCTTTTCACTTCCCCCCACTCCATCAGAAACATCCCCAAACACCGCCCGTTCCAAAGTTTTAATTCCAGTAACTATGGGTTGTTGTGCTCGCTTATAAGCGTCCTTCACCACGGCGTTTTGCGAGCCTCGGTCTAGTCGTTTCATTTCCTCTAGTAGCCCCAGCATTAACTCTTCCTGTCCTTGCAGCATCTGTCGCAGGTCACTCGCAGGGTAAGTGTTGTCAGCACTGTCGTACTCCATGGGCTCGTCGCACACCGGGTCCGTGGTGTTTTTATACTCCGGGTTTGCTGGTGCCGCAGGAGTCACGGGCTGCGGAACAGCAGGGGCACTTGGTCCGAGGGGAACATGATTGATATCGTCTTCCTCTTCCCAAAGCCCTTCTTCCTTTCGTTGCGCTGGCCAGGCGGTTAAATCCTCCTCTCCGCTCGTCTCCGCCGAGAGGGAGGCTCTGGCAGCGAATGCAATGGCCGCTTCCCCTCTCAGGGTAGCCACCATAGTTTTGACTCGCCGGCATATGGGAGCTAAGTGTTTAGCGTCCTTATTGCCCGTTTGCACTGACTCCCATAACTCCATGCCCACCTTCTTCCAAACTTCAATATCATATAGCTGGCTAGGGGTTTTTAGAAGCCCACGATGCCGACACCACAGTAACAATGTCTCTATCTCGGCTGTAGTGAGGTCTTCTCCCAGCCTTTTTGCCACTTGCAGCAAACTTTGTACCGCTGCTTTTTCAACCGCCGATACGGCGGACCCCATACTGCCACAGTCCCTTAATTTCCAAGGGACGGATCCACTCCTGCCTCTCTCGGGCAGCCCGGCTTACCTCAACGCCGGCCGGCAGTATCCCTGCTTTCTTCGGCACGTAGGCGAATCACGTCGGGGTCACCAATTGCCGCCGTCACCGAGATCTGTGAATCATGCGGGACCGGAACGACAGGACACACCGATGCGATGCACAGTCGAACATTTATTTCCGCTACAAGCCCGATTTTATAGACAGATCAGTTTAGTTTGCGCAACTAACTAAATGTTAATTGGCTAATTCCCCCGGGCACGAACTGTCCATGCGACCCGTCTTTGTCTTCCATTGGTTCCTTTTGATGTTGCCTTTATGTTGCAAACATCTTGCAATGTCCCGTTATTATTCCGTCTTTGATGGTTACTCTGACTTTTGGCTCCTTTTCGAGCTGCAGCTTTCTCTTCTGGTGTCCTTCCCGGTCTCTGTACCCGAGATAAAGGTGCGGCCTAAAACTATCTAATGCCTTGCAGTCTCATGAGGAGTAGAGGCTTACACATTCTGTTTAGACAAAGAGGTAGTTATTATGTTTGTACTGATACTCTGTAGCTTCTGAAGATCAAGGGCAAAGAGGGCTACAGTATTCAGGCACAGCTGCTACTCTGAGCAACTTAAGGTGATGTCAGAGGCATTGCAGTTTCTTTGGCCTACAATGTTAAAAGTTTCATGTTCTATTAAAAGCTCGAAAGCTCGGTTAGTCAGGACCCGGCAATCCTCCCCCTCTACTCTGCCCTGGTGAGGCCGCATCTGGAGTACTGTGTCCAGTTCTGGGCTCCCTGGTTCAAGAAGGACAGGGAACTGCTGGAGAGGATCCAGCAGAGGGCTACCAAGATAACTAGGGGATTGGAACATCTTTCCTATGAGGAAAGGCTCAGGGACTTGGGTCTTTTTAGTCTAGAAAAAAGAAGACTGAGGGGGGATCTTATCAATACTTATAAATACTTAAGGGGAGGGTGCCAGGTAGATGAGAATAGTCTTTTTTCAGTGATGCCCAGTGATAGGACTAGAGGTAACAGGCACAAACTTGAGCATAGGAAGTTCCATCTAAACATGAGGAGGAACTTCTTTACTTTGAGGGTGGCAGAGCACTGGAAAAGGCTGCCCAGAGAGGTTGTGGAGTCTCCCACACTGGAGACATTCAAAACCCACCTGGACGCCGTCCTGTGCAACGTGCTGTAGGTGTCCCTGCTGTGGCAGGGGGGTTGGACTAGATGATCTCCAGAGGTCCCTTCCAACCCTGATCATTCTGTTATGCTGTGATTCTGTGATATATTTTCCACTGAGTGTCTTTCATCCTGATTAGCCTGACAGGGAACAGAATCAAGGCTCTTTGTGCTGTTTGTATTTGTGCAAGGGCTTTGTTTTCAAACAGTGTGGATCTACATGACAGGAAATATGTATGCATATGTACGTGTGCCAGTTGGAAAACACATGCTCAGCCTCACTACTTGGTTGAATATAGGGACATGGAGCTGCAGCAGTGTTGTATTGCAGTGAGATACTGGATTTAGCAAGTCTTAACAGTAGGATTTTTCCTATGCTAGTATCTCAAAACCAAAAAGCTCTGTATGCTGTTGGAAGCAGGGAAAATCTGGGAGGCAGTGAAGGCATAAAGGGGAAAATAATGGAGGATACTGTGTTTAGTAGAAAAGAAAACCATATGAATGAAGGGTCAGTAAGTACAATGCCATGTGAGTACAATGCCAAGTCCATTTTAGAATAAAGTGGTGTTTACTTTCTGGAACAATCCCCAGAGTTCAAGTATGGACCTCTGGGGATTTATACTTGAGATTAATTTTTGTACTGCCAGTTGGCAATGAAAACAGTGTCCCTTCAGACACATTACACAGAAAACTTTGTCTTTAAAAGCAAATGAATGTGGGGAGCTGAACAGTGTGGAACAGCTCTTTGTTTTTCCTGTTGTCTGAGAAAGTACACAGAACTTTCTAATAAGGTTTCCTAATCAAAACCACAGAGCAGAATAAATCACATTTGTCCAGATGCTACAGGTAAGGAAACACTTGTGTATAAATGTTAGCAACATTCTTTTAGCAATAATTATCTGTTGTACATCCAAGTGTAGCTCACAGTTTGTTCAGCAATCTGAAGTGAAGTTAGACATAGAATAACAGATCAAGCAACTGCGGGATTCAATATGAACGCATTTCACTAGGATAAAGAGGACACAGCAATGGATTAGAAAAGCTACTTGGTTTAATGGTAAAACTGCAATTATTCTTTGAACTGTGCATTCATTTTAATATGGACTTAATTTAAAATAGCTGCTTTGAAGATGTTCTGACTTCACCTTAATCAACACCTGCAATCTTCATCAAAATAGAGAGTCATTATTTTATGCAACAGAGAAACCCCACCCCCCAAAAAAAATACCCAACCCAGAAAAAGAAAGACATCAAAGGCAAGCTAGGCAGTAAAGTTGTGTGAGATTGCTCAAAACTATTCGAAGTTTGTGCATATATTAGAGCTTGCTATTCAGATCTACATCACTCGGGATTGTGAGTGTAGTATGCACCTTCTACCGGAGTCAGAGGGGAAAACAGGGAGAAGGGAGCTGCAGTGTAAAGGACACAACATTCTTAGGAAAACTCTCAGTTTTCTTTCCTTTTCCTTTCTCTTTCCCTTCCAGATCTCCGTGGTCACCATTTGTGCTGCCTCACCTCCCACACAGCATGCAAAATGAAACGACTGTCACAGAATTCGTCCTGCTGGGGTTCTCCAGCAACCCAGCACTGCAGCTTTGCCTCTTTGGTGTTTTCTCTGTCCTCTACTCTGCCACTCTGATGGGAAATGCACTTGTCTTTGTGCTTATCTGCCTGGACTACCGCCTCCACAGCCCCATGTACTTCTTCCTCTGCCATCTTTCCGTCGTGGACATCTGCTATGCCTCCAACAATGTCCCCCATATGCTGAGAAACCTCCTTGGACAAGGCAGAACCATATCCTTTGCTGGGTGTGGGACACAAATACATCTTTATTTAATCCTTGCACTTACAGAGTGCGTGCTGCTGGCTGTGATGTCCTATGATCGCTACGTGGCTATCTGCCATCCTCTCCGCTATGCCCTCATCATGAACCGGAGGGTGTGCCTCATCCTTGCCACAGTTTCATGGGCTTTTGGGTTCATATTTGGTACACTACAAGCCTCTCTGGCTTTACACCTACCTTTCTGTGGTCCCTGTGAGGTTGACCACTTCTTCTGTGAAATCCTTGCTGTCTTAAAGCTGGCCTGCACTGACACTACTGTCAATAAAGTCCTAATCTTTGTTGTTTGCGTATGCTTCCTCCTCTTTCCTTTAGCATTAATCCTAATTTCCTATCTGCACATCCTGGCCACCATTCTGCGCATCCGCTCTGCAGCGGGATGGCACAAAACCTTCTCCACCTGTGGCTCCCATCTGACTGTGGTGAGTCTGTTTTATGGAAATGCCATCTTCATGTACATGGGACCTGGGGGTGGTAACTCATCTGGGAGGGAGAAAGTTCTTTCCCTTTTCTACAGTCTTGTCAGTCCCACGTTGAACCCCCTGATTTACAGTCTGAGGAACAAGCAAGTGAAGGAAGCCTTGCTGAAGCTTCAGAGAAGAAGAATCTTTCATTCCATGTAGTTCGGGCTCTAGGCTTTCACTTGTCTCCTGTCTTTCTGCTCTTTCTTCTTGAGTTCTTTGGGTATTTTTCACTGAATTTCAAGTGGTTAAGACATAACACAAGAGGTTATTCAAATGCATTTGTCTCTGTTTATCTTATGAAGATCATAAGACAACATGACTAATTATTATTAATTTTATTAGAAATGACTACTTATTCTTCCTCATATGCAGCCATCCTAGGCAGGCAGAATGTTTTAACTGAACTATTGACCCAGCCGGAAAAAATAGTTTGTCATCGCAGTTCTAACTAGTAGTCAGAATAAACTACTGTGTACCGGGGTTTTTTCTGAGTATACCAGTTGACATAATAAGGTATTGTTTTTCCCTACCATATTTGTATTTCCTATATCCTTAAGATGCTAGAGCTTCAACTGTATTACGAGAAAGAAAAAGAGAGAAAACCTGATGTTAGTGGCTTTGCTTTGCTTCTCAGCACGGTGAATGAGCCTGTGAATTTTTGTTTCTGCACACTTTTGAGCCTAACACCTCTCATGTAGCAGGTCACCATAATGACCACTGCAGCTCAGAAACTAGCTTTGTGTGGTTTTGCCAGGCTCCAATGCAGAGCAGTTCTTTGGACTGACATATTTGAGGTATCTGCGCTCTGCATTGTAGTTCTTGCATTGACCCTGACTCAGGGTGTAGGTCTTTAGCACCTACCAATTTTTACTTATTCTTATAGGCCTTATTCTGTCCTACAATCAAAGAGTGACCCTGTTGCTCAATTATTCACAACGTGCTGAGCTTTACATCTCCTCTGCTCCCAGGCACGCTAGTGTCACCTGAGACTTCGGCTGACTTATTCATGCCCCAGAGTCCCACTTACCTGCTGACACCCCCTCGGCCTTGCCAGTGGTGCAACCTACTCAGTGTAGCACTCACCCTCCCAAAAGGGACCAGCAGTGAGGCTCACACCCCTCCGATGACCATGGCCCCATCCAGAATGCATCCTGTTACAGACAAAGAATGACCAAGGCCCTACAAGGCCCCTCTGACGGCCAATGCTGCCACATGAGCTGGTATGGTGAGTGCAAGCTGAGCTGCCTTTGAAGGGTTTTCAAGTGCCTAGAGCCAGGGCTGGCGAAAGAGGTGAGGCAAAAAAAGATGTGTGCCTTCCTCCCAGACTGGTTTCTAGCCCTAACTTGGATATTTTGGAAGAACCCACGAGACAGGGGAGGTTCAAGGGTGCCTCAGACCTCAGCTCCGTCACTGTTGTGGTGACAATCAGTGTTAGGAGTGCTTCTTTTCTCTTGAAAGTCTTCTCATATTTGTGGTTCTCTTAAAGCCTAAGCTTATGGCATAACTGGATTTCCTAACAATCTTAGCAAAATTAAAATTTCTTGAGCTCATGGTTGGACAGGAAAGCTTTAAAACATGATGCAAGTCTTTCTGAAAGGCTGCTGAACTCCCCCAAGTTTCCTGAAAAACGCACCTCATGCTTTTAAGACCACCTCCTTGTGTTTGGGGAAAGGAAGACCATGACACAGGGCATTGGAGATAATGACTGGAGCATGATCCTGCACCCATCCAGTTCAGGAGCTTCTTCTGGACTACAGTCCCTCAGAGTATAGCAACACTGCACAATAGTTTCTGATAGAAAGCTAAAAACTAAAAGCACAGCAGGACTTTTAGGAGTGTAACACTGTGGTCTGGTGCTTGGTCAGCCTTCTGGATTAAACAAACACAAACTGTCATTCACAGATGTGCCAATGCGCATCGAATGAGTATTCTCATATCAAGAAAACTCAGCTGGTGGCAGGGGAGGTTACTGAATCTCATCATCCTATGCCGAATCAAGTCACATTTTTGACTGCAGTGTTGCATGTTGTGAAAGGCACACTACTAAGTCCTAAACCCGTTACTCCTGGGCACGCTACACATGTGGAAATTTACATCTGGTCCGTCCATACTTTTTCTCGTGGGAGACATTTTAACCCCTTGCATACCTGGTTGCAGGCCTGGAGCCCAGGTTGTCATTCCACTAAGCTCATAGGAAAGATTTGTTTTCACTTCCAGCCCCTTAGAAATCCTTCATCTACTTATTACTCTGCCTGGGACACTAGGAGATTTAGTTTGTCTATTGTCTTTTGCCATTCCCCATTTGCCTTATCATCTTCTTGGTTCAGAACAAACTTCTCAGTTATCTCGCTCAGCGCCTTCCCACTTTGTGCCACTAAAGCCTGTGGAATTCTCCCCAGCTGTAGGAGCTCTGAAGTAATGCATATCCTTATATTTCTTGCTATTGAATTATATTAACCCAGAGAACAGTGCTCGACACGTCATGCTTGGGGCTGGTTTTTTTTCCATTTCAGCCCGTTCAGTTTTGGAATATGGAAAATTAGAATATGAAAAATTAGGAAACATGTAGCTTTCTGAGAATTTAACCAAGAAGTTACTAATGAAACCAGGTCTAAGCTTACAGGGAGGGCCAAGATTATGAACCGTCAAACAAATAACGAGGTCTAAGAGATGGCATTTCTTTATATTCTGAACTCTTCAACAGCAATTCTGACAAAGTTAACTCACGGGTTTCCGTTTTATGTCGTAATGGCATATTGCATTTAGTTGACTCATTGATTTCCTGACTCAGAAGTCTGCCTTGTGACTCACGACTCCAGTTGCACTAACAAGAATTTACCATGTTAAAATGGACTTTGCCATTTACAAATAATTCCAAGGAATCGTTAATGTATTCTTGAAAAGTGTGCATTTATTTGAGTTTGTGCATTAGACCGTGTGCAAGGAATCTTCCCCAGCCCCCACTTGAAAATGAAACAGTTTTCCAGTGATAATATTTAAAAAGACACTTTTGATAATTTTGAACAAAACTTCCCCCTTTTTACGGAGAAGAGCTTTTAATTATAATTGCAGTGAAGCTTTCCTTCATTTGCTTTCTTTAATTTATGAATCAAAACTGTGAAGTTCGTAGTATTTTATTATGTCCCATTGACAATACTGTTACCAATTAGTCCTAGGTTTTGATTTACCACAAAACCTATGCCCCAGAGGTCTCACAGGATGTATAAAGGTGTGACTTGTTTGAATTGCAGGTATTCAGAAGGCTTGTTCTATACCTGGCGTTTCTGACAGCTTGTTTTTCTTCTAATAGCCATGTAGTTACAACGTCTATCCCCTTTTTGTTTTCCAGTCCTTGTCGGTGAGATAGGAAAGACTGCTACTGATGTCTCTGGAAAGACCTTAAGGAATGGCAAGACCGAGCATCAATCTGTGCATCAATCTCTGATTTTAGAGTTGTCATCAAAGGTATGTTTCTTTAGGCAAGAAATTCCAGCAAGACAGAAGGCTGACTTCTGCAAGTCAGCCTTTGGTTTCTGATATTATACGTGTAGGTAAGCAGTACCGTAGGGTCCTGAGAATGACAAAGTTCCCAGTGATTTCTAGAGCAGTGCGACTGATGTCAGTGATGAAGGATTTAGACTTTTTTCTCTCTTTTGTACCACTATTGATTTGAAAGAAACAGTTCCCTGGTTCTGTCTTTCCTCACAGTTCTCTCTGCATTGTGATGAAGCTGTTAGTTGTAGCCCGGTTTTACTGAAAGCATTCAGATGTATTTAAATGTGTTAATATATGGCACTAAGGGCACTAATACTGAAACCGATTGAATCAGTGGCTTGTTTTATCTGACATTAGTAGCTTTTGAACATTGAACCATAGAAAGGAATGGCTCCTATGTTGAAAGGCTTGCTGGATTTTGGTTTGCAGTGCTAGATGAACGGTGAAGATCTTGTCGGAGCATAAAATCATCTTTTCCTTCCCCTGTGTTCGAGCTGTCTGTTTTTGAACACTGTTGCACTTCTAGACCCTCTAGTCCCAGAATTTCATTACATAGTGAGATAAGCCATTGGGAATTCAGCCTCAAAAAGCCTCAAGTGATTTTTACCCTGAATGTTCGGTGCTGTTACAGCGAGATGCTACTCTGACTTTGGAGTGAGATACCGAACTTGGTTTTCTTAGTGTTTTACTTCATACTGAAGGAACAGCAAAGAAATGCTTTATCATACTACACTTCATAATATTCCTTAACTGTTTGTGTCAGACGACTACTCTCTGCTGTTAATCCCCTGCGTTTTGGGGGTTATGAAGGGGAAGTGGTTTTGTTACTTTTCTCGCTATTCACGTCATATTTCTTTTTGTCAAGGACCTCTTTCTAGATCAGAAGACCTACGATGAACAAAACCGAGATGGTGGAGTTCATCTTGATTGGATTTTCAGATTTTCCAGATCTGCGGGTTCCACTATTTGTCCTTTTTTTGCTGACTTACCAGGCCACCCTCACTGGAAATGTCCTGCTAATGACAATTATCAGCCTTCACCATCATCTTCACATCCCCATGTATTTCTTCCTTTCCGTCCTCTCTTTTTCAGAAACTTGCTATACGTTCGCTGTCATTCCCAAGATGCTGGTAAATCTAATAACAGAAGAAAAGTCCATTTCTTTCACTGGATGTGCTGTTCAGATGTTTTTCTTCATTGGCTTTGGAGGCACTGACTGTATGCTTCTAACAGCAATGGGGGTATGACCGATGTGTGGCTATATGTAAACCTTTACATTACAAAGCCCTCATGAACGACAGAGTCTGTAGTCAGCTAGTGGCCTTTGCAACGGTGACGGGCTTCACCTTGTCCCTGATAGTCACCTACTTTGTATTCACATTGCCTTTCTGTGGAGGGAAGGAAATTAATCACTTCTTCTGTGACATGGCTCCCGTCATTCAGGCAGCGTGCACAGAAAATAATGGAATTGAGACAGTAATTTTTATTTTTTGTATTGTGGTTGTGTTTGGCTCATTCTTGTTGATTCTTGTCTCGTACGTTTTGATCTTCAACACCATCCTCAAGATCCCTCTACTGAGGGGAAACGTAAAGGCCTTTTCCACTTGTGCCTCCCATCTCACTGTGGTGATTGTGCACTTTGGGTGTGCCTCCATCATTTATTTAAGGCCCAAATCCACCTATTCCCTACAGGAAGACACTCTGATTTCTGTCACTTACACTGTGGTGACTCCCCTGCTGAACCCTGTGGTTTACAGCCTGAGGAACAAGGATGTGCACTTGGCCCTTCGGAAAAGCCTGGGAAGAAAATGGTGCATGTGGATGAGGTGAAGGAAGCTCCTAGAAGTTCTGGTGTGAACGGGGCCCTCCCCTTAGGTAGGTGGATATTCTTGTACTTTGGCACTGAAAAAGCAGAGTGCACCTCAATTTGGAATAATGCTGCATATCAAACTGGATAATCCTACGATAATCCGTAATAGGAGAAACCGCATTGCTGAAAGCTGAACTGCAGCCACCACTCGCCGCCAGCTATGTTGCTTAATGTTTTGAGCTGGTCAGGGAGCTGAAAAGACCACAGAGATATACTGAAGAGTAAAGGATTAGCAAGGTACCTACAACGTTTGGATAACTTGGTCTGTAAGAGAGCTGCATGGCATTTATTATCCTTTGTTATCCCCACGTTGGCTTTCACTTCAGAGCCAGAGCTAATTCCTGCACACACAGACTCCTAGAAGAAGTTGGACTGGAAGGGACCTCTGGGGGTCACCTGGCCCAGCACCCCATTTCTGAAGCTTTCCGCTCTTTTGCACAGCTGCGTCATTCTTGCCAGGCCTTGAGATCACCGGTGTGGTCCTGAAGAACATTCTTTAGTTCCTCATTTCGTACCACCCTGTAGAGGGAAGAAGAAGAAGAATGGTCTTGTCTTTACAACCCACATGTCTATAGAGCGGTTCAAGGAAGTATGAGTCTCCTTCAGCCCAGCTGACGATGGCCTCTCCTCTGGGAACAAAGCTCCTGGAGTTTCATCAGACCTATGGCACAGCGCCTGGGCCCCTGGGCTGGTTGCTGTTAGCTCCATGTTTATTTATGCTCTGCTCAAGCTGAGACTGTTGGAGAGCACAACTGGGCTTGTGACCCTTCTCCTCTTGGCCACTTGGTGTGAGACTGAGAAATGCCTGCTCATCTGGAGGGTACCTAGCCCTGGCTCATTAGGACAGCAACAGGGATCACTCCAAGGAGGTTTATCTTTAGCACATTTTGCTCTTGAAATTATCTGCAGCTTAAGCCCTCGTGAGCTTACGTCCTTGACAATGTGTCTCCCTTTGGCCAGAAAATGTGCTCCACCCTACTGTTATGTTCCCCTGGACTCCCGACGGCTGACCCAAGCCAAGCGCACAATATGGGGGTGCCTTTCTTTCCATGCCTTCCTTCAAATCACAGAGCATGATTGCCATCACGGGCCAGGACTGCAGGAGCTTCACCTTTCACAGGTCAACACAGGCCAGGTCCACAAAGGCATCTGAGCATCTAAGTTGCAGCTAGGTATTGGTATGCTGTGCAATCGGGTGCTTTTTCCCCCACCTCTCCGCCTCCCCACAGGCGATTGCGGTTTTCTCAGTAGCAATCTCTGTTGGTTTTGGTCCTTGGGGACAACCTCTGGTGTTTGGTGTTTGGGGAGGGATTTCACAGGGGTGTTCGACAGGAATCATCACTTCATCCCAGCAAGGGAAGCACAGCTGAAGAGCACAACAGAAAAGGGAGGAGCAGGAGAAAATGGCTCTTCCAGAGAGCAGCCACAGGTGGAGAAGTGGGTGGAAGAACACAGGAGGAAATGGCTGAGAAGTGAACTGAACCTGACCTAAGTAAAGGGTGAAATCCCAACTTTTATCTGACAGTGATCGATCAACAAGTGCTACAGCAGCAGCAGTGGCTGTGCCCAATATCCCATAAAGGCGATACCCTGCCAGAGCCTGAACTGAGCATATGGGCTCACAGTCGTGCTCAGTACTTTGGGTAACGGAGCCAGCGGGCCGAGGCTCTGCCTGCCCAAATGGCACAGGGTAGGGCCCCCTGGTGCCTGGAGAGGAGCCGCACGAGGTGTCATTAGGCATTTCAATGATAACGAGTCTGATGGGGGCTTCTGCAAGTGGCACGGGTGATTCCCAGTGCCGTTGTTGTGCAGAGACACAGGCCACAGTGGGGCTTGTTAGAAGTTAAGAGTTTTTCTTTTGCAAAACATTTACATGTCTGATGGTGATGATGTTAGGGGCTGGCCGCACAGGGCCCCCAGGCAATACTTGGTGAAGCCCCCGGGGCTGTGAGCAAAGCCAACGCGACAACAGACCGTTCCTCCCCAAGACAAGGACAGGTCTTTGTCCAGGGCCTCTGCTTCTCTGCCTCCCTTGGCCACGGGCAGCCAGCACCGCCTGGTCTGCAGTTCTCCCCTTCTACATCAGCAGAAGGTGGCTCCAGGCTTTACCTGTGACGCCCACCTGCCTACCCACCCAGGGAACCTCAGCAGGCTCGTACCGCCCGTGCAGAGGGGGAACACACCTCGTCACTTGCCTTGTGCACTCTCATGTCCGTAATAAATACCGCCTTTCTCCTGTTTGCAGCCACGCGCACAAATGCTGCTTACGCATTTATTTCAGTGGCAGCTTGCCGGGAATAAAAGCTCAGCTCGTGCTGGTGTTACTCCGAATCCGAAAATGTGTTACTGTGGTCAGGATTGCTAAACTGCAATCAGGATCAAGAAACAAGGGTCACCCTTTTGGAAAAACCAAACCTGCCCCATCTCATCTCTTTAGGCATGAAAGGTATAACACAGAGGGTCGCTACCTCTAGCTCTTCCTCTCTCTTGCTCCAGCAAACACAGCACTTTGTCCACTCCCGCTTTCCCATGTTGCCCCAGATAATTCTCCCTATAGCGCCAGGATCCCTTTTGTCCAAAACGTTGAATCTGCAACTCTGAGCCACTCCTGAGCCCTGTCTCTCTCTGCACTCATTTCCTTTCTTCCTTTCCATCCATTTTCTCTCCTTTCATGTGCCCTGAAGGCTCTGAAAATGCCTGAGGCCATTTACAGCAGGTCTGGACGTGCCCCCTCTGAGTCCCTTTGCTCTGCCAAAGCTTGCCTGTGCCCACATCCTCCATTCACAGCTCAGTCCTGCTGTTAAGGGTTCTCCCGTAGTGCCCCGCAGAGTGGAAACACACCCTCTCATTTGGAGATGCCTGCTGCCTCCTGTCACCCCCATGCATGAGAAAGAGTACCATTCTTCTCACATCACATAGAACGGCAGAGAGGTCTGGAAGCCACTGAGTCAACTGCGCCATCGGCAGGGACATTGTAAGCAGTGAAAAGGCCTGGCCTTGGAAAGTCTCAGAACCAGCAGCTGCTCTCCCCTCCTCCCCTCCAATCTTGCCCCATAGCTGGAAAAAACACCTTGTGATTAAACAAACAGGGAATACGGTTATATACAAAAGGAGAAAGCAAATTCTTGTTGGAAATAAACGGTCAGAGAGAGCCTCACCCTTGTAAAATTTGAAAATTCATTCCATAGACAAAAATCCTAGTGCAGCTGTTTAGCACACCTCAGCAGGGGTCAAACTTAAGGACATGCTCTCCTGTATCTCTTTCTCATGCCAGGTTATCTTGTGCCGCACACCTCAACACCAGGAAAGGGGGAGAACTAAAACACTGGTTATCCTTCACTTATTTTCAGATTTCCATGTGTGGGCTATTCTTTTATAAACTTTGATTGCCCTGATATACTGAAAATATTTTAAATTTCCTAGCATTGCAGCAGGTGACTTTGTAGCATTTGGAGCACTGATTATTAGTCAGGAATACCTGGGATTTTTTTATAAATTGCCCATAGGATCAGTATTTATATCAGTATCATTTACATCAGCAACAAGAAGTTTGTGGTGCCACTCAGATCATTTCCCACGTGTCTTAGAGATGTGTTTATGCACTTACATATTGTCTCTGAGGCTTAAAGACAAAGGGAGATGGGTGTACCTCTCCCCTTGTCTCCACTGGGCACCACTTCTGGAACGTATTAGTAGGACAAGATTGAAATTCCTGCCCTCTTCCATCAAGGAAGGGCAAATGCAGCTGTACTGCGGGGCACGTGCTGTCTCTCCCATACTTCCCCTTGGGACGGCACAAGAAGGACACGCAGGTCCCTTTGCTCTTCCAGAAACATTCACCCACGCCATTCCTCAGGCCAGGCGCCCATGGTTTGGGGGGGCAGATCCCTCATCTACGCAGCTGCTTTCAGACCAAGCGCAAACCTGAGCTGGAGGCAGGTGCTGCCCATCAGGGCCAGTTGCCCTCCAGCCAGCTTGCTGCCCTCCTTCTCAGCAAGGGCTGTGCTACAGCCTCCCTTTGCAGAGCTTGCTGCTTGCATCCAGCTGCCAGCCAGGAGACGCTAGTCCAACACACAGTACAGAAGGACCCATGTCCCACATGGCATTGCAAAAGCTTTTATTGTATGCTTAGATCGTGGAGCTGGATTTGGCAAGAGCCTTGCACGTGTAGCTGCCCTTGCCTTGCCAGTGTGGGGCAAGAGCTTCTGATTTCTTCTCACTTGACGGCAGCAGTGGCACGGGCAGGTGCAGCCCTTTGCCTGGGGCACCTCTTCTTACTCGTGGTCATCTTCTTTCTGGAGGGTGAGGCCACGCGCTGGCTTTGGGGGGCCAGCCCTCCTGCGGCGCCTGCGCGCTGCAGCTCCTCGCAGGGGCTGCTTGAGCACGGAGCACTTCTGCAGCGCTGTCTGCAAGTGCGATGGAGAAATGCGCTTCTGCTTGCTGTTCTTGCAAATTGTGCCAGCCACGTCCATGGTCTTGTGCGTCACCCACTGCAGCACCGCAGCCAGATAGACGGGGGCTCTGGCTCCAAAGCGCTCAGCAAAGTGGCCTCTGCGGAGCTGCCTGTCTACGCGGCTCACAGGGAAGAGCAGCCCAGCCCGGGAGGACCGGGAGGAGCGGCTCTTTTTGGCCTGTGCTTCGCTGCCTTCGGAGGGGCCCCCAGAACACGTCACTTCAAACTCCCTCTCCTGCTCAGGCACCGTGCAAACCTCCTCTGCTCCGAACATGCTGCTCGCAGCTTGCTCCTGCCGGTCTCTCCACGCTGCGCCTTCCCGTGCCCGGCCTGCCTTGCCCACCTCTCCTCGCTTTCCTTGCTGGCCCTCGCTGGTGGTTCCTGCCTCCGGGCTCAGAGTGCCTGCGCCTGGCCAAGCCTTGTCCTGGCAGGGCGTCGCCACGGGCTCTGGCTAGGATGGATCCCTCTTTGGCCGAGCCCCTCCAGAGAAGAGGTCAGGCTCAGGCCCTCTCCTGCGCAGGCTCTGGCCCTTCGGTTTCCTGGGCAGCGAGCAGGAGCAAGGGCTCCTGTTGGCCGGCGGGGACTTCCTCTGTGACCTCACCTCTCTGCTTCTGACATCATTCCCGCTGTCTCCGCCTTTTGTGGGTGATCTTATGGAGCAGCTCTGCTCCTCAGCGCCGCTCCTGTTTTCCATGGCAGAGGCTTTGCCAGCGCTTGGCACAGGGACAAGGAGCCGCTATGAGGCAGAGCACTCTCCTTTCCTCTGTGTCCTCCTCCCTGCCCTGCGACAGCTCTCCCTTCAGCCCTTGCCTCTCCCCTCCAACGCCAGCGCACATTGCCACACCTGGGGAGAGGACCTCCTTCCTCGTGTCAGGGGATACCAGAGCCACAGGCTGCCTAGATATGGGTCCCATTGGGTTTCGAATAACTCCATGGGTGGAGACTCCACAAGCTCTCTGGGCAGCGCCCCTGAGCCTTCTCTTCTCTGGGCTGAACAGCCACAGCTCTCTCAGCTCTTCCTTCCAGCTGAAGTCCACATTTTCCCAAGCCGATGCCTTCATCTTCCAATGCCTCCTCCCCTTCTCCTTCCCCTTCCCTCTCCTCCTCTGCTGGGCAGGGCAGGGGTGGAGAGTGACCCAGGCAGAAGGAATCCCAAACCAGCACTGACACCCGCTGTGGTGAACAAACACACAGGTACCTGGGGTGTGACTGTCTTGGGCAGGTGTGTCTGGGCAAGGCTGCAGAGGAGAAATGCCTTGAGAACATCTTGAGGACTGCGGAATATTCCGGTCTGCGACACTGTGTCCCTTGTAATTCACCCCAGAGGCAATGCAGGCAATGTGCTTTGCCTGGATTTCCATCCTGAGGTCTCTTCAAGTGCCTTCCAACAAGATAAACGTGTCAGGGGCATTTCCTTTTGATTTCTGCGCATTTGGCCTTCTGCGATTTTTGTAGCAATATGTCAGATGTTTGTCAGATGGCATCCAGGACTCCAACATATCATTTAGGTACTTTGGAAGTCTGCTCCTTGCTCACGTTGCTCAAAGTGGTTTCACACTTTCAACTCAAGTAGTAAAGTCAAGTCTTCCCCTTGGCCCTATCTTCCTCCCATGTCTTTTCAAATTGTCCACTGTTTGCTCTTACACTCCTTGATTCAGGGACAATTTTGTGAGTGTACGTGGCAACCTGATGAGATGCAGAGGCTGTGCCTGTCCAAGGGTGGCAGCTGGACTTGCTTTCCCTTTTTCCAGGTTAGCTCTAGCAGAGGTGTGGAGGAGATAAACCATGCTGCTTCATCTAAGAGCAATATGTCACGGACAGAGAGCTGTGCCTTTCCTGGTGTTCTGGGAACAGCTGTGGAGTTTTGGAACCACTCTCTGGAATCATGGCAAGATGAATATCCCCCGTGCATGGGTCATTGCAGAAACAGGGTGTTTTCAAATGCCTGTACCACTAGCAGGAATGCGCTCAACTTTATATCTGGCTTCTGGTATTAATAGTAAATACTTGTTGCTTTCCAATTTCCCCAGAGTTCTTACTATTGGTGTAATCTGATTTTTAGTGCCTCAGTCTGTCTAAGCAGTCACAGATCCAAATTAATATCTATGAACCCTGCTACTTTTGTGGCATTGTTCCTTATACGTACTCCACAAATCGAGGCTCCTGATATTCATGATCTTCTCAAGCAGCAGGAAATTCTTAATAGAATAAATACTTGAGTGTCAGTATTTTACAAATCCGTTGGATTCAGTTTTCCTGGCTTGCTTTAGCATACTGGAAACTGGAAATCTACCTTTAAAATTAATAGCCAATATTCCCAATATCTCATGATTGAAAGAGCTTGTGTAAAATACTATATAATTTAGGAGACTTCATATGCAAATACTAATGAAGCCACAACAGAAATTGAAATTTTGTTCTTGAGTTGTTCGGCTCAGAAAGATCATCTGTCTATTAAAGGTATCACTAACTTCGAGTCAGAGCCTAGATAAGGGTCTGCAACTTAGCTTTTGCCCCAGTTCTCATGCAACTGAGTCAGTTTGTTTGTCAAAAAGTAGCTTCTTCAGCCTAAGTACACTATGGAGCCAGTGCTACTTCTCTGTATAAGGAAGCTGGGGCCCAACGACCCAGTATGGGAGAGTGAAATCCCTTCTAACCTAGGGCACGAGGATTAAAATTTCACATTTTTCCAATAATTCTGAAAAAACATGCCTTAAAAATATGCTTGCAGAGACCTCACAGGGGGATGTTGTGAAATAGGAATGGCATGACAGCACCCACAGCAATGGTTTTGAGGAACAAACCTTGTCACAGTTCATGCTTGCAAAGTGCCCTTACCTGTTTGTGGCACAATGACAGGAAGAAACAGCTTCAAGTTGTGCTACGGGAGGTTTTCTTTTTATATTAGAAAAAAATTCCTCCCTGAAAGGATTGTCAAGCATTGGAACAGGCTGCCCAGGAAAGTGGTTGAGTTACCATCCCTGAAGGTATTTAAAAGATGCGTAAACATGGCGCTTAGGGACACGGTTTAGTGGTGGATTTAGTGTTAGGTTAACAGTAGGACTCGATGATCTTAAGGGTCTTTTCCAACCTAAACGGATTCTATGATTCTATGACCAGAAGGTGGCAACAGGTCAACACTGAGACTACCCAGTGTCCCTTCGTTTCCTTTATGAGATTCACAATTGTTTTGCTGTACTACAATTGATTGTAGATTGACTACTGTACTGATTGCTATGCTACAGGCAGTTAGAAGGAGGACACAGGCAAAATTAAAATGCTTATCTTAAGTAAGAATTTTGCACTGATTAGCTATGGAGTAATATACATTGGTTTAAAAGTCAGCCCATGAGATTTCATACTTCATTCAGTTTCTGTTTGATAACATTCTAGTTAGAAACTTTAGTATCCTAAACTTACTAAATTATTATACTATACCATAGTGTAATTTTAAAATAATTAAGAATTGCTCAGTATAGGATGCATTTTTAAGTATAAAATCCTGCTGGTTTAATTGCTATGTCAAAAAATGTGTATTTTCTAGTAAACACTGCTTTTCAAGTATGTTGCTCACAGGTCCTCTACATATGAACTTTTTATAGTTGGGATCCAAAGCAATGAAAAGCTATCCACATGTGCCCTATGTATTTTTCTGAGGCAAATACTGCATTAAACTGCAGATCATTGTAACACAAATCTTGAGTTTGGAACAAATGGCATCTGAATGGAAATCTGTATGAAGAGGCATTTGAATAAAGAACAGAACAAGAGATAAAGACATGGAATGCCTTAATTGGTGCAGAAGGTTGTCATTCAAATAACCAGAGAACAAGGACTGCAGCAATTTAAAGCCATAAAGATAAGGTGGCAAACAGCTGAAAAACAGGATTGCAGCCATAAAATACTCAAGCAGGAAAATAAAGAACACTGAGACTTAGGAATTTTTCCTCAGACTTGCAAGGGGCAAGAGAGGATATTCATACAAAAGATCCCAGTAAATCTCTACTCATGGAACGTGCAAAAGGTACAACCAAAATTCAGTTAATAGTAATTAACAATGATTGCCAATAAAGAAGAAACTCAAGACACATGATGAGAACTCAGCAGCTGCTGACAGCTCTCCTCTGTGGCACTATTATACCTTCCCAGCTTACTTGGATAAACATGTCTTGGCACTTGTGAATATGACTGAATGAGTAAGTGAAATCCATGGCAGAAGAAGCATGAGTGAAATCAGTTTTGCTTAAAATAAAAATCACCTTCCCCTTCCAGAAGGATTCACATTGAGCCTTCCTGCAAAAACTGTTGTAGAGAACATAGCATTTTTTTCACATTTCGGAAACTAGGAACAAAGCATGAAGATTGAAAGAAAGCACAACTTTTACCCCATAAGTTTCTCCTGTTTTCTTTGTTTTTTCTATTTGATCCTACACCACTACAAGGACTTTCATTTTAAAAAACTACTTGCCAATATGCACATTTAAAAATTAAAATGGATTTTTTTCTGCAAGAGAACTGAGGATAACCTAGTGCTTCTATCTTCACTCTTTTCATTTTACCTGTTTTCTCCTTCATGTCTCTGTGCCTCAGTGCCCAAAATTCCATGAAGTCAAGGCAAACCAAATGTAAATAACAGCAAAAATGTCCTAAAAGCAAAGTTTTACTTGACTATGCAATTGTCTTCTGTGTGAAAATAGTGCAAGACCCAGCCTCAAAGGCACTGCAAAGTATTGAAAACTGTAGGAGAATAAATTCCCTGTCTGTTCCAGCTGTGGGAGAAGAAAGGGAAGGACACCAGATAATATGGTGCATTTCATTGTTAGTTTCTACAATTTCTTCTGTCTAAGAAAAAACATGACCTCGGACTTTGTGTTGCATTCCTCCTACACAGAGCTATGCAGATGATGTGACTAATAGCTCAGTGGACAAAATGTAGATCCTGCGATCGGATCATGATATCATCCCAACAAAACATCAAGCCACCTGGAATTGCTTGTTACATTTAACAGACTTCTTCTTCAAAATAGGTGCTATTAAGTAATCTGTGTTGGAAAAATCTCCCCACTGCATAACCCAAGAGTCAAGAGTTGGAAAGTGGACACACATATGAAAAGGTGCTTAATCTCAACAGCCAAATTTCTACTGGGGACTCACACGTGAAGGCTGCCACTCCATGACCAGTTTAAGCCACTAAAAGCAGTTGCTGCTGCTGCTCCATGTGTGCCACCGCAAACATTTACAAAGCTACAAAACAAACTGGGTGCTGTACTGGTGAACTGATCCAACATAGAACTAGCCTACAAGATGTCATTCTATCCCAGGTTGCTCCATCTCGCTAACTGCAGGGCTTATGCAAATACTCAAGCATGCACAGGAGGAGGACGTGGGGTCAGTTCTGGCCACAGTGCTCACAGAAGTTCTGTGTAACTTGCTACCCAAGGTTTCATTTCACTAGAAACACTTTAATTCTTGAGAGATAAAATAATGTGATAGAAGAGTAAAGTGGGGTGCAGCAGACATTGAGCTATGCAGGCATAGCTGAAACAAGCAGACAGAATAGAACAACATACTACTATAAAGCAAACCTCTGAACAAACATGGATACACATTTGGAAGTACAAATTTGGGGTTTCATGAAAAATAGTCAGAATACTCAAGGAGTAACAAAGCATCATTCTCTTTGGGATAATACCTTTTCCCTCCGTTCCAGAGCCACCTGCTCTCTGTAAGTCTTTGGCTTCTCTTTCAGTACTGAGCACATCTGTGTCTGGCGTATAGGCAGAATGGTCTTATAGCAAAGTTTGTAAATGGCACAATCCTATTGCAGATCCCAGAAACCACACAGTATTTGGAGACAGAAATAAGAAAGTTCATTAATCTTTTGGAGATTTTCACTGTCTCCATGAAAACTGAAAGTTCATTAGAGAGCACATGCCTACACGCATGTGCACAGAGATGCACTGACTAGAACAAGTGCAGCAGAAAGGGAATTTTGCATCAAGTCCAGTGAACTTTTTCAACCCCTGAAAGCAAGGTTAAAAAGTGTTAGCACTTGACCTCTACTCTTTTTTATTTTGTTTTATTTAAAATCACGATTCCAGCTAATTCTAGTTGGTATAAAACATGCACTATCATGCACATATATGCACATATGTGGCTTTTTTTTTTCAGCTGAAAATGAAAAGAGAAGCATTGAGGCCCAGAATCAGCCTCTGAAATTCAGGGGCAATGTGTCTTGGTCATCTTTCCAAATTCTTCCACCCACAGTAATGCTGCAAGATGGGCCCATTTGATTTGTCTGTGGCAACCAAATGCCCCTGATACTCCTTTCAGTTCAGCTCAGGCTGCAAACCCAGCCTAAACCATTTGCAGTATTCAGTGTTTGACTGCCAAGAGATGCCTGGAGCAATCCAGGGCAGGACAAGCCCAGCTCTGCCTCAACATTTCCTGAGAACAGCTGCTTCAGGTGGTGGCAGTACATGCATGTCCCCTGCCAAGATTTTCACAATAGTATTCAGAAAGCTAGACACCAAGGACAGCAGTTTCTCAAATACTGTAATGACTGAGAAGCCCAACTCCAATTTCAAAGAAATCCATGTCACTTACAAATATCCTTGCTAAAAGTCTGCCAGAATCTTAAAACTGAGACAGTTACTAGATAATTGCCATATATGCTTATTTACCTCTTTAAATGAATGGTCTCATTTTCATATAGGAAGAATACCCAGAGGTTGGGAAAGTTGGGAAATAATATTTTCCTTTTGTCTTAGGGGCAGGGGAGGAACGGAGAAGGTCAATAATGGTAGACAAAAGTCAATATTAATGAACTTTTCCATCCACTTAGAACCAAGACAAAAACTCCAGTTAGTCTGATCTCAAAAAGTGCCTGGCACAAGCTGCTCCCGCAAGTTGCATTATTGTTGTTGCAGTGGCTTTTCCCTGGGATAAAAACAAGCAGTCTCTGTCTTCAGAATAATCTTTTCATCCTGAAGGATGAGTGTCCTGGTTCCGGCAGGGCTGGGGTTAATTTCCCCAAGGATGGGGAGGGGACACAGGTATTCCACACCATGTGAGCCATGCCCGGGCTGTAGGGGGGAGCTGCCGGGGGGAGGGGGCAGGAAGTCGCTGCTCAGCGCGGGCTGCGGCGGCGCGGGTCCGGGTCCGGTCGGTGAGCGGCGGTGCCCTGATCGCGTTTGTATATTCCTCTATCCGTGTTATTGTTACTGTTTTCTCTTCCCTTTGCTGTTCTGTTAAACTGCCTTTATCTCAACCCACGAGTTTTGCCTTTTTCTTCCTATTTCCCCCCACCACGGCTGTGGGGGGGTTGGGCGAGCGGCCGCGTGGTTTGTTGCTGCCGGCTCAGGCCAAACCACGACAATGAGCAAAGGAAAAAGAGGTTTATTAGCTGATGTTTCTAGTTTTAATAGAGAAATAGTCCCTCATTTCTCAACCTTGTTATGTGCTCCCTCCTCCAGTCAGATTTTGCCATTGTTTCAGAAACTGATGCCAATTTGTGCTATTGGCCAAGAGGATATCTGAAACATCTTACACTGAAATTTTGTAAAAAACACTGGTCTTGTAATTAATCTCATGTGGTGCATGGCAGCTCCAAGGAAACAGAAAGGTTTTGAGACTCTATTTCTGCTCCCTCCTTTACTTCCATGCACTTTCCTTAAAACTAGCGATTTTCAGAATGGTGTTTGAATGTACAAAAAGTTAGGATGTGCTGGATAAGTGTTGCTAATGAGCATGGTTTACAGACATATCAGATGTATCTAACACTTCGATTCCTGCCTGAACAAGACTAGTTTGACTCCAGAATGCCTTCAGAAGAGCAGCCTATAATCATCAGGCTTGAGAAACTAAAAGTTTCAACTGACATGCAAATTTTTCTTACATCTTAGCTCCCAACTTCAAATCATGTTATGACTCAGTTCCATTGGTCATTTAGGGAGGAGACAATAATTCTAGGATCAAAATATACTAGCACAAGAGGTATCACATATACGAGCCTGGTACAGACACCCTGTTATTCCATTTTCTGGATCTCAGCAATTATTCAAACCCAAAGACTGGATGACCTTTGGAGGTCCCTTCCAGCCCAAAATATTCTATGATTCTATGACTCTGTCAATGTCCCCCAACAGTCAAATCCCAGTTCCAATGGATTAGGAGCAATTTGCAGCAAGAAAACTGCTGCTACACCAAGAAAGAAGTTAAGATGAAGATGTACAGCTACTGGCCTGCTGCAGGTGGTTTACCTACAGCACTACAGTTTCCACAAACTTATGGGAAAGGTGGGACTCTGTTACCAATGCTACCTCCCTCTCTTAAAGAAAAAAGGAGATTGACATTTGGAAAATCTAATTTAATATGGTGCATGTTTTCAGAAGGATTAAAAGCATATGGAATCACAAAACTAACAAAACTACTGGACCCACATTTTACCCCCTGCAGATCATGCTTATTCAGAGCCAGTAGCTGAATACTGGAGCACCTACCTGTACTGAAGAATCTCATATTCCTAGCTATACTTCTCCTCCCATGTAAACACAAGTGCAGCTCAGACTGCAAGCTTTGGACGGTAAGCATTCTTCAGGCTTCAGTCTGGATCATCCCAAAGAGCAAGCAGCAGAACAGTGGAACAGCCTTCCTTGTTGGATGCTAGTGCTTTACGACAGTGACAAAGGCAACCCGTAGAATCATAGAATACTTTGGGCTGGAAGGGACCTTAAAAGGTCATTTAATCCAACCTCCTCTGCAATGAGCAGAGACATCTTCAACTAGATCAGGTTGCTCAGAGCCCCGTCCAACCTGAACCTGAATGTTTCCAGGGTAGATGGGACATCTACCACCTCTCTGGGCAACCTGTTCCACTGTTTCACCACCCTCATTGTAAAAAATTTCTTCCTTATATCTAGTCTAAATCTATAATTTTTTAGTTTAAAACCATTACCCCATGTCCTATCACAGCAGGTCCTGCTGAAAAGTTTGTCCCCATCTTTCTCATAAGTCCTGTTTAAGAATTAAAAGGCCGCTATAAGGTCTTCCTGGAGCCTTCTCTTCTCCAGGCTGAACAACCACAACTCTCTCAGCCTTTCTACATAGGAGAGGTGTTCCATCCTTCTGATCCTTTTTGTGGCCCTCGTCTGCACCACTCCAACAGGTCCATGTCTTTCCTCTGCTGAGGGCTTCAGAGCTGGATGCAGTACTCCAGGTGGGGTCTCACCAGAGCAGAGTAAAGGGGGAGAATCAACTCCCTCGACCTGCTGCCCATGCTTCTTTTGATGCAGCCCAGGATGTGGTTGGCTTTCTGGGCTGCAAGCGCACATTGTCAGCTCATGTCCAGCTTTTCATCCACCAGTACCCCCAAGTCATTCTTGGCAGGGCTGCTTCCAATCCCTTCATCAACCAGCCTGTATTGATACTGGGGGTTGCCCTAACCCAGGTGCAGGACCTTGCAGTTGGCTTTGTTGAACCTCACGAGGCTGACGTGGGCGCACTTCTCAAGTTTGTCCAGGTCCCTCTGGATGACTCAGATGATTACTGTTGCACATTTCAAAGTAGACAATCAAGTATACCAAATGCAGAAAAAGCCAAACCTGTCTGTGCCACAGATGTTGAAATGTATAGAGCAGCTCTACAATCAGCAAAAATAGGCAGCATACAGAGCAGATCTCTTTCACCTATTTATAGATACAAAGGTATTTTAAAGACAGGTAGACATGGTGCTTAGGGACATGGTTTAGTTGTGGTTTTGGCAGTGTTAATTTGATGGTTGGACTCAATGATCTTAAAGGTCCCTTCCAACCCAGACAATTGTATTATTCTATAGAACACTAATAGTTTTATATAACCGGCTATTTTAATTAAAATTTAAAACAGGAGAGAGAATTGCAAACCCAACACCAGATCAATGAGCTGGGTGTTTGAAAAGAGTATTTCCATTCTATCAATATCACAGCACTCAGCATGTGGCCCATACTCCTGCTGCAGTTTCTCTCTAGTTCACAGATCCTTATGTATCTGCATAAATACAAAACACCAAAAAATGTTGCTTGTTTTGTCACCCAACCCTTTATGCAAGAGAAAAGTTAAACAATATGGCTAGCAGGTCACACATTTCTATGGTGCAAGAAAATAACAAGTAGAGACGTGGTTATATGAAAGGGTGGCAGAAGGAAAATAAAATGTAATGTTGAGGAGTTGTCATCATGCACCAGAGCTCTATGAAAAAACAGACCAAAGTGCATCCCAGTTAACTTTATCACTCAAGCACGATTATTAGATAAAAGGAGTGTTTTTCAGTGTGTAAAGTTTTAATGCTGACATTGGTCATCTTTTCTGCTCAGGGAAACATCTGCTATGCAACTCTCTAACCTACTAAGAAGCATTGGGCTCAGACTACTTTGAGATTGCTCTGTTGATGTTTGCTTTTGGCTCTCAGAGGACAATGCTACAGTCCAGCAATAATGCAGCACATTAAGTAGTGTCTGATACAGCTTATTTTCTGAATATAAACACAGCAGAAACAATTTCCAGTGTTTCTCCTACCTTTCAATTCTGTTTTAGAGAGACACTAAGGCAATTACTTTTATGTAGTTCTATACTTGCAAGGCGCACAAGTCCATTGGAACTGATGAGATTCATCTGTGGGTCCTAAGGGAGCTGGTAGAGGAAGTTGCCAAGACACTGTCCATCATATCTGAGAAGTCGTGGCACTCTGGTGAAGTTCCCACTGACTGGAAAAAGGGAAACAAAACGCCCATTTTTAAAAAGGGTAAAAAAGAAGATCCAGGGAACTACAGGCTGGTCAGTCTCACGTCTGTGTCTGGCAAGATCATGGAGCAGATCCTCCTGGAAACTCTGCTAAGGCACACAGAAAATAAGGAGGTGGTCAGTTGCAGCCAACATGGCTTCACTAAGGGCAAATTGTGCCTGACAAATTTGGTGGCCTTCTAGAACAAGGTTACAGCATTGGTGGATAAGAGGAAAGCAACAGATACCGTCTACCTGGACTTGTGCAAAGCATTTGACACTGTCCCACATGACATACTGGTCTCTAAATTGGAATGACATGGATTTGACGGATGGACCATTGAGTGGATAAGGAACTGGCTGTATATATAGTGGCGTTCCAGTATGTGAAGGGGGCCTACAAGAAAGCGGGAATGGGACTTTTTACAAGGGCATATCGTGATAGGACAAGGGATAATGGCTTAAAACTGGAAGAGGGTAGATTTAAAATAGATAATAGATAATAGATAATAGATAATAGATAATAGATAATAGATAATAGATAATAGAAACAAATTTTTCACTCTGATGGTGATGAGGCACTGGCCCAGGTTGCCCAGGGAAGTTATGGAGGCCCCATCCCTGGAAGTGTTCAAGGCCAGGTTGGATGGGGCTTTGAGCAACTTGGTCTAGTAGAAGATGTCCCTGCCCATGGCAGGGGGGTTGAAACTAGATGATCTTTAAGGTCCCTTCCAACATAAACCATTCTATGATTCTACAATTCTATGATTCTATGATTCTATTTAAAGCCTAGTTTGTCTAAAAGTGCAAGTGAAGAAAGAACTCAACCAACGCCACATGTTTTGAAAAGAGATACAGTGACTGGGTGTATAAACATGAGATCGGTTAACCAACATGCAAGCCCTCCTTCTCCAGCAAGATGAAGAGATCAAACCTCAGTATCAAGTCCCTTGCAAACCATCTTTGCAGCATCTTTTTGCTGTATGTGGAACAGATTACAGATGCAGCTTTTACCCAAAACACACTTGAATCAGCCTTAAGAAAGCACATCAGAATCCAAGCTGGCTGAAATGCAGAAGTCAAGAGCATGTTTTGGTGACTGCAGAGAGCGGTGAGTTGGAAAGAGAACTTTCCATCTTCCCTCAAAATGCTTCAAGTAAGAAACACTGTGCTTTAAATCTTTAGAGAAACTAATTGCCCTGTATATTACATTTGCCCTTTCATGGGACCAAAAGCGTATTATGAAGCCACATAATGATATAGTTCACTTCCCTGCTCACTCGTCCCAAGTAGAAGTGCATCCCACAGCAGTTCAGCAGCATAGAGGAACACTGTGGAATAGCTCATGACTAACTGCAAGTTCAACATTCGACTGAAATTTCAAACCAGGCTGAGCAACGGCCGCTGCATTATTCCATCTCCTCTGAGACACACCACTCTCTTAACTCCTAACTTAGCAAGAGAAGACAGACACCAGCTGCAAGAGACAAAAACTAACATTCAGGGACTGTGCAAGAAGGTTTAATAAAAAAGCACCACAACAAAATACATCATGTAAATTTCAAGTCAGCATCAGCCTGGAAAAACTCATTTGCTGGGAGCAATCCCCACCTGTGAAAAGTGAAAGCAGAGGAACTGTCCTGCCCTGAAAGGACTAAATGACCTTCTAAGCAGACCCAACAGTACAGAACAAGGCTTCGGGAAGAAATGTACACATAGAAAGATTAATTGCCTGACTCTAAACTACAGGTTATTAATTTTGGTAGACTGCAGTAGAGACAAGCCTACACATCTTTTTTTTTTTTCTAATAATGACATGCTTTTAACCTGCCAGCAGAGTTTAGCGCAGGACTATGAATTAATAATCGGCTGCATTTGCCTGAGAGTAGCTGACATCTGGGTTGTCTTATGAGAGCCTGAATATGCTGCCAGAGATATTTAAGAGAAAGTATATCAACGTCTTGGTTTCAGCTGAGATAGAATTATCTTTCTAGTGGTTGTTGTGTTTTCAGATTTGGTATGAAAGGAATGTCAATAATGCATATTGTTTTAGATGTTATACCAGTCAAGGACTCTTCAGCTTCCCATAGAAGCTGGCAAGGAGCATAGACAGAACAACAGAATGGCTGATGGAATATTCTGTACCGTACACATGATGCTCGGTATATAAATGGGGGTTGGCTGGGGGGCGGAATCTGCGATCACTGCACAGGTCAGGCTGGGCAACCAATTCACTGGGTGATAAGTGTGACTGGTGTCTTATATGTGCTTTTACCATTATTAATATTATTATTATTTTCTTTCCCTTTTCTGTTACTGTTCTATTAAACTGCCTTTATCTCAACCCACAGGGTTTTTTTTTCCCTTTCCCCTCCTTTTCTCCGTCTTCTCCCTACCTTTCTGAGGGAGAAAGCCGGGGGGGGGGGTGGTAAATGAGAGGCTGCGTGGTCCTAGTTGCTGGCTGGGGTTAAACCACAACGATCAAATAATGAGAAAAATGTGTACATTATCTGAGGAGTGATGCGCTTCCTACCCCACTCACAGCTCTAGAAATTTTGGTCTGCTTAGTTCTCAGACCTGCCCTTTTTCACTGAAATGCTCCCTAGCTCCCTCTGTAGCATGGATTAAACCAAATGTTACTTACTCCTTGCTTTAGTGCCTCATGGCATGAGTTTACAGAGCATTTTCATGTTGGGTATAACATGCTGCTTGACCACTGATGCCAGAAAGATGCATTGTAAGTTTGCTAGCAGCACCTCTGGGTTTTCATGCTGGTTTGGCGAGCAGAGACACAAGAGCTAGTTTAGATTTTCTCACGGCAGGGAAATGCCTTTGAAATCGCAGTGCGGTGCTTCCATTCCACTAGCTGGTGCCCACGCTGCAAGCCCCCTTCTTGGCTCTCTTTAGTGACCCAGCCACACCGGGTCACCTTGCAAAATCCAAAAAGGGTCACCTTGCAAAATTTTCGGTGGTCCCGCTGATAGAGTCCCCTGTAGAGGCTGACAATACAAGTCAGTCAGTGCAAGGAGAGGAAGAAGGAAAGCTAACAAGGAGATGCTCAGCAGCATGAGACACATGGTCATCATCACCAAAGCCCAGCAAGGGGACTAGGCTTGTCTTGTTGCACTGCTGAGCCTACCGCAGAGCTTTCCAGCTGGGCTTTTGCTAGGATCCTCAGGACACGTGCCCCACCATGAGAGCTGCTTCCCCCTCCTCACCTCATCATGCCAGGCCCTGGTGGTGCAGGGGGCAGGTGGCAGGGCACGGCTTAGGGACATGCCAGCTCCAGAAGGTCTCATCCCCTCAGCCATGCCAAGGACCAGGGCACATGGGGCATAGACCACCTCCCAGCCATGCTGACCCCCAGCCCAGTCCCACTGTGTCCCTCCCCGCCAGCTGATTCCTGGGCACTTCCCTGCAGTAGAAGTCACGACAGCTGCCCAGGGCCCCCTGTCCACCTGGCTGCTCCCCTGAGACATCCATGGGCCTCTCAGCTCTCCTCAGCTGCCAGGAGCCAGACAGGGAGGACCAGCATGTCAGGTCTGATGGCTCCCTGCAGCCCACCAGCTCCCTTTGGGGGCAATAAGTAACAGAGAAGCAGATAAATTACAGAGACTACTGACTCCGTGTATTGCAATGGTAAAACATGCACTTCTCCCCTTTTCTGGCCAAACAGTTTTCCCTTCTGCCTGGAAAGCAAAAGCCTCCCCACAGGTGTGCGGTAGGGAGGTTGCACGTGTCATGGTCTTGCTGAGGAGGTCTTCAGGTGGCTCCTGGTCTCCCTGAGACATCAGTTGCCCCATGCCCACTCTAGCCTGCTGACAGGACACGTGCTGGTCCGTCTCCTCAGCACACTTCCCTGTCTCTCTCCTTATCAGCCTCTGTCTGCCTCATTTGTCAGTATTTGCCCTGCTCTATTTGATGCAGGAACACCTGTCCAATGACAGCTTTGCATTTAGTTTCCCTTTGCTTCCTGATTACTTGTCTGCGCACCTCACGCCACACCCATGGCCACCACTCCCGATTTCTGGCAGTCCCAGGACAGCCAGGGACGTCATTTGAAGAACTGTGCATGATTGCTCCTTAATTACTGGGTAATCATCCCCAGATTATGAAAACTGTAATCATTGTTTATAATGATGTTATTCCTGCACATCTTGTAAGAGTGGTTTGGCACTGTTGTCCAAGAGACCCAGGGGAAGATCCTACAGTTGCAGCATCATCTCCGTACCAGCTCTGCTTTGGACTGTGCTTGGAGGGCCTCATTCCCCTCTGTGCAGGAGAGTCCTGAGCTATGTGGCAGGACTTGTTCTTGTGTTCCCTCAGGAACTGCTATTTTTGTTTCCTCCTATGCAGCCTCAACAAAGGTCAGAAGGCTGCAACACAACAGGGTAACCCAGGATTATAATGAATATACATCTGACATTCACAGTAGCATGGGGAAACCACATAGTGGCTGGTGCGACTGCGGTGATAAGGGTTTATTCCCTCAGTTTCAGGATGTCTTTTTACTATCCGACTCTTGCCAGCGGGTGTCTGAATTCAGTAGTCTCCTTATCCACAGCAGCACCAGTCCCCAAGCAGACTTGTTGTAGACTTGACGGTGACACAGCCTAGTTTTAGGGATTTTCAGATTTTCCTTCAGCATTTGCTTTCAGCACTGATCAAACTGTATTCACTGCTTCAAGAGAGAAATTATTTGTTCATATCAGATTCAAGCAAACTGAAAACTAGAGCAACTACTAACCTAACAAAGTGAAGGGTTTGGGTCTTGTTTATACAATTAAAAGCACTTCTACTAAAAATAAAGATGCATACAATAAAATGCAGGCTTGGGACACACCTAGACTTATTCTCTTATTCTAGCTGTTGCTGCAAATGTCTTTTTGAGTTGTTTCTCAGGTACAAAAAAGTAAAGCTCCAACTTAGGGTTAAGCTGCCTCTAGAGACATGGCTTTCAATCTAAGGCCTCCCTATAGACTCATGGAATGGTTTAGGTTGGAAGGGACCTTAAAGATCATCTAGTTCCAACCCCCCTGCCATGGGCAGAGACACCTCGCACTAGACCAAATTGCTCAAAGCCCCATCCAGCCTGGCCTTGAACAATTCCAGTGATGTTCAGTTATGCAGTTATATGTGAGGTTCTCTAGGAACAGTAAAATCAAATTATATCTCAAAGCATTTCTTTGCTAATTTAAGGAACCTTTTTTTTTGCATTGTGGCCTTATGTCTAGCAGCACAGTAGCTAGGAGTGCTAATAAATTCCTAAGATTTATAGTGGCAAATAGAGACAGACTAGGACACTGGTGCTTCTGCTCCTCTTCTTTTCTGCTTAGTAAAGGACCTGAACTATAAGTTTACACAGAAGTAGTTTTCAAATAACGTAACATGCTTTTAAGCTCTGTTTATGTCTTCAACATCCTCTCTACTGAAATGTCTTCCCTAATCAGAGAGTAGACAGAGCCCTCTGCTTGTGCTTGAATCTTTAAATGTACTTTATAATGGACACATTGCAAAAGATTCTTAGGAAGGGCAGAATTCTGCAGCCCAACAGAGGTGAAATTGCTTGCAGCTCCTTGCCCCCAGGTGCAACCGGTAGCAGGCTGAGCATATTATTACCAGTAGGCACACATACACAAATGCACATACATGCCACAGATACATAGCCACCATACAGATATACACAGACACACAGAGCACTCCCATGAACACAAATGGCATCAACAGCCTCCCTCCTTTTTTCCTCCCTGGCTGAGCAGGATAGAGGTCCACTAATGAAAAATATATACGCCTATGTATTTGTACAATGTGGATCCCATCAGCAGCTGGGCTCTTGAAAACCAAAATATTATCAGGTCAGGTAAAACAGATAGGCGATGCTCTCTGTGGTTTGAATGTGCTATATAAAGATAGATAAAATTCCAAAATTTACTTTGGGACTTAAAATTCACTTTAGATCCAATTCTGGTCATTGGCTGCAGATCTCACCAGCAGAGAGTAGGTTCTTGTTCTTGTAAGAGTGAAAACATCCAGCTTCCAATATCAGATGAGTTTCAGCATTGGGCTGCTGTTGTTACCTAGTCAGGGGAGCTACTGGTCAAGTTCTTGCTGCTGTAGTGAATCTGCTGTGGTGCAGCCCAGTGCTCCTCTAACATCAGGTCCCAACTACAGGCTGACTGAGAAAGAGCATTCTGGTAATTAAAGCATGGAAATGGAAATCTGCTTTACACTTCGTATTTGACACATTTTGATCAAGATCCAGACTCTTGACTGCACTGTATTTCGCTTTCCCAGACTATAGGCTGATTTTTTTTCTTTTAGACAACAAAATTAAGATGACTTATATCGCACTTCAGAGTTTGCATGACTTATTTAAGCATTACCCACTGTGGTTGTTGTTGGTTAGTCACTACCACGGAAGCAGACCTGCAGAGCCCAAATTACTCAGTATGAACTGTATGTTTTCAGGTTAGTAACAGGAAATAGTAACTCCACTGAGGGATGCAAATATATTCCCCCAATTGCTGCAGAGAAAACTAACCTTCCTGAATATCACACATCGTACTCCCATATTTTCCACTGTTACTGAAGGACAGTCAAAAGGAGACAATAGAGACAGTACCTCTATTGCTAAATGCACCCTTTTTAGGGAGGGATCTCTGATCAGACCATGTGATGCTAAACATCCTGAGTCCACCAGCTTAGGGCTCTGGATCAGATTGGAGTGGCTGAATTGCACAGTATTAGGCCCAGGTCTTCTCTGTAAACACAGAAGTAACATGAGGGCTTTGCTGCAGCCCACAAGGTTCAATGTTGCATGTCCTGAGATGCATAATGGAGGCATGTGGGGGTGACTGCAAGTGCAAAGCCTACTGAAGAAGCAAAAAGGAGATGTACCATACTCTGGTCCAAACCCATCATGACTATCAGTAGTGCCATGCCTTGAATTCCCTGCCATGTAGTAGTTCCCTGTCATCAGTTATCTCCAGAGCTGTACCTAGATTTCTTCCTGGAAGGAACGGGTTGGTTCATTTGAAAATAGTTCCCTGTGATGAATCAACATCCATGCAGGGAGCCAAGTGCTCTGATAGTGCAGATGAAACCCAGAAGTTGAGGTGTTAGCTGAAGGGGCAGGGGATCACCGTGTGAGCTCTACCTGTGACAGTGGTGTTGCATGAAGGTACACAGGGGTGGAAAGGTTGTAAAACCCTCTCAGGGCTTTGTAGCACCTAATGTGTTTCTCCTGGAGAACGCAAATCATTCAAGGGGATGAGCTGCAGGTTGACCCTGCTCATTGGAAAAAGTGATGTGGACACTCACAGGGATTTGAGCTACACAGTCTTTCATCCCTGGTCCCTGCAAGAGCGACTGGCTGTTTAGGCAGAATGGGGAGGGATGCAAAAGCCTTGTTTTTGCCGTCTGAAGAGTCACTCTTGAAGGCTTCTCCAGCTTCCTGTTGCTTACAGATTAGCTCAGAGTGCTGCCCGTTGCAAAATTACAGTTGGTATCACAGCAGGTGCATGTGGCTACTGCAGTTGTTTCCTATCACCAGGAATAAGTATTCAGCAGCCCATAAGCCTTTGTTAGGTGAAATAACACACCTGAAAAATGTCTTGTACTAAATGGAAGTCTTGGAGTTGCAAGGCATGTGTTGGAGCCATTACTCATGCATTGCTCAAAAGACTGGGAAGACCAGGTCTTAAAATACAAAGAGGGATGACTTCTGTTTATACAGTATCTCTTACGTCTTTAAACTACTGATACTCCTGAATCACTGGCAGCCCATAAGACCGTATTAACTAGTTCTCAGCTTGTCCATGAGATCATCTAGTCTTTGTAGTGTTTTCAATTAGAAGTTTCATGATCAAGATGCCTGGTTACCTGTATGTGGTAGTCCACTTGTCTTTATGATTGTTTGGTAGTGGTTCACTGGATCGTGCAACTGGGGAGCTGTGGCTCTTAGGCCTCTCTTCTGACTCGATTCTACCTGATGCTCTAGTGAGGACTGGGAGTCTTTTCTGGCTCATGAACCAACTACAACTTCAACCTTAGCATACCTTGTGAAATGAAGCATACCTCTATTGCCAAAGATCATCCCAGAACAGGAAAAGCAGCAATATTTTTGGGTCTCAAGCCTGGTTTTCCTGTGATTGTAAAATATACCTTTGACTTATAGAGTTTGGGTGTTTCCAAGGGGGCAAAACCAAGGGGATCGCATGAAATGGGAGATTTCTGAGTGGGCTAGTGTAGGGACTGGTGTGTTGTTCTCTTTTTTTAAAAAAAAAAATTAGATATGAAACCCAAAAGAACTCCTTTAACCATAGGGAGTGGGAAGTTATTTAGAATCTGAATCTGGAGGGAACTGATTCAGATTAATTTTCTTTGTAATAGAATCCAAAATTTGAGATGCTGACATTTCAAAAAGGGAGATCGCAAATCTATTTATTTTAATTCAGTTACTTTTTGCCTTTTCTAAAGCCCAGTCTACCTATCTCTACCTAAAGTAGCAGAACAATATGAATAAGGCAACAAGGAAAATAATGAAGACAGGAGACATTTTCTACTGAAGGAAAAATTATTTTTACCCTTTAAAAGGGTCCCTGATGCAAGTTTTGGTCCTTTGTGAACAAGTGAAATACATGTTCATGGTCCCTTAAGACAAAGGTCTGTAATAACCAAATCTTACGTTAAATCGATATGACATTTGTTCCAGAATTTGAGCTAATTCAGAATGGCAGCAATATAGTTACTGCATCAGAATTACATTGTCCAATGATTGTTGGTTATTTTATTTTTTTACAAATTAAATTTTTATATCAAATGGTTCATTTAAATACAGTAATATTTAATACTTATTAGATGAATTAAAACAATAGGGAATCATAGTTATTTTTTTTTTTACTGCTCCTGCACTCTTCTTGACCTCACCTTCCATCCTTCTCATTACATGTCCCTGTGGGTTCTTTGGCAAGGCTTTCTCTTCCTGTTGTTTTTGAAGAAAGATTGATTATTAGTTTTGATTGCGTTTGCCAGTCTTTTTAGAATCTTTTTTGGTCTGCCTTGCTGTGTTTATGTCCTCCTATTTTCATCTTTTAGACACAGCAGGGTTTTTTCATGGACATCAATATAAGTTACACTTTCTAGACTAAGAAAAATGGATGGTATTACAAGTGTTTCATGCCATATGAAGTTGTAATACTTCATTTTTCATAGGCAGGGCTAAAATATGTTCCAGAAAGATGATGTTGACAGAACACTAGTTAGTTTATTATCAGTCTATCTGTAACAAAGATCTTGCAGGAGCTGAAGAGCGTGCTGTTTACTCTTCTCCATATAACAGTGTTACAATGCTTAATATTACCTGATCTTTATTATCATAGAAAATGAGCAATATCAGAAAAATCTTTCATCCATTCAACATGAAATGATACAGCATACTCTACTAACTGCACTACGAGCCGCCTGTTGCCAGCAAACATTCTGAGAAATACTGTCTCTTGCAAACCTAAAAGCTTGCACGTAGGGATATGCCTTGGAAGAGTGAAAGATTGTGTAGGCAAATTCATCCAAAGTACCCAAACTCTGAGACATATACAATACTATTCAGAGATATGTTAGCTTTTTAAAACAAAATGTCAGAGTGGGTTTGATAAATGTGGTGTGAGGAAGCATTTCTCAGATTACAATAGAATTTCCTGAGAAGACCAGAGGCTAGCAAATAGCCTGGGACTGTTGATGAAGGTATTTGCATAAGTGAAATGGAAGCTGAGGCTCTGGCTCCTCTTCTACCTGTTTTAGAGAAAGAAACCAGACAATAGAACAGGTATTGTAGTGTGGGGTGGATTGTTTGTACTTCCATCTCAGGTGAAGTCATGACTTAGAAAGTACTCCCAGTCCTTAAGTGTTATGCAAATGTAAAGTGGAGCCATAGAGGAGAAACAAGTAATTATGTATTACTCATTGTTCTGGAAAATCCAAGGCTTCACTGCTGAAAGCTGCTCATATTTCCATTGAACTTCCTGCTATTTCTCTGACACAAAGGAAAACTGGTATGACTTAGATCTGTATTGACAGAGAATTTGAATGTCTCTATTCCACTTTCAGATTATGCAGCGTTATGCATTGCAAACGGACTTTCTTCGATGTTTTTATTCTCTAAATTGTGACTATATCTGGTGTCTAGATTCTGCACATACAGCTATACTGGTCATTTTGGGACACAGTAGGGACATCTGAGATGCTCTGCACAAGCTAGCTGGGGTATCAGAGGTGCACTAATCATAACCTTATAGAATTCTCTGTTGTGAGTGCAGTGTACATGCAAAACACTCAACTTAACTGCTCCCAAAAAGTGAGTAGTATCAGTGTTAGTTGGAAAACTTTACATTGCTCCACTGTGTATGTCTGCCCAGTGTAAAAGAGAAGAGGATGGGTGCATCTGATGTGATAAAATAGATTGGCAAATTCAGCTTTATTTGAAAGAAAAATAACTTGTGAAAAACATATGTTTCCAATGCAACTGCAACAATCATCCTTGTGACTCATCTAGAGAAAGAGTGGGGAAAAAAAAATAAAAATGTGTATATAAAATTTCTTCATAAGAGAGAGCAAATGTGGTGACTTTCTGAAGTCGGGACTGAATGAGTTGAGGACATGTTGATTCTCTGTTGTCCAAAGAGCATGCAACTTGACTCTACTTTGAAAACCAAGATTACGTGTGATAGTTAAGTCTGTATTTACATAATTTTGGTCTTGAAGTACATTTGGCACTCTTCCTCATTTCATCAATTTTCTAGCCAAAATATGATCTCCAGTTACATCTTTCCTTATGCCAGTACAAAGCAGTGCCAGTCTAAGGTCAACAGATTGGTTTATATGACATCCAGTATCAAGGTAACTTCTATGTGTCTGTCTTGTAACAGCTGCTTAGTGCGAGGTTCATTATCTCCCCCATGTTAAATCTTGATCTTCACGCTTCCAGATGATTACTCTCCCCCTGCTCCTAGCTTCTGAATCACACAACCCAAAACTTCTTTTTCCCCTCCTGCCAGAGACAACTGGAATAATTTCCCCATTGCACTGTGGTCTTCTTAAGAATTATCCCTGACATAATAGTGATGTGCATAAAGATCTGAGCTTACTTTTTTACCACAACATTGCTACAATACAAAGAGGTCCTCTGGGATCAGTAATTTTCACTAAAGTAATGAATTCAATAGCTTGTTTCCAGAGAAACACGTGCTCTTTAATTGGTCTGAACAAAATGTCTTCTAAGATTTCAGTTTTTCAAATGCTTTAACTTTTTCTTTTCCATGTCTGTGTATAAACAAGAAAGCCCTCTTACATTCATGCTAATGGCATGCTGCACTTAAATAAAGGATGGTCTTCTGGAGCAATTCGCACCAGGGCCCTGGAATTGATTGATATTTCCTTCTCCCTCCTTAGCCCCTTGTTGCTTATTACTTAGTACCTATTTCAAGTAAGACATGGGGTCTGAGGCATTTCAAAGCTGCAAATACACACAGGTCCGTGACATATTCTTAGCTGTCTTCTGTCCTCATTACAACTAACACAGCAGCTTTCTTCACAATGTGACCGCCCTGTTTGCACACCACCCACCTGCCACACAGCATTGTCACTTTAATGTCAGGTCATTCTGGGAAGTTTTGTGAAATAATTCTCACTAGTAACTCAGTGGGAATAGACACTAGTTCCAGCAGCACCTAGGGCAGTTTTCTTTGTGTTCTAACTTGGTCATCAGAAAGCTTCTGGAAAAGATTGGTAGGTAAGCTGGTTAGGCATGTGTAGTTTAGTGTATCATCTGTGCTGATGGAAATAATAATCCCTGTACAGCTGAATCATTAGCAAGAATGTATTATATCATGAGAAGTGAAACTGGTAGAATCTGGCTTTCAACAGTCCCACATCCATTTGAACCACTACAATCGTCCTCATTTCCGTCTCCTACTCCTTATCACTGAAATAACTTCAGGCCACTCTGCATTGTCTAACATCTTTTTCAGTGTCCCTGGCCCACTTTCATGTCCCTAATTGCTCTTACAGTATACTCAGCTTCCTCTTCCCATTCATCACCTGTTTGGCTGAGGAAGAGGAAGGGAAATTGCCTGTTACTTCCCCCAGGTTGCAGTAACACATGTGTTGATTGGCTACCTTATTTTGTTTGGGTTTTTTTTCTTCTCCTGTGTAAGAGGAAAAGAAAAAATGCAATCCGCCACTACTATAGATTATTTAGTTTCCTTTGTTCGGGCTATATTAGCAGGAGTGTAACTAACACGTCAAGGAAATTGATTCTTCCCCTCTATTCAGCAGTTGTGAGACCCCAGATGAAGTTCTGTGTCCAGATTTGGCTCCCCAGTACAAGAAAGGCACTGACAAACTAGAGGGAGTCCACTGGAAGGACACTGGGATGGTCAGTGACTGGAACAAACCTAAATAAACTGAGACAGTCTCATTTATTCAGCCTGGAGAAACAAAGGCTAAGAGGCAGTATAATTGTAATCTTCCGCTATGTAAAGTGGGACTATAAAGAAGACAGATTCTTCTCAGGGGTGCACAGCAAAAGGACAAGAAGCAATGGACACAAGTTATAGTATGGGAAATTCTGATTTAAGGAAAAATAATTTCACAACATGGTTGGTTAAGCATGGGAGCAGATGTCCAGAGATGAGGTGGACTCTCCATCACTAAAGATGCTCAAAACGTGACTGGACAAGATTTGAAGCTAGCCTTGCTTAAAAGGAGAGATTGGACCACCTAATGTCAGGAGATCCCTTTCTATATAAATTATTTTATGATTCTATATCTTGATTATTCTGAAACTTCTTCTCAGTCAGATTTACTTAAAATTCACCAACAAGCTTACAAGTTATTTGATGGGGGGAGCAGGGATAGGGGGGAAAAGCAGGCTGACAGACAGATGAACAAAGGAAGCAACACTGTAAGATTCCTTTTCCTAAAGATATGTTTGTCCTGATCCCTGGCAAAAATGGTAGACAACTAGCCAACACCATTCCTTGCTGAATGTTACTGTACGCAGTAAGAAATCCAGATTACAATTAGGAGTTTTGTTCTGTGCCTTCCTGAATGCAAATAGAGTCTGATGTGATATTATTACTGCCCAGGCCCCTATGCAGCTATATAATAGCACTGTGTTATGATTACTTCTGTTTTGTGAGATGTATCTATGGGATATCTTCACAGAACAAGGAAGTACTTGTGGCAAATACTAACAGGTTGAAACATTAAGGAACCTTCAGCCAATGACATGATAATCAGAGAGGTAAGCTTCAATAAAACATTCGGATGGGCAGGAACCGGTTTGGCTTGCAATACCTCACAAAGCTATGTGAAATATGAGAGCTTTCCTAAGCTATTGTTTGAGAGTTCAAGGAGTGTGAGAACAGACAGGAGAGAGGAAGATTAACCTATGCAAATTTTATGCAGATCTCTTTTGTTAGGATATGATTGAAGCCATGGAGGAGGAGCACCATCTCAGGCCAGTTTAAAAGCCAGGAGACAAGCTGTCCACTTCAGATCAGTCTCTCTTCTTTCTTCTTCACAGACAGAGATGTTGTCAAGGATTCTTCTGAGCATTCTGACCTTGAACTGGATTACCATAGGCTCTTCTGAACCGTAAGAGATCATACATTCTGTGGTTTTATGATAAAATATTTTATTATATTTCCACCAGTTAATTTCTTCTAGGACATTGTTATATAATAAACTGAATGTTTGACACCTAGGTTCTGAAATGTGTTTGAAACAGAAGTAGATGACATTGAAGGATGATTTGGAATGATGCCCTCCATCATAAAACTGCCATGAAATCTGATTTGAATGATTGAAACCTAGAAGGGGAGTAGGTGACTTCTGAAGTGCGTGGGTAAAGTGGGGAGGAGATTCGAGACTAGACTAGCAAGTAATACCAATTATCAGGATTGATATGCATCAGCAGTACAAAGAGAGCATGGTGTATGAGGAGGTGCTGCAGGCCAGATAAAGGCTGGTACTAGGGACTATGCTGAATGTCAATCCTAGTATTAGTATCGGGATTGGGATTAGCATTGATAATGGTATTAGTAGTAGTACGTCACTTGCTATACTGTCATGACTTATACAGCACTGTCAATGTCCATGGCTTTATCCAAACAGAAGATATCAGCTACAATTTTCAAAAACACATCAGCATTAGATCTTAAACCCTCTTCTTGAAAGTTCTAAAAGAAAACACTGTGAAAGTCAGAGGGTTTAGCTTTCTCAGATACAGTGTTATTTTTAATCATTTTACTTTTTGTCTTTGAATATTGTGCAGTCTGAACTGGGCAAGTGGAAATGACAAAAAAAAAAGACAATATGAGCAAGCAAAGCTGTGGGAGAAAAAAAAAAGAAAGGATCAGGTTACCAAGAAAATATTGTGCAATTCATGTTGTACTGCAGAACCAACTCATCAGTTCTGTCATACATCATTTGAAAAGACCCGTCTGGGCAGCAGAGAATGGGAGGCCAGCAACAGAACCTTAGCCAAATATAGCAAATCTGAAGGAATGTTTTTCAGAGGAAGAAACTGGGGAAGGAAGGCTGCCCTCATTACAGAGAGTAGTATAACTAAGAAAGCCCAATGGAAGAAAGAAGCAAAGGAAGCAACACAGGGAGAGGCATGGAAACAGAATAGAGCATGCAGGTTAGATTGAGCATTCCCTGGAATATTCTGAAAAATGAAAAAGCAGCATCATTTCTTGTGCATTATGCTGATTGACTTATGAGATGTCAGTTCTTATCTGGAGGGAGAGATATCCAAAGAAAAAAGAAATTCAAAATTTATTGCAACCATTAACTAATATTTTTGTCATTGATCTCAAAAAGAAGCTAAATATCACTCCTTCTTATGGGAGATTCCAGAGGTTTAAGTATATATATATATAGGTCACGAGAGGATAAATGCAGCTATGCTTGTCAGGTGTTTAAACGCTTTAGTAATTGGGGCTGTGCAAATACCTGGAATGGAAAGATGCAGTATCATTCTGGGTAAGAGATTGCATAGAATGCTGCCAGTCTTTCAGCTCAGAAAGAAACACGAGGCACAAAAATTTGTCATCTGTACTTTCTTAGTATATTATTCAAAATTAATTGAAAGAAATAGAAGTCCTTCCACTGGTTTGAGCAAGCTTTGGACTGTGTCTTCCTTCATGTGTACAACATTTCTATGGTATTTTCTCTCCTGTTTGCTCTGACTTTCCTTCATGACTGGACTCTCTGATCTGTTCTTGCTTTCTTACAGTCAGTATGTGCTGCTGGTCCCAACAGTAGTGCGGAGTGACTCTCCACAGACTGCTTGTGTGCAGTTCCACAGACTCAGTGAGCCCCTGTCCCTGAGCGTCGTCCTGGAATACGGCAGTATCCAGCAGACTATCTTTGAGGAACCCGTGACAAAGAATGATTTCTTCAAGTGCTGCGAGTTCAAGGTATTTTCTCTTTTGAGACTACTGAAGAGGGTGTAGAGGCTGGAAATACCAGCAACTCTGCTTGTCAGGAAGGGAAAGAAGATGAAGAGTGCAGGCAGGGAATAGGACGAAAAAAGATAAACTGCTGGGAAGGCTGACAATATAGACAGGAAAAAGACAGACATATGGGTTGTAGACTGTAGAAAGACTTTGCATGTCCATTCAAGGAGTAAATAGAAAAAAGCTTCTGATAGCCATCACAGGTGCACGCGCCCTATGGGACTGTTGTAATTGTCAAGCTGCAGAACCCAGCTGGGACATGCTCATTCCCTTTCCTCTAACTCTGCAAGATCTGGTCAGATAAGACAAACAAGTCCCAAGGTCAGGTATTCCGGAATGCAGCAGGAGAAAACAACTCAGAATTGAGCCATATGGCTGGGGCAAACTATATATAGGCAGGTAGCTACATGAGATAAAGAAATGCATAGGACAGGGCATAGATTAAAACCTTAGTACCTGGTGACAGATTATGGGACTTCCACAACACATATTCCCAGAGACTATCTCACTGGCAAAGATGGGACTTCTCATGACTTTGCACAAGCCGTTTATGTCAGTATCTTACTCAAGAGCCCTGGGCACCAGCAGACCTCAACATATCTCGTTTGTCGCTCTTCCTCTGACTTTTTTTTTTCTCTACAGGTTCCTCCTGCTACTTCTGACCCCCTGGCATTCATTTCCTTCTCTGCCAAAGGAACCACAGTCAACTTAGCTGAGAAAAGATCAGTGGCGATTCAGAATGTGGATAATATTGTCTTCATCCAGACGGACAAACCCATCTACAAACCAGGGCAAAAAGGTGCTGAGGAGTTTGAGTAAGCTAGTGAACTGGGGAACTGAGTGCAAGGGTAGGTCTAGAATGACAAGGACTTCCTCTTGTGGAGGAAAAGACCGTTGACTGCGACAGCCATAAGCAATCCTTCAGATGATAGTGTATAATTGTCATCTGAGGTTGGGCTTATTAAAAGTCAGTGGAAAATAGAACCAATTCACAAAATTGCAACAAACGAGTAGAGTTCATGTGTTTTTACTGAGTCAATTGCATTTACAGGATCTTGAGTTCTGCCAGGTTTACTGAAGTCAGTTACATAAAGTGTCCTTAAAAATACAGAAAATAAAAAGTTAAGCTTGGGATTAATAAAATTCACATAAAAATAAAGTAAGCATGTAATTTCCTGTCAACAGCTCCTTCTACTTAATCTAATTCACAGCACTGGTTCCATCATGATATTTAAATGACAGTACTAACTGTGGTATAGTTAGTTATCTCTTTAGTAAAATTATACTTCAGTGCCGCACGGGGTTTACACTTAGAATAAAGGCAAATTCTTCCTTCTCTTTCATTATTTTCATTGAATTGAACTGAAAACAGTTTTTGAGGAAACGCTCCAAAGAACTGCATCCTTCAAGAAGGAATGAAGGCAGTACAGATTATTTGTGCATACTTTAGAGGTTACTTTAGTCCCAGTGGGTCAGAATTTAAGATATTTCAGCTGACAATTTTATTTTGGTTTTCTTTTTCATTGGCTAAGATAATTAAATTCTTTCTAGTTCTCTGGGGACTCTTTAGTTCTTTGTAACAGCCTGGGCAAACATTTTGTCAGTTGTATCTTGAAAGTGACTTACCAATGCTAAAGTAACTGATCCTTTTTTCCTGCTACGTCTTTTTCAGTGATGTTTCGTGTGGTCACTTTGGACAGCCAGTTCAGACCTGTTCAGGAGACAGTAAGTATGAGTGATAGACAAGATTTTTTAAGCACCCTCTTAGGGTACCTGTTTGCTGAGACTCTTTCACTTAGAAGTTGAATAAAAAGGGCCTGAGATGGGCCTCCTGGTGTTTTTGAAGAATTGCTGTATCTTCTCAACTTCACGCTCCATCCCTTCCCTGCCTTTCTAGAGGGCAGAGGGTCTGAAAGCACTCCTGGAAATCTCTCACAGTGCTCAGATTTTGTAGTCGCTTCACTTCACCTGACCTAGATATGTAGAAAGAGACTGGATGTTCTTTGTAAAAAGATAAATTCACCAACAGTTATCCCCTTATAATTATCTTTTTAATTACAGATATGAGTTTCAAATTGTTTCCTTGGTGCAGTCTTCTATATCCAGAGAAAGCTGTTCTCAGCTTTCTTTATTTTCTAGTATTTTTCAAGCTCCACAGTTAATTTCTTGATGTTTTGATCATTTTTTTGTTTTTCTTTTTTCTCTTTTTTCCTCTTCCAGTATCCCCGAATCATCATTGAGGTAAGAGATGCAACACGTCATTAAAGCACAAGTTGCTTTGGAAAGGCTACGTATGCTTCATCATTCCCCACAGTGTCAATAGCTGAGGGAGACTCACCCTAGGCACACCGTCTAAAGCCAATGAACTTGTGGTTGAACAGTGACAGTACCCATTATCAAACACGAGAGGAGAAGAAGTCAGCAGAACTGGAGATGTTAGTCAGAGATGGCATGGTGTTGTTGCTGTGTCTTTTGTTAGGATTCAAACAACAGTGGTCAGTGTAGTCTTACTTTGGTAGGACTACAGTAAACAGGCTGGTGAAATAGCTCCTAAAGACATAAGAATAGTAACTTTCTGAAATGTCATGGTCTGCTGGGGGGCAGGCTAACAATGAATCAGTCTTCTACTGCATTTCACATCACTAGATCTCGAAGCACTTTCTAAGGGAGGCCAGCATAATATTCCCATTTTACAGAAGGAGGAGTTGAGTCAGAAAGACTTATGCTAGAAGAGCATAATCAACTGATAAGTAAACTGAATCCCAATCATGTACTATTTCTGGATGACCTGAGCTCATCTGGCAGTGTAGCTAATTTCCAGTTAAACATAAACTTAGGCTTGTTTAATGCACAAACAGATCTGGAAAATTAATCAGAAGCCAGAGTACATGTCATCAGTCCAAGCTCACATTCACACTGTGATGCACTTAGTCAATATGCCAGGATACAAAACTTAAAAGAAGGCAAGAAGACAAGAAACAGTGTGATAAAGGTTTTGGTACCTCTCTTTCTCACACTCTCCAGGATCCAGAGCAGAACAAGATCTTCCAGTGGATGGAGGTAGCATCTAAGCATGGAATTGTCCAGCTTTCCTTTCCACTAATCCCGGAGCCTATTCTGGGATCCTACCACATCACTGTGGAGAAGAAATCAGGTGAAAAAGAGTACCAGTTCTTCACAGTGGAGGAATATGGTAAGCAAAGGCTGTGAACTGCCTTGCACCAGCAATGAGTCTGGCTCCACCTAAGTCAGATAGGAGCTGCTAGTGCAGAGTTTAAGTGCTCTGAATTCTCCACTTCATGCCTGAGAAAGACAGACATGGAGAGAGCTGGGCGGAGAGAGCAAAGGCAAGAAAGGAAAAAAAGAAATGCTGAGAAAGGCAGCATTTTTTCATGAGTTAAATTAGGAGTCTAATTGTTTGTGACTTTGGGATCCATATCCTATCACACAGGCCTTACACTTGCCATCTGTTCAGAGGCAAAATGAATGAGTCAGGTCTATCCTGTTTTGTGGAGGTCATCACTGTATGAAGAACACTAGGCTTAAATACACAGTAGAAGATATTATCTATCAGACAGATTAAATAACAGATATCAGATTGTTACTGGGGGAGGCTGGATAGCCAGTGGAAGCACAGGTTGGAAAACAATGGATACTGGAGATGCCAAAGCCCTGATAGTGATCTGCTCGCTCTCTGGAATAGACCATACCAAGGGAGTTGCTAAATTCATTTTGATTTTACAAGTTTTCTCATCTTTTAGTGTCAGGTTTTCCTTAGTAGTTCCCAGAGAAGGCTTGGACAACTCCCAGTTGTCTGGTTTCTTTGTAAGGGCAATAAAGGACCTTTCCTGCTTACCCTCCAGAGGTCTTTCATACCTTCCAGTCTCCTGTGTAGAGGTGCATGAGAAAAAGAGCTTTTCCAGCTATATTGCCCTTATTGCTGGTGACCTGGGCCAAAAGATAAGATGAAAAGAGGAAGTGACAGTGAACTGTTTGATTTTACTATTTCACATAATTGTTGCTTTTCTCCATCAATGGGGCTGAATTGCATAATAACTTCTGTTCTTCAGGACTTAACTAGTTTGAGACATCAGCATTACTCCCACCATTCTCTTGAAGAAAATGTACAGCCAATTAAAGTGATTTATCACAGTTCTTATTGTGGCTGTTATAATTATTAGTATGATTATTATTGTATTTTGAAGAAGTTATTAATCTTGCCACTAAAGGTTACTTTTTCTCCAATAATATCCTATAGCCAGCCCCTAGGTAGACTTTTCTTCAAACCATTTCCTCTCCCTTGTTGGTGAAAATGTCTTTGCCAACTGTTTTTTTACTATCTTACACACATACACTTGCCTACGGCATGCAACTGCTCATCGGTCATATTCATATTGCATTCCTAGTGCTGCCAAAATTTGAAGTGACAACCAGTGTGCCAAAGAGGATCTCTTTCTTTGATGAAGAAGTCAGAGTGAACGTTTGTGCTTCGTAAGTATCAGAGCTGAGAACAACACATTTGTGCACAAAAAACACTGGATAGAGGATGATGTGCCATGCTGGGAATCAGGGATCCTGCTGCTGATTCAGAGTATGAGTTAGAGCAGTTACTTTAGCTATGACTCCCATGACATGAAATATGATAACTGTCCTCGCGCTACATAGCAGAATAAGAACTGGGAGAGTCCAGATTTACTCGCTAGCCATTTTTTATTATTACAGAAAAAGAGAGAAACAGTACAGAAGGAGACTCTATCATTAACATAGTGCCAAAGAGCAGTGTGGCATGATAAAAAGGGGTCAGTAGGGAGCTTTCTGCAATGCATCTTGCTTTGCATAAGGCATTAACAAGAAAAAACAAGCAGCAGGGAATGATATCCCAACGCTGAGGCCATCACCACTTTCCAGCTTCAGACCTTGAAGAATGACTACACCAAGACAATGGTAAAGCAGGCTTTTTTAACAACATGCCAGAAACAGCCTAAAAATAATTGAAGGGAATTCTGCTAGGGCTAACTGGTCCTAATTCACAGCTGCTCTTCTGTCTGTGCTCTGGGCAGTCCTGAGGGATTTAGAGTCTGCATTGCTCTGCAGTCTTTGCAGGTTTCGTGTTAAGTCCCCATGGTTGGGTTCTTGTGTCTCTTTCTCTCCTAGGTACACTTATGGCCAACCGGTGCAAGGGAATGCCCAAATCAATGTGTGCCAGCAGCGCTTTTACAGTCCACGATGTGAGCAAAAGCAGAAAGAAACCTGCAAAGCTGTCACTGGACTGGTATGATACATGGCAAGGCCTTTCTTCTCCATCAGCTTTACTACCCAACATGTAGCACAGTGTTTGTTGAATGAGGCTGTTCATTTCCTGGGATACACCAGAGAGACAAACCCCAGAGGCGTGTTTTTTCTCACTATCTCACAGGCAACGCTGAAAGACCATGAAGGTAGTTTTTACCAATAACCTTATTAGGAGACTTTGAGTTTTCCCTCAGAAAGAGTCAGTAGGAGGGACAGAAGCTTATGAAACTATAAATTTGTGATCGTTCCTAAAACACTAGAGGTTTGTTCTTACCAAGTGTAATCAGCAGATCTGTACTGGGAGTCTTTGAGGACACTTAATGTTAAACTAATGATTAATTTCTTCACTAAATCAGACTCAAAGTGCTCTGGTCATAGAGCTCAGGCATCGTGCAAGATGAGTTTGAGAACTTAGCACAGTGAGGACTAGCAGGAATGAGGGGAAAGGTTGCCAGCTGCAAGGCTGGAAATATTGATATAGATAATATTGAAACAATGAGCTGTGAAGGAAGCCATGGAGTGGGAAGTGTAAGGTAGGAGGGGAGTGAGTAGAAAGTAGGAGCTGAAGATGAGAGCAGAGGTATGAAGCTCTTCAGAGATCCTCTAATACAGATTCAGGAGCAATTTTCCAAACCTTGAGAAAAATGGGCTCTCCCCTTTGTGCTCCTTTTCAGCTGGGGAAGGATGGCTGCCTCAACACTGTCGTCTCCATCAAAACATTCCAGCTCTACCGCAGCTATGCCAGGATGTATACCAGCCTCAGCGTAGAAAGCATCGTCACTGAAAATGGGACAGGTAACACCAAGTGGAGATTGGGGTAGATGATTAAAGCTAATAGCTGGTACTTTCTGAGAGGAATCTCCTGGATCCCAGTCTGTGCAGCAAACAACTAACAATCACCATTTCCTTCCTGTAGCTCTCCCTCCAGAACTTCACTGTTCCATATAGCTTTTCAAAAGGAACATTTTTTCTGTCCATATCTGATTTCTGTTTCCTCCCCTTTATACTGGGTGTGTCTCACAGGTATCCAGATGAAAGGCTATGACTATGTGTCAGTCAACCAAGAAAATGACAGAGTGATGTTCAAGAATATGGACATATATTACAAGAGGGGAATTCCTTACTATGGTGAGGTGGGTACCTGAGAGTATACATTTAGATCAAAACTCCCTGAGGTGCAGTATGACCTCTGTGTCAATCCATTTATGGCTGTCCCCTAACTCTGTGCTGACAACTTCCCATGATAATGCTGCATAACAGTGACTACTGCATAATTGTCTTGTTATGTTAGGTGCTTCTAGAGAAAGTAAGAAAATTATATCATACCTGGAGTGTTAGGTATGCCACACCTAACTTCTACCATAGTTAGGGAATGCCTAAAAGGTGGGTAAGTGAAAGGTCATATGAGTGGGGAGGAAGAGTCTGCAAGAAACTTCAGCAACAGCTGTGCCTAAATTGAAGGTAGAATTTACCCTGCATTGCATCACGCACTCCCAGGGATGATTACTTAAAGCAGTATACGTGTTGGAGTACCTTCTGACTTCTTAGCAACCTGCACAGGCAGGGTAAACCCAGGCACAGAAGGGAGGATGAGCTGTACAGCATCATCCTGATATGCAATGGGAACAGAGGGTATGCACAGATGCCAAGAAGCTGAGAGGTGCTACTGGTCTCCACAGGTTACCTGTGGCCATGAAGATTGCTTTAGGTTTGTTAATAGGTGCTCTCCAAAGAGTATGTGCTCTGGAGTCCCTCTGTTCCTATTTCTTTAGGAAGGGAAAGCATGAGGTAAGAATTAGAACCACTATCTCTCGCTCAGTAGACTTTAACTTGGCCAACTTCAGTTGGCCAACTGAACTAATAGTCACTGAAGACAACCGGAGGACTTATCATTAAAAGAATCTTTTATACGAGATCATGTATATAAACAACTCCTTCTCCCTCCATGACATATAGCTTGTCCTTGCACAGATGGGAATTGCCTGCCTTTGCCTGTCACAGAACTTCTGCTCCTTCAAAATACTGAGGTGTGTTTGCCTCTTAAATACATTTCATTCTTGATTCTGCTCTCTGCAATTGTCCTCAGTGAGTGTCCTCTGGTGAGCATAGCATTCCCTGTTCTTTTTTTTTTTTTTTTTTTTCTGAATCCCTTGGGTATTTTTTGTGTTCAGATCGCTGTGACAAATGTGGATGGCAAGCCTGTTGCCAATAGGACTGTTCTGTTGGAACTCAATGAAAATTATCTGGCCAACTATACCACCGACAAGAACGGCACTGCTGCATTTTCCATCGACACGTCCTACTTCTTTGATCCCAATTTTAAGTTGAGAGTAAGTAAATAAAGGCTTTGGTCTAATTCCTGAAAAAATACTTCACTGGAGAGAGGGATTAGAAGCAATCTGTGGGTGCTGGCAGGATTGTTTCAGATGAGCAAAGTAGGCAGTCAGTCCACCAACACCTACAACCTGTGTGAAACTAATATGAGAAAACACCAGTGCCTGAGAAGTGGCAGACTGCACCCCAGGATTGTTTTGGCTGTAGTGATCATCAGCACCTCCCTGCTTTTCCCTCCACTCAGAAGCCCTTTCTGCAGTCATTTTCTTTCTCTTTATTCTGTGCACTAGAGGACCTTCCTCACAGACTGCCTTGCCTTCCACACCCGGCCTGGATGCACGCCAGCCATTTTCCCTGCTGATGCCTACTTCCCTGCATTTCTGCTGGCACAGACTCATACCTGTTGCCATCCTATAGTCTTCTCGTGTTGTCATGCCTTTTCTCTGGTGTGATGGGAAGAACTGAGAAAAAGAAGGCTGTTTGAGAACAATGCCGTTCTAACTCACAATAAGTCCTAGCAGTTTATACAATCTGTCCCAAGCCTGCAGGAATCTGAAATAACCTCCCTACCACAATGTGCCATAGATGTCTGGATACATTAGGTGTTCAGAAGGCCCCCTGCTCTGGACTGGTGAAGCACAAATTTTTCACACCAGCTCTTGCTCTTGACTTAAACAGTCCCACAAAATCAGCTTCCCGACAGAATTTTTTAGAGGGAAGATGTCTTTTCCTCTCACCTGCCTGACATTTTTTTATTTTCCACTTTGTTGATTCCCCATGTATGATTCTTCCACTCCATAGGTCAGGCAGGCACCAGATGACTGTGCAGACTTCTTCAGCTGGAGTAATGATAATGAGCCCCAAGCCTTATTCTTTGTCCGGCGTTTCTACTCACGAACCAACAGCTTTGTGAAAATCCAGCCAGTGAAGGAGAAGCTCAGCTGTGGCCAGCAGCAAATAATCAACGTTCACTATGTCCTGAACAGAGAGGGCTACAGGAATGCCAGCCACACAAATTTCTACTATGTAGTAAGTTCTACCTTGACTCCCAAAACATCTCTTCTTTCACCTTCTCTTGAACACCATATAAGGCAGAAATCTCCAGACTAGACAGTGGCTACAGATCACAGCTCAACTTAATAGCCTTTGAAGTCTCTCAGAACACTACTCAAAATCAATGATTTCATTCTTTTGATCCTGTGGTGCTTTTGATCCTGTCTCATGAGTTTTTTCTATGCCCAGGTGATGACAAAAGGAAAAATTATTCTCAGTGGCCAGAAGCAAGTCAGCATCTCGGGTGGTAAGTTCTAGACCATATTACTAATGATACTTCAGAGCATTGTTCTGAGCACCAGAGCATTAGTAAGTTTTGTAAGAAGGAATGATGGCAGAGAACTGTGGCTAAATCAGGTACTAGCTCTTAAACCCCATGACCTGTCATCACTCAAAGTATCATTTGCTTTTGCTGCAGCATCTAGCCAGTCCCCCATATCATAATCAAATTTGTATTGTTAGTTGAAAGATGAAAAACTTTGTTGTGAACTAACACAAGGAATGTAACCTTCTTTTATTTTATTTCTTACCCAGGATCATTTACAAGTTTCACAGTTATTAATCTCTTTAGCTCAGGACATTGGCCTATCTCCTCTGGTGTAGCAGATTCTAGGTTTGGGACTCAAAGGCAATGTTGTGCTCTTCTCATAGCAATCATGCACAGATTTCCCTGTCCAACTTATACTCAGCTCAGACCCCTCTCTGCAAAGCATCCTGCTCTCAGCATCCTCCAGTTTGTATCTGTTGTCTTGCTGATGGGAGCTGTTCCTCAGCCCCTGAGACATGAATCTTCCAATATCTAACTTCCCTGTTTTTTAAAGGTGCTAGTAGGTCCACCAAAGCTGAGGTTTGTCTAATGTCTTTTGCTGGCTTCTCCTTCCACAGCTCCCAGGGGTACATTCCCCATCACACTGACTGTCACTGAGAAGCTTGCCCCCAGTGCCAGACTGTTGCTCTACACTGTGCATCCTCATGGGGAGATAGTGGCTGACAGCTCTTGGATACGCAGTGATGTATGCTTCAAAAACAAGGTGAAAACCTTTCCTTTCTTATTAAGGGCTATATCAGCTGACTCTTTGCTGAAAGAACAGTTAGGGAATGACTTCATCAAGAGCCCTGCACTTGGCACGGCCTTTAGAATGGAAAAGGTACAGATGTGCCTGGGAACACAAGAAGCTGTCTGTCCCTGGAATTGACATGTATGCTCAGACTCAGACTAAATTCTCAATGGAGTGGGGAGAGGGAGGTGACAAGGCTGTGGATTTTTACAGAACAGGGATACAGAAGGTCCATCTAGTGGTAGGAACTTTGCCCCACGGAGAATATAGTGAGTGCTGGTGAAAGGTGATATTTAGATCTATGTGCTAAGCTGATTTTCCTAATTTCTGTGTGGTTGTCTTGGATTTATTAATTTCCAGCTCCAGCTTGAGTTCTCTGAGAAGCAGGGTCTCCCAGGCTCTAAAGTCAGTCTCCACCTTGAAGCTGCTGCCAACTCCTACTGTGCCCTGCGAGCTGTAGATCAGAGCGTCCTTCTTCTTCAGCCTGAGCGACAGTTATCTGCTGAGAGTGTAAGCCACATCTACAGTCCTGTATTCTTTTGACCTAGGGACATCCAGAATGGCATTCCAATTCCCACCTGTAATCTCTCTGATGCTGGCTGTATTTTTAATTTTCCCTTGGAAACAGACATCTCAGTGATTAAAGAAAGGTCTATGGCAGTTGTACACTTCAAAGACAGAAATTGATAGTGGAACATTTACTTTTGGAAAGCATGGCAGTGTAAGACATGTCCCAAGAATATGCCTAATGTAAATCCTTGATAGCATAGTTCCTCCCTGGGGAGTGATTATGTCAAAATTGCATTTTATGACTCAAATAGGCCTTGGGCCCTGCACAAAAGCTGTAGCTGTCAGCTAGTATCTTGACAGACTCCAGTCTTCTCTTTGCATAACTCAGGGGTACATCTGTGCTTTTTGCTCAAGTTCACCTCACAAAGCCATTGCAGCTCAGAAGGAGGAGGGTAGAGTCCAGTCCTTCTTGTGTATCACCAGCCAATTTGCTTATTGATGACTAGGTAGGGATCAGTAGGCAAACTCACCATCGTCTATAGGATTGCTCAGAGGACACAATAAGCTTTGAATATATGGGATTTTGCACCTGCCTGGGACCTTTCTTGTGTTTACACTAGTCATTCTCACCTCCCAGGTGTACTACCAACTTCGTGTGAGCGATTTATATGGCTATTACTACAATGGGCTCAACCTGGAAGAATACAAGTCAGAGAAGTGTATCCCAGTTAAAACCACCTTTTTCGATGGCTTGTACTATGAACCTGTGAATGTCAGTCGTGATGGCGATGTCTACAGGATTTTCAGGGTATGTGCTCTGTGTGGTTCTTTAAGCAGGAGGTATTCCAGAAGAATTCATGCACATTCTACTTTCTCAGGTGATGGTTTTTACTGCTAAGAGAAGGCAGCTGATACCTGGAACTGGCTAAAGTCTCTGATCACCCAGTTCCTGCCTTCTTATCCCCACCTCTTACTCAGGAATACTGAAAATCCCTACTAGATATATTCTCTGGGATCCTGCCTGTGCTTCAGCAGATATTTCCTAAGCATAACCATGGCCTTGGTTCATGACCTCAGGTATTCCTAGTAAAGATCCGTGTCCATGATGCAGGCCACTTGGTTCCTGATACACTTGCCTCCACTCCCCACTGGCCCCATAGCCTAAGACCTAAGATAAGCCCCACTATTACTGCTCTTCACAGAACACCAGGTGTCACTGCTCCATAAAACATAGAGATTGGAGAGGAAGATTTGTGACGTGCAGGGTTGAAAGGATGGGATGTGAGGGGGGAGGAGAGAGATGAGGTATGATAACCCAGGTACGAAAACTGACATGCACTGGTGGCTAGTTCATGCCCCGAGTGACATGATTGATTCTTTCACATTTAGGATATGGGCCTGAAGGTGTTCACCAACTCTGTGCTACGGAAGCCAGTTCTGTGCAATGAAGACAGATCAGATATGGAAGATTACCCTGGCTATTTTGATCATGGTGTCATCCATAGCAGTGGCTATGGCCCAGGTAAAAGAAGGTTCACACTGTATCTCCAGTCCCAGTCTACCTGGTCTTCAAAACTGTTGCCTGTATAAAATAACAGCCAGCGTGCTGAGGGTTTTTTTGGGGAATAGGACTATGTGTCCCAGTTCGCCTCTAGTAATCTTGTTCTGACATTCCTTGCAGTGGAGTCAATTCTCTCTCACTTAGGTACAGGGTGCATATAGAAAAGACAGGAACTACTGGGATGCTACTTCTTTCATAAACTGATATTAGTTTTTTCAGGGATTTTCAGGTCAGAACCTTTCATCAAATCACAATTCAATTAAATATTTAAAAGAAAATGATAATGCAGAAAAATAATGGCAATTCCCAATGTCAAGAATTCACACAACACTTAGCATACTTAGCACATAGTCTCCAAAGCCTTTATAGATCAGCAAGATCAGATTGCTCAGCAAAAGAGCACAAGTAGCAGTCATAAGTTGCCACAAGGGAATTTGCTATTCAACACTAGGAAAAAATTCTTTCTCATGAGAGTTGTGCTGCACTAGAAGAGGTTCCCCAGGAGGTTTTGGAATCTCCATTGGTGCAGGTTTTCAAAACTGATCTGGACAAGACCCTTGAGCAACATGATCTGACTTTGAAGTTAGTCCTACTTCAGCGAGATTGGACTAGAGAACTCCAGAAGTTCCTCCCAATCTAGATTTTTTCCAATGATTCTGTGATTCTTAGTCCAGCAAAATAAGAAAGTGTTATTTCTGTGATACAACTAGGAAATCTGAGGTACCTCCACGCTAAATGAGTTGTTGGACATGACAAGTGAGTCCATGACAAAACTGGAAAGAGGAGCTTGGTTCCTAATATCAGACCTGTAGTTTGACTATATGAACAAAAGTAGTTTTCCACTGGACTGGATATTCAGCTCCAGTTTTAACTACTGAACAGGGTAAAAATGATTGAGTTCCCCGGGAGGTTTGTAAAGCATTATAAGCTTCGGTGACAATATTGGCTACTGTTGTCCATTTGCAAATCAAAGAAAACTAGTGGTGGAGGACAGGGAACAAGCCTTTCTAACTGGATGATGATACCTTTCAATATGAAATGAAGTGAAATATCTTGTGAAACAGATAAATTTTCTAATATTTTCCCATGGGAAAAGAGAATAGATAAGAAATTGTTTCTTCACATGTCCTATATCTGTTAGAATTTTCCTTTTTTACCAGAAAAAGACTGGAAAAATGCTCAAACAGAATACTTAGTGTTCATTTAATGGTGTTGAGCATGTCTGATGGCAGTTCAGATTCTTCTGGCCTGACCTCTCTAATATTATACTTTAACCATACACGATCTTCTAGATGAGTCAAGGCTTATTGGTGGCGGTGGTGTTAACACTGTTCGGAAATTCTTCCCTGAGACCTGGATTTGGGATCTTCTTCATACTGAGTGAGTATATTCATCTTCATTTCTTAACCTCTCATGTGGATTTTTGATGCTGATATGAATTCTGGGAAGAAGCCATGGAACGTATGTATGCTTTGTAGATGCTAGTCGCCTTTTCCCATCTTGCTCAATCACTGTTGAGCTCCCAACCTTGTACACAGTGTCAAACCTACTTGAACTGTGAATGGACGCCATCCTGTGCAACGTGCTGTAGGTGTCCCTGCTGTGGCAGGGGGGTTGGACTTAGATGATCTCCAGAGGTCCCTTCCAACCCTGACGATACTGTGATACTGTGACATCTGTTCTGTGGTCTGCCCCCCCCCATCCTTCTGGCGGAAATATGGGCTAAGAGTAAAATAAAAGCATTTATTTAGGAAAGAGCCAGAGCAAAACTTGTTATTTTTCATCAAATTTTTAATTCAGCAGCAAAAAACTCAGGTTATTTTGGTTTTCTTTCCAGGCTATCACAGCATCTGCAATGAGAATATCCCCATCTTAACTATGCACCCAGGGGCTCTTCTAGAACATTAATCTAAATTTATTGATTCTGATCTGTATGTTTGAGCATTATAATATTTTAACAAATGATATTTCTAAATTAAAAAAGCTGAGTATTCTTCCAAGTGCTTTTTAACATGTAGTTCACCAGCACCTTCATAATATTTTTTTTTAAATATGGAGACGTATCTTGCAGAAAGTGAGATGAAAACAGAAGTACTAACTCAAGTAGAAAGCCTATTCTATAATTTGGCTTGAAAATGACAAAGATCATTTCTCATTCTGTTTTTCTTATTTTCATCAGTTCCAGTGGAGAGGTCAATGTCTTTTACACCATTCCTGACACCATCACAGAATGGAAAGCCAGCGCTTTCTGCGTGCAGGATGATGCTGGGTTTGGCATCTCCTCAACTCTTTCACTTAAAGCATTCCAACCATTCTTTGTGGATCTCACCTTGCCATATTCTGTCATTCGAGGGGAAAAATTTAATTTAATAGCCAATGTCTTCAACTACCTCAACGAATGCATTCAGGTATATCAAGTTCCCTGTTACTTTCTATATGGTTTGTCTGTTTCCCAGAGATCCCAGCATTCTCCTGCATAATGCATCAGAAATGCGGAAATAAGTGTTTAACTTATGCTTTAGCCTGACACATTGTTCTCTTACCCTCTCTCCCTGGACTCATGCCTGTGTCACAACATTAGGAAAATGTGGCCGATGATCACTGTGGATGGCCCATGGAAGATAAGAACTTGCTCCTTATCCCTACATAATTTAGTTCTTCTTTTTGCTTCTGAAGGAGGAACTTGAGCAGAGGGTATGGGTACTGTGCTGTGCAAAACGCAATACATACTTATCATGTTGTATGTAGCAGTAACTCATAAGAAGACTTGACTAATGAGCACAGACACCTTGGTATACTTCTGCCAAGAACAGTGGGCAGAAAAGAGGCACGTTTGTCACTTCCTCAGAGAAATGCCCCATCTTTCTGTCCTGGTTACCATCGCACAGGTTCAGCAAATAGCTTCTCCAGCAAGTCTCCCTTGCTCTGCAGCCTAACTTTAGGGGCAGCCCACTTCATTTGTAATCTTGCTTCTTCTTTCTTTATCTCAGATCAGTGCCATACTGGCAAAGTCGAGTGACTACAAGGCAGAAATCCTTTCACCAGAGGGCAACACAGCAAGGGTGTGTGCCAATGAACGAAAAACCTATATTTGGGCTGTTAGACCCCACAAACTCGGTAAGTTTGTCTTTTCATCACCTTGATATATCCCTGTTTGATCTTTTTACCTCTGTCACTCCCACCCTTTAATGCAGCATAATAATCCACAGGCAGGCATTTCTGGACAGCTCCATTAACTGTTCCACAAATTTAGTATTGGACCTCTGTTAAAGTTCACTTAGATTCACTGAATGAGCATTGAATTTTTCTGGTGTTTCATCTCTTCTGATTTTTGGTAGTCCATTTCCTGTCCATTTTAGGAGGAACTCTTCCCTTGCCAGATTATGTATGAAATACTGGCAGGATTTCATGTACCTATGATCAGCTGGCAGTTTTGCAACTAACCAACTGTATTATGTACGAATAAAATTTTCTAATAATTCTGGACTGGCTTCTCAGCAGGCAAAGAGGACATTGCTCCTCCCCAATTTTACAGCTGTGTTAATTTACACTGCCTTCAAGTCAACATTGTCTTTTAAAAAATGCAGTTACAATGTCTTGCATGTGTAAGTGCCCCAAATGTTGAAGTACAAAACACTTTTCATGAGTAAAGATTCTTCTCAAAGTGAACCACAGATGGACTTTGTTTTAAAAAAGGTTGTTTCTAAACCCCTATAGTCAGTATGACTCATTTCCTTCAAACTCATTTAGAAAGATGGAAAGTTATAGTGAGATGAAAACTGGATATGCAGTGAAATAATACTGCAGAGCCGAAAAAAAGAAAGCTGCTGTCTATCCCTGGTAACTCTGATAATAATGAATTTTGTTCCATACAAAAAACTCCTTTGGATTTCCAGTTTGCAACGATTGCAGGGGTGAAGAGAGCAAGCTTGCAAAGCTGCTTACTTCAGGGTTGCTCCTCAGTGCTGCAGCAGCACTGATGCTGCGTCTTAGTGCTGTCCCTCAGTTAACAAATTCCACCTGAAGGAAAGAGGCAGCAGAGCTATAACTATTTCAACACTGCCCTAAGCCAGAGAAAACTCAGCACAAGGCTAAGAAGAGGTGGAAACTGCTAGTGAGGGCTGTCAGTTTTTTGGCCAGGATCACTCCTATTTTGTTCCTCATGCTAGGGCCCCAGGCAACCATTCCTTGCTGCTAGCAGACAGGCATGAAGTCTTAATGAAATTTAGTTTTACTGAGCTGCCTTCAGAGAGAATACATTTCTCAGCAGTCCATCAGCCCAGAAGAGGCAGCAAAAAACAGGGGTAACTGTAGACATTGAAGATAACTTTCTTTTCTTGTGCTGGTGAGTGGCTTTCTAGGTGATGTGAAATTCACAATTACTGCTGAGGCCAAACTGAATACCAGAGGTACTGGAAACAGCACATCCCCAGAAGAGGAGACAATTCACAGGGACACCCTGATTCAAACCCTACTTGTTGAGGTATGGTGGGAAATCTGCATGTGCTTTCTGCTTTGTGGAAACTGCAATTCCTATAGCTGTGGGTTAGAAGCAGTTAGCTAGTGCGAGGAGGCAAGGCAACTGACACAGATGGAGCTGTGTACAGTGAGCTTCTCCACATCAAAATGGGACTGTAAATCACAACGATCAGTGGCATCCACTCTCCTCCTGCCATTGTCTCCTTCCTTGGACCATGAGCACACATGCCCTGACACCCCACGGATGTCAGTAGAGATGTAGCCGAAAGGGAGGAGATTCCATACCTTAACTATAAGTGCCTTTAGCCTGTTCCTCTAGTACTGGGGAAGGGGGTAGAGGGCAAATATAAAAGGAAAAGGATTTATCTTGAGCATCACAAAGCAGCGGCCACATAGGATTAGTGGGGCAGAGTCCCTCTCAGAAGCTGGAAATGTCTATTTTATAAACTGATTTCTAAGAAGGAAGGTGCTCTGGACAGGGTGTTGGGTAAAAAAGAGAGAAAGCCATGGACAAAGAGATATTTTAGCAGAGACAGGGTAGGACTGGGTCCAAGGGGTGCACTGTCTGGAAAGCCACATCCACATACTGTTTTACACTGTTAAATTGTCACGGTTTCATGGTGATGTTCTACACTTTCCTTTCTCTTCCTGGCCGTTTCCCTGCAATCAAACAGCCTGAAGGTATTAAAAAGGAACTGACTCAGAGCTCCCTCATCTGTACAAAAGGTAAGGCAAGTTCATTCTTTATTTCCAGGGAGTCAGTGGAACTGCTTCACTGTCTTGTAGGCTTTGTCCTACAAAACTAGAGACCCTTCCAGGGGAGGGAAGAGGGTCTCAGGGTAAAGGTGCTGAGCTACAATTCAGGATTTTCAGACTCATTGGGAAAGTCTCCACAGCATTTTCTTTACCAAGGCTGCAGATCGTAACAGTCACTGTAGTAATGCATACAAAGTGAAGACTTCTGGGAAAAAGATGATTTTAACAATTCTTGTTGTTACATTTTCTCATCAGGCTTAACGACTTCTGAACCAGTGTCTCTCAGCCTGCCAAGAAACCTAGTGCAGGGATCAGCCAGAGCTTATTTTTCTGTCATTGGTAAGTTTAGTACTTAGACTAAAACCAAAAGTAAATGGCATTTCTCTTGTGCTGCACCAAGTGTCATCATGTATACACGAGCAAAACTAATGTAAAGTTGAGAATATACTTAATCTTGATTTTAGAGGAAAAGTTTCCTACTTTGCAAAATGGCAGTGAAAGACAAAATGTGCTTGGAATTCTCTCATATCAAAAGAGGACAGAACAGTCAAAATATTTCAACTTACATTGCATTTCAGATTACACTTCATTAGCATATCCTGTTCTCGATAGTAAAACAGTTAATTCAGCTGAAAAGTAAGATAAGGCAGACTTCTTTGAAAAAGAATGTTTTTATTTCTTGGAAAGAAGACTTCAGAACTTTGCTGACTGCATAATTTCAAGTTTATGCTTTTGCATCATGGAAAACATTTGTTAGTTGAAAAGATCGCATAGAATAAGATTTTCAGGTCCCAATGAACTCCACTAATCTCAAAGTCATTATTAAGACTGATGATAGTTCTCTTCAGTGAAAAATTTTTGAGGTTCTGAACTCAGATTGCTTTCTAAACACAGTTGTTTTACATGCCTGGGTCAGTGTGAGTTGTGTTAATACTGTGGAATACAGCCTCTGTAGCCCATCAGCATCATACCCCACACATCATTCTCACATGTCTACACAAAACGGGAAGCAGTTTGTAAAGGGCAGAGAAGTCTAACTTTTCTAAGGGTTCATAGCTGTTTCTCGGAACCCATGCCAGCCAGTATTGGTGCTCAGTTTTTTCTCAAATTCTCAGTTTCTCCCAGGTGTGCAGCATCAAAATAAAAAATAAAAACTGGGGCATTTCAGCCTTTCTTGTAAGCTGTGTCTTTGGTTACTGTGATTGCTCTATATTGGTCATTGCCCTTGGATTCATAATAAGGTAATGTAAAGCAATGTATAATGCTGTGTAATAAAACCATGTTTGAACTGAACAAATTTCTTGTATCTTTCGTTCTTCAGGAGACATTTTGGGTACAGCCCTGAGGAACATGGAGAACCTCCTCCATATGCCTTATGGCTGCGGAGAACAGAACATGGCCTTGTTCACACCCAACATCTATGCCCTGGATTATCTGAATAAGACTGGGCAGCTGACTGAAGAGATTAGACTCAAGGGTACTGGATATTTATTCAAAGGTGAGAGGCTTTCGGCTTCTTCCATCTAATATGGTGATTTTGTGCATAGAACTCTAAAGCTTTACATGGTGAACACTGATCTCTGAATTCAAGAACCATGTTTATTGCATAGGAGCAGGCAATGACAGCACCTCAAAGAAGCATGTCGTACTTCAGGAGTAAAACAGCGAGAATTCATACTCGCTGACATTATTCACCAGACATACATTACTTAATACTAAATCCAAAAAATCTTACTGCTTTAGTTGAATAAACAGCAGTACTAGTCCTTTACTGTGATTAGAAAAAATGTTGTCTTTATTGTGTTTTCAGGGTACCAAAAACAGCTATCATACAAACACCGGGATGGATCCTACAGCTCCTTTGGGACACGAGATAGAGAAGGGAGTATATGGTAAGTGATGACAGTTTCTATTTCCCAAGCACAGGACCTTTAGCCTTTGAAAAACAACCAAGTATCAAGTAATTCTTATTTTTAATAGACTAAATGGACATAGCTCAATTAATTTGGATCCCCTAGTAAAGGAGAGATTAATAAAGTGGAGAGAGTGCAACAAAAGGATGATAAGATGATTGGGGGTTGGAGTACATAACATTCAAGGGTAGGCTGAAGGGACTGGATTTGTTCAGCCTGTAGAAGAGGAGGCTGATGGGGAACCTAGGTAAAGCTTTCCACTACCTAGACGGGGACTGTAAAAAAGATGGAGTTAGACTCTTTTCAGGGGTGCACAGAGTAAAGACAAGAGTTTGTTCTTACTCAAGTTGCAACAGGGAAAATTCCAACTGGGTAGAAGGCAAAAAAATCTTCCCCAGGAGAAGGCTGCAGCATTGAGACAAATACCTAGAAAGGATGTGGATATCTCTATCACTGACAAAGTTTGAAGTTGGCCCTAGTTTAAGCAGGTGGTTGGACTGGAGACTTCCACAGATCACTTCCCACCTAGTTTATTTCTTAATTCTATTAATTAAGATTAGAAATTACTATAATCAATCATCAAGCTCTGTCTATACTTTACCCCTGCTGTGAAAGAATGGTTTCCACACAGTAATGGACAAACCTCTAGTCAGTTTTTAATATCAGGATTTTAACTATCTTATTTATTTAAAACTTACAAAACAGTTGTTTCTTTTACCTCAGATACTATGGAGTTAATTTTATGTCATTTTCTATGCATATTCAGTTGCTGGTAAACCTTCTTGGTGTTGTTCACACTGTACCTACTTTCTGTTTCTTGTTTACCTGCAGGCTCACTGCCTTTGTGTACAAGTCATTTGCACAAGCCAGGCGCTACATCTACAGTGATGACAATGTCCAGTCTCAAACTTTGATCTGGCTGGCAAGCAAGCAGAAGTCAGATGGCTGCTTTGAAAATGTTGGGTCACATTTCAACAATGCTTTGAAGGTAACTGAGACAAGTATAGTTCCAAACTTCTAGTCCCAGCCATTGGATTGATTTGGATCATTTCTGCCAGACACAAGCTTACCACCACACTCTTACTAGTGTAAGAACAGAACCTAGTACTGTTCTCTCGTGTCTGTCATATACACGCAGAGCATGATGCTATTGATGATGAGGTAGAAAACAAGTAGAACTTTCTGAGTCAGAAGTCTCAAGTTTTATTTTCTACCACTGCATTATATGTTCAGCCACAAACTATAATGTACTTTATTCCATGTGCACAAAAGTCAAGGAAATGCATGAAATAATTTTGGATTTATCCTGAACAAACTTGATCTTTCATGTTCCTGTGCACACAGGAAGACAGAAATTACTTCTGATCTCAAATCTAACTGGTATCTGAACTACGAATTAATTCGTACTTTGTTTCTTTCTAGGACATCTGTACTGACCTGTTCGTTGCTTGTTTTTCCTTCAGGGTGGAGAAGAAGGTGAATACTCACTCACAGCCTACATTGTGGCAGCATTGCTGGAGGCTGGACACTCTACTGCGGTAGGTATTTGATGCTGTTATGCTCTATTAGTCTGGTCAACCATTTGTCAAACTGCACAACTCATAGCCCTCACATCCATATTCTTTAACAATGCAGTAAATACTGATTGTAAGACAGTAGGGTCAGCTGAGGAAATCTGTTTCCAGAACCCTGCAGTTGGCACAAGTATTTGATGAGTGTCACAAATCAATTATGTATCCAGTTCTTATGGATTAATTTGAAAAATCCCTGAGGAATCCAGTTGTGTTAAAAGACAGTTGCCTGTGTAAGTGCAAAATCCAGACAGAATTTGCCCACCCCATCCAGAGTCCAGTTTGAAATCTTCTCTGAATTTGCCCAGTCCAAAGTCCGAGCTATCCAAATCTTCAGTCCTACAAACTCTCTCTGTGCATTTAGATCCCAAGCTGTGTTTCCATTTCCCTATGTCATTCTTAATCCCAGAAGGAAATGATGAGCTGCTGGTTGGAATACTAGGCACAGGGGAATGAGAGCTGAGTTCTGTTCACTGTAATATACTTCCCGCATATCCTTGAGACCCTGTTTTTTTTCTGGCCTTGTCTTTTTAAAATGGGGAAGATGTGAATTGTTCCCAATCTGGCAAATATGTTATAGGCGTGCTGAATTTTGCTGGTCCCTCAGATACTGTGATCTGGGGCATCAATTAAGCACCTGAGATTGGCAGGACAAAAACATTTTGCAGAATCAAACAGTTCTTCAGCAAACATGAATTGAATTCTCAATATCTTCATAAGAAGCTCCAAAGGCTTCGTGCCACATCTATAAGTGAAACTGTTTAGACAGGACATGGTTAGCAGTGATGTCTGAATCTAAAGTAGAGATCACAGAGATAGTCTGTAAGGCTAAAAGGGCTGAAGAGTTATCTTGATAGCTACAGCTAGCAAATGAGTAATAACATCCATCTGAGAAAGCCTGCTTCATCATGAGGTCTTGATACACTTTATGTTAGTTCTGTAAAGATGATCCACATTTTAGAGCTAAAGCAACCAAGGGACAAAAGATCACCTGCATAAGGTCATCTTGAAAATCAGGAAAAAAACAGTGCTCTGTTAGTCCAGCCATGCTGCATCTAAATAAATGCCGAAAGAATGCAGCACCACTATAAGGGCATTTTTTACAGAATGCACTACTGTAGGCCCTTAAACATGCCATGGATCATGTTTATTTTTAGCATGAAGGGTCAGTGATGGCAGCTTAAGCAGTGATAGAAGTATTTAATGAGAAGCTGAGAAACAAATCCAAGTACCTGACAACCCTACTGTTTTGCATTACTAGCATCCTGTCGTTCAGAGTGGCATGAACTGTTTGGAGAACGCATTTGGCAATGGGGTCCACAACCTGTATAACCAGGCCCTCTTTGCCTATGCCTATGGCTTAGCTGACAAAGAAAAAAGATGCCAATTCTTCCTGAGAAGCTGGACAAGGCAGCTACCAGAGATGGTAAGTGCAGTATGGCCATGGTACAGGCAATACAGCTGATGGAATGGCCTGTGGCATGATGTAAGCTACTCTGATGTACAGTTTTTTCATTCATGTTGCTCCCTTCCCATTTCATGCCTGCTATGCTATTGAATTTATCTCTACGAACTTCTCTGTCTCCTTTGGCTTCACAAAAGATTGAGCTGTGGCCTGTTTTTCTTAGAATTATGAAATAATGTAGGTGGGGAGAGACCCATGGAAATCTCAGTCCAAGGTAGTGGAAGATTGTACCTAGTTTCCCCATTACCCTTCTCTTTTACACACTGAACAAACCCAGTTCCCTTGACTGTCATGTGCTCCAATCCGTGCCTGCCTTAGCATCCTTCTGCTGCACTGCCTTCACTTCAACCCGTCTTTGACTTATACAGCCCCCTTTTATTAATTCCCTTTCCAACTCTTCCTGTTTTCTTTTCCTATCCTGGAACTAAAACTTATCTGATTCAGGACACTGCTGGCTGAAAAAACTTTTGAGTAAAGGCAGAGAGGGAATTGTACGCCTGTCTCCCACATGATACTGCTTCCATGCCTTTTACACCCCGCTTTTCTGTTTTCAGGTAGTTCAGTTCATTGGCAGAGAGAAAATAAACCACGAGCAGAAGATTTTCCCTGTCTTCTATTCCCGTGCACCTTCTGCTGAGATTGAAATGACCAGCTATGTGCTCCTGGCATTGCTCAAACAAAGCCCAAACTCACTCCAGAAGACTTATCTTACATTTTTCGCATTGTGCACTGGCTTGTCAAACAACAGAACCCATATGGCGGTTTCTCCTCAAGCCAGGTAACAACCAGCGTGGTAAAAAGAAAGCTTCTGTGAGCAGTACGGCCTGCAGGCTGGATCTCAAGAGTAGGATGTATCTTCCTGAATGCATATTCGTTTGAAAAATATTTGATAAATGGTGCGCACATAAGTCTCCTTGTCAGGGCACATCATCCTCTTCGTAGGCAGCTTCATACATATTTTAGTTTTAGGAAATGGAAACTTGCGTGAGTTTCAAGTTAGCAGTAGACAGCTGTCACTGTTGACACAGCATTATCCCAGGTTTTCTGGGATAATTCTAATAGATTGCCCCAGAACTTGTATCTTGTCCTCCTTAGCTCTTTGCGAAGTGCCCCTCCCTTTATGAGCACTGACAAAGTGTCAGGGAAATAGGAGCTGTGCTAATCTCATGCACCATTTTACAGCTGAGTATCTATCTAATTAGGGACCCTGTTGTTCTTTTCAGGACACTGTTGTTGCTCTCCCAAGCTTTAGCCCAGTATGGATACCTCACCTTCTCTAAAAAAAATCTTAACACAGTCAAAGTCAACTTCATGGAGTCCCCCAGTAAGACTTTCCAGCTGAATGACAAGAAACCGCTTCTTACTGCAGGCAGGCTTCCTTGCCCACTATTCCAGGGAATTACAATGTGGAAGGTCAATGGCACTGGCTGTGTCTATATGCAGGTAAGCAAGCTGGAAGCTCAGGACGACCCTCTGAGAACTAAGCAGGGGTCCTTCATACCTCATTCCCTTCCGTACCTCATGCCAAAGCCACAAAAGCCTCTAAGTCTGTGGACCATCTCACCCTTCCCATCTCTTTTAGACCACCCTGAGATATAACGTCCATTTGCCAAACAAAGTTGCAGGATTTTCTCTCTCCGTACGGCCGGACAACGTATCTTGCACAAGCAACTTCCCACCGAAGTTTGACCTTGTCCTCTCTGCCAGGTAACTTCCTCCTATTGACCTACCCCCTTGGTAAAGCATCCAAGGAAGGACTTAATTAAAGGCAACTTAAGTTGCTACTGTGCAGCTGCAGGAAGACAAACAGGATCACTGGGAGCTGAAATGTCATTCCCTGGTCTCCTTCCCATTTCCTCCATTAGTCTCCAACCAGACTAACAGAACTTTTCTCATTTTAGTTACACAGGAAACCGCAAAGTCTCCAACATGGCTATTATTGATGTGAAGATGCTCTCAGGTTTTGTTCCTGTAAGAATCTTCCCTGAAAAAGGTAAAGAATGGGAGCAAAGTGAATGGTAAACCCTGAAAACATGGGAAGTTGGTTAAAAATAGTCTCTGATTCCCACGGAGCTCTGTGGGAATTCTGCAAAGTCCCTGGGCCAAGCCTTCTGTCACATGCTCTGTGTCTCAGACTTGTAGCTGTTCATCTGCTGAAGACAAATCTGTTAAGTGTTGACAAAACAGTAGCCCAACAGAGGTGAGACTTCTGCAGCTTCATAACCCCCAGGTCTGGCCTGAGAGTGTGTGTTCCTAATAGGCAGACATGCACACTGTACAGATATATACATATATACATGGCTGGACACACTGACATACACACCCCCCACACAACAAGCCTGAAGTCTGGTGTCTCAAGATGCTAGCACCCCAGACAGTTTCTGTGACCTGTGGTCCCCTCTTCAGTGGCACACAGAATAGAGAGCCCCTCAGCCAGGAAAATAGTCAGGAACAGAGTTTAATAAGGCGGCAGGAGAGACTGTGGTGACCAGGTGCAGGGCATAGCCAGACAAGTGTGCTGACCCACCAACCTGTTTACATGCAACCTCTTTTATCTCATTTTCCCACCCTTTTTCCTCCCAATTGGACTTTATCCCTTCCCTTTGTTACTTGTGGGTCTTCCCCTAAACACCCTGTAATAACTCTTTCTTGAGACCCAACATCCCCATACTCACCCCTGTGCCCCTGTAGACAGCATTCCCCTTTAAGTCTGTAGGTGATCCCGGGATACTCTGCTGTTGACTCACCTGGTGGGTCTCAGTCCCCAAAAACGGTGCTGGTCACTGCCCTGTGGCAGCCCTGGGGGGAACTGGGTCAGATTGCTCTGGTGGCTCTGCTCAGGTTACTGGGGCTTCCCTGTGCGCCTTAGTGTTTGTGTGTATGAGTCTTTTATGACACAACCTAACAGAATCTATGTGAGAAATACTTCTGCCATAGTTAAATTATCAAATGGGCATTTTGCAATATTATCCCTTTGACATGGTTATTCCTTCCTCAACAGCACAGTTTAACAAAGAAAAACTGGGGTATTGCTCTTCTTTTACTATCCAGAAATTTGGTCATGATGATGACAATGGTGGGGAGAGCACTGATATGCACCTCATTTCAGTTCCTAGTGCAATTTAGGTTCTGCACAGATGCATTAGCTTCAAGCAATGAGCCATAATCTTCAAGTAGATGAAAAGAAAAATGCAATTCATTCTAGAGTCTGCTCATAGCTTGGTGCATTTATAATCATCTGGCATTAAGGCCTGAATGTCATTTTTGGCTAGAACCACTATGAAATTAATAACATTTCTTTGGAAGATTTTTCCATTGAGATGTTACACTGTTTGCCATCCTATTCCACTTTATATGTACTTGAGAAAAAAATAGCTGGTTTTAAACATTTGGAATATTGTGTATTTTTATAGAAAAATAATTCCTTCTTTTTTTCTTTTTTCTATTTTTTAAAAAAAAATTTCGGGTTTTTTAATATATAGAATGGACTAGTAAATGCAGCTTGAGCTGCAGAAATGGTCGTGTAATTGCAAATTCTGATTGAAATGAGAGCACTCTTAAGTTAATGATAAAAATCACATTCACCAAAGCTGACTTTGTGATTGGTTTGCACTTGCCATGTTAACGAAAATACTCAACTTGCATTTCTTATTTTGGCCACGAGATGGCAGGGTGGGCACAAGAGAAGCGTGGCAGCTACTTAAAACCCATTTGGCTATCGAACATGTAAGTCTCCTTGGCAAGTCTCGTATGTTAACATTGCTATAATTTGCCTGATTTAAAGCTCCCAGTACCAGAATTCTGTGTGGATCGTGTAGACATCAAGAACAACAACATCCTTTTCTACCTTCAGAAGTAAGTTTGGGAGGTTTCTTACTGGTTTTATTAAAACAGGCTCCCAGATAAAGAAAAATCTCATTAATAGCAGATTAGCAATACACATGTCTTAAAGATGTAAAGGGGCTTCATTCAGTCCAACATCAAATATATATACACAGTAGTTGTAATCTACAGTGAAGAGATGCATTTGTTATCACTTTTTGGGAAGAATGTTGTATGATTAAATAGTATTTCACAAACATAGCTAAGTTGCATTCTATATTGCAAAATTTCCCGGTCTACATAATATTCCTCAGCTTCTAAGAGATGGTTCTCATCAGCTGATCTGAGAGTGTTTTACAGGGAGTCAGTATTTTCCCCTCCCCTTTTAGAGAGATTTCTTTAAGAAAAGAATAGTCCTCCCACATCAATAACATTAATAAAGGGAATGAAGAGAGGAGAAAGATGAAAATCAAAGCACAAGGGATCTTAAAATACCAAGAAGGGAAGGAGAGAGGAAGCAAAAAGGAAATAGTAATGATAGCTACTTCTCAAACAGTTTTTTATTAGTTCGTCTCCAAGGTTCTAATATGGAAGACTGGAGTTGGCAATCTGTTAATTCACGGAGAATGTGAAAAGTTTACCAGCAGGGCACCGGTGATGCCGAAAGTTCTCCAGAGCCCCTGTCCATGGCTCCATTCCTTTAAGAGATCAGCAAGAAAAAACAAGGACAAAGGGAGAAGAGAGCAGGAGCACAATCCCAGGCATGCAAGAGAAAGCTTGAGAAGCTGAGGAAGATGAGTAAGGAGGAAAGTTTGGGACATTTGGCTTCCAGAGCGTGGAATGAGAAGAAAACCACAAGGGAGGATAGAAATCTTGAGTTCAAAGTGATTAAAGAGAGAAAAAGTGGGGAGAAGATGCATAGGGGTTGCTGAAGGTGATTTTAGGTGGGAAAGGGCAAGGGAAAGAAAACTGACAGCAACTTTCAATGACAGGATGAATGCTGATGTGCTGAAAAGCTGCAGTAACCCGGGAATGGTTGGAGTAATTGGCAATGGAAAATCAAAGAGGAAGAAGAAAATAAGAGCACACAATTTTAGCAACAAAACAGATTCAGTAACAGCTTTTAAACAATTATCTGATTTGACATCAAATTTACAGTCTAGAGAGAACTGTAGAATGGCGCTTTGTCACCCAGTCTGACCCAGAAATGCATCTGTTCAACTTAGCCTCAGGAGTAGATATGAAAAGAAAAAGTCTGATGCATTTTCTTGTCTGTCAATTTCCAGGTCTCGCAGAAGGAAATCAACTTCTCCCTTCAGTGTGGAGCAAAGCCTGCCTGTCTCAGACATCAAACCAGTGCCAAGTACTATGTATGATTACTATGAAACAGGTAGGTGACCTCAGTAGGCCTGAGCAAAACCTGTGAAATCAAAGTATTGACCTCAGCATTTACAAGGTGTGGATAGTACATTTTCCCTTGCTCTCTCTGTGCAAGCTTCTCCCTCACTTTCTCTGCATTTGCTGCCTTTGTTTCTCAGGAGAGACAAGTGGAGAGAAAGCTAGCAATTCTGCTGCTTTGATTACCTAGACTGCAAGGGTTTGCAGAGCATAGACAGTTTCATGCCCCCTGTCTTTTCATTTCTTGCTTCATTTCAATGTGAAGCAGATTAGAAAGTGATACATCAGGAGTTGCTTTTCTTACAAACTACATACAGAAAGAAGTGTGATTCCACTCTCTTTCCACAGTTTGAACACAATGGTTACAATCAATAACTCAAAGATAGCAGTGTTCCTGACTTCCCTGATCTGGGTTATCTCATATTTCGGCTTTATTATTGCCATAGTAGGCGGCAAGTCAAAGAACTCTTCCTTGGTGAAATTTAAATACTGAAGTAGGAATGACAGTCCCACTGAACTCAAGAGGAGTTCAAGCACCCTAACTAGAAAATTAAGTGCCTGACCACCTTTCTTGATCTGGCCTCAAGGAACTGCAATTGCATCAAATATTACTTACTTGTGGAACTTGTGTTATCAAAACTGGTGGCTCAGGTTCCCCCGTGCCTTTCTCAAGCTTGGCACAACCTTTGGGAACTGCATCCTAGCAGATTAGCAGCAGTATCCCAAGAGAATTGACCCTGGAGTGCATGTTCTGCCACCTGATCCACATCTCGCATGGTCACAGCAATTATGTGTCTCTGACAAATATGGACAGAGGAGTGCCTTGGGCTCTTTCTGTCCACCCCTGCAACTGGGTGCTTTGACAACTGGAAGACTACTACAAAAACTATCGAATGTTTTCTGGTTCATAATGTGTTAATCACAGTTGCACATGGATTGGGGTCAGAATGATTTCTCAACTCTCATGCAAATATCATCTTCATTTCTTCTTACAGATGAATATGCCCCTTGCAGAATACAAAACGCCCTGCTCCCCGCCTTCCAACTGCAAATCCAGATATGTGCCAGAAGAGGTAATGGTTCAGAAGGTATCAGGAAAGCAGAGGAAGAAGAGGATAAGAGACTTGGTTGTTTCTGGAGAGGGCAATGAAAAGCATGTAGAAGAATGAGGAATAAGCAAATTTCCAAATTGCAGCAGATCAGAATGACCGATTCTGGCCCACACTTCAAAAGAACTTGGGGGTCAGTGTGGATCAGAAACTCCAGATAAAGTGCTTTGCCTAACAAGGTAGATACCGTGCAATTGTTAACCCTGATCATCCATCTTTTTGGAAACTCATTGACATGTATTCCAGTGGGAGCTTTCTGTAAAAGCAAAGTCCTGAAATGTGTATTCTTGGCCACAGATTCCTCTTAAGAAATCCAAGATTAGGAGAATAATCTGCTGCTGCTTGTGTAGATTTTATTTATTTTGGCCTTTCCATTTATCCTGAGGGAAAATTCTGAAGAAATTACTTTGATCCTCACCTTTTTCAGTGATTGAAACTGAACATTTACAGATGTCAGAATTCTAGTCACAGGATGACAACTTCTATACAATTTTCCCCTCTATTTAGAAATAAAGTTTTTCTTCAGATTAACATCTCATTTTACTGCTCTTTGTAATAAAACCTTCTTATTGGCAATGCTGTTTGTCCCAGTCTCCACTCCTTGTTTTATCTAGAACTGGGTGCTGTAAGGTCTTTCATAAGCTAAAAAATTTATACCTTGGACAGGTCAATCAATGACAGTGACATCCTGACATCAGTGACATGTTGTGGCACAGACAGGATTGGGGCCCTGGCATATGTGATGGAAGCTTTTTACCTAAAGCCTAACGGTAGGAGAAACTAGACAGCTGTAGCACAGAAACTCTTTGAAAAGGGGTTAGGGAGGAATGGTGAATCTAGTGGAGCCCTTGGAGGGAGAAAAATGAGCAGATTTGGAGGGAGGGAAAAATAAAGAGAGCCACAAGAAGCTTATGATGGGGTGGCAAAGTGCAAGAAATTTCCTGTTGCGCTTTCTGCACTTAGCGAACAGGCCTAGCAGACAGCCACACACTGTGGCTACTGCCTCTCACAGTCTGCGGTGACCTGACATGACCTTTTTCCTGACCAGAACACACTGGTGGAAGGACACAGATACCAACCACATATCCATAACAATCTGAGCAGACATCTGCCAATTGAATCCTACTGCACTGAGCTGCTGTTTCTTCAGTCGGGGTGTTAGACATAGTCCTAGTTACAGTCTTGGAAGAGACTAGATTATTTATCATGAAAATGGGATTCTCAAAGCAGATTTTAATTCCTACAAACACTTTACTCAACAGTAATGTGCCTGCTGTGATGCAGACCGCACAATAGCACAGGAAGTGCTAGGAGAGGACCAGCCCTTTGTACACTCGGAGAGCACTGTTCAGGCGGGTGTCAGGCTTGCCCAGAGATGGGTCAAGTGAAACTAATCCTACTGCACTGAGCAGTGCAGGAACGTTTGTGCTAAGGGGCAGCCATGACAGAGACCCACAGGCTCAATGTAATCCCAGAAAGATGCAAAAGAAATTTGGAAGCTGTAGAAGCACATAAATGATGGTTTGGAAAGGACCTATGGAGGACACCAACGGAAACATCCTATTTTAAGCACAACCACCAAGTAGAAACCTGCAACTCAGAGCAGGAGACAGTTACAAAGGAAGAATCTCCACTGTCTTCCCAGGACCTCAGCACTGGCCTGAGGGATGCAAGTTCTATAAGATGAGGTACAACCCTGAGCATATCAAGATGCACAACTCAGGCAACAGAAGACATCCAGATCTGCAGGTCGACCCATCCATCAAGTCTGCACTGCACTCACTGCTGTCAGTCCTCGTTTAAGCCAAATGCAATCATGCACAGGTCTTTCATTGCACTGTAAAAGACAGTCATCCAGGCTGTTCCTAAAAGAAAGACCCAAGGGGTGGGGAGGTGGGAGAGAAAGAAATGAAGGGTATTTTACATGAAAGTGGTAAAAATATAATCCCCAAACCAACTTCCCTTCTTCTTTATGTCTGCCACCAACTTTGACATACTTTGAAAAAAGAACTGTAAAGTGATTTAGCACCCAGTATTTCCACTGAGATAAGATCTCAGAACCTAAAGCCTAAAGGTCAGCAAAGGCTTACTGACATCACCTTTCTTGCTGCATCCAGGACAAAAGTGTGCCACTTGTCCCTGACCAACAAAAGCGCAATGCTGGGGACCATCTACGCTGAACTTCAAGCCACATCGTGTGAAGCAATATTTTTCTGCAGGGGGGTTCTCCTCTGAGTCATTCATTAACATATGCATATGTACACATACCTACAGACAAGGAGCCTGCTCATCAATTTGTTACTCCCAGTACAGGTATTTCTTGGCTTGCTGCTCAGAGTTTTCTGCAAGTTCAGATGAGCAGTAGAGTTCCTGTGCTCCAACATGAGTTGGGTAGTACAGCTGTCTTTGATTTAGTTAAATACAATATCCTTCACTACAAAGCTTGCCAGTGAGTGAAGGGCCTGTGGGGAATGCAAGAACAGTCACTGATCTTGTCTTGGACAGTCCTTGTGAACCAACCTCTGCTCAGACACTTTCATGGATAAAAGCCAAAGGCAGGCAGCTGCAACTTCATAGAGAATAGAAACTTTTTCTAGAGAACGTACTGATGAGATCCCAGACTTCTGGGACCCCAAATCACATTGCAGTTAAGACAGCCTAACAGGTAGGTGTTGAACAGCATAGTCTTGGTCCCGCTCACCTTTTTTTTTGCATTTGCTCCCATCCATGCTCTCCTGACCCTTAGAGTGGTACTTAGCTTGACCCCACACAGAGCAGGTCAGAGACAGGGACCCAACCTAAAACTGACAAGATTTAGGGGGAAAACGGAAGTTTCTTCCTTCTGCCTGCTTGAATAGGCTTACCATGTGGTCAGAGAACCAGTAGGAAGCAGGCAGGAAAAAACGCACTGCACCTTTCAGCAAGGCATGGACACAGCTCAGCTACATCAGAGAGCCATGCTGCAAATCCTGGGAGCTTTTGCAGAAAGATAAGCAGGCAATGTGTCAGCAATCCACCTCCTACCCCTACTTATCTTCTTACAGCACAGCCCTGCCTCTCTGTGTGCTGAGTGGCTCCTGCTTAGAGTCACAACTGTGGTCTCCACTTTGACTTATTGTAACGAGTCTTGGGTCTCTCCCTCTTTCCATCCAAAACCCCAGCAACACAATAAGTCTTCCTTTCCATTGATATAATTTGCCTGCTTGTGTTTATGGACATAAAGACAATGTCCTGACCCAACTTGACAATGGCATAGAGCTCTGCTCTCTGACTGCTCGGACCACAAAGGTGGTAATGGGAGTGTGTCTTACCTAACTTGTGACAGCCTTGGTTCCTGAATACCAGGTACCAGATAGAATGAGAAATAGTCTGAAGTGTCGCATTTCTAGTCATATGAAAGTCCCTCCTTTCCTTCTTCTTGGAAATCCATTTCATTTTCCTGACTTGTCTTAAGAAGTTGTAGTTGTACGCAATTTGAGCTGTGCTCTGAAGACATGAAGCATCTAAAAATAAACCAGTCTACCAAACAATTAAACATCTCTCCCCACAGGGTCCCAGTATCTGCTGGGTCTCAAATTTCAGCCATTTCCACAGTTTTCTCTGTGAAGATGGTTTCATACACTGAGGCCAAAGAATAGCTCTGGGTGTGTCCTAGCTGTCTCTGCTTGGTCACGCATCAACAGATGCAGACAAATCCAAATCCTTCTGCTTAAATCTGGGTGGGGAAGACACGAACAAGCTGAAATCTGGAGTTTAACTGGCCTATTTAGACATGTCCATAGTCTGTTTCACCCGCAGCTACTCTGACTCTTGAGTCAAGTCACCCACAGACTTGGGTCTTCTGTCCAAAAAGACAGGGAACTTCACAAATAATTTCTATCACAGACAAACACCCTTACCACTGGATAGCTAGCCCAGTGGAGGTACAAGAACATGTAACAACCCCCAAAAGTCTTTACCTGGGTGCCTTTCCTGTGCATTTGGAGAAGTCCTGAGATAGGGGAAGAGTTTCTGCCAGATCAGCTAGCAGAAGGGTGTTTCAGCTTGAGTGTTGGCAGTGGGGTCCACGCAAAAGGGCAAGACTTCAGCAATTCACAGAAACACCAGGACATAGAAAACCTAGAGAAGCAGTTGGACCAAGGGTGCTCTAAAACAGCTGAAGATTTGAGTATGCACCTATAGCTCTTTGTGAATTTAGATCCTGGCTGAGGTGAGCTAAGTGTCTTAAACACCTGACCCCAAGCTCTGGACATCTCTCTCAGATTTCTAGATACACCACCTGGCATTTTGAACAGTGTCAGGCATCACAGAATCAACAGAATAACAGAATGGTCAGGGTTGGAAGGGACCTCTGGAGATCATCTAGTCCAACCCCCCTGCCACAGCAGGGACACCTACAGCAGGTTGCACAGGACGGCGTCCAGGCGGGTTTTGAATGTCTCCAGTGTGGGAGACTCCACAACCCTCTCTGGGCAGCCTGTTCCAAGTGCTCTGCACCCTCAGAGTAAAGAAGTTCCTCCTCATGTTTCAGATGGAACTTCCGGTGCTCAAGTTTGTGCCTGTTACCTCTTGTCCTGTCACTGGGCACTGCTGAAAAAAGACTGTTCTCATCTACCTGGCACCATCCCCTTAAGTATTTATAAGTATGGATAAGATTCCTGCATATAGCAGCTTTTCCATGTGGTAGCAGCACTGTGCACGCAGGCAAGCCTGAAGGGGCACACTGATGGGCACATTGATGCATAAAACAACATTTATGAGTACATATCATGCCATCAATATTTTTGAGCGCTCTCCTTAGAAATGAACAGAAATATGGGAATTGAGCTCTCTGCTTTCTTTGGATTGAATTAAGCTTTGCTTTATGAGAGACAGGAGTAGATTCTTCTCTGACAATTCTGGTGGAATACCATGCAGTGCAATTGATGAGAGTTTCTCTACCTTTGAAAAAATACTAAAATTTTGAGAAAAGGATGTCATGAGGTAAGTAGCTTTCACCTCTTCCAATTTCTGCTTGAAAACCAGAGGTCCTATCCCCTGCCATTTCTGTTCCCACCAGATGCACCCCCTAAGCACAGTGCTTGAACCCAAAAAAGTCACACTAAAAGCAGTGTTTTCATATTTGCACGGGACCTGTGGCTGATTTTTGCTACAGACAGACACATGATGAGCTATGGATTCTGAAGGTGTTACGTGCCAGAAGCTGCTTTCTCAATGACCCCAAACTGCCCCTTGCCTTCTCCATCCCTGTCAGCAGAAAAAGATTGTGTGAGCTTCAAGACGGGGTCAGTCAAGCTAGTTCAATCCACCTTCTTCAGCTGTGTACACTTGGCCCTCCTGCTGAACAAAAAGCCTCTTGTTTCAATGCCACTCCAGTGAATGGCTACTGCAAGCCTGGTCAGATGGAAACTGATATGAAAGAACGCAGATTCTTTCGAAAGTACAGCACTTAAGTTTTGCTACAAATTTCCAAAACACAAGGCTGAGAGGGAGTGGCTGGGACAATGCAGCAGTATCTAGCAAAATCTGCATTTTATAGCCTTCCTTTTACCTCTATAACTCTTTACCTTCAGCACAACTAGTGACCCAGATTTTTTCCCATGGAGCTTGCATCACGTGAACTGGCTGATGCAGGATCTCAGGAGTTTGCCTGACCTGCGTGCAAGTCACACAAGTTGAGCTATGTCCCACACTCTCACTGCATTGAGATTTTAATTTAATTTGTTTGCCAGAGGTAAAAATAGAACTTTGAGGCTGTTTGGCCTGGGTTCACTGTGATATGTCTGTGTATATTTCTCTAACCCCTGCAGTAAATTTGAGAAATTTCGCTATTTCCATGTTATGCTGTTTCATGTTCTTCCCCCTTACATGTCACTATGGAAGAAATTTTACATGGAATTGATTTATGAGCTACATAAGAAAGTCTCATTTTTTAAATGATGCAAAAAATTAGATGTTGCACAGCAGACTACAGCAGAAACCTATCACGTGCAGTAACAAGCGTGTCACCTTGCTATTGTTCAGTCTGTTGTACACTACAATTTCTTTCCTCATGTGGTTCATCTCTCCTCCACACAGCTGAGTGACCCAACCCTTAGCATTGCCTTACCAAAGAGGAACTCCTTCTTGTGGAAAGAACTGATGAAAATCTTCACTGAAGCTGGTGAAGTAAAGAATAAACCAAAAGATGCAGAGCAGGTACTCTACCAGAAAAATCTCCAGATTTCTCCAGAAGAAATTCTGAGATCCAATTTGGGAGTGCAGGGAGGGTCCCACATCTTGATGTTTTCAGACAAGTCAGTAGAAGCCACGTTAATGTCATCCTTTTCCACAAGCAGAGGACACAAGCTTTTGGGTCCTCCTCAGTCAGTCAATAAAAAGGCTTCTTTCCATGTTTTTTGCAGTCTGTGTCCTGCAACAACACCTGTTAAGACCTTTTTCCACTTAAAGCACTGGGAAGGTGCTTTAAATCCTTAATGCTCTTTGAGGACTGCAATAAATATGTGAAAACCTGAGCCGAAGAATTTTCTTGTTAAAATTCCAGATGAAAAGATGTAACAATTGACAGGAACTTCAGATACTGAGTTCTAAAGATCCATGTGAATCAATCAGACAATATGGTAAAGGTCACCTCCCATCTCCAAAAATGCCAAATATTTTCACTAAACACAATATACACCTCATGTTCTTCAGTTTGAACACAAGCACTAGTCTTCTGTGAATGTACATTTCCTATAAAAACAGAGTCCTTGAAATGGTCTGCCTGTTTAAAAGCCTAAATGTAAACTGACCCTTTTAGCAGCAATATCTGGTTCCAGGTAAGATTTCAAGAATGCCTCCAACCTCAGTGACCAGCAGCATCATGCTTCCCATCTCAGGGAAGTCTGCTGCTCTCAGGGAAGTCTGCTGCCTCCTGGGGCACGCGTTAGGGACATCACTAAGAGACTCCCTAGCCTGTTCCAGCCCTCGGACTACTATCCACTGCTCCTGTTCCATGTGGGGGGGCGATGAATGTGCAAATCGGAGTGCAAGGATGATTAAAAGGGGATATCAGTGCCTTGGGTCAGTCACTACGGGGATCTGGAGCACAGGTGATTTTTTCAGATCCCTACTTCCTGTTGCAGGCAATAACATTGAAAGGAACAGACGAGCTTAATCTGTTAATACATGGCTCCGTGGATGGTGTCAACACCACAACTTTGGGTTTTTTAACAATGGAATGACCTTTGCGGCATCAGGCCTGCTGGCATCAGATGGGGGCTGGCTCACTCAAAGACGGAGAAGGGTTTTTGCCCAAAAATTGGCAGGGCTCGTTAACAGGGCTTTAAACTAGATTCGACGGGGGAAGGGGGTATTATCAGGGTTGCCCATGAACAGCCAAGGGATGTTACATCAAGGAAAGGGGAACAGGGCGCTGGTGAGGGCCTGCAGCCATTAGCTCCAAGATGTGCCAGCTACGCTCGCTGCAGTATGCTCAGACCCTCACGTAGATGAGCTAGGAGCTCCTGGACCAACGGGAGCCAATCGGGAGGCACTGTTAATACAGGGCAAAGGAACGCCAACTGGAAAGCAGCACAAAGTAATTACAGCTGCTCCAACCAAATCGGCCGCAACGAAGACACGGCTGAAGTGCCTCTACACAAATGCGGGGAGCATGGGGAACAAACAGGAGGAATTAGAGATGTGTACATGCCTCCAAGGCTACAATCTCAACAGCATCGTAGAAACTTGGTGGGACGACTCCTATGACTGAAGCGTCGGCATGAAAGGGTACAGGCTCTTCAGGAGAGACAGGCAAGGAAAATGAGGAGGCGGTGTTGCCTTATATGTTGATGAGCAGCTGGAATGCATGGAGCTCAACCCTGGGGAGGATACAGAGCCAACTGAGAGCCTAATGGGTCAAGATTACAGGGAAATTGGGAGCAGGGGATGTTACAGTGGGGGTATGTTACAGGCCACGCGACCAGGAAGACCAAGTGGATGAAGCTGTCTATAGACAGATAAGGGCGCAGGCACGTTCACAGACCTTGGTTCTCATGGGTGACTTCAACCACCCTGACATCCAGTTGGAAGGATAACACAGCCAGGGCACAGGCAATCCAGGAGGTTCCTGGATTGCATTGAGGACAACTTCCTTCTCCAAGTGGTTGAGGAGCCGACGAGGAGAGGAGCCATGCTGGACCTTGTTCTTACCAACAAGGAAGGGCTGGTTGACAGAGTCAAACTCAAGGGTAGCCTGGGCTGTAGTGATCATGAAATGGTCGAGTTTGAAATCCTCAAGGCAACGAGGAAGGTGCGCAGCAGGCTGACGACCCTGGACTTCAGGAGAGCCGACTTTGGCCTCTTGAAGAATATGCTTGGTATGGTGCCATGGGATGAAGTGCCGGAAGGAAGAGGGGTCCAAGAAAGTTGGTTAATATTCAAGGACCACCTCCTCCAAGCACAGGAGCAATGCATTCCTACAAAGAGGAAGGCAGGCAGAAAAGCCAGGAGGCCTGCGTGGATGAACAAGGAGCTCCTGGAAGTGACCAAAATAAAAAGGAGGCCTACAGGGAGTGGAGACAGGGGCAGGTAGCCTGGGAGGATTACAGAGGAATCGTTCGAGCAGCCAGAGAGCGGGTTAGACAAGCTAAAGCCCAGTTAGAACTAAATCTGGCCAGGTACATAAGACAAACAAAAAATCCTTCTATAGGTATGTAAGTGAGAAAAGGAAGACTAGGGAAAGTGTAGGCCCTCTCCGGAAGGAAACGCAAGAACTGGTTACCTGGGACAGCGACAGAGCTGAGGTACTCAATGACTTTTTTGCCTCAGTCTTCACGGACAAGGACAGCAGCCGCACTGCCCAAGACGCAGATTGCAAAGGAGAGGATTGGGAAAATGGAGCACCGCCCACTGTAGATGAAGATAAAGTGAGAGACCACCTGAGGAACCTGAAGGTGCACAAGTCCATGGGACCTGATGAGATACATCCGCGGGTCCTGACGGAACTGGCAGATCGAGTCGCGAAGCCACTAGCCATCATATTTGAGAAGTCGTGGCAGTCTGGCAAGGTTCCTGCCGACTGGAAAAGGGGAAACATAACCCCTATTTTCAAAAAGGGAAACAAGGAAGACCCGGGGAACTACAGGCCAGTCAGTCTCACCTCTGTGCCTGGCAAGATCATGGAGCAGATCCTCCTGGAAACTCTGCTGAGGCACATAGAAAACAAGGAGGTGATTGGCGAGAGCCAATATGGCTTCACCAAGGGCAAGTCATGCCTGACAAATTTGGTGGCCTTCTACGAAGGGGTTACAGCGGCAGTGGACAAGGGAAGATCTGCTGATGTCATCTACCTGGACTTGTGCAAATTGTTTGACACTGTCCCACACGATATCCTGGTCTCTAAATTGAAGAGACATGGATTCGACAAATGGACCACTCGGTGGATAAAGAACTGGCTGGATGGTCGCAGTCAAAGGGTTGCGGTCAACAGCTCGGTGTCCAAGTGGAGAGCAGTGACGAGTGGCGTTCCTCAGGGGTTGGTACTGGGACCTGTACTATTCAACATCTTTGTTAGCGACATGGACAGCGGGGTAGAGTGCACCCTCAGCAAGTTTGCTGATGATACCAAGCTGTTTGGCGAAGCAGACACACTGGAGGGGAGGGATGCCGTCCAGAGGGACCTGGACAGGCTGGAGAGGTGGGCCCAAGCCAACCTCATGCAGTTCAACAAGGCCAAGTGCAAGGTCCTACATCTGGGTCGGGGCAATACCAAGCACAAATACAGGCTCAGCGGGGAATGGCTGGAGAGCAGCCCTGTGGAGAAGGACCTGGCGGTGAGGATTGATGAGAAGCTCAACATGAGCAAGCAATGTGCGATCGCAGCCCAGAAGGCCAACTGTATCCTGGGCTGCATCAAAAGAATTGTGGCCAGCAGGTCAAGGGAGGTGATTCTGCCCATCTACTCTGCTCTCGTGAGACCCCACCTGGAGTACTGCATCCAGCTCTGGAGTCCCCAACATAAGAAGGACATGGACCTGCTGGAGCGTGTCCAGAGGAGAGCCACGAGGATGATCAGAGGGATGGAACACTTCTCCTATCAGGAGAGGCTGAAAGAGTTGGGGCTGTTCAGCCTGGAGAAGAGAAGGATCTGGGGAGATCTTACTGCGGCCTTCCAGTACCTAAAGGGGGCCTACAGGAGAGCTGGGGAAGGACTTTTTACAAGGGCATGTAGTGATAGGACGAGGGGGAAGGGCTTTAAGCTGGAAGAGGGCAGGTTTAGATTAAAACATTAGGGAAGAATATTTTCACTGTGAGGGTAGTAAGGCACTGGAAACAGGTTGCCCAGAGAGGTTGTTGAAGCCCCCGTCCTGGAGGTGTTCAAGGCCAGGCTGGATGTGGCCTTGGGCAACCTGGTCTAGTGGGAGGTGTCCCTGTCCATGGCAGGGGGGTTGGAACTCGATGATCTTCAAGGTCCTTCCAACCTAAACCATTCTATGAGTCTATGATTCTAATGAAACCTTCGGGCACCTTGTGGAAGCTCTTGATCAGTGCCAGAGGCTCTGCTGAACTCATGGCCAATAGATTTGCCCTGCTCAGTAGGGGCCTGTCCCAGGAGCAAACGTGCCAGCATTACTGTCTCTGTTTCAGTTCTTCTTGATTTCTGCAGCCTGTCTCCAACAATTAAGTTGCAGTTTTTCTTTCCTTTATTCTTGCTGTAGTCATCTATCATGACTTTTTTTATTGTTGTCTCATGATTTTTTTCATTCTTGTTGACACTTGGTTTGGTTGAATGTGAATGCTTGAAGGGGATTCAGCAACTTAGCATTGTTTGAGTTGCGCTCCTACTGTTTCTACCTCAAACAGCAATGACACGGACTAGGCATGATCTGAGACATGATCCTGTAAACCAGTGGGAATAGTGAAACCATACATGCCCCTAGCTTTCCATAGTTATGTATCCTGGGGAACACTAGGTGAAACTTAGGAAGAAGACATAGAGCAGTGAATATATAAATAATAAATAGATAAATAATTATTTATTTATAAAACAAATAAAAATTTATATTAAAAAAATCATATAAGTACAAATAAATAAAATTATCTGAGGTAGATTCTTGCTTGTTTTCTTGGATGTACGAGACTTTTACCTTTGATTATCAGAAGAGGCCAGACCCTACATAAGGTGATGGAATGAATTACCAAAGGTATTCAGAAAAATTTCCACCTTTTCAACCATTTCAGTAGCAAGGCTGGTCACTCTGTTCTGATGTTAGGTACATTTCTGAAAACTTGCATCATGATTCGTAGTCAGTCTTGGACATAAGTTATGACTAGCAGCTTGCTAAATAATTATTTTCAACCTAATTACATACTTTTTATGGTGTGGTGGGGTTACTTGGACCTTTTCTCTCTCTTCCAGGAATATAAGTTCTGCCAGTGTCAGCAGAGGGCTCACAAAATAGCTTAAAGAACTATAAGCCTGTTGGTATACACTGCAAGAAAAAAGAATGACTGAAAGCCAGAGCAAAGGGAAGCCAGAAGAATCAAGAAGCCAGCAAACTGCCCAAGAAGCCAGCAAAGTATTTTGTGAGGCTGAGGCCTTGCATGCTGGAGGCTAATCAGAGAGCACACATGGGGGATGTGCTATGGTGCCTAGCTGCTCCTGCATTTTTATTTTTGTCAGATAAAGCAAGACTGCGACTTCCACTTTTTTATCCTCACTGTATCTTTAATGAAGCAACATTGGAGCATTCTGAACTCAGAGCAGATCCTGGGGTACAGCCGCCGATGCAGCCAGAGTGCAAATCACACAGATTCTGTCTTTTCAGCACAGCTTCAGGAACCGCCTCTCATGGGCTTTGGTGTTGCTGTGCCCATCCATTTCAAGAGTCTGGATCCTACTGAAGCCAGGTATGAACCTCCCTTTCCACCTCCCTGGGTTTTGGCAGGATTTGGAGTCTGCTGAGCCCCTACACAGGACTGGTAGGACTGGGTCTGCTGTCACAGCCACATGGGCCCTCAAGTTTTGTTCCCAATTGACACGCTCTGTCTTAAAAAGAAGTCAGCTGAGTCATGTTTTCTTACTCTGATTGCTATAGGTTAGAAAGATGCCCAAAAACCTTAAAAGTACCATGACAATCTTCCCTTTAACTTTCCATGTAAGAAAAGGTCACCCATCTGTTTTCACTTCCTCCAGCAGTTCCTATGGGATCCATCTGCTGTAGTCCATGGTAACATGACAGAGAGATGTTGGAGGCTTTCCTCAGAGGTATGAACAGCCAGGTCTCTGCCACTGCTTTGCGTAATAGCAAAAGTGCTTGTGCTCACCTCAGGCTAGCAACTAGGGGTGACATTAGACACGGATGTGGTGCTCCAGTCTCTCCCTCATCTCGACCCATTGCTCTCCAGTAGATAGTTTTGCCTAGCACTGGTCATTTACGAAGCATTAGCCTTAAAAAACTCTTAGTTCTTTAAAAGGGAAGACTATGCAATGAGGACTTTCTCTGACTCCCTGTTTGCCTGAGACCAGCTTGTTTGCTCTGAGCCAAATCAGAAGCCTCAACTGTTTAGAAAGATAATAGAAGATACTAAGAATGATAGCTCTTCATCAACGATGCCATCCTGTAGCTTGTTCTGTACAGTGCTCAGTAGTTCAATTATACAGCTGCAGAATATATAATCACTGGAGATGAAGCAGAAAGAGCTTTATGTGTGGGGAACAAATCCAAAAAAAACGTTTCAGGCATAAGGTCAGGGGTTGAAGACACAAACAGGGCTCTCCCTAAGGGGCACCCTTAAAGTAGCGCAATAATATACCGGGTAACACAAGAGTATTGTTGTGCTGCCAAGTAGATAATAATATCAGATAAAGGCAGAGAAAGCTGCAGGCTCTGAATAGCATTTACATGCCCTCCCATAATGCATCTGGAACAAGTTCAATTTCTGGTATGTAACAGTGTGAAAGAAAAAGACTTTTCAGCAATACAAAAATGGATTTAGAAGCTAGATGTTGGTCAATGACAAAAGCTCAAAGTGATGTCCTCATGCTCACAAAGGGACTATAGCCTTCAACATTTGGTGTTATCAACCAGTTGCAAGGGAATCCTACGTCCCATGCTCTTTTTCACATCTGAGCCCTAGCAATATCATGCCTACACACACGACAGACTTGAAAGGAATGAGAAGAGGCAGCATCTCACAGATGTCTCGTTTCTCAGATTCATTTTCTGTGACCTCTTGGTTCTGAAAACTTCATTTTACAGCCTTGAAATGACTACACTAAGATCGATGCTTCCCTTCTCGGAGCCAGCTGAAACAGCCATATAACATTTCCCCAAAAAATATGTCTGAGAAATGAAGCAGAAAGCATGGTGAAGTGGTATTTCATTTTGCCCAGGTCAATACCACAAAGCATGTAAAGACAATTGCTCTTCCACAGTTCCCTTCTCACAGACAGCCCAACCTGCTGTTCAGAGAGATGATTCAGATCCGATATGTCATCAGTGGCTGCAACTCCACAAAAGGACTTTAGGGTACAACTATGTCAGTAAAGCCCTTGTAGGCTCTTGCACTCTGATGGCTGGAGATCCCAAAGGGAAGCAAAACTCCTGGATGACCCCTCTCAAATTACTTCAGAGAAGATGGGTAAATCAGCCAGGGAAGGATACTCCACTGTAAAGTAGTGGAAAGAAGGAGAGGAAAATAAGAGGACTAACAGAGTCTAGAACACTTATAAATCTGCTGTTGCAATGTATTTGTGAGGCATTTCTGCAGAATGAAATTAAAAACAGACTTTCATAAAGCAGAGAAAAGCCATTGCAATATGAAAGCCTCAGGCAGCTACTTCTTTCTACATGTGACTGGCAGAAGTTGTCACCCGAACTTAAAGTGAATGCTTCTACATACAGAGTGCAGAAGTTACATCTTAGAAGAGGAAGAGTTGTGCATAGCTGTGAAAGGGAAACAAGGTGTTAAGATTTTCCTCAGAGGCTGAAAGGTCAGAAAATGGGTTTGGCAGTCTTCAGCATGCTAGAGACCTGGTTTAGCCTCAAGAACCTTCCTGGTAGCCAGAAGAGCAAATAGATGGCAACATCATGTGCAGCCTATGTCAGCTTTTGGTAGACAAGATGATTTCTCTGTACCAGCCATGAGCTGATTTCTAGCGTGGGAGGTTTAGGGAGGGAGCATGCAGCCAGCCTAGTTGTCCCACCAGAGGGGAGGGCTTAAACTAGTTGTATTTTGGAATTACATGACAAATGTTCCCCTCTGGATAACTCTTGTTAAGTATTTTGTTTCCCCCCCTCTAATAAAAACTTCCTTTACATTTGCAAGTATGAAGAATGAACTTACTAAGTACCAGAGATTTTTTGTGAGGCTTATTCAGATATTTTATTAGTGACCTCTTTGCATTTGAACTCAACCCTTGCTGCTGTCTATCAAGACCACAAAGAAAGGAGGGCTGAATAACACTGGTCCTGTCCATACAAGGACAGTAAAAACTGCAAAGCACTCCCAAAAGAAGTGCAGACTAACTCGATAGCCTAACTGTACAACTGCATTTATAGGTTAGCCCGAGTTCTGCCAGGTAAACTGTGTATAATTAGGCAAGATAATTTCATTTTTATACCAGTATCCACTCCAAGGCTTGTGCAGGTGCAGTGACGGTAGCCAGATTCCAGCTTCACTCATCTTTGACTGGCAACATCTGCCACCAAACCTGCCACAGCAAAGACAGTCTTAATACTTTAGCTCACATAGAGCTATTCCTACTCAGACCTCAGCCTCTTCACATAGAAGGATAAAGGTCTCAGTTTTGAAAATAGGTTCTGGATGACCCATCCACACTCACATAATCCACTGGTGTACCACTGCCTTCTCCAGGAGTGAAACCATCACAGATTGAATAAATTGCAACCCTCCACCCTCCACCTCACTCCCCACATCCCCCCATTTTGTTGAAAGAAATCACTCTGCAAGCTGTGACTATTCCTCTAGGGATAAAATTATTTTCTTCAGTGACCTCACAATCCTCTTAGCTTGCAGAGTGGCTAGAGAACCTTGCCAGTGCCCACATGTCTTAGAACAATGAAAGAAATCTTGCATGCTTGACTAGAGACCCTATTGACCAAGCAGGACTTTAACCCTGCAGTTACCATGTTTCAGCATTGTTCCCCATCCACCTGGGCCAAACCAAGCATTTCGACCTCTACTATGCCTAAACAAATTGTTACAATCTATTCTGCTTTAAGGTTTTATAGGAAGCAGTCATAATCAAAGTCACAGGTCACTTCAGTGCCTTTCAATTAATTATCGTAGCTGTAATGACCAGTTTTCTTTGTGTTGATCCTCCTTTGAATGCATCAGTTAACCCATTTACAAGAAAGGTGTCAATGTCTACACCACAAAGATTTGACTACAGATCTTGCAGACATACTCAAGCTGGCTTCAGAATGTCAGCTGGGGTGCTGCTACGAAGGCAGTCATGGAACTCCTCAAACGGGCTTTGCCAGAGGTCCTGCCACTACCTACCTGCAGTTCTCAGCTAGCTAGTTCAAAGCTGCTCTGCTAGGCTGTGCAAAACTCTCACAGAATTACCGCTCTCCTCTCCTCCACTGTTCCAGTCAAGAACGGTTGGGTGATGGACAGTAAACTGCAAGAGTAGAAGGAGTACCATAATGAAATGAAGTGTGAGCAGCTACAAATACTGCAAAACCAGGAAAAAACATGGAGCTCCAGAGACTACTGGAATTTTCCATATAGCTATTTTATCACTCCCACAGGAAAGAAATAGGGCTCTTTGCAGGTAACAGTGAGTGAAATTTGAGGTCAGATCATTCCTTGACACAGAAATCACTGTGACTAGTTCTCTATGAAAAAAAAAAATTGCAGTTGAGTAGTATTACTCTAGTTTATCTTAATAGGACAGCTTTTATTCATAAAGATAAGCTTTTACTGATAGAACATACCTAGTGCCTCAAATAAACCAAATCCCAACCATAAAGGCACAATATTTGCAGTCTAACTCTGCCTGCAGCAGAGCCGTTTAAACAGCAGAAAGCTATCTATACTCAGCTGGTGGGTTGTTTCTCAATAAATTTAAGTAAATCAATCAGCTTATTCTACTATTGCCAAGGCTCCCTCTCTTTGCTCTCCGTCTGCAAGCACATAGATCTAGCCAAGTGTGGTGCTACTAGTAAAAAAGACTAGCTGAGGTCTGAAGTTACGGCTTAGGTGACACTCAAAGTTCGGCTGGCAAACAACTCATTTTGAGTCAAGAATGCAAGATTATACATCTGTATACCAACATTACTTCACGGTTCCTCAAGATCAGTTCCTCTTTCAGAAGATCAGAGTTTTTCCAAAATCTTCTGTGAAGGAATCATGGTGTTTTCACAAAGCACAGCAGCCTTAGAGACCTATCTCCAAGAAATCTCAATGACAGAGGACTAAGGAGAGAATCTTGCATACCTTCTATGTGACCATGTGTGGGGAGGAGGCCTTAGGGTAACTTCAGTGCCAGTCATCTGAATTAATTCTTCCATGAGGAAAGAATAGAACCCCTAATACAGTCTCTTCACCTGGTGATGAAGTAACATCTCTAATTTCCCTACAGAGCCAATCTCCACAAGCCTCTTGCATATATACAGTTTATTATCACTTTATTGTGATAAGGTATAGTGGCTTTTTTTTCATCCAGGCTATTCGTTTGACTGCAAATATATTAGTCCAATAACTTTGCTATTCCAGATAATTGCATTCTTGTTCGCTTATTTCATTACTATCTGCACCTTCTCCATTCTGGTTAGTGGAGAGTTTAAACTAGTGCAGTGAGTTATTTGGATATGGGATGCATGGATCATTTTTGTCCTGCATTTAGTTACCATACAGAAGGCATATATGCACAGGAGACATTGTGACCAATGCCAGTTCTTGGAGTTTACAAGTGTGGGCTTTCTAACTAGAGCCACAATCCAATCTATATTTGGGGCAAAAAAGCTGCTCATTATGACAGGAGGTTATACACAGCTACCCTCCTCTATCTATACAACCTTTGAATGACACCTAATCCACTTGATCTTTGATTAAACTTTCAAAAGTAGCCACAGAAAACTTCTTGCTATTTAAGTATGTGAACTGTGATGATTATCAGATTGGCTTGTTTGGGATGAATACTTCATTGCGTTATAATAATTTCATAACTACTGGAGAAAGCCAGGAAGAGCAAGAACATGCAATACTGATCATATACTATTTTTTACAATATCAACGCAAGTTTCAAGCCTTCATCAGTGAATTTCTGATCTTGACAGCTCCCAGTGTGCATATCCCATTTCAGAGGAAATCAAGTCTGATCCCTAGTGAAGCTCCTGAGCTGCAGAAGCTGGTAGAGATCCTCTTAAATAGAAAAGACAGTGAGCTGGTATTTCAGAGCAGAACACCAGACTGTGATCTAAGCAACCACAGCATGCTACAGAGAGACCTCTGGGAGACAACCCTGTTTCTGCTGCCCTGTTCCTATTTCATATGGTTTGATACTTCTGTGAAAATGTGAAGAAATAAGAGAAGAAAGATTCATAGCTGCCCTATGTGGCAGGTGCTACCATTCCCTGCATCACACACTAGCAAGAAACAAGGAGAGACAGTCATAAAACGTATCAGTATATTAGAGAAAATCATGCTCCCATGCTGCCTTTGAAGCCATATCTCTTTGGCTTCAGGGCTACAAAATTTAACCATGCTGATAACATACAGTGGTGGGTTGACCCCAGCCCAGCAACCAAGAACCCACCCTATCTTTCACTCACTACCCTTTCCTGGCGGATGGAGGGATAGAAGGAAGGTGAAAAGACTAGTGGGTTGAGATAAAGACAGTTTAATAAGGAAAGAAAAAGACGCATGTGAAAGAGAAGTAAAAAGAGGAATTTATTCACTACTTCCCATTGGCAGGCAGACGTCCAGCCACTTACTGAGAAGTAGGGCCTCAGTATGTGTAGTGGTTGCTTCGGGAGACCAAATGCTGTAATCACAAAATGTCACCCCCTCCTCCTCCTTTCCCCCAGCTTTTATTGCTGAGCATGATGTCATATGGTATGGGATATCCCTTTGGTCAGTTTGGGTCAGCTGTCCCAGCTATGTCCCCTCCCAATCTCTTGCCCACCCCCAGCCTACTGGCTTTTGGATGGGAGGTGAGGGAGACAGAAAACCTTGACACTGTGCAAGCACTGTTCAGCAGTAGCCAAAACACAGGTGAGTTATGAATGCTGTTCAAGCCACAAATGCAAAGCACAGCACCATACAGGCTACTATGAAGAAAGCTGACTTCATAACTTCATCCCAGCCAGGCCCAGTACCAATATGAACGGAAAAAAAAGAATTACAGTTATCAAACAACTGCTTTAAAGCATTGCTTTTCCTGTGGGGAGCAGCATAGAGTCCTTTATTTTCTCTTGAGAGCACAAGAGAACAAAAGAAGGAGGTAATCCTTCTTTATCCTAAAATAAGATCTTTGGATGAAAGCAGATCTTTTTTCTTCCTAAAAAAAAAACCAGTTAGCTTCCACACAGGTGTGAAAACTAGAAACCTGAAGCATTAACAAATTTACATGGACCTATCAACTGGATAGTTTCAAACTGAAATGAATCAAACTTCAACAACACTGTAAAGTGCTTAATGGCCAAGGTAGAAATAATTAAGACCTTTTAGATGTCTTTCTGTTTCAGGCTTCAAAATATCTATGAATCAAGGGAGAAGAGAGGCCAATATATTATTTTAACCAGAATCAGGTGTCAAGGTAAAGAAAGCTAATCTACTTCACCCAGGCTGTCAATCCAGATGGTAAATTCCAACAATGATGGGGAAACCCCTGAAATGTTAAACTGTTTGACTGGTTTATTCTGCTTTAGGTAATTTTGTGCATTTCTGTGCTGTGCCAAGCCTCAGTGTAAAAAGTAAAGCCCCTCACCTGGAAAACAAGACCACTAAGGATATTCTGTGCAGACATTCAGAGAACTGCAGTAAAGTGTTACAGCCTGAAGACAGTGGGTTGGTTTAGGTTGCAGTAGGTTTAGGGGAGGTTTCTTGCAAGCAGTAGGATAGACTGGGATCTCCACCCCTTGCTGCAATTATAAAGGCACTAACATCTAAGGAAGGAGTTGAAGGACCAACTCTTTTCTTCTGGAGCACTTGGTCAGGAATGTTACAGAGCTGTTAAGCTAGTAAGCAATGAATTGCTTCTTGGGAAGAGAGCTTATGTCTTTCTTCTGTCTCCCAGTGAGAAAAAATGTGGCTGAAGTTTCTTTTTGCTATTCTTCTCCTGCATGTAACAGCTGCAAAGGAACCTGAGCCGTAAGAACTACCATATTATTACTAATAGTGTTCATGATAAGGCTTTAAAGACAGTGCTAATTAGTGCCACTAAATTTGCTTTAAATATTAAATACTGCCATGACTCATCTTCTATATCTGGAGAGCTAAGTTAAACTGTAGTGTGGATGGCAAGTGAATGGTTCTCACTGAATATGAAGCAGACCTTCTGCCTATTGCAGAATATCCATAGAAGTTGACATGTGTGTTCAGAAAAGACAATAGCAGTTGTAACAGCAGTGAGCTTTGCTAAAAGCAGGTGGGTCCAGAACTCAGATAAAGGGCAAGAATTAGGGGCACTGGCAGACCTGTGTGGGAAACCCAGGGTTGGGCTAGTTGGGAACTGCAGGGCAGGAGTGAGGGGGCACTGGTTGTGTCCTGTATTTAATCTAAACTAATTGGGCGGGTACTGAATAATAACAATGCTTTGTATTTGTTTCATCCTGTTGAGACTGTTTCTCCTTTCTCTATGATGTGATCACTTTGATGTTTTGGATCTCACAGGCAGTATGTCCTGATGGTGCCTGCTGTCCTCCAAACTGACTCTCCAGGTCAGGTTTGCCTGCAGTTCCTTAACCTCAACGAGACAATATCTGTCAGAGTCATCCTAGAATATGGTGCTGTTAACACCACTATTTTTGAGAAAACCATGACAGCAAGCAATGGTCTACAGTGCTTCAACTTCACGGTAAATTAATTTAACTTATGTTCCAATGGAAAAGAAACATAAGGAGGGACAAGAAAATTAGAGCAGAAAGCACAGGAGAGGAACACCGCAATGGAAGAAACAAGACTTGCTGTAGGAAAAAAGAAGCAGAAGAGGGATATATAGTACCAGACAAGGAGGCATTCTTAATACATATATGAAATAAGAAAGGTCCAAGAAAGGCAATGTAAGGTGATGAAGGTGGTGGAAGTGAGATGAGTGTGCCTTTGTGTGAGCCCAGGCCACAGGTATAGTCGTTCAACAGGTTCTGGAGCAAATGACTTCAAGATTAGCAACCTCCCTTTGTTTTTCCATTTCCTCACAGATTGCTCCTGTCAATTCTGCCCCATTGGCTTTCATATCCTTCACTGCCAAGGGCACCACAATCAGCCTAGAAGAGCGGCGGTCGGTGATGATCTGGAACACGGAAAACATTGTCTTTGTGCAGACAGACAAACCCATCTACAAACCAGGACAGAGTGGTGAATATCTATTTAGTTTTATAACATGTCCCTTAGGAAGCCATTTCTTCACATAGAATTTCTCTGCTGGGTATTTTTCAAACTAAGCTACAGTCTAGCCAGTTTCTCAAGAGTTTCTGTTAAAAACCATTGCACGTATTTGCGGTGGAGCTCAGAGAGTCATCTTCAGGATGGCAGGAGACTGTTATCCCACGGTCTGTATTATTTTCTTTGTCCCTTCCTCCCAGCTGACAGAAGAGGGGATGTTTTACTGCTGCTGTTTCATTACTGGTGGCAGGTCAAGATAGTGGAAAGAGGTGATTAGATCACTACTTAAGTGCCTGGCATAACACAATGCTCCCACAGTCTTCTGTCTGTGATGCTAGTCAGCATCAAAGACAGTCTAAAGACCAAGAGTGAAAACCCATTATTTTAAAATTAATTCTAATCTTTTAAAAACAAATTCATGCTTTTTACCTTCTGCATTCTGATGGTTTTGGAATTCATATTTTCATGTTGTTTTTTTTCCCTGCATTTATGCTGTTCCCCTATCCATACTTCTCATCTGGCCATTGAACAGAGCTCTGTGTATGCAAAAAAACATATATCTAGATCCATTTCTTAATTCACTTCTAGGCTTTAAGGCTTCTATCACACAGCTCAAACACTGTAGGAAAACACTACAAGAATAATTCTTTCCAGAGGTCAGCCAAATAATAGAGCTGTTAGACTGGATCAGCTATACTTTAATTAGAGTTTAGTTCTATCTACATAGATGAATAGCATGAAGGAAAGCTTACCAATCAGAATTTGGTGCCAAGAAGGTGTCCACCAAACATGGCGTGATTATTTGTCAAATGGTTTGGTTTTGAAGTGGGGGAAGCAGTAGACTAAATTAAATTATAAAAAGGTAATGCTTTGTGAGGACATTTTTGAAACATGATTTTTATGTTTTACCTTGTGCAGTAATTCACCATTCTCCTTTCAGTTTTTCTCTTGTAAAAAAAAAAAAAGAAACTAACTGTGCAAGATGAGAAGAAACTGAACTAAGAGGAATTACACTGCATTAGGAAAAACTGACACTTCACCTACTTCCAGTAATATTTGGAACTTTCTTATGTTCAAAGCAACAAACCCTGTTTTAGAGATGGGGAAATGAAGAGGAACAAATTTTTATACATCATGCTGACGGCCACTGAAAGAGTTATGGCTGTCACTTGAGACTGCCTGACCTGCACAGCAGTTCTTATTCATTCAATCGTCCCCTTTTTCTGAGGTTAAGCAAACTTTCATGAAAGAGTGTGAGAACTCAATGCTGGGGAAAAGTTCCCTCAGCAAAGTCTGTGTAGGATTTTTTTATCTTCAGGTGCATTTTATTACCTTCATCCTGTGCGAGTGGGACTGTTAGAAGATCCAGTGAAACTATGAGTACTAATGGATGCAAAACATCATGCCTAGCCAAATAAACTGCAGTTAATGCTAATACCCTGTTTCTTGTCTTTCCAGTGATGTTTCGTGTTGTTGCCCTGGATTTCAATTTTAAACCTGTTCAGGAGATGGTGAGTGACTAGTAATATTCCCCTGTATTTAAAATCACTGGGAGACAACCTTTTCTTAAATTTTAAATAGACAGTTGCTGTGGATGAAAAGAGATATTGCAGACTAAATGCCAAAGAATTAACATGATTTCCTAAGCATGTGCTATAATCCACTCTTACGTTATAGTCACAGGGAAGAGTACAAGTGTGTAGCAGGTTGGATTCCTGACACAACACCACCTGCTATTGCTGGGAAAGAGGCTCAAAAAAACCCTCTACTTTGTTGCTGTGGTCATTATTTTAGCTCTGATCAGAAAGGCTACGGTTCAGTCTCCTGCTGTTACTGTTCAGCAATTGCTCTTGCAAAAATTGGTAAGTCATCCACCTGGTACTTTGCCCATTTTAGAAATGGGGAAATGAAAAAGAAAGCTGTTACCACAACTGTTTATCTCGTCAGAGGCACCCTTTTCATTGCCAGCAGGCTGTCTTCATGCTTATAGTACATAAACCAAGAGATGGAAAGGTTTTTACTGACCTCCTCTCACGTGGCTGTAATGCAGAAGACAGCGTAGTGTCACCAAAAGAGCTGGTGCTAGTAAGCAGAGTAACGGTATAAGATCAAAGAAGTCCAGACCATGGTTTATATGCACTTCTGTACCCTACTTACTCAGATGCTTTGGCATTGCACTAAATCCGGTATGGTGAGAAACTGCCCCAACATTCTCATTTCAATCTCTTCCTTTTATGTAACCTTCTTATTGAAGTAAAACTGCTATTAAACTGATTAAAGGAATATATGACAATCTCTGATTACTGGTATTATACTGATTATTGGTTATACATTTCTCACAGTCCTGGGGAAAATTAATCGTGTTTGTTCAGCCTCCTAATCTTTTGTCCCACCGTTTTTTTCCTCTTTCAGTACCCCTTGATTGCAATTCAGGTAAGATTTTTTTTCTCTTTGTGCTGTATTAAACGTTTTAAAATAAAATGTAAGGCATGTGTGCTTACTTCAGTTTGCATGTGTCTACACACAGCCATATCTTGCTCTTGAGTACACTGGCAGAAATTGACAGAAACTTCATAAAATCCCAGGATGCTGTTTGAGCCTTACGCACATGGAAAGCATATCTGTGTTCATTTCAACAGTCAAAAGTTGTACTGTTCTTACGCCTGTCTTTGACTCCCCTCCACCTCCTCCAGTTTGCTCAATTTATTTTGGGGTATATCTTTTCATAATTCAAGTGCTGCTGAACACTATAAACAAATATAGGCTGTGGATACAATTATTAGCTATGTTAGCACTTCCATGGCATTTTGTGATGATTGTTAAAATAGCAATCACAGTCCATGTCTAGATAGCATTCTTGCAAGTTTTCATGTTATACCATGAAGTCTTTATTTTGTTTGCAGTGAAGCATACATATTTTAAGCTCTACTTGTGTTTTTCTGCCGTCAGTGCTTTAAAGAGTTCAAGGAAATGGTGTGAATGAGTTTTCTTTAGTCTAACTAGCATAACATATACTGAGAGGCAAATGACACCTCAGTGAATGTAGCAGAAATGCTTCCCTTCCTTCTTCCAGCGGCTGAAAAAAAACTGGGGTTGCTAAAGGCCAAGGTTTGTATGGGATAAGCTCAACTGAAGGTGAGGAAAGCACGAAGATCTTCTCTCTCTCCCCTCTTGACATAAAAGTAGACCAACATATACTAAAGAGCAGAGAAGAGCAGTATTGTGCAGCTTCCCCTGATGATTGAATCTAATACCTAGGCTGGTAGAGTATGCCTAAATCTGAGATCAACAGATGAGAATCTAGCAACACTAATAATCAGAGTACAAAGGCATAATTTATCTCAATGCACATGCATTAAGCAACTTCCCCAATGAGTTAAAGCAACTTGTCCTGTTTCCTTCTTTGTTTCTGGTTTTGTGTGCTTAGTAGCAAAAGATTTCCAAGGCAAACAAATTGTGACTCTGTATTCTTTTTCTCTTCAGGACCCACGGGGCAACAGGATCTTTCAGTGGCAAAATGTAACATCGGAGATGAATATTATTCAGATCGAATTCCCACTAACTGAAGAGCCTATCCTAGGGAACTACAAAATTATCGTAGCAAAGAAGTCAGGAGATAAAACAAATCACTCATTCCTTGTGGAGGAATATGGTAAATGCCACTCGTTTTTTATTCAGAGCAGAAAACATTATTAGAGACGAACCCCTATCAATCAACCCCTTTGACTGCTAAAACTTCAAACAGCTTCCTGGCAAATGCAACTTCAATTAGTTGTCCTTAAGAACTGTAGAGGAAAAAAAAAAAAGAACAGTAAAAAGCCAAAGAAGATAAATTAACCATTTTGCACAGATTAAGCCAGGAAAATAATTTGCATAACAAATCAATAAGTTGTTCGCAAATTTCACTGTGACTGACTGATCTTCTCCCAGCCACATCCATGAACATCCTTGGCCAAAGCTCTGCAAGGCAACTAGACATCACAGGATTCACTTCAGAAGTCCTGAGTTCTCTTTAAAGCTTTGTAGAAATAGTTCAGTGAGCTTCTGCAGGTCAGGCCACTTCTCGACCATTTTGGCAGTCTGAGATCCCATTCCATCTGTAACTAATATTGATGATGTATCCTCATTTTGTCTTTCATCTCAGGAGGGCCTGCGAGTTTACAATGTGCCAGTGTTGGTTTTTTTCTTTTCGTTCTTTGTTCTAGTGTTGCCAAAATTTGATGTCACAGTCACTGCACCAGAAAGCCTTACAGTCCTGGATTCAGAGTTCACAGTGAAAGTCTGTGGAGTGTAAGTACCAGATGCAGAGTGGTTGGGAAATATGCAGAAGAGCAAGAATTTCCCAAGGACTGGGGAAAGGGACAGGGCCTAGAGAAGAGACTAAAATAAATAGAGCCTCAGAAGAGTTTGGTCAGGGTTGACTAGGTGGTTGGAGCTTTCATTTACTTCTGTGCTCATCTCATTTTATTGTATGAGTATTCTCTTTCAACCGGTGTTTGGTAAGTTGAATAAATCTTTTGAGATGTCCCCTGCTAAAGTAGGATGTGTCCACTCCCAACAACCCCCTTTAGAGGGAGATCTTCATACGGCAGAGCACTGTTAAATTCTATCAGGGGTCTTAGGGTTCCAGCTGTCTTTAATGTCCCCTCCAAGCTTAGTCCTTCAGAAGGACCTTGCTTATTCTAACACCAAGATATTGTAATTTAGAAACCAGAGTTGAAATCCTGATCCCCTTGCAGATATGAGTAGTTTTGCTTTGATTTCAGTGAGTTTAAAACTCCAGCCTAAGCTGAAGAGTGGAGACAACAGTCATAATTTGGTCGGTAGCCATGTCTGCCCATTATGCTTATAGAGGTATTTATTTTTATGTTTAAGGTGTGGGTTTGGTTCATGGGTTTAGGGGTGAAATAGAACTCATTAATATTTCAAGTTCTGAGTTGTATTATCTCTTTGGAACTGCAGGAGACTTAGGAAAAAGCCTGTGAAACTATTCTATTCTCTGTCTTCCCAGCTCACTGCTCATCTTGGGTCTATTCCTGCATATGTTAGCTTAAGTAAATTTTTCAAGCATCAGCTCATGGACCTATTCCCTCTTCCCCCAGGTACACCTATGGCCAGCCTGTAGAAGGGAAAGTCCAGCTCAGTGTGTGCAGGGATTTTGATTCATATGGAAGATGCAAGAAAAGCCCAGTTTGTCAATCATTTACCAAAGATGTATGATACATAATTATTATTCCTCTTTGTGATTGTCTTCTTTCCTGTGTTCTTGCTTCTATCCCTTTGCTATCACACTTTTCTTTCTTTCTTTGATGCTTCACTTCACTCTACTAACCTATTTGCTTAGATCACTATCGAGGGACTAAGGGCACCTCATTTCTCTTCTTGGTTTCCTACAGGACTGAAGAAGGACTGACACGTTCCTTCTTCATGACTCAGTTTCCCATCTGAAAAGTGTAGACAGCGATGTCTCCATCAGTCCTGTATAAATCATGTTAAAAGTAGTGGGAAAAGACTTCACTCACTTAAGAAGGGTCCCCTGTATTGCCAGCATCCTTTGAAAGCTCTGATCTTGGTAATAGGATTTTTCTTCCCTTTCCAGCTAGAGACAGAGGGCTGCCTCTCCCAGGTTTTCAGCTCCAAGATCTTTGAGCTAAATCGCATTGGTTACATGAGGAATCTTGACGTGAAAGCCATTGTCACAGAGAAAGGAACAGGTAATTGCTTCTAGACAGTCAGAAACAGCAACAGTGGTGTGGTCACAAAGGCGAGTAGGAGATACTCAGCCTCTGCCTGCTAAGTACAAGGATGTATTCCTCAGGAAGAAGATCCATTTTTATAAGCCCAGTGACCATCTCCCTGCAAATGCTAACTCTGATGAAGGTATAGGCAAGACAAAGTATACCTTCTTTTGACTCTGGACATGTCTTACAGGCTTGCAACTTACAGCTACCCAGTCTATTTCCATAACTCGAGTGATGAGCAGTATACAGTTTGAGAACATGGATCGCCACTACAGAAGAGGAATTCCTTACTTTGGACAGGTAAGCAAGGGCATAGAGAGCTTGTATTGAAGATGACTGACAGCCAATCACATGACAACAATAATGGGAACATTTGGGGGACTGTTTGGGGCAGAAGGTGCTCACCTCAAGCTTCTTTCTTTACATATAGTGCCCTATTGGTAATTCTGAATACTGAAGAGTATTAGTTTATGAGTTTGATTCTGCCAGAAATACTTTGAATAAAAACAATCTATTAACTAGCATTTTTCTAACTTGCATTTTAAGCTTGATATAAATGACCGCCTCTCCCTTCAGAATTGATCATCCTATGCCAGCCAGAGATGAATAAAGACACTGGGGGATGAGGGAACACAGAGTGAAAAGAATTTAAGAAAAAAATCAAGGAAATAACAGTTTCCATCTCTAAAAGCTTTTTCATGATTTTGTTTTATGACAAATCCCACATAACTCTGTCAGTGGTTTAAAGGGTAGGGATAAAACTCCCTTTCCTTCAGCTCAGCTTTTTTCAATGAGGAAAGGATACGGGGACATCTTACCAGTAGCACTGAAAGGAGAGAAGAGATTCTTTCAAGGGTTTTTTTTTTTCCTCTCTGGAAGATGTCTGTATAACTTTCTCAGTTGGTCCACACTCCCACTCCATTTTTCAGCTTGCTGTGCACTTTACCACCCTTTACTAGAGGCTGGTGATCAACAGGCTCCCTGGGGTGATATGGCACAGTAAATTCCTCAAACACACACATTCTCGCACACACCAGAAGTTAAAACGTGCTGAAAGACACGTGGTAGGAGGCTGGGATGTCACATCTCAAAGACAAAGCTGCTGAAGATGGCTTCAAGCAGCTTCTTCGCTTTTGTGCAAAAAAACCACCACCCTTGAGGGTTATATCAGGGGAACTATTGTCTGGAAGCCACTGATATTCATGCTTTCTCAAAATGCAGCAGGTCCCAGTCCCTGTCGTGGTGCCATCACGTGCCATTCATGGTCCTTTCCTGCACTATGAAATATCTGTTGCTGGCCATATGTTGTATGTCTTCACTTTTGTTGCATTCAATCCCGCTGAAATCAACATCCACCTGAATACTTTTAGTTCTCTATTATTATTCTTTCAGAGGTCATTTGTCTCCGTGCTGTTTCTGGGCAGTGAGGATAGTCACTCTCTTAAGCTCATATTTAATGTATTATTACTTCTGCCATCCTGTTTTGAAAAAAAAACTCAAAATGAATGCTCACTTCTAGCAACATAGAATTTACCTAACGGTGTCTGTTGTTTTTTATTTGTTTGTTTAACACATAAACAGCAGGGACAGTGGGGACAGAATCAGAAGTGTGTTCAAAAATCTGGAGAAAAACCCTTCAGACACTGAAAGTATCAGCAGCAGACTCTCAAGACTAAGAAAGAAAAAAATGGAGGAAAGGAAGTATATATTTAAACTGGAAATGTGTAGTCAGAAGGGACTGACCAGGAAAGACATGAGACATAAGAAGCTCTTGCTCCACAAAAGGAAATTATTAATGATGTAGCAGATGCTGAGGAAGCTCCTGCTCCAAACATCATAAGACAATTGAGATAGCTGCCAGAAAGTGAAGAGAGACATTTCAGTACTTAAGTATTGCTTTGAAGGGAGGAGAAAAAGTAATTCTGTGTGGAAAGCAAAGGAGTACAAAACATTAATATCTACATACAGAAAGATAACACACTGAACATGTCTCGCATTCTCTTCTACAGATCAAACTGGTAGACAAAGACAACTCTCCTATTTCCAATGAGGTTATTCAGCTATTTGTCAACAACAAGAACACAGACAACTTCACCACTGATGATAACGGTGTTGCAGAGTTTAGCATTGATACATCCAAAATGTTTGATCCTGAGATCAGTCTGAGAGTGAGTACAAAACAAGGCTGAATAAAGCCAGAGAGAGAGTTGGCTGCCCTCAAACTGAACCCAAAAAAGACGGGATGAGGTTTGAATTCTGGTAATAAAACTGTGCTTTCTCTGCCTTATTTCATATTCTTAAAAATTACGATAAAACATGTGAGGAAAACACTCGAGTTGTTGCGATGCAATGGCTTGCTGCAGGGCCATTGTGCTGCTTTTTCCTTACCAATTTGGCTTTAGACGCAATTCTTAAATGTATGCATTGTGTAAACTAATCATTCTGATGTCAGCATGTGATAATGATTTCCCTAGTGACATATGTTTGGTTTCCTTTTCTTCCCCACTCCCTCTCCTGACCAGGCAACTTATAAAACCAGTGACCACTGCCACTCTGAAGGCTGGATAGAGCCTTCCTACCCCGATGCGTCTCTCTCCATCCAGCGCTTCTACTCCTGGACTAACAGTTTCGTGAGAATTGAGCCTTTGTGGAAAGATCTGAGCTGTGGGCAGAAGAGGATGATCACTGTGCACTATGTCTTGAACACAGAAGGATACAAGAGCATCAACACCATGAACTTCTACTATGTGGTGAGTATGGGGTTGTTGCATGGTTCGCTGAAAGGGCTTGACTGGGCAGCTATTTGGCAGTCCATCCACAATAATTACATCAGTGAGTGCTCCTCCAGCTTTTGGATTACCAGCCAGCACAGTGGCCCACAACCCAAGGACAGAAACCACAATGAGGTGGCTTGGCAAAACTACCCACTCAGGAAAAATGACCCCCATTTCTGGCCATGTTACTCTGTTTCACAGTAGGGAGCCACCTTCATAACGTCTCAGGCCAGGGTTCTTGTACCTTTCTTCCAGGAAACTCTATGGTATTCTCTGCCTTACCTTTCCCTTCCTTTTTCTTCTGCTTCCTGGCCAGTGACAAGGGCCCCAGCAGTGGCAGCATCCACCATGTCCTAAGGCTGACATTTAAGTTTTTGAAGCCATCTCAATGTACTGTCCTGTCAACATACATTGAACTTGGTTGCTGCTTTCTCCCTCCAACCTCTGCCAACCCATAAACGTATTGCTTTTCTCTGCACAGGGCATGGCAAAAGGCAAGATTGTCCTTACAGGGGAAATTAAAGTTAATATCCAAGCTGGTAAGTTAAGTTGCCAATCCATGTTTCTGCATTTAAAAAAAAAAAAAAAAAATAAGAGGGATGGTTGAACTGAGGACCAAGGCATGACTTCCTGGGTGTATACAGCAGCTATTGGGAGGGCTGCATCTCTCTCCATCCATGCATGTGTGCATTATACTAGTACTACCACTAAGATCGCTACAAAGTCAGATCTAGTCCAGCAACTAGATATGAGCCAAGAAGTAGTGTCCTGTAAAGATCTTCCCAATGGATAATGTAGGGAATACAGAGTGTCTGCCTTAGGGGGCTATCTGAATCTGGCCACATGTTCAAATCCACAATAAATCTGAGAGCGTCTGGATCTAAACCCAGGCATGTCACCTCCTGGCAAATCCAGATTTTTTCACTTTATTTTCTAAGTACAGATTACTCCCCTGACTGGTACAGCCATATGCCCATTGAGGATGGCTACTATTACAGCAGATCTTTGCGATTCTCTCCTTATTGGTCCCTTTGTCTCTTCCAACAGACCAAAATGGCACTTTCACCATCCCACTTGTGGTCAATGAGAAAATGGCTCCAGCCTTTCGGTTGCTGGCATATACCTTACACCCTGCCAAGGAGCTGGTGGCAGACAGTGTCCGATTTCCAGTTGAGAAGTGTTTCAAAAACAAGGTGAGAGGCACTAAGATACAGCAAGTCTTACCTGTTGTCAGGTAAGTACAAATGCTTTGTGCCCACATTCACAACAGATTTCCAATTTTATTTCTTGTTTCCATCCATTTCTTTCAACATTACTCTCTTCATTCTCCTTTTTTCTCTTTGGCCTTATATCTCTCCTCTTCCACCACCTCCTGGTCTTATCGTCAAAAGTAAATCTTTTAACATTAAAAATGACTTTTCAGGAAACCCATGCTACTCCCAGGTGGTTCCTGGCTCTCTTGAACTATACTAATGTCCTGTTTAGTTTAGACTGTTTGTTCTTTAGCATAGTGAACACAGTTAGCTTTATCCCACTTCACTATTTAATCTAATTTTTTACACTTTTTTGTTGAAAAATGCAATTTGGGTTTACCAGAACTAAATACATATAGAAAAGAAAGCAAAAATAGCAATCTGGGTTTTAAGTTTTCCTTCCATGTTTTCTCCACTGGTACATTTTCATTTGTCATTCTGAAATCTGATTTCATTCTTAAGATTTTTCTAATCTTTGGTTCCTAAAAGCTGAAAAACATGAAACATAAGGAGAAAACAAAACTCGTGAGATTAAACAAAATGTTTCCAGTTATCTGATGTGGTCCTCTCCTCCTATTTCTTCCCTCTTATCTGACACAAATGTGAAATAGATTTTGCTCTGTATAGATTCAAAACAGAATTTGGTTTAAATATTTGCTAGGGTGGGCCATGGACCTAGTGAAAATATGATTTGCTCACTGCAATGATTATTACATGTAGTCTGTGTCATAAGATTTTATTTGATAATAGCAGCAACAGAATCACACTTTATTTTAAATCACTTGAAGTAGGCTTCATTTAATCTGTCCCAGGAGTGTAAATGTGCTTTTTGCCTAAGTCGCCATTACAGGGGAGGCCTGGTCAACAGAGGCAGTGGACACCAGACATCCCTCTCCAGGCAGACTATCTGTGCTTTAACAGAAGAGCTTTCTACTCTCCTTCTTGCCTTCCATTCACACACACATCCAGAGCAGCCCTGGCCAGTAGGGATTTGCCATATCTGTTTGATAAATTTCAGGTCCAGTTGCAATTCTCTGAAAAGCAGATGCGCTCAGCTTCCAATGTCAGTTTAGTCATTGAAGCTGCTGCCAACTCCTTCTGTGCTGTGAGGGCAGTGGATCAGAGCGTGCTGCTCCTGAAGTCTGAGACAGAGCTGTCTGCAGAAACGGTAAGATGCCCAGACAAATGCCTCTCACTCTCTCTTTCCACTGCTTCCTCCGCCTCCGCTACAATGACTCTCCACTTAAGATTGTTAGACTGTGTTAGACTCCACTGATTTTTCACATGTGCTGGTCATAAACCATCCATAATAGGCAATACACAGCTTTTGCTTCTTGGCAGTTGGAAGTCCTCTTCCATGTGGGGGTTTGGTTTAACCAGTGACTGGTCTCTGGCAGCACGACCCTCTGGCGTATCAGCCACTCCTCCCAGTTTTGTGCCATCAGCAAACTTGCTGAGGGTACACTCTGCCCCATCATCCAGATTAATGAAGATGTTGAGCAGGATTGGACCCAGTATTGACCCCTGGGGTACACCACTAGTTACTGGCCTCCAACTGGGCTTTGTGCCACTGATCATTACCCTCTGGGTCCAGCCATTCAGCCAGTTTTCAATCCAGGAAGCAGAGCATCATTTCAAACAGGCTAACATCTCAGCTCTTGCCATTTGCAGCACATGACGGTGTAATCAGAATGGATCTTTCCACATACACAGGTTTTGTGTTTCCTCCCCCTTCACAGATATACAGCCTGCATCCTCTGCAAGACTTTCAAGGCTACATCTTCAATGGGCTCAATCTGGAAGATGACCCCCAAGAACCCTGTGTCTCATCTGACAACATCTTTCACAAAGGCTTATATTATACACCTGTAATGTCTGGATTAGGCCCAGATGTATATCAGTTCCTCAGGGTAAATGTTCTGTACATTACTTAAATCTGTTGAAGTGAGTTTCCATTTATGTAGCTTTAGATATTTCTGCAAATGACACTGTTAGTAAAACTCATACACAACAAAGTCTCCTCACGGACATCTATTTCAGTTGACTCTGGTGCCTCCTGTGACTTTCCAGCATGCACAAAGCTCCCACAAGTCTCTGCATAGATGTCTCTGGGCATCTCTGTGATGTAAAGGCAGTAACGGGAAAGAGGGAGGAATGGAATAAACCTCAGCTACAGTATGGTTATGGCTAACACAGAAATGTGTTTTTTACAGGACATGGGCATGAAATTTTTTACCAACTCAAAGGTTCGACAACCAGTTGTGTGTTCTAGTGAGACTGTAAGACCTCCACCATATTTCTTGAATGCAGGATTCATGGCTTCTACACACCATGTCAAATCATCAGGTAATATAGGGGACAGGAAAGAGATTTTATTTTTCTCCTTAAATAAAGTGGTATTCATGTGACATAGACAGACAGTACTCATGAATCACATTGGCATGGATATTGAATATTGGTCTGGCACAGAGTGAGATGGCTTAGTATAATGGCCAATGCCCAAAAAAAGCCTTTCAGGTCTACACTTCTGATTCATGTCCAATTTCATGCTGGGAAGTGTTAGCACTCAGTACAGTGTCACACAAAACCAACACTGTTGACACGGATTCCCTTCTGACCGCAGCTTGTCTGAAAAGACAGTGCAAAAGTGTAGACAGCAAACAGATCTAAAAGCCAAGTGACCTGAGTTCTAGCCCTAGGTCTCATGCTCATATCTGGAGACCAAAGCACTTCAAGTAATGTTTTTTTTTTCTCTGTGATACCCGGTTACATCTAACTCAGAGATACACTAGTGACATTAATTAATATTTGTGTAGCATTGCTGGTAGTCTCAGTTAGAAAGAAATGGGTAAACTCTAATCATCCTTCATACTGGCCCATGCATATTTAAATCTGTCCTTTCTGGGAGTCTTCCCTTCTCTCTTTCATTATATGAACCAGGTTTCACTAAATTCCCATTATCTCTTACCAGCTGAAGTTGCTAGAGAGGAACGTGGGAAGAGACTCATCCTTGAGACTATTCGAGAATTCTTCCCTGAAACTTGGATTTGGGATATAGTCCTAATTAAGTGAGTACTGCTTCTTCCCTCTCTTTGCCTTGCTTTTAGGAGTTACTAAATATGTCCCCTGATGTCCTGCAAGATGGCAATTCCTTGCCACCTCTTCTTACCTTTTGGCCTGGAAGACCAAGCTTTTTCAATTATCAGCTGACCACCTGCACTCCTCTCTTCCGTTATAAAATCACCCTGTCCCCAAAGACATCTACTCCCACAACATGTGCACCATGAGTCATATGCCCTTCCTAAGAAGAGGGACACCTCTATTTAAAATATGGGCCTGCAAAACACGAATTCTGAGTTTTATTTCCAAACTCGGGGAGATGATGGACAGAAGAACTTTCAAATTGGCTTTTCTCAGAAGATTTGGGTGATAAGTTTGGGGGGAACTTGGATGTGGGATTTCTGCAGACAGAATAAGGGTAGTGCTGATTTTCAAAACCCATTGCCTCTACTGAGAAGCAATATATATGACACTTACCCTTTCTAAACTCATTCTTTATCCATTCCGATCAGCTCTTCTGGAAAAGCCAGTGTCTCATACACCATCCCTGGCACCATCACTGAATGGAAGGCCAGTGCCTTCTGTGTGGAAGGGTTGGTTGGATTTGGTATGTCTGTGCCTGCCACCCTGACAGTCTTCCAGCCTTTCTTTGTGGACTTGACCTTGCCATACTCTATCATCCAAGGAGAAGATTTCCTGCTTAGAGCCAATGTCTTCAACTACCTTGGCCACTGCATTAAGGTGTGTACACACTCTGAGATCTTATTCCATATCCAAAGAAGCTGCAGCCTTTCTAGTCTGAAAAAAAAAAAAAAAAAAAGCAGCAAAATTATTGATGTAGATGGCTGGATCTGACCCTGCACTTGATTGACATACTGCTCGTTCCATGTAATGATAGATTATCCTGACTGGATTTGTCCTCCCAAGCCACCACAAAGTAGAGGGAAATCTATGTGAACTGTGACTAGGATGGTTGTATGAGCAACTGTCTCTAGAGAGCCATAGACAAAGGAAACAAGTGCTTTGCGGAGTATCATTCACCATCCACAGTCACACAAGCAATCAAGGGTTTTAGTGGTTTTTTTTTCTTTAGGGATATATATGAAAGCGTGAAGAAGTGAAGGGCTTGTGCTTGCCAAACAGAAGAAAGAGGGAAGAGTAAGCAGTGGAGAGCAGACAAATCCTTCTTCTCTAGGGTGAAAGTTCCCCAAAGTACCAAAACAGGGAGCACAAAAGTCCAGTACTTGCCCTACAGAGTGTCTGTCCAGCTAGAGGCTCTATTGCTCCCAGACACTGGGGGACTGTTCTCTCAATATTCAGTATTTTCCAGGCAAACTGCCTCCAGACTGCACGTGCACTGCACCTCTGCATGGAGAGAGTTTACACACGGTTTAAAGGATACTCGAAGAAAGAAAAATGGGGATGTTCTCTTTGGCTTCTTGTTTCTTATGTCACATCTAGGAATCCTGAAAAAAAGAGGCAGGTGTAGAGTCTAGATTTCTTTTGCTTGATTTGAATGCTGAAAATCAGCTCTCCATTCTCACAAGCAGATCACCACCAAAGGAAGAAAAATCAAGACACAATTTAGGAATGCTTTTTCTAAACTCTGTTAACAGTTTGACCTAACAAAACAAAAAAGCCTCAGCTTTTAAACATCACAGAAAAAAAATCTGTTATTGAGGCTTTCATTTCTTAACCTTGTTTTTCAAGTATTCCTACAACAATAGAACGAACACTAATCAGTGTTTTCCTTTGCAAGTTAGTTCAAAGCCATTAGCACCTGGTCAACTGAACACAACTTAATACCCTGATCAGGAATTGGATGTATGCATAAGATATTTAACATCTCAATGGAGAATGTCATGAGAAGCAAAAGGCAATACTGTTAAAGTTATATCTGATGGATGATTCATCTAACACCATCATCCCAGGCCTTAAATCTGCTCTATGCTGTTAGCACTGGACATAAACTGAGACTACCTCACCCTTCTCTAAAAATAAAGCACCATTTGCCTATGGTAAAAATCTTCATCCCATTGCACTCCTCTTTCTGTTCTCAGATTAATGTTTTGCTGTCAGATTCCATTGATTATCAGGCCAAACTCATCTCCCCAGATGATGATGGATGTGTATGTGCCAAACAAAGAAAGACCTATGTCTGGAATATTTTCGCCAAAGAAATTGGTAGGTGCCTTTGAATCTACATGGTTTTCTGTCCTGAGACTGATACTGATCAATTTATACCTCACCTGAAAAACCTAATCCTCTTCCAACCTGGAGAACTTGGTCTACGACTGGTCTTTCAAGCTGTCTGGGCTAAAGAGCTCCTCCACAACTGCAGTGTGTTTATCATTCCCATTTTCAGATATCAGTTTTCTTCCCATATGTCTCACCTAGAGTGACTGACCATTATGTTACACTACTTAATATCTGTAGATATTCATTATCAGATGAAATATCTTACTTTAGCTGTCATTCTGCATGATAGAGGTCTATTTTTTTTTCCTCTTTTTCTGCTACTCTTTAAGGTAATGTAGTATTCAGCATTACTGCAGAGACTAAGGATGATGGACCTTGTGGAGACAAACCACCTAGAAACATCAGTACTGACTACAGGGACACCCAGATCAGAACACTGTTGGTTGAGGTACTGCTGACAGCTCTTACTGTTTATGCTGTATTGCCTTCCATGAGGAAAGAAAAATGCAGCAAAATATCAAAAGAAAGTAAAAGTTTTTCAGGTTCCCTAAAGAACTCCTGGTTTGGCACCACCTTCATCTGGCTGGGACAGGGTCTGGCTGTTCAATCTAAGACCAAATCCACTCCCATCTGATGTCCTCTTCCATGAGGATCAGTGGGTGTTGGTAAGTGCATGTCTCCCTCATGCAGAGGAGAAACTGGAAATGAGGGACTCCGTCTGATGGGAACTCGCTTTTAGTAGCAGCCATAACAAGTATTAACCTGTAAACTGTTGCTTCAAACCAGCTGTTTTATGATGCAGGAGGATGGGACGGTGGGTGGCTCTCTGTCACTGCATTTCTTCTGCATGCTTTGTCTCATCTGCTGCATGTGTCTCTTCTTCCCATCATCATGCAGCCTGAAGGCATCAGAAGGGAAAAGACCCAAAACTCCCTCATCTGCACAAAAGGTAGGGGTTTTATATGCTGCTGTCCTGAGAGGAACTGAAAGGAAGGTTGGAGTTTGCACTTTTTTGCACTTTTTCCTGCAGTGCTCATTGATGCTGACCCTCCCCTTTTCCCCAGAATTGCCCAAATGGCAGCTAGTGTGAATGTCTACAGCTCAATTCTATGCTACATACTTTCAGTGTGATCTGGCGTATACCACTTAGGCAGCGTCTGTGCTGCAGTCAACAGTGCTCAGACACTGAAGGAAGGCTGCTATGGAGCTATCAAAGGGAGAGGACATTTTTGTGCAAAATCTATTCTGCATGTCATGCACTCATGTTTGACTGCTGTCCTCTATTCCAAGGATAACTGTAGCTTGGCAGCTTTCCACTTTTAGTGGGAATGGGAGAGCGAATATAAGGTTCCCTTCCACACCATTTCAGTGCTGACTGCAAACAGCTTCCAAAGTTTCCTGGAAGCTCTGCACAAAAGAGGCACAAAAGCAGCCCTGACCCTCACCAACCAGCTCTTCCTAGTGTCTCACTGAAGAAATCCCCAGGATTCACAGACACTGCAGCCTGGGAGCACCAGCCTTACCCTGTTTAGCTGATTTGTGTTGAGCAATGACAGTTACCACACCATTGGGTCTGTTTTTCACAATTTTGGTTTTGCTGTGCCCCCTTCTCTCTTGATGTTCATGGAGACAGCTGTGAGTTTCTGTCTATTGCTGTCTCTTGTGTGCAGTTTTGCACTGTGCAATTTCTACTATGAGCATTTCACTGCTATAACTGATGTTGCTATACAGATGATCACAATGCACTTAATATTTTTCTCCACAGATGATGTTGTTGTTCAAGATGTGGCTCTAGATCTACCTAGAAATGTGGTGGAAGGATCAGCCAGAGCTTCTTTTTCTGTTGTTGGTAAATATACAATTAATAAAACATAAAAAGAAAGAAAATGTAAAGCTATAAAATGAAAGCTTTTTCAGGATTCAAAATGTGAGTTTCTACTCTTCGCGTGGGAAACTTGCAAGCAAAGAGATTGATTCTCATCCTGTTGAGCAACGCTCTTTACTGCATCAGAGAAATGAAGTTTGAATATTGGTTATATCCTTCTTCCCTTTTCTGTTTAAATTTATTGCATTTGAATGTTTTGCTCTGAAGTAGCACAGTTGTGAGTTATGACCCCAGCCAGACTCATGCCAGTAAGACTTTTTTCCACTCACCCACCTGCAATCTGTGATGCTAGTGGAATCCTTTCAGTCTTTTCCTGGAAATTACATGGACTTGGTTACATGACTATTAGTCATAAAATCTTTGTTTTATAACGTTGGTCATTTCAGCTCATTACAGAAATTCCTTGCTGGGTCTATGCTATCTTCCCTAAAAATAGCAATTTAGAGGTGGCCTATAATACATCTGCATAACCAATGTCCCTTTTCAGCATTAGTTGTTAATTCTGCAAGACATGGTTCATTGCAGTAGCAGCATCTCTGGGCTGTTCCCCTTCCCTCCTCTGGATACAGAAGTTTCCTAGACATTCTTCTTTTCGTTTCTAATAAGAATTATCTGCTTGAAGGGGCACTAAAATAGGTAGTGTTTCTGGTGTGGGGCAATTTAGACTGAGTAAGGAGAGGCAGGAAAGAGATTTCTTTGTTGACTGCAAAGCAGAAGAGAACAAATCACTCACTCAGCGCTGAGCTTTGTGCTTGTTGGAAATCTCTGTGGTACCAGACAGGCTTGCAACCCCAGCTAGGCCTTCCCTCACTCTACCTACGGAATGGAAATTACTGTTTATTTCAGTGGCCACCAGTTGTGTTAATCTGCCCTGGCATCTCCTCTTCCCAGGTGACATCATGGGCACTGCCATGCAGAATGTGCACCAGCTCCTCCAGATGCCGTTTGGCTGTGGGGAGCAGAACATGGTCCTGTTTGCACCCAACATCTGTGTCCTGGACTACCTGAACAAGACAGGGCAGCTGAGTGAGGAGGTCAAATCCAAGGCTGATGGATACTTAGTGAGCGGTGAGAGCTTTGTACTTCCCTTACAATGTGTGCTGGAATTCCCACTGAGGCCCAGTGAGCAGAAGCAGCATCGTGGCTATCCTAGCAGTACAGCACTGCTCCTGCAGCACAGCTCAGTGACCCAAGGGACTGCCCTGATCAAGACAGTTGCTTTATCTTCTTTATTTCCTTATCCTATTTTGCTGAAATTCAACTGTCATGTTTCCTTTGAGGTTCTGTCTTTCAGCCCCTTTCTTCTTTTCCACTCGGGCATAGCGTGTATCCTAATCCTGTTAGCTTAGTTGGAGCACAGAGCTGATACAGCTCTGCCTATTTTGTGACAGTGTTTCTGCAGGACAAGGTATTCCTTGCTGCCACCTAAGCTCCCCCAGGACTCCCCCACTGCTTGGTAGATATATATTGCCTTTCCATGCTTTCCTACTGTGGTTTCAGATAAATCTACCAGCAAACAGAATAAGGTTTTGTTTTTAAATTAGAAAACAATTCCTCTTCCATGTTTTTGCAGGCTACCAGAAGCAGCTGTCATACAAACATCCTGATGGGTCCTACAGCATCTTTGGCACCAGAGATAAAGAAGGGAACACCTGGTGAGTGGCCAGGAGCAGAAATGGCTCAGAGATTAATTTGCATTGAATTCACATGATGCAGGTAAGAGACATCTTTACTAGTTAAATCAGATGTATAGAGCTGGGACTCTCTATGTATATCAGATGTATAGAGCTGTATAAACTGTGACTCTCTAAGTACTAAGAAAAATGGCACTCCAGCCCCTGCCAGGTGGGGTGCAAAGATAGAAGGTGATCCCTAAAGACCCAGCTGACTTTTTGATTTGAACTCCTGATGTTTCCCATGAAACCCAATGCACTGCAGTGCTCTGTAGCCAGGATCAGCCTCAGGATCAGCCCCAGAGAGTGTTGGACACCCTTCCTGTGTCCCATCTATTCCTTTAACTACCCTCTCCTGGAGGAGCACGCAGAGACAAAACAGGCCTCCCACGTGTTGGTTGTCACTCTGCATACTTATGCCTGGTGTGAATGGAAAGGGAATGACTTTTTCTGTTCTTGTTTCCAATGCTCATCTTACAGCTTCATCTTTCCCTTGCAGGCTCACTGCCTTTGTGTACAAATCATTTGCACAAGCTAGTCCCTTCATCTATATTGATGACAATGTCCAGGCTCAAACCCTGATGTGGCTGGCAAGCAAACAGAAGCCAGATGGCTGCTTCCGAAGTGTTGGGACACTCTTCAACAATGCCTTGAAGGTGATAGAGAATTACTTCTTGGTCAAATTTATGCTCTTATCATTCAGAACACGCTGTCCCATTATTGTCAGAAACTATACTCCAAATGCTTGTCCTCTGCCAAGGGCTAACTCTCCACATCTTACAATGACTATTTTCAGCTCAGTCAGCTTCCCCACACTGTATTTTACATCTTATGAGCAACTGAGATAGGGTTACAGGACTGTAAGCTTGAGGAAGTGATGTTTTTTGAGGTGATAGCAGCAGGCTTCTCTTGACTTAAGAGCCATCCCTGCTATGTGTATTATTTCATTCCTTGTGGATTGCCTCCAGAGCTGGCCACACTCTCCCAGCTGGGATATGGCAATTTATATTTAAAGGCTTCTAATTCCTGCTGTTCACTGAAAATTCCTCTCTCCATGTCCTTTTCAGGGAGGACTAGATGACGAGCTGTCACTTTCTGCCTACATCACCATTGCCATGCTAGAAGCTGGGCACTCTGGCTTGGTAAGGAGACCTTCAGCTGCTGGTATTCAGCTGGAATTGGTCATCAGTTGTTCAGTTGTTGACTTTGCTTGCTCCAATGTCTCCTACAAACTGTCCAGGTACCAAGGAGAGATAGAGGGAGAGAGAGCTCCTAGGGAATGTGACCCTGCTCTGTATCATAGAATCATAGAATGGTTTAGGTTGGAAGGGACCTTAAAGATCATCGAGTCCAACCCCCCTGCCATGGGCAGGGACACCTCCCACTAGACCAGGTTGCTCAAATCCCCATCCAGCCTGGCCCTAAACACCTCCAGGGATGGAGCTTCCACAACTTCTCTGGGCAACCTGTTCTGGTGCCTTACCACCACAGAATAAATATCTGCACTAGTTGCTGTGATAGACCAGTTCCCCATCTCTATACCTCTTCAACCACCAGTGTTCAAGTAGAAATTGTACAGACCTCAGTGGGACTAGATCTTCTGTTTGAAAGACCCAAGGCATTAAGTGACATCTTTTAGTTTTCGATAAAAAAAAACCTGACAAGTAGTAACCCACATGCTATGGCTTAGCTTCAAATATGGCTCCATCAAGGAAGCAAGTTATTGCAGGTAAATCCATAAAGTCTACAAACGGAACTAAAAGCTATGTTGGAAAAAACAAAGGTCCATCAGAGTGAAAAGCCAATTTGTCCTTTTTTAAAAGTGGCTAGTACAATGGAGACTACAGCAGAGATGTTAGACTTCAATATATGACTTTCTCTGCCTCCAATTTGTCATATCCTTTTTGAGGTGCTTCCTGAATAGATAATCCATTAGCAAGGACACAGAATCAAACTGTGAACATATTTACCTGGTGAAAACCTATTACGACCCCACAGTATTAAATTAAAGTTACACCAGAGTCACCAAGGATAGAGATTACTAGGTTGGATTTGTTCAAGACAACAGACTCTTGACTATAGAAGTGCAGAGTGAATTGTTATCATGGAGGTAAGCAGAAAGAATCAGCTGTGAAAGAAACAGAACAGTCTTCTGTTTATACACCAACATCTTCAAGAACACACTGAAAAGCTACTTGATTTGTATGACGTTTCAATCTGAAATCCCTCCTTAAAGAATTCTATATTCTCTCTGCTGAAGTCACTATACAAACTGAAGTCCCATTCTCATTGCTGTAATAGTGACAGGATGAAGAAGACATTTAAAGAAAATAAATGTTTGGCCAGGTAAAGACTACTGTCCTGAATTAGACCCATATGTTACTTTTTTTTTTTTTCAAGTACCCTGTAGTCCGAAATGCCTTTTTTTGCCTGGAGACTGCATCTGAGAAGAACATCAGTGATGTTTACACTCAGGCGCTCATGGCCTATGCTTTCTGCTTAGCTGGCAAGGCAGAAAAATGTGAATCAGTCCTTAGAGAGTTACAGAAATCAGCAAAGGAAGTTGGTGAGTTTCAGCCATTTGGGGAATTTGGGAAGTGGGAACAGATCTTTACCGATGATATGTGGTCTAACCTTGACAATATCAAGAGTATAGGCACACAAACCAACTTTCACAAGTAATCTATGGAGTTGATTTACAGCACATCTGTTGCTTTGTAGAGATTACTTGTGAGAAAGAGGGCAGGACACAGTATGCCTCTGAGGCAGTGTAGAGCAGTGACACCCATAATCCATTCTGGTTGCTCCTCACCTTCCCTTTGTTTATTCAGATGGCTCACAGCACTGGGAGCAGGAGGAGAAGTCTGCATCAGAAAAATCCCCCTCCTTCCTTGACCATGCTCCATCAGCTGAAGTTGAGATCACCAGTTACGTGCTGTTGGCATTGCTCTACAAACCCAACCGGAATGAAGAGGATCTCACAAAGGCCTCAGGGATTGTGCAGTGGATCATCAAGCAGCAGAATCCCTATGGAGGTTTCTCTTCCACCCAGGTGCTGAAACGCCCTTCTGCTCCCCATCCAGTCCTAGGAATTGGGGCACTAGTTCAGGGTGCCAGAAATAAGACTAGTCTTATTTCTCTTTTGCATCTGCTGTCTCAAACACACGGATACCAAGCCTTTCTCTTAGAGAGACCAAAATACTTTTTTTTCCTCTTCTTCTTAACTATGGAAAGGTTAAAGCCACAAATACAGGTATTTTTGTCAGGAATGAGCCTAGAAAAGACCAAGGCACAGCTGTTATATGACCAAGAAGTGGTCTGTAGTTCCCCAGAAAACACATGCTTCAACACTATGAAAAACTCTAGAAGTGTGCTCTAGTGCTCAGATTCTATGTTCTGAGACCTTCCTATGAGTAGAGAAATTTCTTCCACCCTAAAACATGCATGTCAGAATGAAATGGCTCCTTATATACGGGAACCCTGGCATTATACACAAATTCAGGGTTTCTTTAGACAGGATGAAGCGACTGTGCTTTGTACTGGAACCATGACTTTGACCTCCTCTGCACCAGTCATGCTGTGTAGCTAATTGTCTTGTATGAATTTCTTTTCCTTCAGGACACAGTTACTGCTCTTCAAGCCCTTGCTGCTTATGGTGAGGCCACCTACAATTCTGTTGCACAAAATGTAGTCAAGATCACTTCCAAAAATTCTTTTGAGAAGATATTTATTGTCAACAATGTGAACAGGCTCCTGATGCAAGAAACTCCCCTTCCTGAGGTCCCTGGGAAATACAGCCTAACAGTGAATGGCAGTGGTTGTGTACTTATGCAAGTAAGTGTCTGCTCTCCTCTTCATTGTGCCTCACATTCTGCATACAATATAGTCATGCTTTTTATGATTCTCCATCCAACTTCTTTTTATTTTTCCTAATTACTTTTTCCCCTGAACTATTTAAACACTCTTTTCCCCATCCCACATTCTGACTCCAGTGGAGTCACAACATGATAAAAAGAGTCCATTCTGACCATCAACCGGTTTCTCCCTGGGAGGTGACTCTGGGTACAAGCACCTTCATTGTTAAAGAGCAGAAGTCTGATGTGTTGTCATTGATGTAAGCAAGGACCTTCCACACAAAACCAAGAGCAACATTTTCAGGAAACTTCACTAAGTTTGACAGTTTTGGAAGGCAAAGAAAAATCCTTGGCATGCTTGAACAAAAGGGTTTTTTTTCCTCCTCCAGACAGCATTGAGATACAACATTCACCTTCCAAAGGCAGCCTTTGGATTTTTGCTCTCAGTAAAGACATCAAATGCTTCCTGCCCACTGGATCAACCAGCAAAATTTGATATTGTCCTCAGAAGCAGGTAATGTGCCATCAACAGACCAGCTGCAGAGACGAAAAGACACACAAAGAAGATTGCTGTGTGTATTCAGTTCTGGTTATAAAGTCAAAAAACCATGAGCTGGTCAATGTGTTGATGATATTGGTCTGTAAGACACTATCCCAAAAGGCCTTGTGACAGTAACTGATGGTGTTAGCACATACTTGGCCCCTTCATACTAGGGACCTCTCCAATGTCTCCCATCTGAGCCTGTCAGCAAGCGCATGTGATTCACTCCAGCCTCCCCGTGCTGTATGAGGCCAGGAGCAGAGAGCTGAGGTTTGCTTCCCCAGGCATGCTCCAGACTGACAGGGGCTTCTGTTGTTTCAGTTACACAGGGAAGCGCAGCAGGTCCAACATGGTTATTATTGATGTGAAGATGCTCTCTGGCTTTGTTCCTGTTAAGTCCTCCCTGGATAAGGTAAACTATAGGAGCAAGATTAAATGAGTCACCCCAGGGACAGAGAAGACTGGTCATGATGAAAACAGAGGCCTGGTTATGAATCATTTGCCCCACAAACCCTGGAAGGTGTTTGCACGGCTACGCTGTCTTCATTACTGGGTGGAGGGAATGCCCTACAGGGAGCTGTGAGCGCACAGGCCTTTCCACATTAAAAATCAGGAAGGGTTCCAGCTAGAGCCTGACCAGCTGGCAGCTGCAACTGGGAGCTGGCACTGCTCAGGTAGGGAAGGAGTGGGAAATCTGCCAGACTAGTTCTGAAAACTATACAACACCGGAGTCAGGTAGTATTCCCCAAATGAACTGCAGTGACACTCCTGCACATGGGAAGTGCTCATACCCCCGACTCAGTAAAGTGCCAGGTTTTGCTCAGTCCTCTCCACCTATTCAGCAACATTTGGACTCTAAAAATCAGCTGACAGCCCTTGATACCTGGCTAAGAACAGAATGAATCCCATAGCCATGCAGTAGTAGGGTCTGAGGTAGCACTTGTTTTGTAGTGGTTTATAAATATATTTATCTCCATTTCTTTATTTTAAAGCTCATTGACAGTCATACAGTGATGCAAGTAGAAAACAAGAAAAACCATGTTCTCCTGTATCTGGAAAATGTAAGTTCTGATCATTGTCTATTTGATTTTCACAAAGGATGCAAACAGCATGTAATACCTACAGCATGGATATACTCTGTAAAGTGCATTTATCATGTTCCCTTCCTCATTAGTTTTTACCTATATTCACTAGGCTGCTTACTCCTCAAACTGCATGTAACATCCCTACCTCCCAAACAGCTTCAAACTGACACCTGCCCTACTAGCATCTAGAAATAAGTTAATCAAAAAAAGCATACAGAAATTAATCAAAATTCTTTCTCCTTTCAGTCAACAGCAGATAAACACCAGAAAAGCGGTTCCCTTGTGCGTATGTCCCCCTTGGTAGCCTTCTTGTAAACCTCAGTCCTTCCAACAGGACAGGAAACACTGCTCTGATCTCCTCTGGAAAGATTGTCATTCCTGCTCTTACACTAGTTCATTCCCAAATTTAACCTGTAATCTAATCCCTGGATCAGAATTTACATAGTAAAAGTACATTTGCTTGGGCCCCTGCAGAACTAATAACAGAAGCCAATATCCCAGTGATGTACATTGATACCCATTTTCTTGGTGGCACATAATGTCTGAAATGGGAGGGGTTGGAATACCAGACTATCGTCCTGACCATTGTGAGATCCTGGTGACTTAAGCTCAGTCCTTTGGGACATTTTTTCCCTCTCTAGCAATAGGATGTGTAATAACTACAGAATCAGGTAATACAAGCAAGATAGGGAAACCTACAACTCTCCACTTCAGTTTCACTTTGGACTTTCCAAACACATTTCAGATAACAGATGTCCCACATCTATATGTGTGGCATCAGTGGGATTTGGAAGATACAATCTATCAGTTACCACCCTGGTCTGCTCCAGATGGTGTTGTACAAATAAAAAGACTTATGTGATCCCTGTCCCTCCATTCCCAGATCTCGCAGAAGACAAAGAAAGAAATCACTTTCTCAGTTGAGCAGGACTTTGTAGTCACCCATTCCAAGCCAGCTCCCGTGCAGATCTATGATTACTATGAAACAGGTAGGTCTTTTATTTTAACAAGTATGAAGTTTGGGGGAGGGACAGGGACAACAGAAACACTGCATGCATTAAGGGAGATCCAGAACTAGCCCTCCCGGAAAAAAACATCCCTCTAAGCTCTATCTAGTGCCAGCGGAGAGACTCATCTCACTTTATTGAGCTTGGTCTCATGCCCAAGGTGACAAGTGGGCATGACTGGAAAGTTATAAAAATGCATGTTCCAGAACAAGAGAGATTTCAAGGATCTATGGGTTAAGCGTGCATAGGGTATATCCACCTCCAGGGAAAGGCACAGGAAGTGGTCTCCAGGCTAACGGAAACATTTCTTTCCTTCTTCTCCAGAAGAGTATGCTGTTGCTCAGTATACATCACCTTGCAAAGAGGCTGTTGCAGAAATGGACTAATGATTAGAAAAGGTAAGTGAAAGCCAGAAACAAACCAAGCAGGTAAGAAGGTGAAGTACAAAACAGCATGAGCGGAGGGATAGGCAGGGTGAGTAGAGCAATAACTATTCTCACAGAAACGGAGTCTTCAGTCTCCACAAGGCTTCTCAGGGAGCAGCCAGAGACAGTGGCCAGATCCTGTCCCATGACACATGCTCAGTGGACTCCAAGTGGAGACCACGTTGCTGTTCATGGGAAGAGCTCAGCCTCTAGGATGAAAGCGAAAATGCAGAATAATGAAGAGGCTGGGAAATACCTTCAGAGTTTCCTCAAAAGCATCTACATTTAGCAAGGAATAATCTAACTACAGCCATCCTTGAAAGCCTCCCCTCTGAAGCCTCCACTTCAAGGGTACAGTCAAGGTGCTTCGCATCGACTTACAGGAACCTTTTCCTGAACAGTTAATACATTGAGGTGTCTTAAGGTCATAGAGGCACTGTGTTGACTAGTCAGAGCTACGATGCTGTCTTGCTGTAGCGGATATCCAGGTGTGTGTCCTGCTCAGCACAGCAGTTATGCTGGCTATTATCTGCTGAGCAGTTCCCAACAGATACAGGCACAGCTTGCTGCCAGACCTTGGTCCAGCTTTTGTCTGTTTTGCACAGAAGGGGCTGACTAGCCTGAGTCCTGAAACCTTACTATATACCCTGCAGATGTTGGTTTGTTCTCATTGAGTTTATTTTCTTTTGGATTTTCCCCTGCAGGACCACCATAAATGTTCAACAAGTGGTCAAGCACCCTATTTGCTTCTGTCATTAAGTGCTGGCAAGGGCCATTTCGCCTTACTAATCACAGTGGGAGTCTGTGACGTCTGATTCTCTGTTTCCTTTCACAGCACCTCTCTCCTCATCTGTATCATAATCATGTATACCTTTCCATCAATAAACCTCCCTTTTACACTGGGCCTTGGGTTTGGTTTGGGTTTTTTTTTCAGTTTCACAGAACAAACATTTTAATGACAGTTTGCCTGGTCAGGTTGCTAGCTGGGGAAGGATGGAGAGAAACGTTACCTGTTGCACCTGCAGCACTCAGCCTCCTCTCCCAGCTCCAGCTGATAACCACTGGCAACTACTGTAATACACAGCATGTTCAGTCCCTCCCACCTCCGGAGTGTAGGACCCATGGCCCATGGCTGCTGAACAGCCCCTCACCTTTCCCCTGCCTCTGCCCCTGTGGCATAAAAGTAAGGGCTTAGGTATGGACATCATGGACTGACTCTGCACCATGCTTAGTAGAGGAGAGGGTGAAAAAAGGGGCAGGTTTCAGTCCAGGCCTGGGAGCGCCTAGCCCCACATCCTGGATCTCACCCCTAGCAGGCCCACCAGTCCACCAGACTGGCAAGAGTTTGTCCAAAAGAGATGACAAGCCTGGATCGTGATGCCTGCTCCCAGCCACCAGCAACAAGCTTCCCCGGTTTCCTGCACCTTTCATCATCCCACACTTCGTTATGCTTGGAGCCATGGTGGTTTCCGCAAATACAAACGCTCTTGGGCTGCAGCAGGCCGGAGTCGGCGACGGGCGGGAAAAGCGTGATGCTCTACCGGAGCCCTGGCAGAGGGGGACCAAGGGAGGGCTCGGGAAAGAAAGACGGATGCTGCTCCTCTTACCCAGGAGCAACAACCGCGCCCGCAGCCCTCGCCCACCCCCGCCAGGCTCCCCGCGGCCGCGGCCGGCCGGAGCGGCGGGGCCGGGGCGGGGCCGGGTGCAGGGCGGGCGGCTCCGCCCTCTCCCGCCAGGCGGCGCCCCTGCTTCGCGCCGGGCGCGCCGGCCGCTGGGGGCGGCCGCGCCGCAGCTCACCGGCGGTGGCATCCAGCCCCACGCCACTCACGGGCGGTGGAATGCAGACCCACGCAGGCTTACTTTCCGTGTACCGGGTACTGACCATCCGCCACGCAGGAGCGGGGAGGAAAGGATGGATCTGTCGTGGAGTGGGGGGGGGGGGAAAGGACCCGCCATGCAAGGGCCCGAACAGGAATTTAAGCGACGATGCAAACTGTTCAAGTGCTGAGGACTGGTATGTGTTTTGAAAGGGTCCATTTCACCAGGCAGTTTGCTAAAGTTGTGTGTGGACTTGCATTTTTTTTTCAATGAAAATTAATCATCATATCAACACAGAATATTTCTCTTCCCAAATCTTTATTTTTTTTTTTGCAAAAGGAACTAACTAAATATTTTGAGTCAGTGGGATTTGTGTTTCTGAGTTACTCAGGCCTGGCTCCTCAGCAAACCAGATGTCTGAGTCTCTGCAGGCAGCAGGGTACCCAAATACTCACAGGATCCATCAGCCATGTGTGAATTTTAGAACTGCACAGGGCTGACCATCCAGGATATGCATGATATTGATGTTATAAAAAGCCATTTCATTAAGTTTCACAGACGAGGAATTTGTGGGGCATGAAATTGCTTTGGGTAGAGCGCAGATTTCCATGCTAAGTTCCAAAAATAAAACTTCACTGGCAGTAGGAGGGAAGCAAGAAAGGCTGTGAATTTTGCTTTCCTGACGCACCCCCAAACTGTTGCATCTGACGCCATTTATATGAGCATCAGAGTGGACTAAAGCAAGAGAAATCAATAGTTATACTAACAAGGCTGAAAAGGAGAGCAGGCTGAGTGGATATGGATACAGGATGTGCATCTTTCTGGGGGATTTGAGGCCAATTAAGCCAAGGCTTCGGCATCCCACATGGAACTCATAAAAATCCCCCTCAGGTCTGGCGAAATGTTATTCTGTTCAGCCAAACATAATTTTCTGGGAAGAAACAAAGTCCTGAAAAAAAAAACAAAAAAAAAGCTGCATTTTTTGTCATGCTTGTGAAGCCTTCTTTTCCTCTTAGGCCAAACCTGAACTATTAAAACATCAAGAGCATATTTTCCCACTGCAGACTCTTCCTCTACATACTGAAAATGCAATATTTGTTACCTGATTTTATCCTGTGACAAGTAATTGCCGGTTGAAGCCAGATGTAATAAACATCCCATGCTCATACTCTTTCTGCAGATTTTTACATGTAGACCATGTTCTCCCTGGCTTGCTCCTACAGGGAAAAGCAATATTCCTTAAAATGCAGTCCAACACGTCCCAGATTTCTGGAACCTGGCTGTCTTGTTTCAGCTATTTGTTTTAGTGGCACACACCTGAAACTGAAGCAAATTTATTAATTGTTGACCAAGCAAAACAGGGACATCCATTAGACTGAATGTCATTTCTTCCTCTGTAATCTGATAATCCCGAGGCATCATATCATTCAGTCCTGGAGACCCAGGGAGTCCTAGGTCTCAGAAGGTCAGAACCACTTTAATTTTGGCAAGATGTACAGGCTAGGCAAACTCTGTTTCCCCAGGTGTGAGAAAATCAGGCTCACTGGCCCAAGAGGTGCACTGAACTACTCTACTTCTGCCTCCTCGAAGGCACAGATGCTGCTTCACAGTGCTCAGTATTGCACGTCTCAGTTTAAAAAAGCCACCAGAGAATGGAGACAGATATAAGTATCCACTGAAACTGTTGTGCAGATCCGTGGACTGAGTCAGAAACACTGTGAGAAATTGGAATTTCAAAACTTCACTATGGTTGTCTGCCTGTGCCCTCATGACTGCTCTGCAGCTTCTGGATCTCGTATGGTTCTGTGCATGGCTCTATTAGAAGTACATTAAAAGCTATTCTGAAATGCAGGTTCTTATGAATAAAAATGAGATAACAAAGAGTATAATCACATGAGAATGTCTTTGATTAAAATGCTCTGTCAAGCTTACTTCCCTTTGTGTTAAATCCTTCTTTGTAGAGTTTATTTGTGCCATGGGAATTGCTTTGCTGCTCATGGGGGGTTCACACTGAAGGATCTGCTAAAGACTGATGTCATGGCCTAGTTAACAAGAAGAGGAATATAATGACCACACTTGTTCTGGAAACTGAATGTCAACTTTTTTACTATAGATGATGAGTCTCATCCACAATATGGGCAGCAGGATGCAAGATCTAGAGAAAGAACAAATGGACCTCCACGGAGAGATGAGCTCCAGTGTAGCAGCATTCTCTTGCTTAGGCTCCTCAATTGCTTACCCAGCACTCTCATTAGAAAAAGGAGTCCTTGGTCCAGGGAATTTGTCTGCTTCATCTTTTGGTTCAAATCCTCTGCGTTTCCTGCAATGTCACAGGTTAATAGTGCCAAGATGTCAAACAATGGCACAGCAAGACCTCAGCTGTATGACTTCTGTTTTCCAGTTACATACTTGTTGATGTTCAGATCTTCTCCTCACCACCCTCCCTCTTACACAAAGTGTAAGTGATGACCAGCTAAGTCACTAATCAGAGAAGACCAGAAATGTGCCAGAGGAATCTTCAATCAAGAAATGATGATGTGCCAAAAAGCTCTGAGGAAACAACTCAGTCTTGCTCTCTGATCATTTCTTTGTTAAGTTCATTTGTCACCTACCTGGTGGGCAATTAGGGAGGTAGGGTCATGTCTGCAGTCAAATCACGACCACCACCTGATTCATCAGACAGGTAACATAAAAGCATGGTCACTTCTCTGGCACCACTGCTGTGAAATGTGCACCATCAGAGAAGGGCTTCCTGAGGAACATCACTCGTACATTTTCATTTTTTATTTTTACAATGAAAATTTTTCTCAAAAATTTTTCAAGTGGAGAAGCAACATTGTGCCAGCTCGTCTGGTAGCTCAACAGCAAGAAAAAGCTTCTTTCTGCTGAACTTCCCAAAGGGTCATCTTTTGAGGGCCAAGAAAATCTTAAAAGCAAAGGATTACATTGAATACAAGGACCTAGAAGCCTCCTTCAAGGAAAGGTCTCACTCTTCCCCTTTCTGATTCTCTTGCAAGCTCAACACACTGATCTCCTGATGCCTTGTGATCCTGCCCTGGAGTCTTCCACTCCCCCTTCCTGCCACACCACTCTTCCTGCAGGGCAAACTATTACCTCCCTTAAGAATGTGATTTCAGCAGGGCTTCTGGACCCCATGTTGTCACACTGTGTATATAACCTCACAGCTGGGAGATTAAAATAATCTTATTTGAGAGTGAAGGGAGGGTAAATACGAATGAGGCAGGCAGAGGTGGAGGGAATAAAAATCACCTTACTGTGTATTGACAGGGCTCTACGTGCATGCTACTAAAGTGCTAACCTTGCACATTTTTTTCAGCCTCCCACTCTTTGGCTCGGTACCCACAGTGAGGTGAAGGCTGGGTTATTACCAGAGGCAATTGCATAACCATGCCACATGTTTTCTGCTTTGCTTTACTGGAAGTGACTAGCTCTAGGCCCCACTGGTTCCCTTCGCTGTCCCGCCTGTGAAGGCAAGGTGTGTCCACACTTGCTCAGTGACCGGGGGTCTGTGCCATGGTACAGCTCATCTGGGCAGTCCTGTGCACCGAGCATGGGATGCACAGCTGGTTCTCTCCTCACAGCCCCTGGCTGCTCAGGTGAGGTCTTGTCATGTTCCTTTCACTTGTGTCCAGCGCAGGGTATCCCAAAACAGGAGGGACGTGCAGTGGAGTAATGCAGCCAGGGCAGGTTCTGTAGCAGGACACTGTGTTCAAAAGGGTCCTGATAAATGGGCACATTCTCCAGCTGTGTTGCAGCACCATGGCTCATACCCATTTCCCTGACCTGAAGGGCCAAACATGACCAGCTCTGCCCTGCGTAACACGGTGCAACAGAACAAAGCAGAGGTGCAAGGGAAGGGGTTAAACATGAGAATATCTGATTTCCTTGGCTTTGTACTCCATTAGTAAGGCACTGGCCTTGTACTCCATGGTAAGGCACTGGAACAGGTTGCCCCAGAGAAGTTGTTGAGGCCCCATCCCTGGAGATGTTTAAGGCCAGGCTGGATGGGGCTTTGAGCAACCTGGTCTAGTGGGAGGTGTCCCTACCCATGGCAGGGGGGTTGGAACTCGATGATCTTTAAGGTCCCTTCCAACCTAAACCATTCTATGATTCTATGATTAGGACTTCTTGTCTTGCTTTCCTTAGCATCCTCCATCTCAAAAATCTGGACAAACACTTATCAGCTGACTCCCAGCTCCTCTCTGCACTGGAGAAAAACCCATGTCCTGAGCACCAAATGACATCTGGCTTAGCTGTGGCACAGAGAGAGGCCTGGGCTTGCCCCGTGTCACCCAGCAAGTCAGGTCACTGAGCATAAAGCCCTTCCCTCCTGCTGCAGCTCAGCCAGCAGGCTCCAGGCCCAAGGCCCCTGCAATCCAAGGCCATCGGTCCCCCCAGCATGGCTGGAGCAGTGAGCCCTTGCACAGCCACCGCAGCAAGCGAGCGTTGCACTGGGCAAGTACAGTGTGGTCCACCAGGCAGGTGGCATTGGCACAGCCCTCTGCCACCGCCTTCTAGCAAAGCCGTTCAAAGCGGGGGGGAGGGCAGTGATTTCAGGTTTCACTTCTTTTGTAGCTAAATGAACATCAAATATAAATGGGAAAAATCCTTGAAATGCCTATGCCATGTAAGGTAGGGTCCTTTTTTCTACTTGGCGCTCTTGCTCATGGCCTTGTGCCATGAAATTTGGATGGTCTCTGGGGATGGCTATCCCATGGCACATCTGGGCACCAGTTCCATTGTTGCATCATCCTCAGCGGAGGCATTTGTTCCTTCCGTCTGCTCAGCGTTTCTCTGTATGCATCTTGGCCCATTGCCTCTGCTCCTGCCACTGTGCACCTCTGAGAAGAGCTTGGATCCAATGTCATTCTATCTGCCTTGAACATCAACCTCCAGGCCAGCAGAAGGACCTTCATGAGATGACTGTAACCTAACCTGAGGAGAGAGGGAGCCCAGGGCAATAACATCACAACCAAAGCTAAAGCTAAACACAAAGTCTATATGCATTTTGAATGTCTTTTTATATGGTAAAGCTTTATCTGAAAAGAGGAGTCACATGACTCCAAAAGAGTATAGTTAATTGTCCCAAGTGCTGTTTTCAGACACATCTGTAAATGCTTTGGCTTTTTCTCTCCCCTTCCCTTGGCAACAGTCTGAGTAATACAAATGTATAAATGAAAATAGCTTTTTATTCTTTACTACATCAGGGATTATCTTCATTTCTCTGTAATATCCGAAAAATTTCTGTGAACATGCAAACAGCTAGTTTCTTGTTTATATACTTTAAAATTATTATATACTGTTCACTAATTACCTTTAATGGATTTAATAGTGGGATTTCAACAACTGGTCTTACTCTGTGTGTACTGTGCACTATAAGTATCAGACAGACACACTGCAGATTTCTCATGCCGGAGGGTTAACAACCTTGGTTGCAGCCTTTTTTGCAACATACAGTATAGGTTTCTTTTAAGGCAAGACAAAGTTTATACATACAGGTAACACTTGTTATAATATAGCTGGGAAAGTTGGATAAACTCTACTTTGTATAGGGCTTACCCTACAGCTGAGCTCGCCTTACATCACTCAAACTATAGTCACAGGACTATTTATAAAACCCAGCTACAGATTTGATTTGCAATTTAATCTACAAAATGCACAAAAATGAAAGTAACTCATTGATGCCATTGCCATGCCTGTATTTAATTATTTGTTCATATGGTGCCACAGAAATATGAGTTATATTTGGCAGCACAGCTGTCTGCACCTGAGAAAGGCAGTTAATCTGCCACCAGGGCCTTCTCTCAGGTTAAGATATTCAACAGGCCACTAAAGTAGATAATCTTTATTTGCTCTGATATTTACAGTTTAATTTTGAAGTTTAGCTGATTAAGCCTTTTTATGGTGTCTCACTTCATTGCATATCTTCCTTTATCTGCATGTTTACAACTTGTATAAAGTTCATATTGGTCTGAGGTTTTCTGATAAAGGACCTTCTCTTCACTACGGCCTGAAATATTTTGGTCTCCCACACAATAAAAAACCCTTTTTTATCTCTCTGGATATTGTTGTTACTCCTACTAATTTATACAAGTACTTTTTCTTGTAATGCATTTTTGTCACTTGAAATAAATTGCTTTGGGTTTCTTTGCTTTAGATACATATGTCAGGGGAAACTAATATTATTTGGATTTCCTTTAAAATAAAAATAGGTGAATTACTTTTTTCTTCTGAGGGATTTTTTTCAGCCTTTAGCTGAACAGTTAACACAATTTTGTTAATTGGAGCTGTTAATATAAGTCTCAGGTTTTACAGTGACCGTTTTCTCACCTGTCCTTGAGCAAAGCTGATGTAGGCATTGAATAAAGATTCTTTTGCTAGAGCCAACCAGTTTCCACCAGAGGTTCTCATGTGAAAGTGCACAGAACATCTTAGGCACAATAACAGTGTTACCAAGACCTGTTTCCTCAGATTTTTCATTTAACTCATACCTCTTCTTGAAAGCCAAAGGTTGACTTCCAGTTTATAGCTTGGGTTTCGCTTCGAAGACTGAGCACTGTGAGGAGGCAGAACAGCAACATAGTAAAGCAGCAGGTGTCTTTCTTGGAATTATTTACCTTTGGTGACTGGTTCCAAAATGGCTTACAAATGCTAGGGCAGACAAGGATTCCTGCACATAATAGTACTAAGGGTATCTACACCCACCCACAGACACCTTTTCTTCCTGCAATTGCAGTGACCAGTGAGCCACTCTGTTATTAGACGTGATCTACAAAGCTAAACAATAGAACTGAAAAGAAATCAGAGGAAAATATACCAGAATTGGGTTAAGGTGATTAAAAACTGATTGATTAAAATTGATTGACTAAAAGTGCACATTGAAAAAATATACTTGTTTTCTACAGTGGTCATAAACTTGGGAGGTGTAAGACACATCACATTTTTCTGTTCAGTCTTTGGTAGGCAATTCAGTGAAGACTGTATGGCTTATAGGAATCTGCAGAACAAGGTTTGCTATGATTGGAATGTATCAATATCTATGATGGCCTGTGTTAACTTATTAATTGCATCTTTTGCGTTAGTCAGTCCTATTCAAAATAATATATTTTAAAGTCCCGGTGGAAAGGAACTTGTGAAGGAAATATTGTGGAGAATGAAATGCTCCAGAAATAAAAAAAATAGTAATAATGATACATTCACGCAAAGTAGAAGTGCTGCCATGGCATCCTTTTCTTACTGACCTGGTTATCTTGCCCCGTTTCAATATGGATTACCTGGAAAGGAAATCCCGTGTCAGCACATTGTAATTTACCAGTATATCACTGTAAACTTCTCTGATAATTATCTAGAATTAAGCTAATTTTCCCAAGAGCTCTTTGGAACAAAATAAAATTTTAGAATAATGTTACAGTTTTAATTAGTGGAGGGAAATAAATAAGTTTCAAAAACCCTTCTATGGAACAGCCAAAACATGGACTATGCTTAAAAGTGAGAGTAAATGTATGTAATCATTCATTTTCAAGCAGAATGAACCAAAGTCCATTATTATAGTTCAGTATAGAAATCCATTCTGCCCCTCTACTCCACTCTCATGAGACCCCACCTGGAGTACTGCTTCCAGCTCTGGAGCCCCCAACATAAGAAGGAGAAGGACCTGTTGGGGCAGGCCCAGAGGGAGGGGCCACGAGTGATGATCAGAGGGCTGGAGCACCTCTCCTATGAGGAAAGGCTGAAAGAGTTGGGACTGTTCAGCCTGGAGAACCAGAAGGCTCTGGGGAGACCTTATTGTGGCCTTCCAGTACCTATAGGTTGGTGCCCTACAGGAGAGCTGGAGGGGACTTTTTACAAGGATATGTAGTGATAGGACGAGGGGGAATGGCTTTAAACTGGAAAAGGGGGCAGGTTTAGATTAAACATTAGGAAGAAATTTTTCACTGTGAGGGTGGTAAGGCACTGGAACGGTTGCCCAGAGAAGTTGTTGAGGGCCCCATCCCTGGAAGGTGTTTAAGGCCAGGCTGGATGGGGGCTTTGAGCAACCTGGTCTAGTGGGGAGGTGTCTCTGCCCATGGCAGGGGGGGTTAGAACTAGATGATCTTTAAGGTCCCTTCCAACCTAAACCATTCTATGATTCTATTGATTTTGGCTGTATCAACCATTTACTGTGACGTGGCCTAATCTAAATTCTTTGTGATCAACAGTTGGGTACAATGATCCACTTAGCTTTTTGCACCAGCTTAATAGGGGGACTATTCACTGAAGATATTAGCTATGTACAGATTGTGTCTTGATTTGTCAGGTGTGCAGTGAGGTCAGGACATGTATGAAGTATTATCGTAAGAGGAAATCTCTTTCCTTTGGTTCAAATTGTGACAGCCACTGAAGCCATCACTGCGTAGGGTGAAGACGTTGCACACTTTTTCCAGCAAACGTGTCTTTTATTAGACCAGCTAGCCTTGTTGGAAGAATTAGCCGGTCTTTCAGACACACAGTCTCTCCTTCAGGTCTGAGAAAGCACCACAAGGGCTTTTCAAGCTAAGTACAAGTTCAAGTCCACTTGTTCTGAGCTTTGTGAGACAGGAACCAGCTCAAGCACCAACTGCCTGAACTCAAGGGCAGTTGGAGCTTGTGAGCAAAGTGGGCATTAGAGTGTCATACAGCTGGTAAGTGGTTCTTGGGGACTGAGAAGCAGATATTTTATGCGTTGTGGATGGTAAATTGGTTAGTAGAAGTAAGAAGACTATAGTGAGCATGATCTTAATTGAATCGCTAGGTTTTGATGGTCCTGTAGAACTATGAATTTTAGTTTTACAATGCTCATCCTTAAAGCATACTTTGCGTGTGGTCCATTTGGATATTATTTTTTTTTCAGTTTACAGCAGCCTGAAGGACAACAGGCGAACTTGGGGTGAGTCATGTTTTTCCAGCAAATGCTCAGGATGCTATTGCTTTGCAAACTGCTATTTTGCATGAGTTATTTATTGGAGAAGTCAAAGATGGGAGTGAGAGGACAGACAATAGGGGGGCATTTCTGGAGAAAGGTCTGTATGGTTTTTATTACTTCGTAGTTACACAACCACTTTTTTATCTAGTATTTCCATCTCTAACTGATAATCTGCTAAATCTTTTGGTTTGTGTGAGAATGCGATCATTCCTTCTCCATATGACATTTATATAACACTTCCTCCCAGCAGATACTGGCTGCCTCCCGATTGTTTTGCTAACCTTTGCCATTTATAAAAGGTGCTTAAATTTATTCCATGAGAGACTGTGCCTCATTTTATAACACTATTCCTAAATTCCCTTTCATCCCCAGACATTTCTCTTGCACAGCTCTTCCCTGGCAGGTTTTCCGGCTACTACATCAGAGTCAAGACACACTGTATAGCTACCATTCAGCCTTAACATTCACTCTTTTTCAAAGCTTAATCTCTCAGGCAAAGAGCAAATACCGCTGCCTGTGCTGTTGTGATCTAATAAGCTCCCTTGCACAGATCAGAAAGCTTCTGCCATTAATGTCGTTTCCTATAGAAACATTCAAGGTGGTTTGTGCTGAAGCATTTTCTCTGCTTGGGTTATTCATACACAACAGAACTCTTCTCAGGGATTGTGAATCTCCATAAGAGCGTTTCTGAATCCTTTCACTGCACAGGCACTGGAGGGCTTGCTGACTGCCCTACGCGGCAATTTTTGCAGTTTTCCTGGACAGGTGCAAACATCCCACTTAGTCGGGCTTCTCAGGGAGTACTCGTAGTTTGGACTTGATACTTTCTGTTCAATGACTTGCTGGAATTCAGCAAACTTTTTTTCTTTACTAGATTCAACTTCTGGATAGCTGCTACAACCAGAGGTTTGCAGAAACCATGTCAAGTGAGCAGTGCTATTTCTGAGTGACTTTTGTTACAAACATGACTCACGGCAGCATAGATCTGAATCAGGCAAAGGAAAGGAGAAGTCACCTTGAACACCTGTAAGATGTGTGATCCAGGTGGCACTGAATGACAGAGGATGACCACCATGCTGGGGGAGGCAAGGATATCTCCCGACAGCATTGTGTAATATTGTGCATATTCACAGTGGAAACAGAACTTATTTCCATATCTAGACCAGTACCCCACCTCATTTTGGGTTATATTCCTGGCAGATTAATTGTCTAACCCATAGTACCACTGTTAGCAACTGTGGTCAGCAAACTACTGCAGTGTTCTGTTAAATATAATATGGGCAAATGTTTCTTGCCTATGGGTTTCCTTTTGTTCTTAAAATACCTATAAAATTGGCTTTTGGATTCAAAATGTCACAGTACCCCACATCAGAGTGCTGTGATTAGATGCTGCCCACAGGGAATATTACCCTGTGTTGAACATAGCTCATTTCCCCAACACCGTGAATTTCTGATGGGTTAAAGAAAGCAGGGTATGAATCATTCAAAGATTTCTAATATAAGCCACTACCCAATAAATACCCCTTCCCCACTTGGAAAGTCTCTGGCAAAATCTGCCCTTCTGTTCCAGCTCCTCCGTACCGCCTCTCCCAGTTTCCGGATGGGTCCTGGCCCCCAGCCTTTTCTCTTCCAGCCCCTGGGCTGTTGTACAGAGAGCAGTTATAAAGAGGGCTGACCCAGCAGAGAGTGGAGGGGAATTACAAGGTGCAGGGAAAACAGGCAGCACCGGACCAGGGCTGGGTGTCTGCTTGACTTACCACGACCTGCTCTGCACCATGGGGAAGGACGGGCTGCCCAGCAAACCAAACATCTTCCTCCTTCTCCTCTTCTTCCTTCCTGAAATACCTCTCCCACCACAGAACCGTAAGCTACATGCGTGGAAGGGGGAGGGCGCGCCTTGAGTGCTTCTTTTCTTCCTTCAATTTTCTTCCTTTCTGTCATTCTTCAAACAACTGTGCCAGTCTCTTCCACTCCTGCCACGCACCCCCACTACTAGCCAAGCCCTGAGGCTTCTGCACAGGCTCTGCCCAGTCCCCCACTTTCCCCCTGCAGCCCCCCTGGTTGTCCAGCCCTGGGGACGCCCCCCACAGCTCTGTCAATGCCCTCTCTCCTGCCCTGCAGCTGCCTGCTAGGTCCAGCCCTGGGATCTTCACAACCCTTTTGCTAAGTATATTCCTTCCCTAGAAACCTCCAGGTTGCATGGGTTTTTGTAGGCATGATTCCTGAATCGATCTACTTACCTTTCCCGTAGCATCCTTGTTTCGATCACTGAGTTATTTCTCCCCACTCTCCTGGTTGCTTTCAAGCCGGTTTTCTCCCCTTTCCTCCCATTTCTTTCAAGCCAGTTTGTTTCCCTTGGCAGCATCAGATTGTACTGTTCCCAAAGAGGATCTGTGACCTAGATTCTCTTCCTCTGGCGTGGAGCCTGGCGCTGGCACCCTCCCCTGGGCATCCACCCCAAGGCTCTGCAAACCAGCAGCATGGCTGCAGCACCCACTCTGCTGAGAGCCCCCGAGGAGAGGGAGCAGCCTGGGATGGCACTGGCAGACTGGAGCCTGGCATCCCTACCCCAGGCCTCACCTAACAGAGAGGATTGCTCCCAGAGCCTCTAGTCTGGATGGGAGCAGCGTCCCTCTTCAGACCCCGGCTGCTGTCACACGCTGTGCCTCTGGCTGTGCTGGCAGAAGCGCGGTTCTCACCACCGCAGGTCTCCTAATTCCTGCTAAAGCGATTTCATGCTCACCAGCACCACAGCAGTGCTAGGCAGCAGCAGCAGAAGGTGCAGTGCTACTGCTGCTGTCTACTGTGTGGTCAGAGGTAAAGTGGTGGCTGGCTCACACTGAAGGACCTTTGGACTCACACTGTACCATCAACCTCCCATGCATCTGCCCTGTTTGGGTGCTTCTGGGGCAGATCAGCCAGCCAAGTCTGCTTTGGAGTCAGGCTGAGCTCTCTGGGTCCCCTATAGTAATCTGATGTAATTAAATAATTTAAGTAATCTTAATTCATCCGCGCCCGAGATCAGGGTGAAAGGGAATGAATCCCATACTGCTCATCCTCTCCTCCTGTAACCAACATGTGCTCTTTATCCATGACTTCAGGCACCATTTTGGGGAGGGGTGAAGGACGAACAGTTGAGAGAGTTGGGGGAGAGAGGGGTGTAGTTGGGATCTACAGAATGGAGATAGGAGCCCAGTAAACAGTTGGGGAACAAGGAGGCAGTGGAGTCTGAGCAGTGAACTGCTAAGAACGTGTGAGGGTAGTGGTTCTGTTTTTAAGTACTACAGGGTAGATCAGGGCTGTGTGCAACACAGAGTGAAAGCGACCCTTGAACTGAAGACAAAATGAAGCTTCCAACCAAGGCTTGCTTCCTGTGCCCAGCACAAGTAGGGAGATAGCTTCTTCGGGCAGCAGCAGTTGCTGCTATTTCTGTTTCAGATGGTGTCCAGCTGCAAGGAGGACACAATTAAGCTTCAGACTATGTATGAGAAAAAGACTTATTACAGAATCACAGAATCACAGAATGGTTAGGGGTTGGAAGGGACCTCTGGAGGATCATCTAGTCCAACCCCCCCTGCCACAGCGGGGTCACCTACAGCAGGTTGCACAGGACGTTGTCCAGGCGGGTTTTGAATGTCTCCAGTGTGGGAGACTCCACAACCTCTCTGGCAGCCTCTTCCAGTGCTTTGTCACTCTCAAAGTAAAGAAGTTCCTCTTCCTGTTTAGATGGAATTTCCTATGTTATTCACCAAGTTAGTGCAGCACTGGAACAGGTGACCCAGAGAGATGGTGGAAACTCCACCTATGGAGTCCTTTGCAATAGTCCTGTTGCAAGAGAGAAGCTGGGCTTGAGATGTCCAGAGATCCCTTGCAACTGAAAGTTTTATGATTCTTTAAGATCCTGACAGCAAGATATTTTTTTCTTGCTCTGGATCTGTTCTGGAAGAATTCCATAGGAGGTATCGTTTGATAGGAGGTATTGTTCTCCTATTCTGATATGTGGTTGTGCATGCCAGCTACTTTACAGTGTAGTGTACATGCTTGGGAATATGCTGCATATAGTCAGAAATGCGAGGTCGTGATGGCACATGAATTGGCAGGTGTGGATTCGGACTGATGGAGCTGATGAAATTCACTGGCTTCTTTGGTTGGGTGTTTGTTCCAGGAGGTAGCTGAGAGTCAATACACAGACGTTAGTCCATCTTAAGCTAGAGTATTACCTTCTGTATGTAGACAAATTCATCATTTTTGCCTCAGACACTTTCTCTAGGGTCTTCTATCCCTCCCGTGTTGCCTGCTTCTGCCTCTGTTTTCAAAACACTTTGTTGCATGCAGGGAGGGTGCTGAGGTCCCTTTTAGCAGCCCAGATGCTTTTTGTCCTGGAATGTCTATACATGGACTTTGTGACCCAAATTGTTTAAAGCCGTCATAGCAATTTAATTCCTCTAGCTGTTTTCACCAACACATCCTGAAACAGCTAAAGGGAGGTCTATAAACAGCATATTTCATATCCTTGTTTCAAAGGCAGGGAAGCCAGTGTAGGGGGAAGTTCTGTGCATTGGCCAAAATTTCAGCAGAACAGTGAACAGGAAGAGGAATGAGGCCAAATTCCCCACGAACTAGGTCACGCTGTCCCTTCAGTAGACTGGACGTTACAGTCAGACTGCCAGTGCCACTGACAGGGGGCAGGGGAAATGAGCTTAGGAGAAGCAGGCACAGGGAGAAGACTGTGGAGGAAGGGGAGCGCTGGAGCAAGCAGATACTTGCAAGCTGTAAGTCACTCCTTGGGTGGCTGGAGCTCCCTCCTTTCACTATTTCTGCAGCAGCATGCACTGACTGAAGCTGCCGCCTGGCTCCTCAACATGCTTTATCCTGTTGCCTGGTGGTGAGGGAAATGGAGATACTGCCTGGGTCCCACTGCCTCCACAGTAGTAGCTTTAGGACTTCCCAAAAGCTCAGAGCCCAGGCAATAATGTAGCTCTGGATAGGCACAGCTATCTCCAGGGCTGGCACCATCTGGCAAGGTGCACATTAGCCTTCCCCAGAGGAGGGCCCACGGAAAAGTGGTATGAGCAGTTCTGACCGCAGGTTTTCTCCCATGCACATAGCAATTAATATACCCTGCAGATTGATTTGCCACCAGAACCTCCTGCAGCTGCATCTGGATAGCTTGAATGTGCGCAGGAAAAAGGGAATACCAGGTCCATAAAAACGGTCCAGCATCAGACCAGGGGACTGTGTTAGCTCTGTCTTCTGTCTGTGTTGGTGGTCAGTCATAGGTGCTGAAGAACAGAGTAGAGGAGCAAGGCAAGTAGTGTGGAAATGAAGTTCCCATCTGCTGTAGCCTTATGGAGCTTCTATCAACCAGAGGTTCAAGGTCTTAAAGTGGCAGGGATTACACCTGTGCTGCTATATTTTCTAGATATTTCTGGGCAATGAATTTACCCAAGACATTTTTGATAATATCAGGAGTAGCTGATCTTCTTGCCATTATGAGCCTCATACCAAATTTTATGTAGCTGGTGCCATAGGGCACACACTGTATGCCTTGGGGAGTTACTGGGAGGTGGGGAGTGACAGCTTCTTTTAAGGGCCTGCACTTGGCTGGACAGGCAGGTAAGGTCCTAATTATCCAACTCAGTGGCACCTGCTTGGCACCTTTTGTTCCTCATCCAGGGAAGGACAGTCGGCTGCTGTCTATCACCTGATGCAGCCTGGCTATATGTGCCCTTGTTGGGCTGCTTGAGAGCAGACAAGCTGGCTATACAAGAATTGTGCATTTGGGTTTTACAGTACGTAGTAGCACTAAGTTCCTCAGCTTAATTTTGTATATTAGTGAAAAAGTTTCTGCTTCCTTCTGCTTTTAAGCCAGCTGCTTAATATTTTCACCTGGTATTGTTTACTACATGCATTGTCACAGGTGATGAACAAACCATAATTTCTTTTATGCACATCGTAACTTTACAGCTGTCTGTCCTGCCTTTTTCCAAGCTGAAGAGTCTTTATGTAGTGTCTCCTCCTATGGAAATCATTCCAGATTTCAGATCATCTCTGCTGTCTTTCGCTGAATCTTTTCTGCTTAATTCTTTTTTAAAATGCATGCCATATGGGAGATGTGGAAGTACCTTGCAATATAACAATGGCAAAACAATGTGTTCTGATTTGTCCTCTATTCCTTTCTGAACAGTTCCTTATGGTCCATTTGTTACTTATGACTGAATGAGGGTTTGTCAAGAGTGAACAGCACTCATGTCTCAGTGGTAATAGCCCACTAAGTGATACAGGAGTCATGTGATAGCATATATACCATCGGGGTAATTTTTCCTTCCTCTATTGATTGTTTTTCCCTTATGAACCATTCGTTTGCCATTTTTGCTACACAGTCTCGCCATATGACAAAAGTTTTCACAAAAAAAATTTAAGTCAGTTTTAGGTATTTTCTTACCCTGGACAAGTATCAGAAAATGGTACTTCCAAACCATTTAGAAATGTACTGAACAACAGGGATTCTGACACAGACTCCAGAGATTTTCACTGGTTCTTACCCTATGTGTCCTATCTTTTAAACAGTTAAACCAGGTCAGAATTAATAATTTGATTTATTAGTAAAAAATTAGTAAAATGATCCCTTTGATTGGATGGCAGCTTATTTTAAGGGTCTTTTGTGAAGGACCTTTGTCAAAAGCTCTTTGAAGATGCAAGTACACTTGTGTTGCAGTAAGCCACTGCTCTCTGAAATCCTTTGAGTGCTCATCTTAATAAGATCCCAAACTGTAAGCACTCACATTTTTGCTCGGCGCAAGAAGGATTTGGAAACCTGGATAGGCAAAAACATGAGCAGCCAGACAAGTGGGTGGTTTTTTCAACACTAAAACTGCTGAATTTTCAACCTTTTTTAGCTAATGCTGTTCAGTCTCAGTAGGAGATTGTGGGATATACAAAAATCAATTAACAGCCTGGAACCTTTCACACCGTCCTTACTCCCTTCTGTGAAGCAGAACAAAACATCCTTTGTAAAGGACTCTATTAGCATAGAAAGTGTTCCTTCTACAGCAAGCATTTTCCTGCTTTTAGGCTAATTAGTTAGGCAATTTAATATGTATAGAACCAAAATAAAATGAATGCTTATGTGTATGTGCACTGCAATTCACAGGGACAGTAATGGATTAGGCATGCTGATTTGTTAATTTCCTTTCACTTAATACTCTTTCCTTAAAACTGTTTCATATTTCTGATCCTTCTGATCCTTGTTTCCCTCTCTTCCCAGGCAGTACATGGTGCTACTGCCCTTTCTGATACACACTGATTCTTCTGAGAAAGTCTGTGTTCAGCTGACCCACCTGAATGAGTCTGTGACACTGAGCACCACACTCGAGTATCAAGGGGAAAACAGGAGCTTGATTGATGATGTGGTGTCGGAGAAGGACGTGTTCACCTGCATCCCTTTCTCTGTGAGTATCTCATCCTTGTGGGCTCATCCCATGTGTTTATTGATGTAGCGTAGTAGATCTAAATAGTCCAGATATGAGAAATAAGACACATTGCAATCAGAGACTTCTAAGCTAAGCCAAACAAAAAATTAATTTGATGTAGAAAATTGATCGTAGTAGCCTTATGAGGAATGATTTTCCACCATTATCAGTTCTGTGTCCCTCATGATATTTCTGTGGATGCAGAGATTGGAGAACTCTTCTGGGATCCTTCATCCTGGAACTTTGACTGACTTTAAAGCAGAACATACCCTATGTTTGTTTGATCTGTGTAAGCCTCAGAGGAAAAATAGGGAAGTGGAATGAGAAGTACAGAAGCTGGGGAATGCTTAAAGACAGTGAGGTCCAGGAGGTCATTTGTCTCCTCCTGGAGCTTATTCATGATTGTTTCCTGCAGAAGGGTGGTTGTTGAGTAACATAAGCAACTGGTCCCACTCCCTAAATAACTAATCTGGGTTAATTTCCATTTTGCATAAATCAGAGGATGAAACAAGATCAGATTCAATATTTCTCTAAGGAAAGTGTATTAATGAAGGAAGGGAAAAGATTTTGAGTATTGGAAGGAGAGGAAGCATGGAGAAAACTCAAGGAAATGGAAAAGATCTACTATTGCAACAATCCCGAAAGAAAAAGAAAATTTTCTTGAGACAGAGGAGAAAAGACCTTCAAGTTCATATCAGAAAATCATATTTTTTTCTTTTCCTTCCAGCACTGAGTCTTTGGTGTCCTTTTAGGGAACTTTTGGACCTAGCTAATACTCCATCCTTCAAAGGCTTAGTGCAATGGGGTGAATCAGTAAAGCAGTTATCCTCTTCATTTTCCTTAGCTTCCAAAATCCAATAGCACATCAGTGGCATTTCTCACTGTGATGGTGAAGGGAGCAACACTGCACTTCAGGAGCCGCAAATCAGTGCTGGTCCAGAATTCTGAGAGCTTGGTCTTCGTCCAGACAGACAAACCTATCTACAAGCCTGGACAGACAGGTACAGGGAATTGGGTTGGTGTTGACTCTGAGAGCAGAAAATCTTATAGGCTTCATTCCCCAGAGGTCCCATAATTTTATTAAAGTTTTCAGACTTCTTCATGGGAGGTGTTAAAGTGCTCAGTAAATCTTATTTCTGTCAGCTGAGATCTAGCGCATGTGGTACCTTCATCATTCCTATTCTCCATCCTCCAGGCACAGCATCGCCACCAGATTTAGGCACAAGCTCAGTTTCATTCTACTCAACTAGAGGCATGAATCTGGGATGACTTCAAAGCATAGTCTCCCTTGGCTGCACCTGAATCAACAAAGCAGGACAGGCGCTCCCAAGGGACAATTCAGTTCAGCCAAGACCCGATTATCCTTCTAAATTTATCTGCCTCTCACCATCTGCAAAAGAAAGAGCATGAAGTAATTGCTTCCATAACTTAGAGATCTCAATTCAGAGCCTGTTGATCCGTGGAATGAATCTGAGTTATAAATTATCAAAACACTGACAATTCCCAGTAATGGCTACAAATTTAACAGTGGAATTTCCTTCTTTTCCATTTCACCCTTCAGTTCTGTTTCGGATCGTCTCTCTGGACAAAGACTTCTACCCACTGAATGAGAAGGTAGAGCCATAATTCTTTGTTGTTAACCAGGAGGCTTAATTCCCAATTAACACTGTCACTGTCATCATTCAGAACCACTGAAGACAGCCTTTAAAGCATATGATCCTTTCTTACTCACACCATCCTTGACCCATTACATATCCTGTCCTGGGACACACTTCACCTGTCTCTATTGACTGAGAAACCTATCCCCCTTTTCAAAGCGATAAAGGTATTTAAAACCAGATTAGCAAAGGAATGTATGTGACTAAGCACGTAAGCAGGGATCTCATTACTGAAAAAATGGGTGGAACAAGTTTCCATTGGAAGTGGCAGATGTGCAGATGTTTCTGGGAGCGGGTGCAACCACATGCTTAGAGGCAGAGAGAGCAACACGACAAGGACTTGTTTTTAAGGAACTGGTCATGGATGTCAGTCCACTTTTTAGCTTATTTGGCAATCAGTTCCTCATGCAGACAAGTTCTTTGAAAACTCTTCATCATATTTTCATACTGTGGTAAGACAGAAAATTTGGTCTCTAAAATATTAATAGAATAGATTCCCTTAACCATCACAAACTAAGGAAATAAAGCAAGCACAGAAAAGGGAGAACCCAAAGGACTTCTTAGAAGGTTGGGTTTGTGCCCTTTAGTCCAAATCTGGAAATTACTTCCATCCATATATGGCCCATATTTTTAACTCTGATTTTCCTTTGCTCTTTTCCCACAGTTTCCATTTGTCTACATTCAGGTGAGTAGATAACTACATGCATATTATTTCAGCAGAATGTGCAGGCGCAGAGACAGTAGTCTGCAGCAGTGGTGTTTTCAGGCTGAGATGCAAGGGAAAAAACATGGGCGCGTGACCTTTTTCCTTTGTGTAAAGGAAGGCTGAGTAGTTGGGCATCTAAATAAGTTCTGACAATGGTTCTTTGATTGGGAAATGTGACATAGGACCAAAATAGTTAATCAGTGCAAGCCACGCTGTGAACAGAATTACACTTGCCTAGAGGTCATATCAGAATGGCTTATTCCTCTTCCCAAGCAGAACTAAGATTTTCTGTCTGCCAAGTGTGGTGGAAACCACAGAACTGCATTAAACAAACTAGGAAAACAAACGAAACAAAATTATGTAAGTAGGCATCCCTATCTTCCCAGGCATGCCCTTTTTGTCTTTTTTTAAAACAGTTGAACTTCAGTGACAGAAAAGTTAATAGGAAGAATGTTTCTGTCAATGATTCAAGTACCCACTTTTTCAGCTGAGAAACCAAAATTTACAATTATTATCTGGACATCTTCTAGTGGAAAACTGATGGGAAGGACCCTGCAGTGGACCCTGAAGCCATGATAGCAGCACAAGCAATGCTGAAATTAGCGTGCACAGATCTTAAGTTGTTTTGCATGATTATGGATCCTATGTAGTCAGTCCTGGTATTCCTCCTTGCTGCTTGGGGTTGCAGTCTTCATTCTGCCCGTTTCTCTCTAGAGCGTGAAGTGGCCACAACAGCAAGGCAGAAGCTAAGCCAGAAATGGGCTACACTCCTCTTTTCTACCCTCCTGTCATAGTGCTGTCACTGTCTCTTCCCCTCAGCTAATTTCCAGAACAGAGCTGCAGAGCTGGTGGGCCACTGACAGTCCGTGAATATTTGAAGAAAGAAGAGTAAGAGAGCGTGTGGTATGGGACAGTGGGTGGAGGAGAGCATCTCAGAACTACCTTCTGCTGAGGGTCTCCCATAGGGCTGTAGAACAGGTCCCTTCCCTTTCAATGAGATGATACTTGACTGAGGAATTTCAGGAATTTCATGAAAGAAATAAATCCTACCCACTGCCTCCAGAAATCCCATATGCCTTTGCTTAACAAGCTGACAATTTCATAATCTTTTTTGTGTCAGTACCATGACAGGCTTCAATTTTAAATCACTAGGAAGGCCACCCTCTGTTTTCAGCTCCAGCCTGTGAGACGTGGAATTTGTCCATGCTGTTTAAGCCAGCTTACATAGGCCTTGTCCACCACCCCCACCATACCCTCTCCCTTCCTCAATGCTCATTCTCAGTCCAGCACTGCCCTTTGTTTGGCTTTCACAGATGTCTACAAGGCAGTCTGGTAGGCTGGGAAACTCATCTGGCAGCAAATTCACCATTTTTGCCTAGGGTGTTTTTTTTGGCCAGATCAGATCAGCCAGTGCAGTTTACCACATGCTTGCATGAAATTTGGACTGGCCAAAAGGAAAGGGTGACAGGAGCGAAGAAAGGTGACAGCTTAAAGTCAGCAGTGCTAAGGAAATAAATGTTCATCAGTCTACACCCTTAACATCACTAATTGATCATAGTCAGCCACAAAGGCAGAAGTTAGTATAAACCTATTATTTCTGAACTGTTATCCTGACCTATTTCTTCTGTCATTTAAAAAAAACCCAAAAACATTTCTAAGGAAAAACAAACTGACTTTCAGGTCTTACCTACAGAAATGTCAACAAGTTCACAAACCCAGCTGTAAACATTTCCTTGAATTCCTCTCCAAGGAAGCCCAGTAGTGTCCTTCACAATAAGTGGTGAGCTTTTCAGCAGGGTTGAAGTGTGATGAAGAGAAATTGGTCAGAGCTGTGGGATGTGTTTTACTGACTGTGCCTTACTCTCAGGGTGCTTCTTGGAAGAAGGTCCGCTTTTCTGCCCTCTGTCCAGTCACCACCAACTGGGGATATCATTCACATCCCCTTTTCCCTAAGCCCTGAGATAAAATCTCAGTGAAGTAAATGCACACAGTCACATATCTTGAGTCACATACCTATCTAGAGTAAATAGACTTTTAGTGACAGCCAAGGTACAATGCAAAGAGCAGGCAGAAAATTAAAGACTAAACATTAACCATCCTGCTGAGGATCCTGGAAAGGATGCATCAAACTATGCAGCACCACTGCATAGTTTCATTGGTGGTTCAGTGACTTCTACAAGAAATTTGGGGCTGAATTTGGAGCACAGCTTATTGACAGTCAGTTCATAATGATCAATGCTCAGCTGTAGTAGTGATGAGATTTCAGCTCCACCATCAGGAGTGCAGAGAGACAAGAAGGGACAGGTCTCACCTGGATGTACCTATGTGGGATATACTTTCCTCTGTTCCTGTCCCAACTCCCCCACCCCACCACAAGCTTTGGACTCTTGCACATGTACATTTCTCAGTCTCATAGATAGATTGCGTGTCTTATTCCTCAGCAGATTATGCACTGGTACTCAGACAGTCTCTATTCCAGGCATGGAAAAAAAGTTTTAGCAGGCTGTATAGCAAGTGAAGGAGACTGAAATTTCCCTCCTTTCTCTCCTGTTCCACTTACTCCCGCTATCCATCTCTTTGTCTTGTTACCTTGCCAGTCTGTCTTTCCCAGCTTCCTGGCCCCGTCCTTCATAAGCATGCATGTAGAGCTGAGGGGGAACAGCACAGGACCCTCCAGGCGTCAAAAAGCTTTCTTGCATGATGCTAGTTATGCAGAATCTGAACAGGTAAGCGCCTACAGATCTTCCACAGATCTATTGAATAATTACGGCTAGGCATTCTCCCACGCCAGGATGTATATCTACTCGGCACTCCACCTACCTCTGTCCCTGGGGGACCTCCCTGTACTGTCTTGCTCACCCTTGAGTTATCCTCACCCGCAGGATCCCCAGGAGGAACCGTGTGTACCAATGGCAAGGGGTGGAACTAGAGACTGGCCTTACTCAGCTCTCCTTCCCCCTCACCTCAGTACCCCCATCCCCAAAGGGTCCTATAAAAATAGTTGTGCAGAAGAGCTTATCCGTCTCTTGTGGAACACTCCTTCAGCGTGGAGGAATACGGTAAGGACGAGGAGGTATGGGCCTGCAAAGTGGGGGCTAACAAGCAATGCCTTTTACTGTGACCTCTTGATCTGGGATTTCCTCGGAATGGGAGGGACTGAATGCAAAGGCCCCATTGGCGTTCAGAGAGGCTTGACCCAGAAGGTGCTGAGTATCAGAGGTGGTTGCTTACTTTATGGCATCTCTGCAACCTGCCTGAGCTCGTATTTGCTCATAATCCTCTGGGGAGTACAGGGTCTGACTGGCTTCCTGGGCATGGCTTGTGGCACCAATTTCAGCTGACTTTGTTTTAGTTGTTTTTCAGTCCAGCAGCTTGTTGCAAGTAGCACTAGATACAGAGTAAGAGATGGCAATATTTTGGTGATCCTGTTTTGCCTCTCTCATCATCTGCATCAGTTCCATTTCTCCACTTGTAGTCCTCTCTCTTTTTCCTCTTCTTCCTTGTTACTGCAAAAGCTTAGAAAATATGTTTGGTAGAAAACCTGAGTTTGAAGAAGAACACTCCACAAATGTTACGAGGAGATGCAAAGAGTCTGGTAGTAGAGACCGAATAAGGAGAAATGTGCTGTCCCAGGGTGCACTCTAACCCCCAGTTCTGTAATAAAACTTCTCAGCTGTTTGTAGACATGTAGGTTCTGGCTAGGCTGTGTGTGTTTGAGGCGGCTGCTTGGCCTGTGCTCACACACTCCTGGGATAGATTCCCTAGAACTGTCTGGACATCGCAAGGAGAGTTTCACATGCTACATATTAGTGAGCCTAACAGCAGCTTGGTATCTCCAGAGCAGTAAGAAACAGACAGACAGGATCAATGATTTGAGCCATTTCAATGTGGTAAATGACACAGGTGGTGAATGTGCTAGTCCAAGTCTTAGTTGCAAATTACATATTGCGAAACACAGAACACAACACACAGGGCCAGTGTGTCCTTATGAATGGGCATATGTAAGGGTTCTCACACAGCTGTCTGGTGCCAATGGGATCGCATAAGCATGTGCTGCAAAATGAGGGAAGGTAAGGGATACAACCCTCCTTAAATTCCCTTCTAAACCCAAAATGGTGGTGAAGGCTGAGAAAACCTAGGGAAGGTCTGGCAGAGCTGTACTGCAGACCACAGAGAGTTGATGGTTCGTATTAAGATGATCCTGGCTCTGTCTTTGGGTTGCTATATAGTACACTGCTCTCCTTCACTCTCCTCATATTAGACTTTCTTCTTCCCATCTAGTGTCTGCCCAAGTACGAGGTCCTGGTAAAGCTGCCCAAGATGATAACTATTAAGGACATGGAACTTCCAGTGTCCGTCCTGCGGTCTGTGAGTCACAGAGCTGGGAGTAAATCTTTCTCACTCATTCTTCACTCCTTCTTTATGCTGAGGGCTGAAGGAAGAACTTGGGGAAGTCTTTTCATACTTTTCCCAGGACATCTAGTTCAGGCTTGTTACACCCTATCAAACCTAAGCCTGTTACTCGGCCTGCAAAGTCCAAAGTGAAGGGTCTTCTCCGTGTTCCTAAAAAAAATATGCCAAACCAATCTGCAGCTCTCTCCTCCCCCTGTTCACTGCACATTATGTCTTTCTGTCTTTACATTTCTTCAGTTAGAGCTTCTCTGTCTATCTGGAACCCTCAAAATACTGAGAGGTGTCAGATCAGACATCACTTAACAGGTGGTACAAACCCAGTGTTGTCATTTTTAACTCATAAATTGCTCCTCCTAAACCCCGCGGTTACCCTCCTCTACTTCTTCATTGAAACCTTCCAGAGTTTGTGATACAAGGATATGCATGGCTGAAATCATTTTCTACAGACATGCTGCAGAGACCTCCCCCACCTAGCACAGATTCTAACGGGATGATGGGAAGAATCTCACTATGGAAACTGATGCAACTGTAATACACTAGGATCATTAAAATATCCAGATTTAGACCGCCTTTAAGAAGAACTATTAGGAAGTCATCTACAGAGGTATCTTTAAGGAGATGTGTCTGTGATTCCTTGACTGATTGTTTCATCATCTATTGTTTAACACTTTGTGATTATAGATACAGCCTATGGGAAACCTGTTCCTGGTTTGGGTGAATGTCCAAGTGTGCCCGGAAATTTTCCCATTCTTCTTCAAATTGTTATGGATAAAGAAGCAGAAGCTGTGTGTGAAGAAATTCACTAGCAGGTAAGTCCCAAGATTAAAATGTAGGGGTCTTTCTTATGGGTAGCGGGCAACGTTGTCTAAAGGAGGCCAAATCTGTGACTGTTGGGAGATAGTAGGACATCAGAGATGGCACTCTGGGGTAAAGATGTTCTCAGAGGAAGGCATTCTTAAGAGGTGGGTCATTAAACTGGGAACAGAACTGATGAAGAAAACCCCACATCCAAAATCCTGACCCTGTTGAAACTAGTGACAAATCTCCAGTTAGCAGCTGTGAGGTCCCTGCTATTGATCCCCAAACTGAGAAAATAATCTGTGAAAGAATTTTGTGAAGGAAGAAAAACAGAACTAAGGCAGGAGGGAGTTAACAAGGAAACCAGTGCATGCCTTGGAGAACTGTGTCAAGTACTGCACAGAACACAGAAAATGTGTGGATGAAACACTAGGAAACAGGCTGTAAACAAGTTCTGGTCTTGGAGACAGCCCTAGAACATAAGGCTGGGATTTTGTGACAGAAGTTAAGCATGTTGGGTTTGGGGTTATCCTATACCTGTCCCACAACAGCACCAGATTTGTTCACAGAATTCCAATTTTTTCTCTCCAAATCCCTGCTCAGGCAGACGCTCGTGGGTGTGTTTTCTGATGTAGTAAGGACCAAGATATATCAGCTCCAGCGCAGTGGTATATGAGATGAGCATTGAGGTACAAGGCAAGATTCACAGAGGATGGCACAGGTATGCGTCACATAGAGGATGGCAAAGTGGATGGCAGGCCATGACAGGAGGACCTGGCAAAAGATGAGGAAAGCTGAGATACATGTCTAGAAATGCTTCCATTCATTAATAATTCCTCTTTACTGTGCTCTCTCTCAGGAATAGAGATGACTGGAACAGGTTCCTGAGGGAATCACATCCATCATGAGCAAAATCAGCTTTGACCTGCTGGACTCTCAGTACAGACCAGGGATCCCACTCTTATGGGAGGGGTAGGGAAACTTCTGAGACCCCCAGACAATGAATGGCATAGCAAATTCACAAGTACACAATCCCATCAGATGGAATAGCAGTGTGCAGATAGAATCATAGAATCATAGAATAAGTGGAGGTTGGAAGGGACCATTAAGATCATCAAGTCCAACCGTTTAACCTACCCTGATTTAAAAACACCCACTTCTAAACCATGTCCCTAAGCACCTCATCTACCCTTTTCTTAAACACCTCCAGGGGATGGGTGAATCCACCACCTCTCTGGGCAGCCCCATTCCAATGTTTAATAACCCTTTGAGTGAAAAAATGCTTCCTAATATCCAATCTAAACCTGCCCTGACATAACTTGAACCCGTTTCCTCTTGTCCTATCACTTGCCACGTGGAGAAGAGGTCAGCCCCCATCTCTCTAAAACCTCCCTTCAGGTAGTTGTAGAGGGTGATAAGGTCACCCCTCAGCCTCCCTCCTCCCCAGGGCTAAACAACCCCAGCTCCCTCAGTCATTCCTCATAAGGCTTGTCCTCCAGACCCCTCACCAGCCTGGTAGCCTTCTCTGGACACGCTCCAGCACCTCAATGTCCTTCTTGTAGTGAGGGGCCCAAAACTGAACACAGTACTTGAGGTGAGGCCTCACCAGTGCCGAGTACAGGGGGATGATTACTTCCCTACTCCGGCTCACTACACTATTCCTGATGCAGGCCAGGATGGTGTTGGCCTTCTTGGCTGCCTGGGCACACTGCTGGCTCATACTCAGCCGGCTGTCCACCAACACCCCCAGATCCTTCTCTGCCAGGCAGCTTTCGAGCCACTCCGCCCCCAGTCTGTAGCACTGCATGGGGTTGTTGTGACCCAAGTGCAGGACCTGACACTTGGCCTTGTTGAACCTCATACCATTGGCCTCAGCCCATCTGTCCAGCCTGTCCAGATCTCTCTGCAGAGCCAATCTACCCTCAAGCAGATAAACACGCCCCCCCAGTTTAGTGTCATCTGCGAACTTACTGAGGGTGCACTCAATCCCCTCATCCAGATCATTAATAAAGATATTAAAGAGAACCGGTCCCAGCACTGATCCCTGGGGGACACCACTTGTCACTGGACACCAACTGGTTTTAACTCCATTTATCACCACTCTCTGGGTACGGCCATCCAACCAGTTTTTTACCCAGCGAAGGGTACACCTGTCCAGGCCACGAGCAGCCAGTTTCTCCAGTAGAATGCTATGGGAAACGGTGTCAAAAGCCTTGCAAAAGTCCAGGTAGACGATGGTCTACGATAGTAGATGACATGGTCCACTTTCCTCTGCCTTTGCATAGGCAGACGAATTACTGTCAGTCGGGGCACTTTAACAACACATGGCCCTGAACCTCCTGGCAGTCAGCCCAGTTCAGAATGGAAGGCCTGTTGTTCTGACACATTAGACTAACATCAGGGAGCAGCAAGTGTGGGCTATTCCACAAGGGAATGTTATTCAAGTGCAAAGGGTGACCACAACACAGGTAAGCATAGTGGTCTCATCAACAAGGGCACAATCCCACAGTACCCAACCAGACTGAGCAGAGCAGGGATGGTGGCAGTAACAGGTTCCACCAACAGTACAGCAATCACCAGACAATGTGAGGCAATGAGTCAGGGCTGAGGTCAACCAAGGAAGTCCAATCAACCATATGGGAACGGCAGGAGAAAGAGCTGTGTGTAGGTTTACCTCCAATGTAGCTTTAGTCAAGGACTGGGGCAAGGCACAAGCCTGAACTTAGAGTTCATGAACCAAGAGGCAGATATGTGGTGGAGGTCCCAGATGAAGCTAGCAAGGGGAATTAAAACCTATTGAGGAACTTAGGGCTCTGACAGATAATTTCCCTGGGCCAATCAGATTGTTTTGCTGAGAATTTTCTCAGTTGCTGCCTCAGACAACTCAGGATGCACCCCACGCATTTCCACGTTCATGTATTTTGTTTTTCTCCATAAGAAACGTCCTGTCTGGCAAGGAAGAAAAGGAGGAAGAGGCTTTAGGACTGGCAAATTGTTTTCTGTTTCTAGTCTAAAACCTGAAGTTTGTTTTTGCTTTGTTAGGTGACGCTGGTAGATGGCACTGATGCTCCAATCGCCAATGAAACCATCATGATTTCTGTGGAGGGAGACAGATACAAAGGGAATTATACTACAGATGAACAGGGACAATCCTGGTTTTCCATAGACACCACCACCTTCACACAAGCCTCCCTGGAAATCCGAGTGAGTGGCAGAGACAGGGCAGAGGCACTGGGGTAAGCCTCTGTCTTTCTGATCAGCAGGGGAAATATCATTCCATGGGTTATCAATCTTTCTGCCAATCAGAAGATAGAGCAAGTTTCTTGGCAGGTCACCTCTCTTCTCTGTGTCTCCTGTACATGTTCTCTACCTTCTTCTAAGAGTGGGAAATACAGAACATACCCAGAGTTTTTCTGTGGACTTTCATGTGACTTGTTAACTGGTTTTGGTCAGCTGTGAACTTTTTATTCTTTTTTATCAGGCTGATCATAAACCTGAACTGAACTGTTATGACAGCGACTGGATCACACCTTCATATGAGCATGCCATGCATAGAATAAGTCGGTTTTACTCCCCCAGTAAGAGTTTCCTCAAAATTGAGCCAAAGCCTGGGACATTAACTTGTGGCTCCCCCACGGAGATCCAGGTGCACTATATCTTCACACCAGAGGCCATAGGAGAGCAGAAGAAAATTGTCATTTACTATTTGGTAAGAATTATTTGTGGTTAACTCTGATCTATGGCCACAGAGAGCACTGCGGCACGTATAGCTCCTTTCCATGATGAGCAAGCACAGCACTGCTATATGGTCAGTCCTTAGCCAGCAATGATAAAGACAGTTTGAAACTGAAAATGTGGCCTGCGGCAGTGGGATTTAAACACATTTCTGTAATGTTTCTCATGTTGTCTTATATATGCAGACATGTGGGTGTATGTAGGGTGTACATGTTTTATTAAGAACAGAAGAGAGACAAAATGTTGATGGAGAGAGCATTGTCTTGCATGCAGCCATCCAAGACTCTCATTTCATAATACTCCACTCCCAGTTTCCCCCATTCCCAATTCTGGTTCATATATGGTCACAGCTCAGAAACCAGCATACTACAACAAGAAGATGAAAGATGAGGAGGAAAGCAGTCTCCTACTCAGTTTTGTCCTTTGGTAGTCAACTGACCACTGAAACTGAAGCAACACCTCTAACTAAAGCACCAGAAAAGTCCAATAAGCTTAGAGCTTAAGTTAGCAATGATGGAAAGTTTGGGAGAACAGGAAGAATCAAATGAATATTCAAACAGAACTTCTTTCCCCCTAAATTTGTTTTTTCTGGTTTTCTCATTTGGTGATACTAGCAGAGGAAATGAGGGTAGCCTTGGAGAGCTAGAAGAAATCAGTGGAACAGACACTCCTGTTCTGATGGATTGTACAGAACATCAGGGGGACTTAGACTGAGATTACAAAAAAAGATAATAGAAACCTGTGTTAGAGGTGTCCATGTGCTTATTTTCAAGACTGCTAAAAATAAATTGAAGCACAAGATTCCTATTTATCCCAGTAGCCTGGGAAAGCTGGTCTTGAGTATATACACACAGCAGATAACCAAACAGTGAGGGAACTTACATTTTCTATAGGTGTGGATCCCACATCTTAAAAATTAAAATATGGAATAGATATCCTACATGGAAAGTACTTGTATAAAAGGCCTTTTGGTTGTGAAAAAGGAAACTAGGAAACTTTTTCTAGAAATGAGGAAATTACAGCTAGCATGCAGGCTGCTGCTTACTGCCTGACTTCAGGTACCTTATTCAAACTCTTCTTATTTACAGCCTGTGCTCTTCTATCCCAACTATGTGAAAGTTATGAAACTAATGCTGATTAAATTTTTATCCAGACTGTTTCACAATGCAACTGAGAGTGGACTGAGGAGAACTGTCAATCATCAGTCTGTTGCAAAATTGTTGGAAAATGTGCATATGACCCCCAAACTTATGTGTGCTCAGAGGCAAAGTGCGTTTGAACCTGATCTATATATACAATATGTACAAAAGGGAACCCAGGTCTGACCCATGAGGAAACATTGTCCTCCTAGGAGTGACTATTTCTGTCTTCAAAGACACAGTAAATTCCAATCTGGCGCTTGCTTACTATCTTCTTGGTTTTGCTCATGGTTGTCAGTGCTATTCATACACTCTACAGTTAACCCAGTGAATGTTCATTCTCCTTCCTTTCAAAAGTGGTAGCAACAAATACAGGAAGGTTTCTCTGTCACACAGGTGATGGCCAAGGGCGGCATTATATTAGCAGACACCCATGATCTCACTGTGAATCCTGGAGATGGTGAGCAGAACTATGCATTTTTAGCATCTCTGATGATAATTGTGGGGGCAGGGGGTTGTAGAGAAATTATTTCAATTCAAACATTTAATGTTTGAATTGAGATGCATTTTCAAAATTAAATCTTTTTAAATGAAGTGGCTTGGGTTAGTTTTGTTTTCTCTGAGTTCTGTCAGGTGCTATTTTTTTTGACGAGAAAATTCTAGAAAATTCAACAAAAAATATGCATAATGTTTTGATCATTTTTTCCACAAACCAACACTTTCTGCTGACCACTCTACCCTATTCAGATTATGGATGCTTACCAGTGTTGATGAAACTCACATGTTAGGTGAGCAGGAAGAACATGCCTCCTTTTCTTTCTCGGTCTCACTTTCCTTCGTTATTTGGGTATTGTTATCTCCCTTATAAGCATGCAAACACCCACATACCTATATTCTAAACAATGCATTTAATTTTACCTCAATTAAATGCCCAAGGATTACACATTTCAGTAACCGAGTCTGGCTATGATACATCTTTAAAAGTCTTTCAACTGTGAGACCAGGGAGACATTTTGGAAATCTATGAGAAGGAGTTACACTGCAGTGGGTACAAACAGTATATGCAAGTAAAAGAACCTTGCATGCTGCTTGTTCATAGAAGGTTCTGCATCCTCACTAGTAGTAGTGACTGAACTAAACACCCTGGCTCATAACTAGATATGTTCTATCACCTTTGTCCAGATTGTGTCATGAAGCTCGGGCCCAGCTAGGAAAAGTCTTTCAACATAGAGGGGCATTTTCTACTGTGGTTGGAGCGATAGCTTGGTGTTCCAGACAAATGCTTGCTTAGCAGTAACTTTGCAAATTTATTCTTTCAACCCCTCTGCAATTTTGATTGCTGCCACCCATTACAACAGTCCCTTATTTCTACTTTTTTTTCCCCTCATCTTTTTTTTGTAGACTGCAAAAGATCTTGGAGCTTGTGGAAAAAAGGTTTTGGGAATATCAAGAAATTATTCCAGATGTTAACTGGGGAGAATCTAGAAGTCATGTTGAGGCCCACCAAACTCATCTCATTTGGCTATTAGATGATCACTGTTTGAATGCAGGTGTCTTTAGCAACAGTCATAGACTTCAGCAAGTCATAGACATAGTCATACATATACAAGTATTCCTGCCCCTGCTAACAAAAAAATGTTCAGCATGAGTGAACTTGACTGTTTTTTTATCTGGGAAAGACAAATGCATATACTGGAACTTTTTGTATGTTGCTTAGCCTTTTTTCTCTCTTTTAGCTTATGGGACATTTCAGTTGACCTTCCCTGTTGAGACTGCAGTTGCTCCCCTGGCACGGATGCTTGTGTATACCACTTCACCCAGTGGGGAAGTCATCGCCAGTTCAGCAGATTTCCAGGTTGAAAGTTGTCTCCCCAATGAAGTGAGTATAAATCAGGATTTATGCAACCCATGTTTGTCTCGTGGCCAGTAGTCCAGTTATGCAGAATGGAGGCAGAATTCACATGTTCATGAAATGATCTGACCAGATATTGACTGAGGATTAGTGACTGAAACTCCAGAATAAGTTACAAAGCCTTAACTATAAAAAGTGGAGCAAGACAGAATAAGAAAGAGAATCACTGGTCTTTATTAATTACATCGGTCAAAGCTGAATATATATTAGAAGAGCTGCAAGGCACTATCAGAGCTCAGTTCACAAAGCTAGATGCTTCAATAGCATGTAACAGTGTCTGGAAAAGCAGCTGGTCTAACTTCCTTTTGGGGTTGCAGGTCAGACTGAGTTTTGTACCCACGGAAGGTCTTCCTGCCTCCAACACACGCCTGCAACTCCATGCCTCACCAAGGTCCCTCTGTGCCCTCCGTGCTGTGGACAAGAGTGTTGTCCTCATGAAGCCCGAAGATGAGCTCTCTCCCAGCTCTGTAAGTCTTGGTTATTTCTGGTAATGGGCAAGTATAAGAATGAACCAGTTCTTCAACTACAATTAACACCACTATGGACATGGGTTTATAGCTGCATTCACTACACTTGGCTTTTAGAAGCTGGCTTTTATCAAAGGAGTGTTAAGTATTGTCTGTGTCCCTGTAAGGGCTGATCTGACACACTTTTCCCTGGTTGTTTGCATTTTCCCAGGTGTATGATCTTCTCCCACTGAAGGAAATCCGGGGTTATAGCTTCAAGGACTACTACCTGGAAGAAGACAATGTAAACCCTTGTGTGTCACTTGACAACATATTATTAAATGGGTTTGTCTACGTACCCATTTCTCCTGATGGCGAAGGTGATGTCTATGACATTCTCAAAGTAAGCTCCAGCCTTTTGTTTTAATTTGTTATTCCTTTCTGGAATACGGTCTCCTCTCCTCTTGTCCCCGTCCAGAAGGGGGTTTTAGTGAACTTTGCTTTGAGCTTGCTAACTTTTGTATGCAAGACAATAACCAGGCCCAGGCCCTGCATCTATGTAGCCCATCATTGGTACCTGAGTGCTTCTCTGAACTATTAAAACTTTTAAGGTTCTCCTCATTGCTAGTAGAGATACCTGTGAACGGGCTCAAGTAAGGAAAGAGTCCTGAGAAGTGACCCCTGATACCATAATATTAGAGACCCTTCCTCAGTCATGCATGTTCTCTCTCTATCTGGTGTAGATAGTTCTTTAATAAAGTGACAGTTACTTTGATAACCCACAAACATACCTATACCTGTCTAGAGAGTCCTGCACAAGACTTTTTGGGTACTCTTAATCTAAAGCTTTTCACATATGTCGTTTTCACCCAGGCAGATGTCCCCAAGGTAGACCTGTGGCCTTAGCTTTCCATCTGATCATGCCAACATTTAGCCTTAGGATGTGTATAACATGATAAAGCCTCAACATCTGGGTTGAACCAGCCTATCTGGCACTTATATACAAGACTTTGTTATTCTGATCGACACCAGACCTAAGTACATCTATTCTTGACATACTAAAAATAGTTTATTTTCAAAACTGTGTTTGCATATTTTTTGCTCTTCTTTCTCCTTGTTTACTAGGAATTGGGCTTAAAAGTCTTCACTAGTAGCAAGATCCATAAGCCTGAAATCTGCCAGCATTACCCAGGACACATGATGGAAAGGAGTTACAGTAGTTCTAGTAAGAATACGCTTCCTCCCACACAACTACCTAAAATTTACCACCCTGCTTCTTTCCTTCCCTCTACTTCTTTTGAATATTAATTACACCAGACAGAGCAGATTTTCTTGTCAGATAACACTGACCTAATTCAGGATCACTCCCTTCTGGCCTCAGTCCTGAAATATGAAACTGATACACCTCTTATGTTACGAAACTGATACACCTGCTTATCCCTAGCTAGACAGACGTGCCTGGCAAGAACTGTGTGTGCCCAGTGACTCCCACGCCAGCCCCTTCAGCAGGGATCCTGTAGGCACTAAGACAGTCTGCCTACATTGGATGGACTGTGCCAGCACAAAGTAGTGGCTTTTTTCCATCAGATCTAAGTCCAGCTAGGGAAACCTAAAAAAGGAATTTTTACTTCTAGGTAGTCACATTCTAGCAATAACTAGAGGAACAACTAGGGCAAAAGTGGGCCAAGATAAATGAGAAGGTGGTACAATTCTGTGGGTAGATATTTTACCACAGGGGGCTGAGAAATTTGGTTCTGTTCACAGCTCTCCCACTCACATGACTATAAAAGGGTGGGTAGGTCATGTCACTTCTCTGCAGCTTCAGTGACTGTGAAGATAGAATAATGATATAACTTTTTTCTTTCTGAATAGTTCTGAGATTAGAAAGGCTATATAGAACACTCTCACCTATATCACTTCCAGTCACTGACTTTTCTGGTGCAGTTCCCAGCTTCTATTAAAAAATTATAGCTTTTGGTCTTGTGATAGCTTCTAGCCTTCTATTCATAACAGATCAGATCTTTGGTTTTGAAATGCAGGATTTGTCTTCAGAGCATGGCCTGAGACAGCTGGCTGCTTTGAGAAGATATAAAGTCTTCTAAGGCTGCTGTAAAACCTTTCATAAGGCACACCACTATGCAACACTGTTAAAAAGCATCTCCCTCTTCTGGAACCACTTATTTGCTAATGGCCAGAGATGTAAAGACCCATATTCATCTCAAAAGAATCTTAGATGGAGGAGGGGAGGACTAAGTGTGGCTTCTGTTTCTGGTCATGTATAAACACAATCAATTCTTCAACCCAATTTAATAAACTATATGCAACCGTAATATCTGGAGGCAGTAAATTTCACATTTGACTCTGTATTGCAATAGAAATGTACCCTCAATAACATCATACATGGCTCTTTTGGCACTGCTGGGTTTGCTGGCAGTGGGGGAAGAATGTTCAACTCCATCCATTCTCTGTAAGAAGAGCAGTAACATTAAGAAAAATGAATTATTGAGATGACAACAGAGAAATACATTTATTTCCAGTGGTCAAGGTTTCAAAGCTGTTCCTTCAATTTTAAAATTTTGGCTAAGAATAACCACTACCTGGAAGGAAAGTATCTTCCTGATTTACAATGGAGTTTGACACGTCTTTTCCTTTCTTCCTGTCCTTGAACAAATTTGCTAGTCAGTGCATTGAATCTGCTTGATGATTTTGACTATGAAATAACGGAACATATGGTTGCTGGCAATCCTGTGGAGACCGTCCGGAAGTATTTCCCTGAGACATGGATCTGGGACATAGTTTCAGTGAAGTAAGTGTACATGGGAATGTAGTGTGTGGTCACTGGGGCAAAACTACCAAAGATATTTATGCCTCAATGGAAGTATCGGTATTTCCGTGAGAGGGGTATTTCTAGTACACAGAGGGATTTTTCAAGGTCACTAAGTATAGGATGCTTTGGGAGGACATGCAAAAGCCAGTGCCTGTATCCCGACTGCTCAGGAGTTTGCTGTCAGCAGGTGTTGTTCTGTAGGCTGAGAAAAACATAGATGATCACCAGAATGTAACTGAAATCTTGTTCTCTGTCCCTCGCCAGCTCTGAAGGAAATGCTGATCTAGATGTGACCATCCCTGACACCATCACCGAGTGGAAAGCTAATGCGTTCTGCACTTCGGCAGACATGGGCTTTGGCCTGTCCCCAACAGTGTCCCTCAGAGCCTTCCAGCCCTTCTTTGTAGAGCTCACCATGCCCTACTCTGTAGTGCGTGATGAGTCTTTCACGCTGAAAGCCACTGTTTTCAACTACCTGACCACTTGCATCAGGGTAAGAGGCATTCACAACTTTGCTCAGTTTGATGGCTTAGGGAAGGCTACAATGAACCACTTATAGTTTCCCAAGCCAGATGACTGATCTCTGACTATAATTTCATATAGGTGTACATATGCAGGAATTCTTGGTGTATTTAATGAAGGGAAAACATGTTTTCCCAACAAAGTTTTGAAAGCTGCATTTGATTCAGAACCTAAAGCTCTGCTGCTGCCTGCTGGCAGCTCTCTGCTGCCCCTGGCCTTGTCATCACAGATTTATATCATTGTCCTATGAAACTTGGGTTATGCACAGACCACAGCATTATTGCATATCCATATGGAAACTCTAGGTTCACCAGGGTGGATACCTGTGTTCAGCCTTTAGTCTCATCTCATATAAACATCTCACAAATTATCACGCCAGATTTGCTGGAATATGCAGCTTTCTTGTGATTTATTGCATCTGCCCCTAAGACAATGAGCAGAACTATATACTTCACTATTCTTATCTGCATTCTTTCACTAACAAAAAAGACGAGAGAATTTGGGAGGTGGGTGATTCAAACAAAATCCCAATCGCTTTTTCTCAGTTTTTATAAATACAGATTTTTATTCTAAAAGGAATGAAGCTGAAACAAGGAGGGGCACTGATCCAGCCATTCCAATGTGCTGTCATTTATTTCCCTGTCTTTACTGGTTTGTTTGCTATTTTCAGGTTCCTTATTCCACTCTCCCTTGTTCCCTCACTAGCTTTCCCACTGCTAGCGTTTTACCTCTTCACCTAACTAATCATGAGGGGGGTCTTTAATTCGTGGCTAAGTTTTCAGTCATTGCTTTGCCTTTACTCACATAACTGGTCCATGCTCTCCATTTTCCCAGGTACACATCCTGTTCTCTACACTTACCTCCCCAATCTCTTACAATTGTACATCTCTCAGTCTTTTCCCACTTTATCACCCAGTTCTTGCTCTGCAATATCCATAAGGTTCTCGATGCCACAGTATAACCAGCTCCACTACCCATTTCCATGTAGTGCACTGTCTCCAGTAACCCCAGATTCTCTGCAATTCCAACCTTCAAGACGGCTCTCTGTACAATCGGCAGGTCAGCGTGTCTCTGGCTGAATCTACTCATTTCCTGGCTACACCACTAGAGAAGCAGGAAGAATCCTACTGCATCTGCATGAATGAAAGGAAAACTGTGGCTTGGGCAATAACACCAAGATCTCTAGGTAAGAGGCCAGACAACAAGAAAATACTGGGATCAGATATCTGTGGATGACATCAGATCTTTGGTGTGAGGAGATAGGTGACTCCAAACCTGCCTGGCAGGATCTTGTCTATGCCAGAAGTGAGAAGTCCAACCCCAAGTTTGAGACACTACACTGGGATGCAGTTTCCATGTCCCAAACAAACTATTTAAGTGTTATGGGCCATTGTTTTCTTAACATTTGAATAGAAATCACAAATTCCCTTAATGTACGCAGAGCACTCAGACATTCCTGTTGTGGAGCTGAGAATGTCTTAGCTTAATTTGACTGGGTCTGAAATCTTTTACTCAAAGCTTTCTTTCTATGAAGCCTCCCAGAACAAGACTGATTTACAAGACCTGCCCCTCCACTACTCTTCTTGCTGATGGACTAACACCTGCTCAGGTGGCCATCACAAAGGAGGTGGCCTGGTAGACTGCAACTGGATCAAGATAAAACACTGTTTTAAGTTTAGTTCTCCTCTTGGAAAAGCTTCTCTGTAACGCACCAGAGAGTACCCAGCACAAACACAAACCCACATTTCCCTGGCACTGCCTGGCAGCGCTGGGCTGACCCCTGTTTCCTCCAGGGCAGGTGGAGTTCTCAGTGAGCACTGAGGCCCTGCAGAACCAGCAGCCCTGCGGGAACACCATCGTGGAGACCCCTGAGAAAGGGCGGAAGGACACAGTCATCAGACAGCTGCTGGTGGAGGTATGTGGGCTGCTGAGTTTGGTGGCATAGAAATGTAATAATAATTTCATGCTCCACAGCAACACTTGCTGTATGATAAAGGTTTTCTGTTTTAGCCATGATAGCAGCAATAATGGCTTGTGTGGCTCTTACTCTGTACGCTTTTATAAAAGTAGCATTGATAAATCTCACACAGGCCAATAGAGCCCGTAACTCATAATGTTGCCATCTCATAGTAAAAGCAGGGTATTACATTACACAGCAGGACAGAAATAATAAGGCAGGCAATAATGACAATTTTGTCCCAGACACATCATCAGGGAGATAAATGAGAACTGCTTCGTTTTACCTGTAATAAATCACAGGGATATATTGCAAATGGAAGACTTGCCAGAAACCTTATATATCTCCTCCAGCACATGGCCAGTACTCTGGAATATGGAACAGTCACCACAATCTACAAATATTTCCAAACAAAACTACCATCATTGTTTTTATTAGGCTTTTAAGAATGTCCAAAACAGTATGACTTTTTATTTTTGCATTCTTTTGTACATTTTTTTCTTAAGCAGTGTTTTGCAATGATAAAACCACAGCTTTTCCCATGATAAATAGCCAGTCATAAAATTAATCCATAGTATAAGACTCCCTGTGATATTAATAGCAAACAAAGAGTACTAGCTTATTGTATAGTGAAATCTATGTAATATCACATGTCATAATATTGTCAATCCTATGCATGACAGGAAGGAATAATCCTATTTAACAAAATTAAGTCAGGAATAATCTATAACATTGCAACTCCTCCTTACATTGCAGACATTGCAATTTTCAGTAAGGCAAAGCTAGGATTTATGTAATATGTAACTTCAGAAAATGTTTTGCTAACATTCCTATCTGTTAGGCTTCTATTTTTTTGTTTGTTTGTTTCACTTATTTACAAATGAATTTGATTGTGTAGTGCACTTCGTGTATCAGGACACAAATAACTGTTTAACCTTTCAGGAAAACTTCCCAATTTCATATATGCCTTCAGGAAAAAGTGTTTATTTTGTTCTTTGAAGATACTGGAAGATCAGAACTGTAAAGTCTTTTCTCCCAGATGGCAGGGAAGTGAAAATAACTGAATGAGCACTAAAATGACTTCTGTCGGGGTGTCTGAGAGATTACTGGTCTTATCCTGTTATTGTAATGAGGTAATAAATCTACAGCAAGCCCTGACTGGATAGAATCAGCAATTAGCATCCAAGGCTGAACAATTAATTAACATGGGTGGATACAGTGTAACTTGTGTGGGGTGGAGCTGCATTGTCCCAAACACATGGATGTCAATAACCCCTGCAGCTGGCCCTGCATCCAAGTGAGAGAGAAGGGAGCGTGCCAGAGCCCCTGGGGTGCCCTCTCGCCCCTCGGGAAACCAAGCCTTGCTGAGAGCTAGCTGGGAAACAGGATGTTTTTTCACCCAGGAATTTCTCAGCTGGAAAGGAAAATCCTTCTAATTGTTACAGTTTGTGTGTTTTAATTTCCTGTTGAAATGTTCAAAATCAAACAAAACAATGGATTTCTCATTTAGTGGCATTTCAGAGTGACATACTGAAACAAATAAGAAAGTGCCTTTTCAAACAGAAGCATTTAGCTCTGTCATAATTTATCCTAAAAGTGTTTTCTTTTTTCTGCAGCCCCTGCTCTTTTAATCTTTCTCTGTCCTTTCATACTGAACAATGAGAGACAATGTATTTTAACTGTGTGAGAAAGTGAAGGTAATACCAATACATGCCAGAAAAAGAATTTCAGATGGCAAAAGTTGGGAATCAGTAATGAAGCAATGGGAACGCTCCTATTCAGAAGTTAAAAAAAAATGATGTGGGGATCTCACTGAAATAAACTCTGACAAAATATTTTTTCTAGTAAAGATTTGATTCCTGAGTTTTATGCAAAATGTTTTCAACCAGCTCAACAGAAAACAGGACTTCTTTGCTGACTTCAAAAATTAGGATAGAAGTTTTTGAAACAGAGGGATGCAATCATCAGTTGACTGTGGCATGTATTTAAATTTTGGGTGTTGTAACATGTGACTTGTGGGTGCACTGGAGTGCTCTAGTCACCATCTGTCACAGCTCTTGCCTACATATCCTACTGGTGTCCCAGGCACTCAGCCATCATCACAGTCTGAAGAGTTCAGCTACACTGGGCCAAGGTGGGTAGCACCTTGGAAGACAGAGCCCTGTGCACCGTCAGTAACATCATCTTGCATGTTACCTGCATCATAACCTGTGACGATGCAGGGCCTCTCTCAGTAATAAGAAAGGAAAGAACATGTATTAAATTTCATGTTTGTAATTAGCCAGTATGTTATAGTCCTCCATTATCCTCAGGTTAGCACACGGAGGAAAAACTTTGTAAGCAATTTCTAAAGACTTTTCAGTATAATGAAGTCAATTTATAAGTATTTAATTTTCTTAGAGTCCCTTTTAGTTTCCCTCTTGATATTTCCTTCTTTTCTTTTTTGTTGTTGTTTCTCATTTTTTTGCCTCTTTTTTTGCTATTTTTCCAAAGCCGGAAGGGACTGAGGTGGAAACTACCTACAACTCTGTGCTCTGTGCATCTGGTAAGAGCCTTTTGCTTTCTAAGACTTTGTTGAGGTTGAGACTAAAGACAAAGGGAGAAGACAATGTTTGTGAATGCTCCGCTCTGAGAAGAAAGGTGTAGGGATGGGATAAAACTGAACAATCTGGGAGTGAAATTAATTCTTCCTAAAGGAGAACAGCTGAGACTGTAATAGTCCCTGCCATTACAGAGGCAGAAGCATAGTCCCTGCCATTACAGAGGCAGAAGCATATCTCTTGGGAACTGAGGCTGGCCAGGTCCCTGTAGGGAGAGAATATCTGGGATTTAATAGGGTTATCTCTAACATCTTTCATACAATGGGTGTAAAATTACAAACCAGACTCTGCAGTAAGCCAAGTCTGCCAAAGCAGAAGAGGCCAGAAAAATAGGCTGGAAAGCGTATTTGTCAGTCAAGGCCAGGTAATAGTCCCACACAGAAGTCTGTGACAGTCTGTGTGTGAGGGTATTGCAGGCCCAACACAAAATCTGCAGGATGGGAAGCTTCCACAACAAAATTCCAGACTAATGGATTTGGTGAAGACAGGAAATCCCTGTGCAGGGAATGGTACCTCTTAGCTGCTACCCATGCGTGTAGATATATCTGGAATTGTAACCAAATTGATCTGGTTTTTATCCCAGAAAAGTCAATGTCAGAGCCAGTCTCCCTGGTTCTCCCAGAGACTGTAGTGGATGGCTCAGCCAGAGCATATTTCTCAGTGCTAGGTAAGTGAAGCATTCTTAAAGTGTCACATGCTATTTTGAAACACTGCCATGTTTCTTCAGGCTGTGCTCAGTCTACTGGCAAGCCCTGAACTGTGCTAATTTACACTGGAAACTGTCCTGTTCCCCAGGTGACATCATGGGCACTGCCATGCAGAACCTGCACCAGCTCCTCCAGATGCCATTCGGCTGTGGGGAGCAGAACATGGTCCTCTTTGCTCCCAACATCTATGTCCTGGACTACCTGAACAAGACAGGGCAGCTGAGTGAGGAGGTCAAATCCAAGGCCATCGGATACTTAGTGAGCGGTGAGCTGGGACACAGCTTTTGCTTCTCTGTTCAATCCTTCCCTTGACAACTGGATAAGGACGCTATTGGCCACTGGCATGTATGATCTGGGGGAGGTTGTCCTGGTGCATTAAGGGAACATGTGGTGGGTCAGGTGTATATAATGCAATAGCTATAAGAGAGAGAATCCTGCACTCAGGTAGAGGTGCAGGGTGAGAGAGGACAGCATCCAAACAGAAACATAGAAAAAGTCCAGGACTGGCAATAACTCAGAGTACTCTTCATAAGAAAAGGGATATATGAAATCCATAAATACAACCATTAATCATGGCAGCTGCTTATGTAGATCTCAGACCCTCCTTAGGATTAAGATTTAGATAGTGTCCCACACCTTCAACTAGGCCAGAATTTTAACACACTAGCTAGGACATGTTGGCAGACATAACACCGGTACATATGGAGATGGGGGATATCTGCTGACTAACAAGGGATTGGTTTTACTCAGTTATTTTGCAGAAAAACTGCACTTCCTCCAATGAAAACTATCCTGTTTGCTGCATCCCTATCCTGTGTGGGGCTCACCTTTGTATTCAGTTCTTCTCTGAGAACTGTTTTCCCATTTCTCTGAAGTCCGGGATACATTTACCTCTCCTCACCAAGTCTAGGGCAGAGAGCGGCAATGACTGCAGATACCCAGTTTCCAGGTCTTTTAGGAGAGGAAGAGCACAAGGATGGAGGTACTCAGAGCTGCAGGTTTGCCTCAACTTCCATTGTAGCACCAAGCAGTGTAGCTCACACTTGTGCCATTAGAAGGGGGACACTGTGTCCTATATCTGCTACATTTCCTTTGCACGGCTCCTTGAAAAGTACTGTGACAACTAAAAAATTCTTCCACTCTCTATTTCAGGGTATCAAAGACAATTGAACTACAAACACTGGGATGGTTCTTACAGCACCTTTGGGCCCCGTTACGGGCAAGTTGGGAATACCTGGTAAGACTTCAGTATCACTGGCTTTTCATTTCTGCTTTTCATGCCCCCTCTTTCCTCAATGTTCTCTTGTGCTTGGTTATTGTGGAGGCTGAAATGGAGGTGGAGATAAAATGATAATCATGGCACCATAGGACAATCATGTAGGATAATGGAGCAGGGAAGGATGCTAAGGGAGATGCCTTTTAGTTTTGCAGTGCTGCACTGATAGCTACTTACCTCCCTTGACATCCTTCTTCAGCTCAAGTGACAGTGACCTGCAGGATGCCCTAGCTAGTTCTCGTTAGCTGAAGATGCTATGAATGCAGATGAATCCCCAGAGTACCATTGCCCACCTACCCGCAGCCCTCAGGGCTATGAATGGCAGGCTTCATTTATCATTAGTCCCTATCTCACCAAGTCACTAAGCTAGCTCACAGTTTCCAATCACCCCCCTGTGATCAAGTTCTGTAGCCTCTGACGCTTTCCTCCAGAACAGTGATGCCCACGTGGGCCCTACGGCCTATGGCAGATACAGGGCCTGCTTAGGATGTCTCAATTCCCTCTGTCGCTTTCAGGCTCACAGCCTTTGTCCTCAAGTCCTTTGCCCAGGCCCGGCCTCACATCTTCATAGATGAGAAGCACATCCAGGATGCTTTGGTCTGGCTCACTCAAAAGCAGGAGGAAAACGGCTGTTTCCGCAGTTCTGGGACACTCCTGAACAATGCCATTAAGGTAACATGTCTGCCTGGTTGGCTCCACGTGGGCTTTGTCAGACCCATGTCTTGACCATAAGTCACTCTGGGATCAAAATAACTGTTTCAACACTTGGGGGCTGGGGAGAAGAGGGAGTTAAATATGTGAGCTATCACAGAACCAGGAAGAAGCCAACAGCAGCTTCTGAAGGACTTAGCATGAGAAGGAGGCTAGGAAAAATTTGTCCTTGGAGGATGTAGATATGTAGCACAGGGAGAAGGCAGTGGTGCTGTGTGCGATCAACATCTACTTTTGTGGTTCCCTGCAGGGTGGAGTGAATGATGAGATCACGCTGACGGCCTACATCACTATCGCATTGATGGAGATTCCTCTGCCTGTAACCGTATGTGTCTGCACCCCAACCCGAGCCACAGATGGTACTAACCCACCCTACTAGTGGCCCCCAGATTATCAGATCCCTTTACCTTTAGAAAGAAGAAATCCTGTCTGAATATTCTTTCCAGTCAAGCCTAGACTGGAATAACATCTTTCCTCCCCTGTCCAATCTTGTCTCCAATTTACACATTTTACTTAATCTTTTCATGAGTTCTTTTGTGGAGAATCAAGTTTTTGCTCCTTTAAAAGAGTACAGCTTGGATTAACAGTAAGTTAAACAATATTTAAATCTCTGACATGAGCAAAATAGGGTTTCTACATTCACAAAAATCTCCTTTTGTTTGTTGGAATAGTACATTCCTGTTGAATCACTTGTATGGGCCTATTGTGTTGACACAACAGCACACGTCTGTAAAAAAAAGGTCGCACACTCAGGGATTCATTCTCATTTTCTCTGCCTCTTCTAGATTGTTTTATGGGAAATCCCCATCCTTAACGCTTGGGAAATAAGGTCTACCCATAGGTAATAAGGTATACCTATAGGGAATACCACAAACAATAGTCTGTGAAAAGTCTGAAGCCTATTTAAAGCAACATGAGTTTGGCCATTCTGATCCCTGAGTCTATGATCCCTTCACTGTGAGGCAAGCATCTGGTGCAGGTAAAATTGGGGTGTGAATTGCGGCACAAGGACTGGTGAACCAGGATGGTTGCCGGGCTGCTATAATCCCTCTGCTCCAAATGTAGTAGGGACTACTTTGTGTTGAAAGTTTTTTCCTGTATAGTGAGAACCAGCAGAAGGAATTATTTTGTCAGTAGGGTGACATGGATGACATTAACTTCAACAGAAGCGTATTATTTCTTTGGTATGTGTTGTGTTTAGAAGGCAAGTTCTCAGGCAGAACTGTATTGGATAGCAAGGACGTTTTCATCTACCTGTCTGAGCCTAAAAGTGCCACTGAATGTGGAGGGGTTTGTCAGTATCTGACTGCGATATGGGTGCGTTTCAAGTTAAGCTGCACGAACTCCTGAGCATAGCACAGCCCTTAGGTATACAGAGTATTTCTGTAAGTAAAATAAGCCATATTAGACCCCTCATAAAAAACTTACTAGTACTGTCCTGAGCACGTGTATCTACTGCCACACCCTGTTATTTGACTGAATTCCTCCCCAACACTTACCTTACAAATAGCAATAAGCATAGGAAACCTTAGATGAGGCACAGACCCAAGCAATTTTATTTTTATTCTTTGCTTTCTCTAAAGCAGCTGAATTGCTTCTCCAAAAGTGACCACAATAGATTTAATCTTCCAGTACACACCCAGTGAAGGCAAACTACAAACTACCAAGTAAAAAGCCACTGGAAAAAAAAAAAAAAAAGTCTTGTTCTTCTAGACCACTGATTAAGCTGTAAATGTGCTGTTAGGCTTCAGATCATGGCATGCCCCCCTGCAGTGTTATTGCTTCAATTTTATACCAGTTTTTCCATCACAAATGAGGAATAGTCATGTGTCTTGCTGAAAGGTCATGGGGTCACAGTGTTTGTTATTTAACACTATGTAAAGTAGTTACATCTTTCTTTGCTGTGGAGATTGTGCTCTTAAGCCATCCTTGAGATTCTGGCTTCGAAAAAGCACGCGTTGTTGATGTTAACACATCACAAAAAATACTGCAGAAAATAGAAAAAAGATATTCTTTCTTGTGCAGAGACAGACCTAGAAGCTATGTTTCTGCAAAATTAAATTATTCCAGAAGGCCCTGGAAAAGGGGAACTAAACAATAGAAAGGAAAGGATAGAGGAGAGGGTGAAAGCACAGAACAGTCTCAGGGTGATCGCTAGAGGAGGAAAGCAAGCATCTAGTACATCTCCAGAGAGGAAATATATCAGAAAACTCCCCTTGCCCTGAGACACAATCAGGACAGTAATTCTTCTCAAGGCTTTGCTTCACAATCTTTAAATCAAACTGGGAAAAAACATTGCAACAAGATGTATTAAAGAAAAGCATATACAAGATAAGGAACAGGCTCTGGCTGCTCATTCATTCCAGGTGGTATTGGACCTGGAGGGGAAGGGACAAGGATGGTACAAGCTTTGTCAGACAGGAAAGTGGGGATGTCAAGGGTGCACAGGTACCATCTGATTCCTGTCTAAGATGGACCTCAGTGTGAGCTCTGGCTGCTGCAGCTCAGTCTCTCTCTCCTCCCAGCACTCAGTGGTGCGCAACGCTCTGTTCTGCCTGGAAACAGCAGCAAATGAGAAAGAAAACCATGTGTACACCAAGGCACTGATGGCGTACGCCTTCGCCCTGGCAGGGAAGCAAGACAAGCGGAAGGCATTGCTTGGCTCACTTGAAAAGGAAGCTGTGAAAAAGGGTGAGTGCTCCTGGTGGGACACGTCTTTCTTCAAACCCACTGGTCTTACATCTTCCCTTGATAAAATGCCTTTTGTTGGTGGGGCACTGACTGCAGGAAATGGCTTCTGTTGGTGGGGAAAGGTGGAGGGAGAGGAAGGACTTGTGCAAAGGGGTTGCGTTTTTGAGAACTCCCTCTCAGTGCCCACTCCTACTTCTCTGCTCCGAGGGAGTTTGTCAGGAAGCAGCACGCACCATCTCCGTCAGTGCTGCGCTAAAGGGTAGCTCTGCTAGCGTCTCTCCTCAGTCGGCTCCTCTTGCCACACCAGGCATGGCTTAGCAAAGGCTTAGCAATGTTTATGGCCACTCCTTCCTCCCAGTGCACGTGCTCGACACAGAACAAAGCTGACCTGGCACAGCACAAGGGACGATAAATCAGAGAAAAGCTGGATGTGCTGAGGGAGAAAACGAACATGCAGGTCGTTTCAGAGGCCATAGCGTAAGCTCTGAGTCTTCCAGGAAATCACGTAATGGCTCGGAAGCATTCTGCTAATGTCAGGCTGGACAGTGGCTTTGCCCAAGCATTAGGCAGCAGGGTTGTGAAGCAAGTATCCCCAGCACCTTTTGCCTTTTCCGCCTGCAGGTGACTATCAAGCCCTGGTCACTTTCTTTGGGTCATTTTGCCTCACAGAGCTTGTCACTGCCCAACCCTGGCACCTCTACTCACCAAGGGAAGGAGTGCGAGCCTGGTGCTCTGCTGGTGCTCAAGCCCATAAATGTCTCTGTGAATCTGGAGTCTAGGCCAAAGTGGGATCCAGGCCTGAGGACTGAGCCTCAGCAGTCTCAGACTAGTTGTAAACCTGCAGCAAGTGTCAACCTAACCCTTCCTCTTCATCCTGCATTGTGGAGGCTCTGTCCTCTCAACTGCACCAGCGGCAGGTCAAGAACGGCCTTGCAATAACTACTACTCATTGCTTGTGTGCTTGTCTCCACTCTCCCTGCCTCCTGTGAAGAGGGGTCTGTTCATTGGCAGCGGCCGGGGAAAGAGCCAGAGGTCGATCTCCCGTACTATCGCTACCGAGCTCCCTCTGCTGAAGTGGAGATGACGGCCTACGTGCTCCTCGCTCAGCTCACCACACAGCCGGCACCTTCCCAGGAGGAGCTGTCATTCGCATCTCTTATTGCAAAGTGGATCAGCGCTCAGCAGAATCCCAATGGAGGCTTCTCCTCCACCCAGGTGAGCTGCTTCCCTCCTGGGACCTCACACGTCAATGTCAGAACACGGGAACTGTCAGAGAGCACAGTAAGGGAGCTGGGAGCACAGTAAGGTTTGCCAGGGCAGGGACTGGACCCCGGCAGCGTATCCCCGCAGTGTCTACCATGGTTGCCAAGTTCCCAAGAGCCTAGAGGCGAGTATGTCAGGTAGTACCTCTGGGAATGACTGATATTTTGGTCCATGATCTGGTATTCTTGACACAGTGGGGCAGAACAGTGGGGACACGAGGGACATCTGTCTGTGCCATTGGCCAGGGCTCCCACTGCAATTTGTTTGTGCATCTGAAGATGCTGCTTCACCCTGTGGCCAGCGAGTGACGGCTGCGCAGAACTCCATGCCAGGGAGCTCAGGGAATGTGCAACTGCTGTGCAGAGGACATGGGAAAGGAATGGAAACATGCAAAATCTGCTCTTTCCCTCCCTCCTTTGTACTTAAAACTGGAGAAAGTGAAGAATGGAGGGGAGGGTGCCTGCTGACAGCAAAGAGCAGGCTGGGGGAGGACAGGCTGTGGAAAGGCTGACTGTATTCCCCCTGGGTGCCGGGGCCCATCTCTTGCAGGACACAGTGGTGGCTCTCCAAGCCCTGTCCCTGTACGGGGCCATCACCTATGCCAAGAGCGGAGCAGCCTCCAAAGTGACCCTGCGATCTGGAGGAGACTTCCAGCAAGACTTCCAAGTGGATCCCACAAACCGGCTGCTGCTCCAGCGCGTGCCCCTGCCCCATGTGCCAGGGGAGTACAGCACGGAGGTGTCTGGCGAAGGATGCGTCTCCCTGCAGGTGAGGGTGACGGGGGCAGGTGGCACCCTGGGAAGGGAGCCCCTTGCCAGGCAGGAGCCAGGGAGAGGGCAGAAGGGACAGCGGAGAGGGGAGGAGTGGGAGGGAAGGCTCTGCGAGAGGGAACAGAAGAAGAAGAGTAGACCTACGTGGAGCAGGAAGAGCGGGAGGGAAGGATCAAGCAGCGTGGAGAAGCCGCGAGCATGGGAGAAGTGGGGAGGCGGGATGGGGAGAGGATGGTTTCTCTCACGTATTGAGCTGCTGTCTCTCCCCTAGACAAGCCTGAGGTACAACGTGCAGCCCACACAGGAGGATGCACCCTTCATGCTCCACGTGTACACGATCCCAGAGACATGTGCAGACTCCAAGGCTCACAGGGTCTTTGACATAGGCATAAACGTCAGGTGAGTCTGCCTTTGGCTCTGAGCCTTCCTTAGAAGCCATGGGAGCTGGAGGAGGTCCAGGGTGAGGCAGTCTGGAAGCCCTGGAAGGGCAGTGCATCCCCTGGAAAAGTGGGCAGGAAGCAGCCGGGCTGGGAGGAGAGGCTGTGGAGGAAGGACAAGTCCTGCAGTGATGGAACTGTGGGGACCGCCCAGGGCTGGGCTAGTGAGAGGCTGCATAGATGACTAGAAGACCCTGGCACAGCTGGAGAAGAAGGTGCTGGACTGCCAGCTGCTGGATGTGGTGGGGTGCCAAGCTTTATGGAAATGTTGGAAGTGCCCTCAACTTTGACTTGAGGTGCACTGAATCTTTGTTGATTGTTTCCTTAGTTACACTGGGGAGCGCAATGGCTCCAATATGGTGATTGTTGATGTGAAAATGCTGTCGGGTTTCATCCCTGTGAAGTCCTCCGTGAGGAAGGTAGGATGCTGTGTGAAGCAAATCTTTCTGTATGTTTGCCCTACATCAATTTCCTTATTTCAAAGAGCATCTAATTCTTCTCCTGATATATTCTCCACTGTTAAACCTGTCCCTCTTTTCCTGCAGTTCTTCCACCCCTCAGATGTGGTGTAGGGGTGAATAAGGGATGCCAGCAGCAGCACTCCCTTCCCACCCTTGTGGCAGTTTGTAGTAGCTCAAATGTATGCACACTTTAGCCCTGATACCAAGAGCTGGGAGAAGACCATCAGGTCTAATTTAGGGGACTAAGGAGCCTTTGGAGTTGTATAACAGCTGTGACAATGCAAGTCTCTCATTCCATTTTTGCGTCAAGGAGGTGCAAGTACATGAGATGGTGGCAACTTGGGGGAAGCCTTGCTGTGTGTGCTTAACTTCTCAACATCCACTGCTGAGGTTCTAGGGATGGGAGGAAGCTTAGATGAGTTGAAGGAGGGCTGACTAACTTACCTTCAGATCAGCAACATCTTCTATGTCTTCTCTTTCCAGCTCTCAAACGCTTGGTTTCACCAGATCCAACGGACAGAAGTGAGCACAAACCATGTTCTGCTGTACATCGAGCAGGTAAGGACCGGCACAGGGCTGCAGTGGGGGACTCAGTGAGCTCTGCAGCACACTGGCAATAGCATACACCGAGATGGAGAGCAATGCAGGGCATCTCGGGGCTTGTAAACATGAAACATAAACCCGACACTGACCTTGTCCCTGTCTCATTGGAGACACCTATGTCCCAGCCCTCAGCATCTTTTCCCTCCGCGCCGCACACAGATCGGGCCCTGACCTCCCCACCAGCCAGAGGCTCCCCCAGCCTGGGGAAAGCCCCCAGGGTTTCCCCGCGTCCCTCAGCCAAGCCTGCAGCCCCCGCACCCCCCAGGGCCCGGGCACGGCTGGCCGGGGAGAGCGAGGCCGCCCCTCAGCCTCCGCCGCTTCCCTTCCCCAGCTGAGCAGCGACACCCTGAGCTTCTCCTTCGCGGTGGAGCGGGACGTCCCCGTGCGGGGCCTGAAGCCAGCCCAGGTGAAGGTCTACGACTACTACGAGACCGGTGAGTGCGGGGCTGGCGGCGGCACGCCGGCAGGGCCGGGGAAGCCCTGGGCCCCTGCGGCTGCCCCTGGCCCGGGCCCTTCTCGCCCCCGCGCTGCCTGAGCCCTCTGAGCGCAGGGGCCCCCCGCAGGGCTGGAGGCCACCGCCCGGCCCGCTCCCTCCTGCTGCTGCCGGGCGGGCCCCAGGGAACAAGGCGGGCGGCGGCGACGGTGCGGGGACCGCCGCGTGGCCACCCCTCACACCGGCAGCTGCTGTGCCGCCGTCCGCCCCTGAGGGAGCGGCCGGAGGCGGCCATCCCCCCCCAGCCCTCCCACCGCGGCGCCTGCAGGGCCGGGCCCGCCTGCCCGGGGCGCGGAGCCGTCCCGCGGGGAGGAGCCGCGGGCGCTGGGGGCTCCCGAGTTCGGGCCCGGCCCCAGAGCACGGCCGTGCCGCGCTTCCAGGCGCAGCCGCCGCTCCTTGTGCCTCTGCTGTCCCGGCTGCTGCCCCCACGGTGGCAGCGACAGCACAGTCGCGTCTGCCGTCCCGTCCGGGCCCGTCCCGCCGCCCCTCGCTGCAGTGCGCTGGGGAAGAAGGTGCCTGAACAGCCCGTGGGCACACGGGGGTGGGGGGCTGCCGGGGCTGCCCGTGCCGGGTGGCTCTGCCTGGCTGCTGCAGCCTCCAGACAGGGCCGTGCCTGGGGCTCCCCCCACCCAGCTGGCACCTCGGGGGGGACGCTGCGGGCGGTGGCAGTGGCCTGCGGTGGGGCCTGGGAGCAGCGTCCCTCTGGCACCCGCCCCTCTGCCGGCAGTGCCGAGGGGCCCTGACAGCCCGCGCTCTCCCTTCCCTTCTCTTTTCCAGGTGAATTTGCCACGCAGGAGTACACCGCTCCCTGCGCCACAGGTAGGGTGCTGAGAGTCCTTGCCTTTCTTCATTGTGTTTTTGGTCTTCCAGCCAACGCTTGTCTCTTTCTGCTTGATGGGTAATTTGGATGAGATTGGCCCAACTCACAGGCACCGATTTTGTATGCAAAACGGAGAGTACAGGAGGCATTATGTTGTTGACTCACTCAAAATCCACCATCCCTGAATTCTCAGAGTGGTTTCCATAGTCAGGTTCTCCTGGCTTGAATGAAGGTTGTGTCCCTATTGTTCCATTACTGCCCCTTGGACTTCTTTGAGTTCAGGTTTCTTATATCATTCTTGTTGACTCAGATTTGAGGTATCTTCTTGTCCTTCCTGAGAGCTCCAGCTAGTGTAGCTGTGGGACAATGCTGAGAGGACTTGGCTCTTTCAAACCACCCAGCACACTCCTCCGCAAAAGTGCTCTGTCTAGACCAATAGAGCAAATCAAGGCAAGCAAACAATATCCCATAAAGCAGCACATCATGATGTGACCTACCATGATTTCATTCCGTGCTCCAGAACCCAAGCTGGGCGTACCTTTTCACTAAAGCTGTAATGCAGTGCTGCTCTTAGTCCCTCGCTTCCTCCTCTGAGCATGGACCCATACCTGCAGTAGGGAGTCCTCATTACAGAGGATTCCCTCCCAGCCCTTGCTATTGAAGAGGTAAGTTTTTTGCTCTTACAGAAACTTGGGCTTCCCTCTCTTGTATGGTGACAGAAAACTGCCCTGGTGGTAGACCCCCACCTGTACACACAGCCACATCACCCATCTGTGTGGGGGTCATAGTTCTCCAATATGGCAACCTAGCCTGCTTAGCCACTGTATATGGCAAAGCCCACAGTGCTGGCACATTGCATCATGCCTTTAAGTAATGCCATTCTCCTTGGATCACGAGAGATGGCAAGTTTGCCTTTGATATCTACTATCTGGAACAACAGCTGCTTCCTGCTCGCCTACCCTGCTGCCCAAGCAGGAGGGAGGGCTCTCAGGAGGCAGGTATTTGTTCCTCGTGACCCTAGGCAGCCAGCCCTCAGTCTTTGTTTGGAGTCTGAGCTAGCGGGACAGAGGCTATGATCTTTACGGGGTTCTCTGCAGTGCAGGGCCACATGTGTTTGGCTTAGGAGCATGGCTAATATAGGAGCTTCTGTGGAAGGCCCTGACCAGCGATACTTCTGTCTTATTTGGAGTCTTCCAGTATGAAGACTGGCAGGTCTGGCTTCCCATCAGTTGTCCAGTTTCAAGTGTTTGGAATATGGAGGCTTCTGGAAAGCACTGAGACCCTGGGAAGTGGTTTTTCACAGGGCCTGACTGTGGCATCTGAGAGCAGAGAAAAAGTTATTTGGACTTGAGGAAGGCAAAAGTTTTGTCTCTTGCTGGTGGTAAATGGTGAAATTTATCTCCTTTTGTGTTCTTATCTGGTGTCTTGGAAAAGAGCCTGAGCTCCCATGCTTTTACTCCATACTGCTCGCTAACCTAGGCTGTGTCTGTAGGTACAGCTGTGTTCTGCTGATTCTGGGTCAACAGCCTCTCTTCATTGGAAAAAAGGTGCATAAGTCCTAAGACAGACACTGAGTGGACAGTAAAATATTTCCAAAGGGTATATTGGTGTGGTCTGGTTATCCAGTCTGAGACTAGTGGGGAGGCTTTAGATTTTAGGCTACTCTTTCCCATGTCCGTTAAAAGGCAGAGATTTTATCTTTCTTGGAAAGGATGATGGGAAGTTGCTAGTTAAGAGGTCCATCCACTGGTCTAGGTGTCCAAGGCAGTCTGTGCTGACTAAAAGGCAGATCTCAGTTGCAAAGCTTCCTTCCCTGCCCCAAATAGTACTGATGCAGCAGATTCCTTCCACTTTCTACAGAGAAGTAAATACACTTTAAGAGCATGTCTCATTGCTGCCGTGAACATCCTTGCTGCCTGTCTGCACTGTGCTCCTGTGTCCATTCCAGTTGTGACAGATTCCATTCTGCTTATCTCTACCAGTGTGTCAGAAAGTCTAAGGTCTCTCTCAGCCTCGCATGGCTTTGAAGGTGATGTGAGTGTTGAGTGCCATGAATGACCCTCAACCCTGGTCAAATAGCAACTTACTCTCCTGTATCGTGCTTCATACACAACCTGGCTTCCTAAACCCACATCTTGCTCTCTCTGTCTCTCAGCCTGAGAGAGGGAACTGGCATATCTCTCTGACTTCTGTACCCGCCCATCTTCTTTCATCCTCGCAGAGGAAGTAGACCAGGGCAATGCATGAAGAATACTCCGAGCTGCTGGAACCCGCGCCTGCCTCACTACCACCACCACCATCTATGCAGAGGACAGAGTGACAGATGAATAGTGCCTGCAAGGAATGGGACGTGAACTTTAAAAATAAATCAACTGTACTCACCAATGATTTCTGAACAGTTTATTCCCAGTTCTGTATTTTTCTGCTCAGCCTCCAGTCACAGCTTTAATCTCCCTGGCTTCTTAGGTTGAAGAGCATCCCATCCAACCATGCCTGTGTGCAGGGCAAATAAGGCTGATATGTGAGGAAAAAAAAATAGGACGGCATGATTTAAATCGGGGTCAGCCTTCTAATGTAGTTGTTTCAGTATTATATACTCCGAAGTTGTCACCTGAGATCCTCTCTAATCAATGGAGAAGAACAGGTACTTCTTGAGAACAATTTCTCTCTCCTGACTTAGAAACCATAACCTTGACTGAATTGGTCTGTGCAGGTGCCTATCTATGCCTCCCACAGGTAGGCAGCCTGGATGGTCAGCTAATGTTACATGAAATTCATCCTCTGTGATGTGCCCCGTAGACACCCCTTGCAGGATTATTTCCTGTTTGTAGAACAGTGGGAGGAGATACACAATCTGCCCTCTCCTAAGGTTAGAGTGTGCATGGTGGGGCAGGAGGGATGTGTGCATGCATTATGCCTTCAGCTGCTAACTTATAATGGCCTGTTCTCCAGTTGAAGCTTGGGCCTTCTTGTGGAAACTTCCATATCTTGTGCCTGCTGCTTCTGGGACATTCCCAAGGAGTTGTGGGTAAACACTCTTGGCCAAGCCTAGAAGCTAGTGGCACTTGCCAGTAACCAGCCTACCTAAGTCTAGTTTAAATGGCACATTTATTTAAATCGTAGAGTTTCTTTGGTGAAACTGTCCGTAGTTGTCTTAGATACCTCCAGGAATGCTCCCCTTTTCTTGGTATTGTCCCATTCATTTCTGGGTTTAACTTTTGAATGGCAGAAAGATCTTCTTATGTGACTGTTTATTCTCATGAAATGCTTATCGTTAGGTATAATGGCTTACTGTGTATCCAAAGTATGCACAGGTAGTTGTTCCATCCAATTTTTTTTAGTGTGCTTGTCCAAACAGTGTTATTGAGAACAAATAAAGTTCTTAATCTATTTTGCTAGATATTAATATTCTGTCACTGTGTCTCCTGTGGTGTTTGGCATTTACTCACTCAAGACCTTTTTGACACCTCATATTCAGAGACGTCTATGGAATGAACTGGCTTCAGTGAAAACTGAGCAAAATTTCTAATCAAGCATGAATACTAATTGCATTTTGTTTTGATTTAGAAATAGTAAACCCTTCTAATTTCCTACCACGAGGCAATTACTTTTCCAAATTCTCAAGGCAACATGAATGAAATGAATGAAACAGTTTTGATTTTAGACCGTTGTGATTTGCCTTCGAAGCATGCAATGCATGCTCTATGGGGCTAGAAATTCATTGTTCAGACATTCCTGTACTTCCTTAAGGTAGCCTTGCTAAAGTTTCCTACACGGTATACCATGGAGGACCTGCAAGTATGTGAATTTGATAATTCACAGCCTAGTCAAGCAGAGAGACGTTAAACTACTTTACAGATATGGGCTAGGCAGGAGGTCCCAAATGACAAATGATGTGGCTGCCCGTGGGCAAGTTAGGTGTTGTCTAATTAAAACAGGCGGCGGCAAAGCATTATGTTAACTCTTTCCATAGTAGAAAGCCATTATCCAAATCTTGTGAATGGAACATACCCCAGTGATTTTACAGACTTTTAAATTAAATTATCATGATTATCACTTTGTTTCATTTGAGGCAGAAAAGTTCCAACACCATAACCATGTAGAGTACTCACCAGAAAGTAAATGAAAATGAAGGAGCCATTGTCATCCATCTACAGCCAGTGGTAGGGGGGTGTGTATTTGCAGACCTGTGTCCGTATGCACAAGTTTGCAGACTTTTGAACGTGCTTGCCCCTAACTAACAGTCTCAGCTGGGGCTGTGTCTCTCCAGTACAGTCAGTTTCTCATGACCCCATAGAAGGGGGACGGCTATAAAAGGGGACAGAGCAAACTGCTTTCCTCACACAGTGAGGAATTCTAGCTCATGAAGGGGAAAAGGGGTCTTGAGACACCCACATGGACGATGTCTACACAAAGAGCTTCAGCGTCACTGAAAAAAGTACAAGTTCTTTGCTGCATCGTTGACTTACTTTTTTGAAAACCTGGGTCTGTGTATGCGAAAGCAGCTGCTTGAAGGACTCCTATTCATGTGTTTGCCTAAGTTTATGTTGGCAGGGTCAAAGGCACCTCCACACACAGAACCATGTAAATAAAATACACAGGGTGCCATATGACCTGCTGAACTAAGGCTGATCACCTCTGCATCCCTGGGAGAGGTCTAGACTAGACAGAATGTGATCATTTGGAAAACTGACGTGCAAAAAGTTTAACCCACGCTACCAGATGGGAATCCAGGGCCTCCCCTCTGAATTCTGCTGAAGCACTGTAATCCTAGTTGAGGAAGTAAAAAAGCCTGTATTAAAATTACTCAAAAAAACCCCAAAATACATCTACAGGCCTCCACTAGGGGGAAGAGGATAAAGTTCTCGTGAAAAACACGAGGGGTTTGGCTTGGTTGAAATTCTGACTAATGACACTCTTAAGTTTGAAATCCCTCTCTGATTTCACTTCAGCTGTTTAGAAAAAAGCAGACAGGATCTTCACTACAAGAATGGGAAAGTGCACAGGTCTTCCCTCCACTTCTGTCTGGCCTGCTGTGAAAAATCTGATTGCCCAGGTTCACACTGTCCTTCTACCTCATAGCAGTGATTTCACAGTAGGATCAAAGGCAGTATGTGATCAGAGGTTTATGTCCAAGGGTTATCTTGCAAAAAAACACCCACTTTTAGAGGAAGGGAGCCAAGCTTCCAGTGCACAATGGATCAGGTAGGATTTCCTCTCCTCCTGGAGAACTGGCAAGTATGGAGATGAACTTCCACACTGCCAGAAGGTGTCTGCTTCCCGGTATTCCTGAGGAGCTGCCAAAAACCGCCTTGCCATGGATGGCTCTGGATTTAAATCTCGGGCCATTACACACTCTGATATGGATGGGAAGAGATACAAGACACAGTAATAAAAAATAAGGCCAGAGACAGCTGATGAGAATAAAGACTTTATTTATGGTGTTACTTCCTTTTTGGTGTTGAGGTGTCCTCATCTAACATTTCAATAGGCCCACTCAAGAAGATCTTCTAGAGGCAGAGACACATGAATGGATACAGCAAGGCTCAGACAAGATGTGCTCTTCAGGCATTTCCCTCTTCAGCCTTGGCTGGAGGTGGGAAAAAGACACAATGAGATAAATATCCTGGGGAAGCGGTGTCCAGAGCCCTGGCCATCATCTCTGTGTTCTAGTGGCTATGCAGGTTCAGTCCGTGTTAAAACCTGGGAAATCGCTTTACCTAAAAATGCCCAGTTGCAGACAGGTAACAGAATGGGAATGGCTGGACACGTTCAAGATACCCATGCTACCGAGAGGGGAGGCAGAGATATCCTGGAGATACATGAGCTAGCCTGGTACACATTCTCTCTCAGCACCTGCGTTTCCCAACAGGAGGGAAGAAAAATCCCAGGGCAGAGTCTGAAAGGTCCCCACCAAAGACATGGGAATAATGTCAACATTTCACCATGATGTTTGGGAGACAATTACTCAGTACCCTTCTGTGTCTGCAGCATGGCAAATGTGGCCCTGAAAAGGGCAGAGATGCCAGGGCTGAGTGTGCTCTTTGGACCCAAGGGAGATTTCAATCTTATTTCTACAATGTGATACATGTGCAGGAAAAGACAAATGCCTCTGTGCAAATGAAGTCAGTAACACTGGATTGCCATTCTCAGTGAATCAAATGAAAGCTGTATCTGATCTTACACAGGACATGGGATGGCAGCATTGCTTTTCTCTATGTACCAAGGCATGCATGGAGACTGCAGTAGGCACAGAGAAGATAAATGCTGAGAATATACCCAGAATGACAAAACCCAAGGTCTGTAAAGATGCTCATTCAAGACAACCTGCAGTAGCCCATGATGGAACATCTGTTGTCTCTGGGCACCCTACCTGTGGCGCAGGGAGCGGTGTACTCCTGCGTGGCAAATTCACCTGGAAAAGAGAAGGGAAGGGAGAGCGCGGGCTGTCAGGGCCCCTCGGCACTGCCGGCAGAGGGGCGGGTGCCAGAGGGACGCTGCTCCCAGGCCCCACCGCAGGCCACTGCCACCGCCCGCAGCGTCCCCCCCCGAGGTGCCAGCTGGGTGGGGGGAGCCCCAGGCACGGCCCTGTCTGGAGGCTGCAGCAGCCAGGCAGAGCCACCCGGCACGGGCAGCCCCGGCAGCCCCCCACCCCCGTGTGCCCACGGGCTGTTCAGGCACCTTCTTCCCCAGCGCACTGCAGCGAGGGGCGGCGGGACGGGCCCGGACGGGACGGCAGACGCGACTGTGCTGTCGCTGCCACCGTGGGGCAGCAGCCGGGACAGCAGAGGCACAAGGAGCGGCGGCTGCGCCTGGAAGCGCGGCACGGCCGTGCTCTGGGGCCGGGCCCGAACTCGGGAGCCCCCAGCGCCCGCGGCTCCTCCCCGCGGGACGGCTCCGCGCCCCGGGCAGGCGGGCCCGGCCCTGCAGGCGCCGCGGTGGGAGGGCTGGGGGGGATGGCCGCCTCCGGCCGCTCCCTCAGGGGCGGACGGCGGCACAGCAGCTGCCGGTGTGAGGGGTGGCCACGCGGTGGTCCCCGCACCGTCGCCGCCGCCCGCCTTGTTCCCTGGGGCCCGCCCGGCAGCAGCAGGAGGGAGCGGGCCGGGCGGTGGCCTCCAGCCCTGCGGGGGGCCCCTGCGCTCAGAGGGCTCAGGCAGCGCGGGGGCGAGAAGGGCCCGGGCCAGGGGCAGCCGCAGGGGCCCAGGGCTTCCCCGGCCCTGCCGGCGTGCCGCCGCCAGCCCCGCACTCACCGGTCTCGTAGTAGTCGTAGACCTTCACCTGGGCTGGCTTCAGGCCCCGCACGGGGACGTCCCGCTCCACCGCGAAGGAGAAGCTCAGGGTGTCGCTGCTCAGCTGGGGAAGGGAAGCGGCGGAGGCTGAGGGGCGGCCTCGCTCTCCCCGGCCAGCCGTGCCCGGGCCCTGGGGGGTGCGGGGGCTGCAGGCTTGGCTGAGGGACGCGGGGAAACCCTGGGGGCTTTCCCCAGGCTGGGGGAGCCTCTGGCTGGTGGGGAGGTCAGGGCCCGATCTGTGTGCGGCGCGGAGGGAAAAGATGCTGAGGGCTGGGAGGAAAGTACCGGTACGTCTCAAAAGTCGGTATCAGATTCAGTTCTATTCTTGTCAGAGTTGTGGTAGTTTTGAGTCCCAGATCTTTTGCCCTATGTGACCACGTGTCCCAGTGCCTGTGTTTATGACCCATCTTCCCCCCAGACAGACACTCACCTTTTCCAGATACACTAGGACATGGTTGGTACTCAACTCTGTGCGCTCAATAACGGGGCGGCCTTCCAGCTGAAGAAAGAAGACCAACATGTTACCATGTTGAGGGTGGTCTCCCTGTGCCCCTTACACAGCCCTATGGATGGGACGGACTGTGGATGAAACACTGGGGTACCCAGGGAACTCAGTCTGGAGCACAGAACTGCCTCCTTGGTGTGACCTTGGTATGATGGTCCCCACACCTTCCCTTTGCCAGCCTGGCTGATGAAGTACAGCCCAGCTCCAGCAGAGACTGAGCACTGGTTCAAGCACTTTGATGGAATGATTCGATGAAAATACATTCCTTCTGGCTTGCTAGTTCTGCAGTATCTTACTATTGCCTTTATTTTCCAGACCATGCACCCGCTCAGCATCTCAAACAGTGACCTAAGGCCTAAACAACTACAATGCTATAAGGTGTCAGATCAGCAGAGAGAAAAAGGAAACAGCACTACTTTTGAATGTCCTCTGCACAGACAAAGTGTTTAGGGAGCTACGAGGACACAGTAATAATAAAGGTACTCATCACCAGTCTAACGAAAAAATTACGTAGTCTGTTTTTCCCAGATTCATCACATTGTCCCCCTTGTGCTGGCCTTGAGCCAAGTATGAAAAGAGAACACTGGACACAGCAAATGTGTAGATGACAATGGAAAGATCAAGCTGCTTCCAACCATTAAACCCTGTAGTTAGTTACAGACACTTGGAAGGTGTTTTGCACATAACAAGCTGGCCGTTGTTTGATAAACAGGCTCCTACCTTCCTCACGGAGGACTTCACAGGGATGAAACCCGACAGCATCTTCACATCAACAATCACCATATTGGAGCCATTGCGCTCCCCAGTGTAACTAAGGAAACAACCAACAAAGATTCAGTGCACCTCAAGTCAAAGTTGAGGGCACTTCCAACATTTCCATAAAGCTTGGCACCCCACCACATCCAGCAGCTGGCAGTCCAGCACCTTCTTCTCCAGCTGTGCCAGGGTCTTCTAGTCATCTATGCAGCCTCTCACTAGCCCAGCCCTGGGCGGTCCCCACAGTTCCATCACTGCAGGACTTGTCCTTCCTCCACAGCCTCTCCTCCCAGCCCGGCTGCTTCCTGCCCACTTTTCCAGGGGACGCACTGCCCTTCCAGGGCTTCCAGACTGCCTCACCCTGGACCACCAGACCTCCTCCAGCTCCCATGGCTTCTAAGGAAGGCTCAGAGCCAAAGGCAGACTCACCTGACGTTTATGCCTATGTCAAAGACCCTGTGAGCCTTGGAGTCTGCACATGTCTCTGGGATCGTGTACACGTGGAGCATGAAGGGTGCATCCTCCTGTGTGGGCTGCACGTTGTACCTCAGGCTTGTCTAGGGGAGAGACAGCAGCTCAATACGTGAGAGAAACCATCCTCTCCCCATCCCGCCTCCCCACTTCTCCCATGCTCGCGGCTTCTCCACGCTGCTTGATCCTTCCCTCCCGCTCTTCCTGCTCCACGTAGGTCTACTCTTCTTCTTCTGTTCCCTCTCGCAGAGCCTTCCCTCCCACTCCTCCCCTCTCCGCTGTCCCTTCTGCCCTCTCCCTGGCTCCTGCCTGGCAAGGGGCTCCCTTCCCAGGGTGCCACCTGCCCCCGTCACCCTCACCTGCAGGTAGACGCATCCTTCGCCAGACACCTCCGTGCTGTACTCCCCTGGCACATGGGGCAGGGGCACGCGCTGGAGCAGCAGCCGGTTTGTGGGATCCACTTGGAAGTCTTGCTGGAAGTCTCCTCCAGATCGCAGGGTCACTTTGGAGGCTGCTCCGCTCTTGGCATAGGTGATGGCCCCGTACAGGGACAGGGCTTGGAGAGCCACCACTGTGTCCTGCAAGAGATGGGCCCCGGCACCCAGGGGGAATACAGTCAGCCTTTCCACAGCCTGTCCTCCCCCAGCCTGCTCTTTGCTGTCAGCAGGCACCCTCCCCTCCATTCTTCACTTTCTCCAGTTTTAAGTACAAAGGAGGGAGGGAAAGAGCAGATTTTGCATGTTTCCATTCCTTTCCCATGTCCTCTGCACAGCAGTTGCACATTCCCTGAGCTCCCTGGCATGGAGTTCTGCGCAGCCGTCACTCGCTGGCCACAGGGTGAAGCAGCATCTTCAGATGCACAAACAAATTGCAGTGGGAGCCCTGGCCAATGGCACAGACAGATGTCCCTCGTGTCCCCACTGTTCTGCCCCACTGTGTCAAGAATACCAGATCATGGACCAAAATATCAGTCATTCCCAGAGGTACTACCTGACATACTCGCCTCTAGGCTCTTGGGAACTTGGCAACCATGGTAGACACTGCGGGGATACGCTGCCGGGGTCCAGTCCCTGCCCTGGCAAACCTTACTGTGCTCCCAGCTCCCTTACTGTGCTCTCTGACAGTTCCCGTGTTCTGACATTGACGTGTGAGGTCCCAGGAGGGAAGCAGCTCACCTGGGTGGAGGAGAAGCCTCCATTGGGATTCTGCTGAGCGCTGATCCACTTTGCAATAAGAGATGCGAATGACAGCTCCTCCTGGGAAGGTGCCGGCTGTGTGGTGAGCTGAGCGAGGAGCACGTAGGCCGTCATCTCCACTTCAGCAGAGGGAGCTCGGTAGCGATAGTACGGGAGATCGACCTCTGGCTCTTTCCCCCGGCCGCTGCCAATGAACAGACCCCTCTTCACAGGAGGCAGGGAGAGTGGAGACAAGCACACAAGCAATGAGTAGTAGTTATTGCAAGGCCGTTCTTGACCTGCCGCTGGTGCAGTTGAGAGGACAGAGCCTCCACAATGCAGGATGAAGAGGAAGGGTTAGGTTGACACTTGCTGCAGGTTTACAACTAGTCTGAGACTGCTGAGGCTCAGTCCTCAGGCCTGGATCCCACTTTGGCCTAGACTCCAGATTCACAGAGACATTTATGGGCTTGAGCACCAGCAGAGCACCAGGCTCGCACTCCTTCCCTTGGTGAGTAGAGGTGCCAGGGTTGGGCAGTGACAAGCTCTGTGAGGCAAAATGACCCAAAGAAAGTGACCAGGGCTTGATAGTCACCTGCAGGCGGAAAAGGCAAAAGGTGCTGGGGATACTTGCTTCACAACCCTGCTGCCTAATGCTTGGGCAAAGCCACTGTCCAGCCTGACATTAGCAGAATGCTTCCGAGCCATTACGTGATTTCCTGGAAGACTCAGAGCTTACGCTATGGCCTCTGAAACGACCTGCATGTTCGTTTTCTCCCTCAGCACATCCAGCTTTTCTCTGATTTATCGTCCCTTGTGCTGTGCCAGGTCAGCTTTGTTCTGTGTCGAGCACGTGCACTGGGAGGAAGGAGTGGCCATAAACATTGCTAAGCCTTTGCTAAGCCATGCCTGGTGTGGCAAGAGGAGCCGACTGAGGAGAGACGCTAGCAGAGCTACCCTTTAGCGCAGCACTGACGGAGATGGTGCATGCTGCTTCCTGACAAACTCCCTCGGAGCAGAGAAGTAGGAGTGGGCACTGAGAGGGAGTTCTCAAAAACGCAACCCCTTTGCACAAGTCCTTCCTCTCCCTCCACCTTTCCCCACCAACAGAAGCCATTTCCTGCAGTCAGTGCCCCACCAACAAAAGGCATTTTATCAAGGGAAGATGTAAGACCAGTGGGTTTGAAGAAAGACGTGTCCCACCAGGAGCACTCACCCTTTTTCACAGCTTCCTTTTCAAGTGAGCCAAGCAATGCCTTCCGCTTGTCTTGCTTCCCTGCCAGGGCGAAGGCGTACGCCATCAGTGCCTTGGTGTACACATGGTTTTCTTTCTCATTTGCTGCTGTTTCCAGGCAGAACAGAGCGTTGCGCACCACTGAGTGCTGGGAAGAGATAACCAGTGATTAGACGGGTAGGCAGAAATTAGGTTTTTGCCTTACTAACAACACACCATTCTACTGAACTTTGTGGAGTGGTCTGCCAGAATGAGGTCTAGGAACAGGTAGGGTACAATGTGTTCTAGAAATGCTAAAATTGAGAGCACATAATTCTTATATCACAGTGCTTAACAACCAAGTCCTTTTTCCAGTCTGGAGCAAATTCTGTGCAGTGTTGTGTCATCATAGATCGAGACAACATAACTGACTTAAGTTGGGGTGCAGCCACATACAGTTACAGGTAGAGGAATCTCCAGCAATGCGATAGTGATGTAGGCCGTCAGTGAGACCTCGTTGTCCACTCCACCCTGCAGAGAAACACAAAGGTAGAATGCTGACCCCACCTAGCTTCTTATCTTCAGTGTTTTCTCCCATTCCAGTGGCAACAGTTCATTCGGCATTGTAGACCCTTAGCTTTCCTCCTCCCCCTTGCAGCTGGTGTGGAGGTATCAATACCTCTTATAAAGTGCAGGCTAGCCTTCATTCTACTTCCTGTTGTGGTGATCATACAGAATGGCCTTTGGCTCCCTAATTCTTGCCATTGACATGAGAATTTCCTATCTGCCTATGTGCTCAAGAAACTCAGCTGGACCCATCTAACTTATGGTCAAGTTCTAGACTCACAGAAAACCAACCAGGCAGACACGTTACCTTCATGGCATTGTTCAGCAGTGTCCCAGAACTGCGGAAACAGCCATTCTCCTTCTGTTTGTAGGAAAGCCAGACCAAAGCATCCTGAATGTGCTTCTCATCTATGAAGATGTGAGGCCGGGCCTGGGCAAAGGACTTGAGGACGAAGGCTGTGAGCCTGTAAGGGAGAAAGAGCAGTGGAAGGGCCTGAGCAGTCCTGTTGTCCGTCTCAGGTGACAGGGCCCATGTGCACATCATCTGTCTGGAGAAAAGCAAGAAGGCCTGGGGAACTAGGCCAATTAGTCAGAACACATGTATATTATATCTTCACCTCAAGAAATCTGTCAAAGAACTGCTTCCCATCTTGATTTCTTGTCCCTCTCTTGGCTCATAAAACCCTGTGATGCTTTTGTGTTGAGGCTACAGTTTGTTGATCCGTATCTAAACAAATCTCTTTGGAAAAAATAGGGAATTGCATGCCAATGAGCTTAACATCTGCATAACAGTAATACTCAAAATGACAGGGAAGAATAATTAAATCCCTGCTAGCTCGTGGTTTGCTGGCAGGACTCTTGCAGTAGAAATCCATGCTTCATGGGTTTCCCAGAACTCCCAAGGGTTTTAAAGTGAAGAAGAACACAGTAAAAGAGTTTTTGCTAGAGTTGTTACAAGCGGTTATGGAGAAGAAGCAGGCATGTGGTGAGAAGCCAACATGCTGTCAAGAGCCAAGTACTGTTTCAGAAACTAAAAGCAAACCAACGGTGATGAAACCATCCATTCTTACCCTTACCTAAAGTTGAAAATGCATCGCAATGATATGCTGGAGCAACGCAAAACTTTGCAGTAAGCCAAACCAACAACATAGACACTCCTCCAGGCTCTCTTTGCTTAGTAATACACAAACAGTCTTGAAAAAAAAAAAACATACAGCACTGCTCTTGGATTATCATCCTTTCCCCTTATATGGAAACACCCTTCCCAGCAGCCTTCTCAGCAGATGCTAGTCTGGAAGAGCTGCCACTGCAACTCTTCAGCCTTCTTTAATCAGGATGTGAAATCCCTGTTCCCTTCTTCCCCAATTTATCTCCATTTCCTTCTTGTCTGTCATGGTCTTCAGAGCTGCTGGTGGGATAATGTGCTTTAGCTACATAACTGGTTGATGCAGCTTATTTCATTAAGTAGGATGCAGCACAGGGACCACACCAGCTCTGGAAAGCCTGCTGGTCTACAACAGCATTTCCATTTATTGTCATGCAGCATTTATTATACGTGTGTAGGTGAGAAAAAGAAGCGTATAGAGAAGGCATAGGTGACATTGAAATCTCACCAGGTGTTCCCCGGTTGGCCATAACGTGGTCCAAAGGTACTGTAAGAGCCATCTGGGTGCTTGTAGTTCAGCTGCCTCTGATAACCTACAATGGAGAGTTAAAGCAACTTTCAGATACCAGAGAAAGTCTGCTGAGGGGTGGGGGAACAGAAAAACAGCCGTATCAGCAAAGGCGAAGGAGAGAGGAGTAGGTCAGTCCTTTCCTAGCCGACATGAAGTACTGGTACACCCGCACCTCCCTGCACTGCTTATACTGCATGAGGAGAAGCAACACCTGCCTTTCTTCAGAAGGAAGGCAGGGTGCATTAATGACAATGGACAAGTCACTGTAGCAGGTCACCTGACAACTGTACACTGCATTGCAACCCAGTTAGGGAGCAGAGAAAAGTGGGTGCAATGATCAGGTACCCTAATGCTTAAGCAACAGAAAATAATAAAGGAAAAAGCAGTGAAGGGTCTTCTAAGGCATACAGCAGAGACCATCTGTGCATGAGAAAAGCTCTCTTTCAACATGTGGCCAATATTTGACAGAACCACTCCAGGGAGGATCTGGAAAAAAGCCAAAGCAGAAGCAAAAGCCGTGTCCCAGCTCACCGCTCACTAAGTATCCAATGGCCTTGGATTTGACCTCCTCACTCAGCTGCCCTGTCTTGTTCAGGTAGTCCAGGACATAGATGTTGGGTGCAAAGAGGACCATGTTCTGCTCCCCACAGCCGAATGGCATCTGGAGGAGCTGGTGCAGGTTCTGCATGGCAGTGCCCATAATGTCACCTGGGGAACAGGAGATACCGGATTAACAAAACTCACGGCTGGCTGTCAGAATCAGAAGGCACTACTGAATGAGAGAAGCAGGAGATGACAGAGAAGAACAAAAGAAAATCTGGATTGATAAAGATCCTGGAATGAAACACAGAATAGCAGAGGAAAAGAGGGAAATGAGAGAAAGGTTAGGGCACTGGCAGAGAACCCTGAACAAAAGCACATGCAGAAAGGGGAAAAGAAAGAACACAACTGAAAGGGAAAGTGTTGGAGACAGAAAGGATGAAAGGCAGGAGTAAGGTGTGCTGGAAACCAAGAGAAAAAGCTGTGAGGTAGGAGGCCAATACAGAGGGGCAGAAACAGCACATGGTTCTTTCTCCCAGGCTGTTCACTCACCCAGCACTGAGAAATATGCTCTGCCTGAGTCTTGTACCACATTTGAGGGAAGCAACAGGGAAAACTTCTCTTTCACAGTCACTCCTGAGAGAGAAAGAAGACCTGAACAGCTTCAGTGCAGTCCCAAGAAATAGCTAATGGAAGGGGAGGGTCCTCAGTGAAACAACAGGAATGCTTCCTATTAGAAATGCCCTGACTTCAACCACTTCATTTTTCCCTGGCTAGAAGGCAATCTCTGCATGAAATCACCCCCAGCCACTGTTAGGCACTGTAGATCACATCTCTACAGCTTTTTCCTCAGCGTACTAGACAACAGGAAACAGCACTTGTAACTCTAATGCCAGCACACAATAGAACAGGGATGCAAACAGTCATGCTAAATCTGACCTAGCTCATATCCTGATGCTTAGGCAGGATGGTCCATTCTCTAGGGCTTTGTTCTGTCTTAGGTTTCAGGCTCCCAGCTGATGGGGCATGTTTTGATTACCTAAAAATACCAGCCTATGTGGATTATGGTAGGGGCAGCACTGTCTTCCTCCTCCACCCACATCCCACCCATCAAACCACACAGGAACAAATGGACTGAGTGGAGAGAGGGCTTTACCTTTTACACAGAGCACAGAGTTCTGGGCTGTTTCCTTCTCAACTCCTTCAGGCTTGGGTGGGATGAAGGAAAACAAGAGAGGTGAGAAGTTAGTGAGACAGGAAGTACAGTCAGAGGAATCCTTAACGAGGACAGAGGAATACGTGAAAAGTGAGTGAACTGGAGAAGGAAAGGCAGTCACAAACACTCCCTGAAATACAGAGCTCTGAAATAATAATTTAAGCAAGTTCAAGAAACATGATCCTAAGTGATTGGTATTGTAGGTGGAGGAAGGATCGGAAAAAGAAAGGGAGACACTGCAGGATCATCACATGGATGACCTGCAACTATTGTACGCAGCAAGAGACACTTAACATCCTTGTAACAAGAGGACTGCAGCATTACAGCAAGCTCTTTTGTTAGCAAAGCTCACAGTTGCTCTAGAGGGCTGTCCTGAAGCGATGTCTGCAGTGCTATTTATCATAATGCTGCAGATGCTTTAGGGAAAAAAAATGTGTCTGTTGATAATAGAAAGGGAAGATATTGTACACTGTAATATCTGGTGGCGGTACCGGTATCACACAACACAGTAGGCAAGCATCTTTTTTTTTTATGATACAGACAAAAGCTAAGAACATAGAATCTACCTGCCAGGTTACCACATCCTGTGTAATAAACTATATCCTATAAAGGATATGCAATACTGCCACATAATATTTCCTTCTATATCACATAGCACCAGCTACTCATCTTGACACAGGAAATGGATAAGCTGTAAAATTTTAGCACATTTTCGTGGACTTCTTTTGAGGGGATTTCTCTACAGGCACTGAATTCCCATAGGTGCTTGTGAATCCCCCACCTTCATCCTGATGCTAGGCTATGGTAGCAAACCAGAGCTGCATAACACTCAGCTTAAGAGGCTGTTTGCTTGGCACTCAGCTAGCATACAGGCAGTATGTGCTGACTGGCAAACCTACTGGGGCTGTCTCAAAAGGAGGGGAGGAGCTGTAAAGAGGGTGTATTGAAGTAGGAGGTCACAGATAGGAGATAAAGGGAAGGATGGATTGGAGTAGGAGTCCTGCTACAGTAGGGGACAGGGGAATTTTAGAGTACTGGGAGACACTGTTATTGAGCTGTGTTATGAAACTGTAGTCTTTATGCAGCCCTGCCAAAGTATAAAGATGATGTAAAACTATCATATCGCCATGCTGCATAATGATCTCATGGAATCATAGACCAGCACAGGTTGGAAGGGGCCTTGAAAGATCATCTGGTCTAACCTTTCATGGGAAAGGGAGCCTAAATGAGATTGTCTAGCACCCTGTCCAATTGCATCACAACATACGCTCTAGCCTGTGGGAAAGCTCAGTCCTCCCCTTCCCACAGCCCACATACCTCCACCAGCAGCTGTCTGATGACTGTGTCCTTCCGCCCTTTCTCAGGGGTCTCCACGATGGCGTTCCCACAGGGCTGCTGGTTCTGCAGGGCCTCAGTGCTCACTGAGAACTCTACCTGCCCTGGAGCAAACAGGAGTCAGCCAGCCCTGCTGGGCAGTGCCACGCAATGGGAGTCACTGCCACTTCCAGGAGTTTCAACTTACAGGCCCACAGATAGGGATTTTCTATCACACCTAGGCCCTGCTTTTTTCCATCAATAACATAGCTATCTATATCAGAAGCCATCCTGGAGCAGAGCTGCACTGCCATTGAAAGTTGACTCTATTTTGGTGACTGTTTTCCAGAACCTAGGACATCACAGTGCTGGGACTCACCAGACCCACTGCTGTTCAGCACACTGCTACCCCACATGCACACCACAGCTGCTACCACAGCACATAACAACAACAGTGAAAACACAGTATGAAGATCCCATGGGGCAATCATCCAGCCTCTGGTAGGGATGGAACTGACAGAGCATCCCTGCTGGCCAGCAATGTCTCAGGCTTCAGAAGATGTTGTCCAAGGGCTGTAAGGCTTGATGGAATTGCATGTGGTGGCAGACATGGCCGTGGACACTATTGAGTCCACAAACATTTGCCTCCCAAGTAACCCCAGATGAGACAGATGCTCATCTGCAGTGCTTCCCAGGAAACTGTGTTGCTCTAAACCCCTAATACTGAACAGGGGAAAGAGCACAGAGAAACCCTCCCTGCAGTTTTCAGCACCCTGAGACCTTTACCTAGAGATTTGGGAGTCACCAGCCAAGTCACAGTTTTCCTCCCGTTCTCGCAGAGATAATGAGATTCTTCCTCCTTTTCCACCGGACTAGCCAGGAAATGAGTAGACTGAGCCAGAGTCACACTGACCTGCCAGTTGCAGAGAGAGCCGCAATGAGGGAAGGGTGATCATGAGAGACAGGGAGCTAGGAAGCCATAGCAATAGCTATTTCTTCAGTAGCAAAGGAAAAGAGAGCTGGGGTTGTGGGTTCTGCATTTGGAGTATATAAGAGGAATAACATAAGAACTTCAGGGATGAAGGGTCTAGGACTACTCAAAGATAAGATAAGAAAGCTAGGTGAAAGCAAGAGGTGTACAAGAAGGTACGCAGAAGGACTTAAACCTTCCTTACCCTGATGCACGTGGTCAGGTAGTTGAAAACAGTGGCTTTCAGCGTGAAAGACTCACCACGCACTACAGAGTAGGGCATGGTGAGCTCTACAAAGAAGGGCTGGAAGGCTCTGAGGGACACTGTTGGGGACAGGCCAAAGCCCATGTCTGCCGAAGTGCAGAACGCATTAGCTTTCCACTCGGTGATGGTGTCAGGGATGGTCACATCTAGATCAGCGTTTCCCTCAGAGCTGGTGAAGCACAGACAGAAAGGACAAAGAGGTGACTTTTATAGCATTTTGGTGACTATCTGTACCCCTTTCAGCCTCCTGAACAGTACTGCCTGTGTGAATGATGGGGCACAGTATGTTTGCTACTGTAGGGTCACCCCACATCTTCTTCCAGACCCATGACCACTCCTTGGACAAACCTAACCACGGCTGAAGGTAATTCCATCTGAGAGGATTGCCAAGTGATCTCTGCAAACAATGAAGGACTTTTTAGCATTGAAAAGGCTTGGCAAACATGGGGATTCTTGTTTTCACCTTATAAAACCAGGTTTATTAAAAAGGAAGGAACTAGCCCAAGGTGCTCACCTTATAGATACTAAACTCCAAATCCAAGTTTCTGGGAAATACTTTCGGACTGTTTCCGTCAGCTCTTCAGGAGTGCTTAACATGTCATAAAGTCTATGTGCCTGAGGGCCTGAATATGATGAGATGGAAAAGAAATCAACTACTGATAATTCCAAACAAGCAAGATCTACATCAGCATCATGCTTAGGTCTGAGAAAGCGGCAATCTGTGTGGCAACCAGAAGCTGTGCTGGCAGCAGATGTTTGCTATGGCTATAGTAAGCACTGATACCAACAGTAGTGAAGTTTCAGGGTCAGGGCTTATTAGCAAAAGCTAGCCTTCCAGTGTTTCCCACTGGTCTCCAGCAAACCTCAAAGTTTGTGGGGCACCCCTTCATAAGGTTAAAACAAGGATGTTAGAGCAAAGACCTATTTATGACCTTCTGTGCAAGCAGCCTTTTCCCTTTCGGGTGTAATCTTAACGTGACATCCTTCTCCATCCTATCGGGCCAGCTAGTAATGAAACATCCCGCTGTTGCTGTGTTTTTTGTAGGGTCATTGTGAGTCAGAAAAGCCACCTCCCTGCCAAATCTATGGTCTCCTCAAGAACTAGGCTGAAGATGCTCCAACTGAAAACATGCAGTTGGAATTTGGGAGGGGTAAAAATAGACTTTTTGACTAAAACAAAATTTTCACCTGTAAAAATTATTCCCCCCAAAATATTCTGAGTTTGAGACAACATTTGGTAAAAAATAAGCCTTTATTGAAACAAAGATGGAGTGGATGGGACTTGGTTTTCTTGGCTTTTACAGACAGAAAGAGAAATTCACCCAAATAGATAAATAAGAAAAGTTATTAACTAAATTCTAGTTTTGGTCATCTTTACTTTGGCTAAATTAATTTCTACCTTTAGATAAGAATTGTGTAGCAAGTATCCATCCTGTCTGTGCAACGGGTACCTCCAGAGTCTGAGGTTTCAGGGCATGAGTGACAGATCAGAGCTATATCACATAGCTTCTAGCAAGAGTGACAGGTAGCTCGCTTGTATTTGTCTATCATAGTATTTCAGTCTTTTTATTACTGCTTGTTTCAGTTTAAAATAATTTAAAAAGCATCTATCCTGCACCTTAGCAACTTCTGTCAGAATTTGAAATTGTCTTAAAACTGGATATGTACAAAAGCACAGGTTCTTGTGCCAAGAGAAAACTCTCTAAATCAGTTACCCAGCTAGAATAACTTAGAGTTTCTAGGATATTTCACTTAATATGAGACTCTGGAAGATGATAAGGCCAATTCTGTTGCCCAAACAGCTACAGTGTAAGAGCTGAAATAGCCCTTAGAAATAGGGTACGTCCATTTCAGACTGGACTTCTGCCACTTGCATTTTATCATTCTAAGCCTCCAAAGTCTACCAATTTGTCACTGAAAATTTTGTCATCCACTTCATCTGGTTTTGACCATACATAAAACTGGGTGAGTCAACGAGGGCAGACTGAAGATGGTATTGTAGACCCCTTAAGTGATATCTAGGAAAAGATGTCTAGTGCAAAAACCTAGTGAACAGAGAATTCAGCAGCAGAGTAATATCCCCTGCTCTGTCAGAATCTTTGAAATCTACCTGGTTCTGCTGACTTCTAATGTGGAGTTATCAAAGCTTGTGTGTAGACCTTCACAACCCAGCAAACGAGATATGCCCCACACTCATGCAAAAGCTGACATCTGTGAACCCACTACTTCAGTACTACTTCCAAGGGTTCAGTCCACAACCCCAGCTCTTGTTTGAGTATTCACCCCAAAATACAGACAGGATCTCTGTTCAGAACAGAGGTGATAACAAGACCCAGTTCCTTTACCGCTTGTCCTCATTGCATGCATAGGCGCTCCAGCCATGGCTGGAGTTGATGCAAAGTGGAGTCCTGCAGGCATGTGATTCATCTCAGTGCTGCAATACCAAGGTTTCCTCACCTTGGTATTTGTGAAAACCTTTAAACCCATTTCCTACAGGAGAGAAATCCAACATGGTTTTTTGTTACTGAGTCCTGTTGAGGTTTACACAGCGGACCTGACATTGGTATTTTACTGCCTCAAAAGGAGAAGCTGTTACTGTCTGTGGATTGGACCCTGAGATGAACGCCCCAACCCTGGGTCTGGGTGCCTGGGTGTCTCAGAGGAACCAAAGTATAGATCTCCTCTGTCTCTAGGGCACCTGTTCCAATCCAGTTCCAGTCTAGGGGTCAGGATGAGCCAGGGAGCAGATACAGAGCTTTCTCTCTGAAAGGAAATGTCTGTGGCTCCAATGCAGCTCAAGGATGTATCGATTTATTTGGGGTAACTGTAATGGCACAGGATTATTTACTTCCTGTTAGAACCTCATTTCAAGTCAACCTGAAAGCTTTTCCCGTAAGAAGAAAACTCTGAGACTTATCCCTTTTCCACCAAGTCGGGCACAAAGCTGGCAAGACAGGTGAAGCTTATGACTCTCACTGAACTTGCCTCTGAGTAAAAATTAGTGTCAGATCATTCAGATTCACAAATCCCTTCCATTATGCTACTGAAGGCTTAAGCATTCTCAGTCCTTCTCCCACTCCATTCCCTAACCATGCAAGAGGGCTATACCTTTAGGATGCTGTAAGTGTCCTCTTCGTTCGTCTCCACTACTGGAGAATAGGTGATCCCATTTAGAACTATCTTCTTCAAGGGTATGCAATTCTCCAGGGGCTCCTCCAAGAGCATGTCTGGACCATGGTGATAGTCATGCAGTTCCTTCACTGGCAGCAAGCTATACACCTAGGCAGAAAGAGCCAGGGTATTTGGCATTTTCAGTGCCCACTGTCACAAAACACAACTGAGGGAGCTGGATGAAAGCACCACAGCAGTCACATCACCTGCACATACATCCACATTGCCATGGTTCTCCCTGTGGTGGGAGCAATGGGAGTCTGGGAGTCAAAAAAGAGATCCACATTTGGAGATACTGTCTCTTTTGTTATGGACAGCATGTTACTCTGCTTATTATGGCTCAAATAAAAAATGACACTGGCCAGCCCATCTGCAGTCTTTTGTCTCTACTCAGGGATTGTTGTTTGCTTCTTGGCATGAGGGGAATAAACTCTAACACTTCCAGATGATACTCCAAGAAAATTAGTCCATGGCTGGAGAGAATAACTGAAAATTCATCATCAAACTCACAACAGTGTTTGGCTCTGGCCAAGAGAAGCAGTTGCCTTAAAAGGTCTTCCTAATTGCCATCCCCACAGCCACACAAAACCCCTAAGAATCAGCTGCTGCCCAGTTCTTATCTTTTTGCCCACTGAAGGAAGACAAGAAACAGCACAGGGCAGCTTTCCTGTGTCAGCACTGACAAGAGGGTCTGTTCACTGTTTCCACCCCAACACAGGGCTGTGCTTGCCCTGACCAGGCTCCAAGTTGTTCCACGGACTAAGCACTTACAGAGCTGGGTGACAGTTCAGCTTCTGGCTTCATGAGGAGAATGCTCTTGTCCACAGCACGGACAGCACAGAGGGAGTTCGGGGAGGCTCTGAACAGCAAGTGAGCATCAGAAGAAGGCAGGCCCTCAGAAGGAGAGAAGCTCAAGTCCACCTATAACCACAGGAAAAGCTATGTCACAGATGCCCTATCCTTGTAGGCCTTTTCCCTCCAGTTGAGTGCATCAGTTCCAACCTTACAAAACCCACATACACATGCACACACCCCACACACACACTCCCTCTGTGCTACTGCAGAGCTGGGTTTCCTTCCTGCAGTGCCAGAGGAATCGGCACTAACAGTTCTTGGCAACTTCAAGCATCACAATTGCTTATAAAACTTCTAAGGCAGTTTTGGGTTTTATGGCCCCTGCGAATGTAATGAGATAATCCCACACAGTGGCTAGATCTGTTCAGGCAGCTGGGCATGGTTTTGAATCAGGACCAGTCTCTGTACTGCACCCATATATTTTCTGTGGAGAGAGAACAAGCTTGCAAAGAACTTGCTTAGCAGATTCTTTGGTAACATGAGAAGCAGTGATACCCTGGAACAATATTGCAGTATCTGCTGGCTGGTAATGATTCTGAAGGACTGGCCTGTTGGTTGAGGCCCGCCAGACTTGTGCGCCTTCCCCAAAACCTAACTCACAACTCTAACAACCCCCTACCAACTTCTGCCCTGCAAGTTCTTGCTAGCAGAAGTTGCTTTCATCACCATCTCACACGATTTTGTAATAAGATGGCTATCCAGCATAAAGCTTCCCCCTCCTCAGCAGCACAAACCCTCCCCTAACATGCAACAATCAAAGTGTCCTCAGAGTAAACAAGTTCCCTGACAAAGCAGGATCAGCTGCTAGTCTCCTTCACATGCCAGCCAGAGTACAGCATGCCTTCTGCTGATGCACTCCACCTCTCCCAGGGTGCACTCATAATCTTGAGACTGCAAAAGCAATATTCTTCAGGGAATGTCAGAACAAGGGCTGTAGCAAGCTTGCTGCTAGAAAAACTGTCCAGCACAGAGGTAGCCCAAAGTCTGTCCTGCCTGGACTGACAATAGCTTTGAATACAGGATGCTTTCAGAGAGGAAAGCAGTACCTAAGCATGTAAATCACTTGGCACTTGGCTTGCACCCAGACCTTAATGCAGTGCATAGAATTACCTTTAATATATGAACAAAATTCTGGTCACCAAGCTCCTACAGTGACACCAGAACTCATTTAGCTTGGGTTTTAGCAGGACAAGGGACTGCCCTTTGCAGTGTCCTGTCTACTGTTCTGAAGTCCTGATGGGCTTTTTTGAGGTTCTTCTCTTCTTAGGGCTGCTCGTACATCAAACTGCTCTTCTGCATAAGGAATATGTGGGGCTATAAAAGAATCATGATCCACATGCTTACAGAAATAAGGCTTTATTTTTCTGCACTCCTTCAGGCTCACCGTTGCTATTGAAGAACCTCTGTGCATTGCTTAGCAGGTTCATTTATTTGTGTTTTAATTTTGCTCTGTGACCCCACAAGCAGCCACCTCATTGCTGGAATGAGTTTGTGGGAAAAGGAGTGAAATATATGGGTTGCAGTATGACATAGACATGTGGCCTCCCTTTTTCATACACAGGACCATCTGTGAGATCAGTGGCTGTGAGTAGTTGCTAAGAGGGGTTTTATCAATGTAGTCCTTGCTAGCACCTTTTTTCCAACAGTTGGTCTCCTCCAAGCTAGCACAAACCAGTAAGCAGCGAAGCTACCTCGAACAATTGACAGGTGGCTTGTCCAGTGTTAGTAAATCTAAATAAATGAGCTTAGCCAGGCTAAATCTAAATAAATGAGCTTGACCACGCTGCAGTCTGATGTCTGCTCCCTCAGGAAGTGGACACTTACCTTATTGCTGAAGCACTTCTCTACATTGAATTTGGTTGAATCAGCGATCACCTCCCTGCTGGGGGCAGTGGTGTAGACAAGCACTTGGGCCACTGGGGCAATATCAGCTTGTACAGGCAGCTGTAGCAAGAAGACCCCCTTGGCTGGTAAACAAAAGAAGAGCAAAAAGTTAAGGTACAGGGAACCTGCTCTTGGAGCAGCCAAAATTCTAGGTTTGACTTCATGCTGAACTTCATCCTGGCCGTGATGAAACTCCAGGCCTCCAAGTAGGATGAGCTGGGGCTCACAGAGATGCATAAGGCTCACTGTCAGACTGAAAAGGCTTGTTTCAAGTCCTGTTTTCCAGTGCATAAGCATGCTGAATTTTGGTTCAGCTTCTACAAACAGACCAACAGTCTGTGTGTCCTGGGAGCACTGGAGCTGGAGAGATGCAGCGTCAGAAGAAAGATGGTTGGTACAGGGGGTTAGAGCAAATCTGTGCAAAGCCTAAATAAAGGCAGAGAAAAGAAGCTCAAAGTCTTCCCATGTCTCAGGGGACACGGAGATGGGGATCCCTGCATTTATATGGAAGCAGCCTGTATGCCTCCCACAGTTGCCCAGCCTCCCAGGACAGTGACAATTTGGCAGGGGAGAGGAACTCACCACTTTCCTGGTTCAAATCCAGAATGTGGGTGCCTGCTTGCTTAATGATTCCCTTGGCCATCACCTGAATGGAAGGAGAAACCTTGCTGTGACTGAGGTTATGCATGAGCCAAACCCTGAAGAGGGGCAACCTGAGAGGATAGCAACTGAGCTGTATGTCTGCTGCTTGCACCCTGCTCAGCTGCTCTCTGCCTCCCTGTAGCAGAATCCCCAGTGCTCACCCAGGGGGCTTTGGGACATCCTTACTCTTCTGCTCCTCACCCAGACTCTCCTTTTTGTGGGGAAAGAACATATGAAGGATGATAGGAAAGTGTTTAAAGCTTACTGCCACAAAGCACAATTTCCATCTCCAGCCCCCCACAATTACCAGTGACAACCTCACTGTATGGCAGGTGCAAGCTTACCAGGTAGTAAAACACGATTTTCTTCTGCTCTCCTATAGCCTCTGGAGTAAGGATATAATGCACCCGGACCTCTGTGGAGGAGCCACAGCTTAGTGTCTCGGACTTGGGCTCAATTTTGAGGAAGCTATTACTAGGAGAGTAAAAGCGCTTTAGTTGGAGATAGCCTTCTTCATAATATGGAACAACCCAGGAACGGTCATAGCAGAAGAGGCGTAATTTATGAGTTGCCTGGAAAAGGAGAAAATACACACATAGCTCCTCAAACACAGGTGGCTGAACTGGAGCCAAAATTCATGGGCTAGTATTAAAGGGTTGATATTTTTTGTATTAAGCAACAAGGTAGTCTACAAAAAAAAACCATGAGTTTGGAAGATGCAAGACAGGATGGTGGTATCCTTAGCAAATCATTGGGAATGACCTCACTCCCAGAGAAGCTGGAGTTCATCTCAAACAAGCTGAATCAGATCAGTTGTTTGGTTACTATCATCTTCCTTCAAGGGCTCTTTACCCTAATACGCTTATACCTTGCCCACTCTAATATCCTGTTAGTTTAAAGAGAAGAGAAGCTGATTTTCATTTTTCTTTTCATATTGGTGCTGGAGAAGGGGTAGTGCTGTTCAGTTCAGAGATTACTAGCGCCAAGATCAAGCTAAGGATGCTACGGAAAGGGAGGAAAAGTGTCCCCCTGAGAATTCAAAAGCTAAATTGAATAGAGAAGCTTAGGAGCTGACAGGGTCCAGGTCTTCTTAAAAATGAGAGCAAGGGGAAGAAATTTCACATTTAGAATGGTGCTACTTCAGCATTTCATGTGCCTCACGTGCCCTTATTTCCTTACTTTTCTCACTACACTTGGGAATTTTTGCCATTTCTTTACCCTGCAAAATTCTGGAAACTTCAAGCACCTGGTGGTAACTTCTGGACAATTTTTAATGGTTTTAATCTGTGACAAGAGAATTGTAGGGAGAGAAGCAAATATACTTCTAGACAATCTGCCCTGTTCCAGGGTGAGGTATGACAAAATGTGCATATTCCACACATATTGCATTTTACACCAACAAAAGGATGCTCAGCAGCACTTATTTTTCCCAAATGAACAAATTCCTCATCAAGGAGAGAATTTCTGTGAATGGTTCATACTCTTTCTCTTAATGGCAGGAAAAAGAAAAAAAAATAAGGAGGACAACTTAGAAACTCAGAATGCTAAATTAAACTCTGAGAGATGCAGATTGCCTTAACTGACCACAGAGGATATTTAGGTGAAATACTTGGGAAATCATTTAACTGAAAAGACAATGAAGCACTAGCAGCACTCCACTGTGGGAGTTAGACCCACCCTTGAAACAGATTTGTCTAGGTAGGGCTGGTGATCCCTTGGAGCAGAATAAACTAGTATGATCTTTTGATGTTCCTTCTAACCCTGTATTGCTATTCCCAAGCAGAAATCAAGTACTTACAAGCTACGTGCAATTGTGACATGGCAACCTGGTTTGTTGCATGACTATTTCCACCACACTGATGTCAAGGTTGGCACAAACAACTAGGAGCAAGGAGCTAAGTGCTTTTGCCTACATAGTAGAAACTTCAGGGGTACTTCCCTTCCAGCACCATGGGTCTCTTCATCACCTCCTCTGCCTGCAGGACTCACCCTAATTCCAACAGAATCGAAGTACAACATGGAAGTGTTCAGGGCAAACCATGCCCTGCCCTCTTCATTTGTTGTGTAGTTGTTTTCCTGGCCTCCTTGTAAAGAAATCCTCACAATTTCATTGGCGATTGGAGCACCAGACCCATCCACCAGTTTCACCTGGAGGAACAGAAACAGTACAGTATAGAAGGAGAGGAATGCCTGTCACCTGAACAGACTGATAGACCACCAAGCTAAGGATGTTGGGCTCACGTCAGACAAGGAAGCCCCCACTGCACTTTACAAGTGCATCATCTATCTCTTTCAGAGAGAGCTGCAAACTGAATCTTATTTCTTTGGCCCTTTCTTATCTCCACCTCTGGGTCAGAGGAGTGGTCGTGGAGATCAACATGCATTCATACCCCTCAGGGCTCCTATCAAACAGGAGACTGGAAAAACAGAATTCTACTTGACTGGAGAAGCAGAAGCACAAGGACAGAGGGGTAAGCAGAATGAGGGCTGTGCTCTCAGCTGCTGTTCCCTGATTTGAGACCCTGTAGAGGAGAGGGATTGTTGAGGCCCACAGGGATTAGCAGCACTGAGGTCCACCATCTTTGCAGAGCCGGGCATGTATCTGTCCGGGAGATGCAGTAGCATGATCATTTGGCACTCATGGTATTCCATTCTCATGGTTTCCCTACCTGCCCAAAGAAGGGGATTCCAGGTTTGTAGTGGGAGTCTGAATGCTCAAAGGTGATTTTGCTAATGGTGGTTGTGATCTCAGAGAAGCTCGTTCCAGTCAACTCCACTCCTGCAGGAAGAAGCATGAAGAATTAATTTGCCTCTGTCCGACCAGAATTACTTTTACTCCAGGCCTCCTTTGCCCAACAAGCAATTTTGTTGATGCTCCTGGCCTCCAGGTAGGAAAACTTCAGGATTCCAGAAAAGCAAGAGTCTGCTTTTCTCCCTCACCCCTACTTGGCAGGCCCCTGCTGGTCTCCCCTGGGCGTATTACACAGCTCGTCAATCCAGATGATTCATACCTGTCTCCTCCTCTTTAATCTTAGCCTCCACGTGGAGCTTATTCTCATATCCACTTCTCTTGAGCTGGAATAACTTGGTCTTTACCACTTCAGAAATGCAACCATAGTTGTCTGTCTGTTGGAGGAAAACAAACAAGACCATTATAGTCTCATCTATATAGCGTTTATCCAGCTTAATGAATCCATCACTGTGCATTGCCCTGAACTGGAAGAGAAGCCCATAAACTCACAGATCATTTCCTCTGTTCTTTTTACCAAAAGTGGGGAAGCACATAAATAACTTGGCAAGGAACATTTTGAAGAACTTGCAGCAACCTCAGAGCAAAGAGTTTGCAACTTAGAAGATTTTTGTGTATGTGTGTGTGTGAAGTTTGAAATTCCAAACACTTGATACAGAAGCATAGGGAATTACTCAAGTGTATGTCACACAGGAGATGTTTGTCAGGCATCAGGCACATCAGAATACAGCTGCTGACTTCAAATGCACAAGCCATATGAGTGATACATAACCCAAAGCCTGTGTATGCGTAGAAAGAAGTTGACAGCCGGAACAGTATTTCCAAAGCTTGTCACCTCTCTTCAGCACCTTCATGTATAAGGCAGGTCTCCACAGGAAAGGGAAGAGATGCCTGGAACAGAAGTCAGCACGGCAGTGTTCATATTTTCTTTTAGCATGGATAACAACAGCAGTGGCAGAGGCAATTGTGGGGATCATACTACAGCAGACCCCAGGGACCATAAGCATGTCTTCTGCTTGCTTTCTTGTCCTGGCATATTTCCACAATTGCTATTATCCCAGCTTCTGTCAATTAAGCTAGCACTGTTTCACCTGTCCATGGCCCAAACACCATTGAATTTTGCTCTTGTAGACTTGGCAGTCTGAAGAGTGAAAAAAGTGGTATTTTTTTTCTGTCTGTCTTAACCACTGCTGCTAAATCCATATTCTTTTCCCTCTTGCTCAAACTGCATCACCGCTCCCCTGGTTTCTGCTCCTTTCTGACTTCTAACATGAACTTCTGATCCCACACACTGTCTCTACTATAAGCCAATCCCAACTCTGCTCTCATCGTTTGTGCCTTTTCTATCTCACTTCTCTCTTATACTCTCTACACTCCATCTGACCTGTTTGTTTGTTTGTTTCTTCCATCTCTTCCACCTCCATCAGCTTCTTGCTTTTACACACACCTTTCTTACTGCACAGGCCTTCGCCCTATTTTTACCTTTCACATTTCATCTCGCACCTAACCTTTTCTCCCTCTTCAGGCTTCCTTAAAATACATGGAGTCTCTCCCCTCTCCACACATGCTCGTACATACTCTGTCAGAGCAAGCCTGTTCCATACAAGGCGTGCTTAGTAAACGGCACTTACTCCTGTCACTCTACCCACAAGAGTAACCGTGACTCACCTGTCCAGAGAACTCATCGCACACTGCCTTAGCCTCTTCGCCATAGCAGGTGGTGGCTGCGTGTTCAAACTTCCGGCAGACACGGAAGCTCACGAGGCCAGGAACAGGCTTCCCAAATGTGTATCTACCAGTAGGGAGGATTGAAAGAAAAGCCATTAGGAATGTTAAGAGGGATGGAGAAAAATTACTAGCTCACCCCCAGTGGAGCCAGGACTCTTCCCTGGAGCTGCCTCCAGGATACAGCAGGGTCACCACAGGCAATAAAAAGCAGAAAGAAATCTGGTAACATTTTAGGATCAAGCTTGGCAACGGGGGCAGAAGCACTGAATTTTATAGTCCTGATTGCATCCCTGTGGATAGCACACAAGTCTGCAGAAATCATTTACCCTAATGGTGATTTAGCTGAGAGTACCCCTCACTTTGGAGAACATGTTGCAAGCATCTACCCCGCTGCCCAGTCCTGATGGAACTAGTTTGTGCATGTATGCGCGCTGGGTCTTTTGCCTCATTCTCCAGCCCAACCCGTGGCTCTCCCTGCAGGATGCGCGGGACATTGCTATGCAGAATCTAGTGAGGTGACCCAAAGGAAAGAGGGCATCTGCATCACTGATGGTTTCCTCTCAGCAATGACAAGCAGAAGCCACAGTTAAAACATCATTCCCAGGTAAATTAAACTGAAGACCTCTTCCCTAGCACTGTAGCTGGTCTGAAAGCCTCTATGACTCAAAAAAAACCCTCCCAAAAACCAGAAGAACAATATGTTTCTACATGTTACATACAAAGTGACCCAAGCAATAATTGCTGCCTTTTGTCTAATGGTAGATGTAGTCTGTTTGGTCCTGGGACCCCAAAATGATTGAGAAATATAAGGAAGTATCGTATCTTAGTCTCCCAGCTGGACTTTCAGCAGCAGCTGAAGGAAAACCTGAAACCAAGAAGGACTTGAAAGAATGACAC